>CM039090.1:44758262-45958262 GCA_022113865.1 Chimonanthus praecox | reverse complement strand
GCCATCCATTTTTGAAAGAATTTTTACAAACACCTCCTTTGAAAATCTAAAAGATTCTATATTGGCCGCCCAAGTGAATTTCAATTATGTATCCACTGGCCCTAAAGAAAATTTCTTGAGTCCGTCCGATGAGAGTAAGAGAGAGAGAGAGAGAGAGAGCAAGGACAACCTCTGAAGGTTATCAGAGACTTTGTGCTTGAAACCGGCGGGTGGGTTGACCTGCCATTCCACCAACTCCTTCTGAAGCCTGTTGCAAGCGATCTTGCTAAGAGCCTGACACCACCAAATTTAAAAAAGAAAAGTAAGAAAAATCAAACAAAGGGTTGAAACAGAATCTGAAAAATGATTGAGGAGCAAAACTAGTTAAAAAAAAAAAACCCAAAAAGAAAAGTGAGTACGAGCATCGAATTTGATTGAAGAAGAACCTTGCGAGAAGGGGCGGAGGAGGAGCTGGTCATGGCCTTCTCCAACAATCTATTGAATTTCGCCGAAGTGAGGAATGAAATGAAATGAAGAGAAATGGCGTGACGGGCCAATTTCAAGAGGAGACCTCCCACAAAAATTACTGAATTGCCATCCACACGTGTAAAGAATCTTCACAACACGTGGGTCAGGTGGCCCACATTTATATTAAGATGCCCCTAGGTTGCAAATAGGCTTGTAAATGCACCCGAAATTTTGGGGTTAATTTTTTTGCCATTCAGTGGATATCCACGTGGCATTATCATTGTCCACCGTCAATATTATCTTTAATCTTGCTAGGATCAACAATCTTAAAATTAAAAATAAGTTGCATTTTGTCTAACTTGACACGTGTTTTAATGTATTGTCCATTTTACCCTTCGAATAGGCGGGTTAAATAAAATGTTCGTGGGACGATCATTGGCCTTAATAATAATAATAATAATAATGCTACATGGGTAGGACAAATGTCCATAGTATTTCCCATCTTCTCCTTTCTTTTCTCTCCTTCTTCAGCTTCACACTGTGCCAATGTCTGTGAGCAGCACCATCCTTGCATGCCTTCATCGTTGCCATGCGCAGGATCTGTGAACTGCTCGCCATACCTATCTCTTTCGCATGCCCACATCGTCCGAACAAAAAATGGAAGAGGTAGTGTTTGGTGGATGCGACAGTTTTTAAGTGGAAGGGCAAAATGGTAAATGCCCACTCAAAACCCGAAATCAGGTGTATCCTGGCAGAAAATTGGAGTGTCTATGTGGTTACCCTTTTTTTAATCCTAATAAATAAATAGAACCAAGACATATCTTCATACAATTCATAATTTGTTTCTTGATGATGTGAAATATATAATATAATACGTTATTATAATAATTTATAAAAAATCCAAGTTAATAAATAATAACTAAGATAAAATTAATATTAAGAACCCCTTCGTTGGAAATGAAATGGACTCCCCGTTCGACTTGTTGGAATTTTCAACACACAAGACTAAAATATTTTAATTTTTTTTGTAAAAATATTAAGAAATTGTGAAATTGGTTTAATTTTTTTTTTTTTGTAAAAATATTAAAAAATTGTGAAATTAATTAAGAGTGCCTAAAATGTGATACCCCGACCTGTGAAGGAAGCCGGAGCGTCACCGAGTAGATGTGTTGGGCGGTTCAAGTGGGCGAGAGAGTCCCACATCGGAAGTAAAGGCAAAAAAGAGGAGGGATTTATAAGTGGTCGAACTCCTCTAACTAGTTCAACACGTTTACGGGCTCACTGTGTGCATGCACGTGTGGACCCAAAGCGGACAATATCATACTGGGCCGAGTTGAGTTGAACGGGTACAATTGGTCTTGGAATTTTGGACCGAGTCGGTACAAATTTAGTATCAGAGCCTAGTTCAACACTCAAATAGTGTGTGCCTGACCTTAGTGGTGGTTTGTCGAGCCGGGGACGACTTTGGACTTTTGGGGGTGGATTGTGATACCCTGACCCGTGAAGGGAGCCAGAATGTCACCGACACATCGACAGGTTTGATGTGTCGAGGGACTCGAGTGGGCGAGAGAGTCTCACATCAGAAGTAAAGGCAAAAAGAGGAGGGGTTTATAAGTGGCCACACTCCTCTAACCAATACAACGAGTTTTGGGCCGGGTACTAGACTTGGGTCCAAAGGCAAACTCGTGCGGACTCACGTGTGTGTATGCACGTGTGGGCCCAAAGCAGACAATATTGTACTGGACTGGGTTGGGTTGAACGAGCACGGCTAAGTCGAGGAATTTTGGGCTGAGTTGTAACAAAAGTTCATTTATAAGTGAAAATATTTTATACATCCATATTGATCTATATAACTGAATCTATTTTTTAAATTCTAACTGATGTGATTTTAATTTAAATCACAAGCGCACGAACCAGTTAATAGTACAGTGAATGAGTGTAAGGTCGTACCCAAGGGAAAATAACAAAATATATGTATGAAATAAAAATGGTACCATTAAAATAATGTGATCTAAGAAAAAAATTTCTAAAACGTGGAGTTATAAACTTAATTTAGCAAAATTTTAGATTTTATAAATTTTAATTAAAATGGTGGAGTGAATTTAAATGACCTCAACCTAATTTAAAATACAAAGTTAAGAAACAAATAAAATATTTCTAACCTAGTTAAATTATTTCAAAGTTTTTTTTATGAATAAATAAAATAAAACCATAATAATAAATTATTTACATAGTTTACAATGGAATCGAAACAAATATCGAATGCAGCATGTTATCCGATTTTAAAATAAAATCATGGCCTAGACTATGAAATATTTTAGAATTATAAAATATAATTCAAGTTCATCATTTATTAAAATTCTAATTAGAATAATTACGTCGTCCATTAAATCAAAAATTTTCAATTCAAACCTTAGGCTTGAGCTGGATTTAAATTTGCATTTCCCAAATCTAAAATAAACCGTTCTTAAAAAGAACCTTAGACTGGAAAAACGGTCAAGTCCCACTGATTCTAACAGGGGTTCCACTTTTCCTGGAAAATTCACAAATTAATTTGTTTCATAACGTTCATAAAAAGAATTAAAATAAAATTTAAAAACCATCACTATAAAATATTTAATAATTGAGAACACTATACATCTAAAGAATCCACCATGAATTTCATTTAAAAAATGGAATATAAGAAAATACAAACTTTTGGAACTCATACATAAAAATAAAATAAAATAACTTACAAGAAATTAAATATTTTTCTATCCTTAGTCGTCCAACTTCAGACCCTTCAATGCCTTGCCCGGTTCACCGTTCAATAGACCCAAAGCCATCAATTTATAGAAGGGAAAATAGATGAGATAAGGGACCCATTCAAATTTAGCCGATGAAGCCTTCTTTTTTATCCCATTTTTTTCTCATTTCCATATCTCTGTTACTCCTTATCCCTCTCTTTTCTCATTTTCCTCCTTATCTCTCTTTCTGTTCAACTCTTTTATCCTTTTTTATTCAAATCCACTGTCTATTTCAAACCATGACCGAATTTTGTAGATAAGGCACCATGATTTTAGGGATTTTGAATTAATTTGGAAAGTAGGGTGCAAATCCCCTTTTTCTACACATGCAACAACTTGCCGCTCAATTTTGACCTTGTTAAGATCCGAATCACGAAATTTCATAAACTACAAAGTTGTAGCCCTTGAAATCTTCTTTCCAATGCAACAAGAATGAATCAATTGAACATCGGAAGTGAATTCTTGCTTCCACAATCCTTCAAATGAAATTCACTGGTCCCACTTGGTCTTTTGGACTTGGATCCCATACTTGGACTTTTATTTGGCCCGGAATACTAGTGGACTTTGGCATATAGGCTTCAGACTCGAACAGTGGTTCCATTTGTGTGTTTATAAATTTCTACCATCTTTACAATTTAACATAGTCTAAAAAATATTATTATAATTCAAGCTCTCATATCCGGATCTGAATTATAATAATTTACAATAATTCCAAATCAAATTAGGTGGTAAAAATTATAAACTTTCCAAAAATAGGACTATGGCCCACTTTTCTGCATTTTAATTCATTTTTCTTTTATTCTCACAAATACATTGCAAAACTTGAAAAATCCATTAAATGCATCTAATATTCACAAATCAAAGGCTAACTAATCCAAAATTAAAGGGTAAAATGGTAATTTTCAGTGCTCAACACTAACTCATTTTCAATTCAAGTCAATTAATTTATGTCAGTTTAAATTGGATCAGAGTCTAACCTTTGTAATTAAGTGCATAATTGGATTTATAAATATTATATTGATATGGTTTAAGCAAAGAGGCATTTATAAAAGCAAATCTCCACTTTTAAAATATATTTATTATAAAAAATTAATTTAAAAAATCATCACATAATGATATAAGAATAAGGAGTGTGTTTTATAAAGCATCATCCTGTTTTATAAAGCATCACCCTAAAGGACACGCTATGCTAATATAAGTGAGTCATTAAGGTCTTATATCTCAAATTGAATTGAATGATATTTGATAATAATATGAAATTTATTAATTTTATTAATTTAAAAAAATTATTAATACTAGGATTTATATAAAGTTAGCCTCGTAAAACACATAAAACCTTAAGATTTAAACAAATGACAATAAATAATTGAAAAGAAGATTTTTATTCTCTATCAAATTTTATTAATTAAATCAAATAGATAAAATTTAAATATTTTTTTTATTTTATAATTATAATGTTGAAAATATTTTATTTATTTTAGTAAAATTATTTTTCTAATAAATTAACAAATTTTAAAAATAAATATGTTAGATTGAAATTTGATTTGCATTGAGTTCCATTCACAACTATGAAGAAGATTGAGTGGAATACGAAGGGAAGGAGAGACAACGGCTTTATGAATACTCTTTATGAGACCAAAGGGTTTTTAGATTTGTTAAAGGGGAAGTAAAATCAAGATTTTTTATCTCTACCCTTTAGCTATCAAATAGGAGAATCCGAGAGTTATCCGTGCTCCCTTCCTTTCACCTCAAACAAACGCAGCCATAGTATTATCATTGTGAGTACCATCTACAATTTTCAATTAACGTCTTGTTTAAAGAACATTTCATTTAAATATAATTTAAGTTTTCTAATATATAAAATGCTAGATAAAGAGTGTTCAATCTTGTACATTAGTCGAGTTATTTTTCTATACACAATGGGTCGCAACAATCCAAGTTTTGGATGCTAATATCCATAGTTACAATATTTATGGTCTACTACTTATAATTAATTATTAAATTAATTATTTGAATTTATAATTATCATTTTACACAATGTTAACATGGATTAGGTTTGCATACTTCTTGCATCACTTGCATCTCTAAACATTCCACAATTACCCTCCATTAAAGACCATTGATTGCCCAATCCTCATGATTTTCTTTGCCAACATTTGTCCATTCATATGTTCTTAGCATACTATTTTATGTGTCTCTTTCATATCATAGAGGGCTTCCTTCTTCATCTAAACATCTCAAAAGGCTACGATGGATGACCAACTATGTAATAATACCCTAAGGACCAAGTAATAGGCTAACATTTGATGAATAGTCCACTTTCTCACTTGATGAACCCATTGTGTACTCTTTTGATGACTACTAAAGTGCAGTTCAACAAATATTGATTTTAAAATTTTAGAAGAACATCTATAAAGTCAATCTCATCTATTTGAACTCGACTTTTTTAATTCTATTTTTCCAATTGATTATATCATAAATTATAAAGTCAATCATTTTACTATCTAGTTTCTTTCTATATCCATTCATTCCATTTATATTCAACAATATCATTAGTGCTAGACAAGACTAATTAGAAAGCTTTTGAAAAGGTGGACATCCTAGCATGGGAATACTCTTTTACTAGACACAGGTTTTTTAAATTTCTCACTTTGCCTCCATCCATATAAATTGGCTCACTTTTTCAGTTAATCGGCTCATTGGTGCACTGTCCGGTGCAACGATGAGTGAACCGCTTTATGTATAAAATGATCCAGTCGGTGCACCTATTTGGACTGTCAAGAAACGGGTGCACCGATTTCCAAGTGATTCGATCGGTGCACATATCCGGTGCACTGATAAGTGAACTGATTCACTGGAAAGTGAATCGATTTCTATGGATGGATGATGGGCAAAATGAGAAGTTCACTAAAATACGTGCCTTCTAAAAAATAGCACCCGTCTTAAGATGGCCACCCTTTTAAAATAGTGACATCCTCAAGGGTTGTAGGATCATTTGACATTTGCTATTTATGATTTTGTCAAGATAAAGTTCTATCATTTAGGCTATCTCATTTCTATGTTATAATTTCTTCAATCAAGGAAGTCATTTAAGAGTTGTGAGATGGACGAATGATCAGTGATGATTGACCTTTGATGGACCTTTGATGGACATGTAATGTCAGGCTCATCCAAAAGCATTTATCATTTAGTCATTCTATTGGAGACAGATATTCTTTCTAGAAAATATTTAAATGGATCTATTTTTGCCAACAACTAGGCCACAAAGTAGTGTCTAAGCTTCTAACATCTATATACGAGAGATAGACAAGTTTTCTATTTCAAACTATCTACTATGATACCATTTTGTTAGGACTGACTATCCAATAAAAAAGACTAACTTTGATAGGTGGAATGAACCAAATTCCATATTTATTTTAAGCTTATCAATTTTGTAATTGTTGAATGGTGTAATGGCTTTGTTGTCAACCACTTGTCTAGTTTGTGTGGTTCGCACTTGGTTTTGGCCTTGGATTGAACTCTAACCATGGTTGGCATATCCCACATTTCTAATTTAAGCTATTCCTATCACATCCTACTTCCCAACATAACCATTTACTTGAACCTCTTGCCTCCAATTGCTCCTGACACTCTTACAATTAATTGGTACCTTGGTGCTTCTTTCGTCCAACATTTGCAACTTGATTTGTAAATGTCTTGGTCATTTCGGGGCTGCTTCTTTCATGCATGGACAATTGGGTAATAGAAAATTCTTTTAGAGCCCATCCAATCAGCATGCTCACAGAGTTACATAAATTTCTTGCAGTTGCCTAATGCCATTGCCTCTTTCAAAGGTCTAGCAATATTGGATATCATAATTACCGTATCACATATATCAGCGGCATTTTTAAATTTACTATGTTTTTATCAGCAAGATACCATTACCACGTTAATAACACATATTTATTGGCACGACGGTAAATTCTTGATTAATTCACATTAAAAACACAATAAATAATAATATCCCGATATATTCTCAGTAAATTCTATATTAAGATTTTTATTTTATTAATATTTTAATGTAATCTATTTTTATTATTTTTTAAATATTATACTTTTTGCAAGAGTTTTCGGATAAAAATCTGAAAATTTGAAAATATTCCAATATTACCAATCGCCGTTAATATCCTAAGAATGGTATTTGTAACTATGATCACAACCTCAACGACTTTTCATTTAGGAAGATGAAAACTAGACATATCAGTGGCGGCTCCTCTAGTGGTTAATGAACCTTGGGATTGATTCATTAGATTACATGGTCATAGAAGTCAAATCCACCTATCGTAGTGGATTCTTTAATCTGATCGGAATGCATGAGGCCAGTGACCTTGATGATTATAACAGATGGTGAAGTGTGGGCCTTAACCACAGGCCCAGCCCCTGGTACTGGTATTGGACTCTAGACCTCTGATGGGCCTATGGGTTTCTTTTGGCATGATGTTGCTGATCTTGAAACTTGGGATTGTTGGCATTCTCTACCTGTTCCACTAATTGTCCCATTACTTTACCCCAATGATGGGTTTGTTGTTAATAAAGATCATAGGGCATCCCATAGATAAGATCAAGTTGCCTATCTTTTCCTGTTTCCAATCCACCCATTACCTAGTAATAAGTAATAACAACAAACCTAGGGTGAGGAATGTCTAACCGCTTAGTGGACTTGTCACACTTGTTCAAATCAATGACACAAATGTCTGCGATAATTTCAAATTTATCACATTTTTATTGACAAAATACTATTATCGTGTTAATAACGTATATTTATCGGAACTATGGTAAATTCTCAATAAAATTAAGTTAAAAACGTGATAAAGGTAATGTTGCGATAATATCTTGGTAAGTTCTTTGTTAAGATTTTATTTTATTATATTTTTGTTAATTTTCAAATATTATATATTTTACAAGATTTTCCACTTAATTTCCAGGTAAAACTCGAGAATTGAAAATATTCTAATATTATCAGTCACCGTTAATATCTCAAGAACGATATTTATGACAATGGTTGGGATCATCTCATTAATGATAGACAAACCAATCTCATTTGAAAACACTCCAACTAGTGCGACTTGCTCAATAGAAGGCCAGTCCACTTCTTTGGACCCTAGGTCATGGAATTCTCTCCCTGATATGTCTTGATTAATATTAGTCAATAAATTCTTCCATCTCAATGATTAATTCAGTCCACAGTAAAATAAATAAATAAAACCCAATTACGCAAATTATATTTAACGACTAATTAGAAGGTATAGGTAGGCTTTGGGATGGGTCACTAGAGTAGGAAAGGCACCTCCTATGATTAGTTCACAGTCCAGGGTTAAAAAAAATCAAGCCAAAAAAACAAAAAAAACAAACACAATGATGCAAATCATATGTTGACAACTAATTAGAAGGCGTAAGTAGGCTTTGGGATGCGTAATTGGAGTGGCAAGGTACAGTAAAAATGACGAAGTAATTATTTTACCTCTCTAGTGTAAACCTTACAAAGTCAATGGCAAGTTTTATTTAAGTTAGAAAGAAGTAACAACATGAAATTAAATTCAAGAAGTAAGTCAAAGAAGTGAAGACAATGTGGAAATTGATAATAAATCGCATGAAACCTTAAGGTGTCAAAAAAGGACCAAAATGGTTTTCATTGGAGCCCAAATTATTCAAATAATTGGCTAATGGGCTGGTGTGATGTTTTGATGGGTCAAGTCTTTAATCTATAGTTTTTCAGCTTCTTTTAGTCCAAGGAAAGAACCCATTTGCTGATTATGAGGAAGAAAAGATTCCACTTTCTAAATTGGATGAAGGCATGGAAAAGCAAGATGAACCATACAAAATTACTCCAAAGCATATTTTTTGATACAACACTAAAAACTTAAAAGGAAAGAAAATTTAAATAAGGTTTTGAAAACAAAGTGATATTTAATAATTACAAGAATAAAAAGTTGTGGGCTCGAGTGCTCATGGCCTAACCTTTGTATACCCTAAGGGTAGTGGGCTCACTCGTACGGGTTTTACGCTGGGCATCCCGTGGTTTTCCACACGTAAATTTAAAAAAAAAAAAATTGGTGATTTATAGATAGAGATTGTAAAAACAAAAAATTAAACAAAGAATGAAAAGGAGGGCATTTCTAGGTTGGTGGGGGATAAATCGTGACAATCATTGATTGTTGGTGCTATATATAAGGAATTTGATTCTCATCTCATCATCATCGGCTAGCATTCCATTCATTTGGAGTTGGCTTTATAAGTTCTTCTCAATTGACTTTATCATAAATTATACCATCAGTTACTCTATAATTTAACATATCATTTTTTTTTTATATCATTTGTCCCATATTTTTAAACTCATCATCTTCTCTTAGTACTTTTGATCTGTAGCATTTCAACTCTACGCATTAGTGTTATGTTTGGTCTTCTACTAACCTGACCAAGCTAGCTCTAAGAAATTTTCAATTTGGCATCTAATGGAGCTATATTTAATCTATCCATAAAGCGTTTGTTTCTAAATTAACCTTTTAGAATTTGTCACGACCCACCCCAAAATTCCACACCCAGCCGTGCCCGTTCAACCCAACTCTGCCCAGTATAATATTGTCCACTTCAGCCCACACGTGCGAGCCCTCACGGCTTTGCCTTTGGGCCCAGGTCCAGTACCCGGTCGATGTGTCGGTGACGCTCTTGCTCGGGTCAGGATATCACAATCCACCCCCTAAAGCCCAGAACCGTCCCCGGCTTGACACACCACCACTAAGGTCAGGCCCACATGGTCTGAGTGTTGAACTAGGCTCTAATACTAAATTTATCACAACCCAACCCAAAATTCCACGACCGAACCGTGCCCGTTCAACTCAAATCAACCCAGTACAATATTGTTCACTTTGGGCCCACACGCCGATGCACAAGCGCTAGCGCGCAGGGCTTTGCCTTGGGCCTAGGTCCAGTACCTAGCCCAAAACGCGTTGTACTGGTTTGAGGAGGCTGGCTACTTATAAACCCCTCTTATTTTGCCTTTACTTCCGATGTGGGACTACACGCCCACTCGAACCGTCCAACACATCCCCCTTGTCGATGTGTTGGTGACGCTCTGGCTCGGGTCAGGATATCACAATCCACCCCCTAAAGCCCAGAGCTGTCCCCGGCTCGACACACCACCACTATGGTCAGGCCTACATAGTCTGAGTTTTGAATTAGGCTTTGATACCAAATTTGTCACGACCCAGCCAAAAATTCCACGACCGAGCTGTGCCCGTTCAACCCAACTCGGCCTTGTACAATATTGTCTGCTTTGGGCCCACATGCGCATGCACACGCCCGACCCCGCACGGCCTTGCCTTTGGGCCCAGGTCTAGTACCCGACCCAAAACGCGTTGTACTGATTTGAGGGGGTTGGCTACATATAAACCCCTCCTCTTTTACCTTAACTTCTGATGTAGGACTCCACACCCACTTGAACCACCTGACACATCGACCCTGTCGATGTGTCGGTGACGCTTTGGCTCGGGTCAGGATATCACAGAATTAGACCCCTCATCCAGTGTAGAATACAAATTTCCGTTGTCCTAACATTATTTATTTATCTTTTTTCATTGTCCAACACACTATTCCGTATAACATGTAATTAAAATGATTCCATGAATGCGATCTTCGCCCACCTTCTACCATCTAATGGTGCTAAGGTTGAATTTTCTCCAAACAAGAAATGAAGAGTTCAACTACTTAATCTCAACATAAGTAATACGATTAAGGTTTCATCACCCACAAATTAAGGCCTCATAATCATGATTTAAGTTTACTCCATTTAAATGAAAAATTAATTTATTCATTATATAACTATAATGAGATAACATCCAGTCTCATCATCATAAAATAGAGAAATAAATTTCATAAATTATCTCATATTTAAAAGATTTTAATCTTAGCATTTTTTTTATAGTTAAGATCAAATTCAACATCATTATTATCATCTAAGTCATTTATCCCATTAATTTAAAATTGATCTTTCTTTCACTCCAGCCAAATAAGAAATATAATTCTAAGCTTATAGGCAACTTTCCCTTGTTGCTTTAGTCCATTTTAAGCTTGGATCACATTTTTAAATGATTGATACTCCAACTTCCTTCTTCCAAAATGCAATGGCTCTATGCTAGATGAAATGTCTTCATGAACCTAAACCAGATTTTGAATGGTTGGATGAATCCTTTCGGTTGTGGAGTGCAAAAGCCAAGGAGGATTCTAGTGATAAAAACCTAAGGTAGTGGATCTTAGGGCTTACCTAGTGCAAGGATCAAGGCATAATTACCTAGGGAAGCTACACGGCTCTCCAAGTTCTTATAGAAGCCATGGAAGATGAATTCATGAGTATTTGCAAAATTAAAAATTAAAAAAAACCTATATGGCAGTGGGCCTTAAACTAGTTTAGACCTACCATTACTTGTCCTCGACCTCAATCCCTATTCCTAGTCCTAACTTGACACTAAAAGAAATGAAAATCAAGACAAAAGAAAAAAGAAATGAAGAAAAAGGTCTCTCATCAAATCTATTAGGTTAGTGAGCTTCTAGTCATTGGTCTATGCATGAAGTGATTATGATGAATGGTAGAGTAATGAAATAAAAAATGAAGGGAAAGATAATAGGATGAAAGAAAAAAACAAGTGTAATGCCCCTCCCTCTAACCACCATCATCATAGTAAAATAAGATGAATGTTTGGCGGAGAGGGAGGTGATCGTCACGATGCGAGTCAAGTCCGAGTTCGAAGACCCGACCCTTAACTGGCCCAACTAGAGTATACATAAAAACATTTGCACACCCTCTGGTTATCCTGCGGAAATTTAGAATATTTATTCCATTGCATGAATAGCAATATACATCTAAAAGCAAAATAAAAAGTTCCCAACAATAAGTGAGTCAAATACAAAACTTAATTTACAAATATCAAAGTCTCATTTATTACATTTTCCCAACATATACATCATCCTTTCACATATTACATTAATTCCCGATAATCTCAAATACAAAGGAATAAATCAAAGTATTCCAGCTCCTTTCTCGCATCTATCGTGTACACACTCGTCTGTCATTTGATCCGATCTCATTTGCAAAGCATTAAACCTGCATACACAGTCTGAGAGGGGAAGTTTATGGGCTTAGTCAACTTACCCAGTAGGAATTCCGATTATAGGAATGCACTAGGCATCATTATAATAAGTACATGTATACTTACATTTTCATACTAAGGAAAAATTGAATATTACAAATCTTATACTTTTCTCAAATCCAAGTCATATATTATTATAGCACATTTCTCCAAAGTCATTTTCCAAAATCATTTTATAATTACCATCATAGAACACTCATAATTCAAAAGCATACTACATATTACAAATTCTCATTTATATAGTCATAAACTTTTCATATCATATTACAAAATACCATTATACATCAATGCATTGTATTTCATTTATAGAAAATCCTTATCATCCTTTCCTCATAAACATATCATATGTCATACTATTCATAATACCCCTTCCAAAACATTTTAAGAAAATACTTAACATTTTAAGTCATATGTCATCATTCTAGGAGTCCTTTTAAGTGTATTTTTCATATTTCATATGCAATAACAAATCCACATCTACCTCACCATACCCAACTCCTACCTTCTTGACATATATCACATTACACATTCCCACCTTAGTTATCATACCATTTGCTTAGTTCTAAATACTATTTCCTTGTTGTGTTTCTCATTTCACATAAGTACTAAATTTCCCATGTATTCTATTATAACCCATAACATGCTCATACTTAACTCATACCCCTCCCGTCGTGGGACTTACACATTCATAACCGTTCAGTCTCATTTCTATTCATTCTTTTTGTATAACTAACAATTTAACCGGCGAATCAGTGGAGTGTTGCCTCCAAGACTTTCATTTACATGACTAACAATTTAACCGGCGTACCGGTGGAGTGTTGCCTCCAAGACTTTCATTTACATGATCAACAATTTATCCAGCGTACCGGTGGAGTGTTGCCTCCAAAACTCTTTATTACACAACCAACAATTTAACCGGCATACAGGTGGAGTGTTGCCTCCAAGACTCATTTCATTTACAGTATAAGGTTGTACTCAAGTTACCAACCTCCATTTCCTTTCGTTACTAACCCAAGTTTCTGTCATACTTTATTTACATCTCCGGGGTGTTTTCAAGTATCACAATCCACATCTTAATCTATTCGAACTTCATACAATTCACATAGTGCTACTTACTTTCTCTTCATCACACCCATTCCCCATTGTTTCATAACTTCTCATCTTCTTAATATCGTTCCTATTGAACGTACATGATTCATCACATAAATTCCTATGATTCCTCTACAACATTCATATTTCATTTATTCTTATAAAGTATATTTCATCATATCAATTTAGGGATTCATTTCTAAGAATTATTATCATAAAACGTCATTCTCCAATCATATTTATTAGTACATACAAAAATATTTTTCATGTCATACTAGCATCCAATTCATTTGGATAGAAAATTTATTTATAATACATTTTCTTTTCTTCATTCTTCAAAATTCATAATCAAATTCATCATAGAATATCATAACTTCAAAATCAATATTAATTACTAATAATAAATCACGGTGATACAATATAGCACCCAAATGCTTCAACAAAGTACGGAAACCTACCTGTTCTTAGCCAATCAACAATAGAATGCACTCCTTGAACTCCTTGCAACCTGAAAAGTTCTGGATTTAAGTGACATTACCATCCAAACATTTTGATAACTAAGAACAAAATATAAACCATAGGAGAAATGCACAGGTTGATAGTGAGGATTGATAGGGGAAATTATTAACTCCAAAGAACTTAGAATTAAAGAGATACCATTAAATGAAAGATTAATGAGATTAATAAACTATGAGGTTGGAAATCATGAACTCGAACTGATTTCATGGCATGTTTTGATTGATAAATGTAATGAGAGGATTGGAGGGTGGTCTAGGAGCTGTACGTACCCCATAGTCACTCCTCCATGGAATTCTATTGATCAGGTAGGTTTTTCCTACTTTCTTGATGTATTACATGATTATTATATATGTGGAGATGGTATTTAATTTCAATGCATGTTTTAGATGATTTATCGATGCATGACATGAAAGCATGCATCTTGTGGGGATGGGAATAGTTGAGTTAAAGGTTAGGGGATGTTAAACTCCAACCTGAAGTATATGACAATCCCATAACTATTCTATATAGCCGCGTCCATGAACATAGGAATTGGGCATATAAGATGGGCTCAAAGCTCTTGGGTGAGAGATCCGAAAACTGTGTAGGAGAGTATGGGTGATAGTATACCCCCGGTAATTCCGGTTAAATAGTAGGTATTGTGCAGTAGCTCCCAGCTAGTGCCCCAGGAAAGCTACGGACATAATGGACAATGATTATAACTGTTTGAATGGAAAGTATGATAGAGAGAAATGCATGGGCATGAGAGGGGTTTGCATTGATTCATGTACCATGGCATTTGCATCATTTTGATTTAATGAGTTATCAAAAGTATGTTGATTATTGATTTATGAAATGAATATGAACTGATTTCAAATGCTTTATAAATATGAGATATGAATTGATTTTGAAATATGGAGTGGGAATGATTTCAATTGAATTATATGATATGAAGAACTTGTATGTTTTTCTCCGATTTTTATATATGTCATGTTGGTACCCATTGTGATGGGAAATCCTATTGGGTGTTGACTAAGCCACAATATTCTATTCTTTAATACCGGAAAGGAGAAAGATGATGAGGCTGGACTAAGCGTTAGCCATGTATAGACGAGGATAGCGCAAGATGGCGAAATGCGTAGAGTCTACTTGTTAATGTCATTAATGAATAAACATTCTCATTTGATAGAGTTATTTGGAACTTATGTGTTATTTTGAGGATTATGAATTGTTCTAATTAAAGATTTTATTTGAGAAGTAAATGTTATCAGGATTATTATCCTGCTTTCCTTAAATTGAGAAAGATTGAATTATGAATGTACTTATTTCTGCATTATGGTAAGTTAGTGTGTTGCTAAGATTACGTGGAGTCTTTTTATGTGCACACACTGGTTGGGCCAGTTAAGGGTCGAATTTTCGGATTCGGACTTGACTCACGTCGTGGCACTCTCCCCTTTATTCATGTTTTAAATAAAAAAAAATTACTCTAATAATTAGGGAGAAAATGGAGGGGCGCTAAAGGAAGAAATGAAGATGAGAAAAAGGATGGCGGTTGAAGGAGAGAAGTGGAAATGTCATGAAAATGTGGTGGAAGGTGGTACAAAAATAGATTTTATAGAGCCTAAGCTAAACAATGCATGAGAGTAAGAGATATGGAGAGAATGGAGTTTTTGGTTCTCATTTTTATGAAAGAAAAAGAGAGAGATCTATTTATAGATTTGACTATTGATTAGTGAGCTAATAATAATTGAAATCATTTCCTAATGACAAGTCTTATCACCAAATCTTCTAAAAAAGAATCTAACAACTAGGGGTTTAATCTTGGACAACCAAATTTGAAACTATTAATAAAACCCTGTAAAATATCATTTCAAGCATTGCTTTGTTATCTTTAGAAAATGATGAAATGGATCTAATCCATTTCATTAGATCAAATAACTTTCATTCTTTTCTTATTATGATTATCTCAAATCTTAATTAGTATGAAGATTTTCACCTTATATCATTATGACTATACATGACCAGTGTTGTTAATAAAATTAGGAGTCGGACATACATACATCAGTAATGTAGACTTTTCGGTCCTTTGGCCAGGCTGTGGCTTCATTTTGTTCTGCCTTCCCTTGTTGTTGGGTTTGTTTTATCTTTGTTTCTTCTTCTTGTATTTGCACCTCTGGTGCTTCCTCTTTCTTTATTATATATATATATGAATCATTTCAAAAAAAAAAAAATGTAAAAAAATAAACTAAAGAAAGAAAATTAGAGAAGGATTTTTTTTTTTTTTTGTATTGTATTGATTGTGTATGCACACTGAATAGTTCATGAATTTATAAAAGAATAAGAGCTAATCTAGGGTCTAAATTACGAAAAGAATATAGACAACTAATCAATTACACAATTAATGAGATTTTGGTCAACTATGCGCCGACGTGGATCTTACAACACTATATGTGCTCTAACATGGGTCCCACGACAAATAAATCATTTGTTTTAATTGAAAGAAACAAAAGAAAGTATCGATAATATTATCTAGGTAGCGATCCTCCCACGGGCATTTTATGTAACCCGACACGGGTTTTACTATATTGCCCATTGATGAACACCGTAAAACTACCTTTTTACCCTTTAATATTAGATGAATTAGTCTTTATTTTATAATTATTAGATATGTTTAATGTTATTTTTTAGTTTTGCAGTGTGTTTTGAGAAAATACAAGATATGCACGTGAAATTGTCAAAATAATGGGTACAACTTTGCCAATGGAAGCAACATATGAGGAGTTGAGGGAAAGACTTGGCTGCGACATTCAAAGGACCCATCTATACTAAATAGATGGTTCCCACAAGTTGTAATATCATTCACCAAAAGAAGAAGAAAAACATGGAAGTCCTTAGTAGTAAGAACTGGCGATGGTACCGGTTTGCAAAACAAATAACCGACAAGATACAGAGGAGTGTTGATGTGTCATTAGCCTCAGAGCCTGCTGAACCAAAAAGCAACTCAAGTGGTTGCTTTAGGCCCCGGTTTGGAAAAGCCCCAAATACCTGGTGCGCATGAATTGGAGAAGGGAAGAAATTGGAGATTTCAGCTGTTGCTGCTAAGCTCTCTATTTCCTTAACACTTGTACCAAACAATGACTTTTGGATTGCAAATCTGACCAGACTCCTACTAAGTCAAACCATCTTTGCATCCGATCATATCCCAATAGTAAACCAGTTCCTACCCTTTCAGCCTGCACCCAGATCTAAGATTGTGGGATTTTTTTTCTTCTACTAAAATTACACCTCCAACCAAATGCCTCCAACTTGCTGTGGACAGGCTTGTATTGATGTGGTGGGAAAGATAAGAAAGAAGATAATTAAAGGTGCTGGCTGATTCAGTGATACACTCTTAAAAAGCCTAGAAATCCGTCTTTGATTTCAGCCCATTTAGCAAAGAAAATCAAAATAAGATCAGAGGAGGACCTGGCTGATTTGGCTGAGAGATAAGGATGAAGGTACTGGCTGATTTGGGATAAGGAGAAGGGATCACACGGCATTGGCTGGCACTCATTATCCCTTGAAAGAAAGAATGAAATAGGAAGTACAGAGGATGAAGAAGCTGCTGCTGTGTAATCTGTGTCAACCCAAATGGGAGCTGCTGTGTAAGAAGTACAAGAGAAAAAATAGGGATTGGGTACATACCATCGGCTGAAATGGGACTTTTTACTTACTCATCTCTTTTCTTATGAATAGAGTATGGACTCCATTGGAAAAAATGAACCGAGCAAGGCATTTGAAGGGGTTGATTTGGACGGCTAAAAGACAGAGAAAAATATTTGATTTCTTATACGTCATTTATTTTAGATTTGGAAAATGCAAGTATAAATCCCGCTCAAGCGTAAGGCTTGAATTGAAAAATTCTAATTTAATAGACGTCATAATTTTTCTAATTAGAATTTTAATAAATGATGAACTTGAATTTATATTTTATAATTCTAGAATATTTCACAGTCTATGCCATAATTTAATTTTTAAATGGGATAACATGTCACCTTAGATACTTGTCTCGATTCCATTGTAAACTATGTAAATAATTGGTTATTATTGTTTTTATTTCATTCTTTTATTTATTCATAAAAATCCTGAAAATGATTTAAATAGGTTAGAAATATTTTATTTGTTTCTTAACTTTGCTTTTTAAATTAGATTGATGTTATTTAAATTCACTCCACCATGTTAATCAAATTTATAAATCAATGGTTTGTATGATAAAAGTAAATCTTATATTTTATTAACTTCCAAAGTTAGATAATTAATTAATATTTGATATCTAAATCTATAATTTTGATAAGTTAAGATTATAACTCCATGTTTTAAAAAAGCCATCATGCTTAGGTTAAATCCCTAAATGTTATTTTCTTAGATCACATTATTTTAATGGTAAATTTTTTATTTCCCTGCATATATTTTGTTGATTTCCTTTGGGTTCGACCTCGCACTCATTCACTACACTATTAATTGGTTCGTGCGCTTGCGAGTTAAAATTAAAACACAAAAAGTTTTTGACGCCGTCGCCGGGAAAATCTCGAAATAAATTATGTGCCATTAGATTTATGTGTTTTTGGAAAGATTGTTATTTTTAGAAGTTTCTAAATTAAACAACTCTTTAAAATTAGAAATTTCTGTTTTTAGAAGTTCTAATTTTAGAAAGTTTTCTTAAATTAGAAGTCTTTAAAAATATTAATGATTATGGACTTAATTTAAATTTGGAAATTTGCTAAATCTAGAAACTGTATAATTAGGATTCTATTTCTTAGAAATTTTCTAATTTAATAGTTTCCTTTTTTAGCAACTTCTCTAATACTGGAGATATGTCTTAATTTAAAAATAATTTATTTTAGACAATGATCTATCTTTGGAAAGTTTCTAAATATGATTTCTAAAAAAAAAAATTCTTGTCGAACGAAGTTTTGATTTAATGGGGTGAAGTACAATTTTCATAGCTTTGACTTAATTTAAATTTTTTAATTAGGTTACAAATATTATATTTTTTCTACTAGTTGTAACTTTAGGACAATTGCACTTAGATTAGGATCATGCATTTTTTTTTTTGAATTAGAATCTTCACCAAGGATTGTATTGTCTATTTTGCAGGAGTTTTAATTACATGCTTAAAAATCACTGGAAATATGCATAAATGGGCTAAGGTGAGTGACTAATCTTTTCTTTTAATTTTATTTTTCTTATGCATTCATATATATTTGTTTAGGGTGTTCTTTATTTGTTTTATTTTACTTATTGCTTGCATTTAATCTGTCCATGCATCTATGTTGTTAGTATTCATGCATTAGTTTAGATTGCTTTATTATTGTTTGCATATTTGTTTGAATGTTGTGTGGTAATTTAGGACTGCATTTTCACAATATCTAGAAAAATAAGATTAGTAAAATTGGTTCATGCATCTCCTTAACAAAATCAATTAAGGAACCATTAGGCTAGGTTTTAGGGTTTCATGCTCATTAGGAACCTTTTCGATCTAAATTAATTTTTTTAACTGATGAATAGTTTATCTTCAAGAATGGTGTCTAAGGCTAGTTTTGTCACCAAGACATGAGGTCGAGCATGCTCTAAGGATAAGCTAGGAAGAGATGCCGTGTGCTCCCCCACTTACCTGGGAACTTACCTGGCCATCTTTTGATTAAACTTTCATCGCAGACTTACATTATTTGGAGAGAAAGGTAGGAGCAAGTCTAGAGACAATCTTTAGAGTCCTATTAGTTAAATAAAAATTTGATTGCATTAGTGCAATTCAAATTTAGATTTAGGCATTTTCTTATGTGAATTTGGTTGAGCGTGAATGATTGTGTCTGTGTATGAATATTAGTATCGTGACTCGCACAATCATTTGGTTCAAGTTACATTTTCTGTCGATTTACCGATTGTTGCGTCCGGAGCTCAGTCTAGCTCAATCATAGACAAACCACCACCATCACCTAACATGGCCGGAGAAAGAGTTAAAGAGAAAACCCTCTAAGACTACTTTTCAGCAGTCACTCCCAATAAACCATCAGGCATAGTTGTTCCAGCAACTAATGTAGCTTTTGAACTCAAACCAGGCCTGTTACATCTTTTACCTGCATTCCATGGACTTGATCATGAGGACCCTTACCTACATGTCAAAGAATTCTTATAAATCTGCACTACCATCAAACTTCAAGGCATCACTGATGAATCCATTAAACTTTGTTTATTTCCTTTTTCTCTCAAAGAAAAAGCGAAATCTTGGCTAAATTCTCTACCTACAAATTCCATCACAACTTGGGATCAGTTAGCCAACAAGTTTTTGAATAATTTTTTCCCTATATCTAAAACTAACGCCCTCAAGAAATAAATTTCAAACTTTAATCAGAAGGAGGGTGAACAATTCTGTGAGTCATGTGAAAGATTCAAAGATACGTTGAGTAAATGCCCCCACCACGGTTTTGAAACGGGGAGACTCGTGCAATTCTTTTATGATGGTTTAACCATATCAAACCGTACAATGGTCGAATCTATAAAGGGTGAGAAATTTTTAAAGCTAACTACCATCAATGGATGAAATTTCTTAGAATCATTGGCAGAAAGTTCTCAGCGATGGGACTTCTCTAAAAGAGATAATTCAGCCCAAACCTCAAAGAGAGGAGGAACGAAGTTAGTACCGATTTAGACGTTACGCTTGTAATTGCGAACTTAACACAGAAAATTGATGCTTTAGCGATGACTCAAGCGATGAACCTATCATTAAGAATGCATGCTGAGGTTTGCGCAATGTGTTCTAACCTAAGGCACACTGCCCAAAACTGTCCTTCTTTCGGATCTAATGCTGAGTGCTCAACTGAGTAGACCAACACACTCTAATGCTAAGTGCTCAATCGAGCAGGCCAATACACTCAATAATTTTGGAGGGCAGTAGAGAACCCCTTTCTCTGCCACGTACAATCCTAATTGTCGGAATTATCCAAATTTTTATTGACGTCAAAATCAACCTCGAGTAGGTCAAGGACCCATTCAATATCAAGATCCACCATATCAAGGTCCACTATACCAACCACCTCAGAAACAACTATTCCACCCATCTCAAAATCATCCACCCTAGTTAAATTAGTCTTATCAATCCAGTCCATCTCAACAACGTAAGCCCTCTCTCGAGGATACGTTGCAGCAGTTCATGCAATCTACCCAGCAGGCTATACACAAGCTCAAAACATAGCTTGGGCAATTAACCACCGCAATAGGAGATAGGGAGAAAGGTAGATTTTCCATTCAGCCTATCTCAAACCCCAAGGGCCAGAATGAGATTTCATCGTCCAATCTAGAAGACTCTAACTCCATTATTACCTTGAGATCCGGGAGACAGGTATATAATAAAGTGAAAATGCCTATGCAATCGGAAGGCTAGACCACTGCTCAATTCAAGCATCAGGATGACCCATCGAGTCCATCCCCAATCCAAATTGCACCAGATCCATCTTCTAGAAAACCATACGTACTTAGGGCTTCGTACCCTTAGAGGCTCATCACCAAGCAAGGGGTACCTTATGGTGACATAGTAGAGGTATTCAACCATGTCAATATCAACATTCCTCTACCTGATGCCATCAATCAGATACCCTCATATGCTAAGTTTCTCAAATACCTTTGTACGGTGAAACAGAGAACTAATGTTGCCACAAAGGCATTTCTAGCAGAAAATGTAAGTGCTCTCCTCCAACAACCATTCCCATTTAAACATAAGGACCCTGGGTGCCCAACCAGTGCATGCAGCATTGGTACATATGAAATTGACAGGGCCTTATTAGATCTGAGAGCTAGTGTCAGCTAACTGCCATACTCCATTTATGAGCAGTTGGAGCTGGGAGAGTTGAAACCCACTCCTATCACACTATAGTTAGTTGACTGCTCTGTAAAAATTTCGAGGGGTGTGATAGAAGATGTTCTGGTGAAAGTAGATAAATTCTACTTTCCGGTTGATTTTGTGGTGCTGGATACACAGCTCGTTTAGAACAAAAGTGGACATATTCCGGTTATTCTTGGACGATCATTCTTGGCCACCGCAAAAGCTGTTATCAACTGCCAAGATGGTATGCTTAAGTTGTCGTTCGATGATCTGATGATAGAAATCAATGTGTTTGACTTATGTCGACAACCTTTCTGCACAGACGATCCGTGCGAGGTTAATATGATCTACAGTTCCGTCGAAGAGTCCTTCATTCACTTCATTTGTGATGACTTATTTGAGAAGACTCTATCTACTTTTAGCACAAACTTCAATGAAAATGGTAAACAAGAAGTGAACCCTATGTTTGACGCATCTCTATATGCGCGAAGGCTAACCAAATTCGAACATCTCCCTGTTAGTTAATCTGTTCCTGTGATACCCCTGCCCAGGTGTGGGCTGTGGGTAGCACACCACCGATGTGGGGAGAGTCCCACATCGGTGGAGAAAGAAAAGAGAGGGGGGTTTAAGAGAAGGCCAGCCCCCTTGACTCCATGTGAAGGGTTTTGGGTCCGGCCCTCCAAATGCAAAACCGTGCGGGTTAGAGCTGTGTGCGAGGCCCAAAATAGATAATATCACACTGAGTCATGCCCTAAGCCCTATTTTCGGGTCGGGTCATTACAAATTTGGTATCAGAACCGAGTTCAACACTCGGACTGTGTGGGCCTTTCCTCCTTCCCTGATATTATTGAGTCGGGGGCGGCTCGAGGCTTTAGGGGGGGTGATTGTGATACCCCTGCCCAGGTGTGGGCTGTGGGCAGCACACCACCGATGTGGGGAGAGTCCCACATCAGTGGAGAAAGAAAAGAGAGGGGGGTTTAAGAGAAGGCCAGCCCCTTTGACTCCATGTGAGGATTTTGGGCCAGGTGGGCCCGGGCCCAAATGCAAAAACATGCAGGTTCGAGCTGTGTGCAAGGCCCAAAGCGAGTAATATCACACTGAGTCATGCCCTAAGCCCTGTTTTAGGGTCGGGTCATTACAGTTCCGATCGCCTCTATCGAGAAGCCACTAAAATTAGAGCTCAAGCTACTTCCTGATACACTTAAATATTCTTATCTTGGATCATCAAACACTTTACCTGTTATCATAGCTTCCGATTTAACTTCTGAACAGGAATCTAAACTCGTTGCTGTTTTAAGAGATCACTGCGAAGCTATTGGATGGTTCATTGCTGATCTCAAAGGAATTAGTCCCTCCATGGTCATGCACAAGATTCACTTGGAAGAAAATTCCAAGACATCCAAAGAACCACAGAGACGACTAAGTCTGAAGATATAGGATGTGGTAAGAGCCGAGATTTTAAAACTTATTGAGACAGTATTATTTACCCAATCTCTGATAGTGCATGGGTGAGTCCGATACAGGTTGTATCTAAGAAATCGGGTGTGAAGGTAGTCAAGAATTAGGATAATGAGTTGGTGCCAACCTGCATCGAAACAGATTGAGGAATTTGCATCCACTACCGTAAGCTGAATACTGCCACTCGAAAGGACCATTTCCTTCTTCCGTTCATCGATCAGATGCTTGAACGTTTAGCCGATCATGCATTATATTGTTTCCTTGATGGTTATTCCGGCTATAACCAAATCTATTTTGCTCCTGAGGATCAGGAGAAAACCACCTTCACATGTCCATTCGGTACGTTCGCATATCGCCGTATGTCATTTGGGTTGTGCAATGCACCAGTCACTTTTCAGCGGTGCATGATCAGCATCTTTTCCGATATGGTCGAACATTTCTTAGAGGTCTTCATGAATGACTTCTCTGTGTTTGGGTCCATTTTTGACCAGTGCCTGCACCATCTGAGCTTTGTGCTAATCAGGTGCCAAGAAAAGTACCTGGTAGTGAATTGGGAGAAATGTCACTTTATGGTGAAGCAGGGCATAGTATTGGGGCACATTATATCTGAAAAGGGCATCGAAGTGGATAAGGCAAAGGTCAACCTGATTTCTAATTTACCAAGACCCCATACCATTAGAAAGATCAGGTCATTCTTAGGCCATGCTAGTTTTTACAGGAGGTTTATCAAAGATTTCAATAAAAATTTTAAACCTCTCTATAAACTCTTGACCAAAGATGCTAGTTTCGATTTTGATGATGAGTGCGTTCAAGCCTTTGAAAATTTGAAAATTGCTCTGACCTCCGCTCCGATAATACAGCCACCTGATTGGTCTGTCGCCTTTAAAATTATGTACGATGCCTCCGATTATGAAGTAGGAGCCGTATTAAGACAAACGTTAAATCGGTTGCCTCATGTTATCTACTATGGTAGCAAAACTCTCAATGACGCTCAGCTTCATTATTCCACCATGGAAAAAGAGCTGTTGGCAATCGTATTTGCACTAGATAAATTTCGAGCCTACTTAGTGGGTTTGAAGGTCATTGTCTGTTCTGATCATGCAACACTTAAGTATCTCCTTTCTAAGAAAGATGCTAAGTCTCGCCTGATCCGATGGATCTTGCTGCTACAAGAGTTTGATATTGAAATCCGGGACAAGAAAGGTTTTGAGAATGTGGTAGCAGACCATTTGTCTAGATTGATAACTGAGTTCACTGATGATACACGTCCTATCACTTAGTCCTTCCCTGATGAGCAATTCATGTCAGTGTCCCAAGTACCATGGTTTGCTGATATTGTTAACTATCTTGTCACCAGTCAAATCCCCCGCATTGGACTAAGCAAGATAGGTCTAAGTTTCTGGTACAAGTCAAAAGTTTTATCTGGAATGACCCTTATCTGTTTAAACACTGTGCGGACCAAATCATTCGTCGTTGTGTCCCAAAAGAAGAGCAACAGCGTGTCATAAGTTTCTGCCATGACCAGGCCTGCGGAGGGCATTTTAGCACTAGAAAGACAACTGAAAAAATCTTGCAATGTGGATTTTATTGGCCCTCCATGTTTCGAGACACCCACACTTTCTGCGTCTCGTGTAATGGATGTCAAAGATTGGGTAGTATCTCCCGTAGAAATATGATGCCTTTAATCCCCATCCTAACCATTGAGCTTTTTGATGTTTGGGGCATCGATTTCATGGGATCATTTCCTAATTCTTTTAGCAATCTATATATCCTTATAGGGGTCGACTATGTGTCAAAGTGGGTCGAAGCGGTGGCATGCAAAACCAACGACCACGAGGTTGTCCTCTGTTTCATTAAAGAAAATGTTTTCTCTAAATTTGGAATTCCACGAACCATTATTAGTGATGGGGGTAAAAACTTTTGTTATTGCCCATTTGGCACCTTGCTAAAATCATATGGGGTGACACACAAGGTGGCTACTCCCTATCACCCGCAAATAAGTGGCCAAGTGGAAATTTCGAATAGAGAGATTAAACATATTCTCGAGAAGATAATCAATCCAACTCGGAAAGATTGGTCTTCTATACTCATTGATGCACTATGGGCGTACCGTACAACTTTCAAGACGCCTATAGGAATGTCACCCTACCGTCTGGTTTATGGGAAGGCATGTCATCTTTCGGTCAAGCTAAAGCACAAAGCCTATTGGGCAATCAAAAACTTCAGTTTTGCTCTAGACTCTGCTGGACAACATCGGAAACTTCAACTGGTTGAGCTGGAGGAATTACGAAATGAAGCCTATGATACGGCCAAAAGGTACAAAGACCGGATGAAAGTGTTTCATGACAAATACATCTTGAGAAAATCTTTTACAGTTGGTCAGAAGGTCTTGTTGTACGATTCAAGGTTGCATCTTTTTCCTGGAAAGTTAAGGTCCAAATGGACAGGTCCATTCATTGTTTCATCAGTGTTTCCACGTGGGGCAGTATAGATCAGGCATCCTACGAGTGATCGTGTGTTCAAAGTTAATGGGCAACGATTAAAGCCATTTTTAGAGTTCCCCAATCCTGAAGAAGAGAACGAGGTCGCGATAGCCGATCTTGTGTACCAAGACTGATTTGAGGACCCATACCCATTCACTCAACTACCCATCTTCATCCTTTCTATTACCCAGACCCACATATCCATCTGTTTATGTCTGAGTCCGTCTGAGTCTTCAGTGTTTAGTATATGTTTTCATCGAGTCAGTTTAGGATTTCTTTATTTGGTCCATTTTGCACCTCATGTATTCCAAGGTATGTATGAACCTCGATTGATCGTTTCTAAAATATTTCTTATTTTACACCTGGCTAGTGTCAATTAAGGAACATTGAGGACAATGTTCAATTTAAGTTTGGGGTACTGAGGTCATTTATCATAAAAAAAAACAGCATCCATCATCTATTTTGTTTTTGTGACCAGCAGACGTTAAAGAACTGGATAGGAGTCATGCACGTAGACGGTCGAGTTTTTGTCTTCGCATTGTGTCTGTCTAGAACACAAGTTCTCCCAGACTTGTATAAGAAAATCATTTCCTTAGCTATGAGGGTGAGGAAGCTAGAAATCGAAGAGGAGCAACCCAGACCTCTTTGTGGTCGAAGCACTCTGGCTACAAAGAGGAAAGCTAAGAGGCTAGGAATCTGTCACAAATGTAGACGTGGGAATTGTAATGGAATAATATCTGATCAAAGAGATCATTGTGTGACAGCAGCAAAGCATAGACCTATAAGTAGAAATAGACAGATTTATTTGGATTTAGTCAAAGGTAGAGTAAGTCTGAAAAGACTGAGACTCCTTGGTGTCCAAAGCACTATTGATTTTCGCTTAGGGTACTATAAACGTCTTAATAATCTGACGTTAAACGAGTCATAGTTTTTTTAGGCAGAGAGAGGCAGACTTAATCTTTTAAGGGTAGAGTAAGCAAAAACTTAGACACCTTGGTACTTAACAAGACTGTCAATTTAAATCTAAGAAAAACATGCGTCTTGACGATCTTCCGTAAAAAGAATCACATTTTTAGCATTAAGACGTAAATAAAAATCTTTATATCATAGTTTTCCGGAAAGATTTTTATAGGATTTATGCTTGAAAGTACATGTACACAATCATATTAATGTTAGTCCGCAAAAAACCAAAATATTCATAAGTCAAGTGATCACCAGAGGAATACTAGTGGAGACTTCAACCCATTGAGCTTTAGAGACATTCTATCCTTCTGAGGGTTATAAGTAAACTCCTGTTTCTTTGATAAATGCATTGAGTCGTTGAGTGATCTCATTATCATTGATTTAGTCATACTACTAAGAACGCCATCAAATTTGAGTTAGTATACCTGAAAGTTTTCTGAATTTATTCAAAGCAAAAAAATCATCTTATGAAGCTTAGGATAAGATATATGCCATTTTTGGATCGTTTGAGCCTTCAAGCCCACTTATATTTGGTCATTTCATCTTGATAGTTCCCCAGTTGAGCTTAATATAGCCTTTTTCATTGACTAGCCATATCTATCATACCCAACTCCGGACATGGATTTTGAGCCAAAATTTTATATCCATTACCTATCATCATATGTGAAAAGGTTAGGGAAGAATTTGGGATAGGATTCATTGAATTTTATATCCACACATTATTTTCACACCTCTCTTCTCAAGCATTTCGTCGGCCGACGCTTTGCATTTCCATTGTAGCAACCACCCTCTGCATTCTAAAGTTTCTCCATTTCCTTAGCCGACATTTTCGCTTCAATTGACGTTTCATGCAACATCCACTCTCTCCACTTCCGAGTATCTCCATTTCCTCGATTGACACTCTCTACTCTCTCAATCTCCTTCCCCAAAGTAAAGATAACATGAATAAATTTTATAATCTTTCATACCAATTTAGTATGAGTATTGATATTTACATTGGGATGTTGATGAAAAGTACACTGTATTTTCATCAAATCCCATTTTTACCATTATTATTTCTTTCCTTAGTTTTCTCTTTCCCCACGTCTTCCAAATGACCTCCTTCCCAATCGACTCCCTTACCCTACCTTTCCCAACGTCTTCCTTCTTCCTCAATTTTCTATCTCCTTTAATCGCCCACAACCCCTCTTCCGTCTCTTCTCAAGCATCTATGTCTTCCCACTTCCCTTGTTCACTCTCTTCTCAAGCATTTTGTCAGTTGACACTTTGCGTTTCCATCACAACAATCACTCTGTCCATTTCGAGTTTTTCCATTTCCTCAGCTGACGCTCTCCACTTCGACCGATGTTTCCATCACAACAATCACTCTCTCCACTTCCTCGACTCACGCTCTCCACTCTCTTAATCTCCTTCCCCAAGCTAAGGATAATATGAATAAACTTTATAATCTTTCATCTTGATATAATATAGGTGTTTGAGTTTTCCTTTAAAAGAAAAAGGAAAGAATATTTTCAGATCCAAACCACCGAAAGAGAAATCAGTGGCGATTTCTCTTAGAAAAATGTGATTTTAAAGCAAACCATTTCATGCTTGTCTATGCTTGACAAGAGAGGGAACGAGAAAGGGAGTATGGAAAACATAGATGCTTGAGAAGAGAATGAAGAAGGACGTTGGGTGATTGAAGGAGACTGGGAAATCAAGGACGAAGGAAGGCATTAGGAAAGGGATCCGTTGGGAAGGAGGAAACTTTTGAGATGTGGGGAAAGAGAAAAGTAAGGAAATAATTTTGATGAAAGGTACATTGTATTTTCATTAAATCTCATTTTTACCCTTATTAATTCTTTATTTGGTTTTCTCTTTCCCCATGTCTCCCAAATTTTCTCGTTCCTAACAGACTCCCTTTCCCAACGTATTCATTCTTCCTCAAATTTTCAGTTTCCTTCAATCTCTCGGTAGCCCCTCTTCATTCTATTCTCAAGTATCTACCTTTTCCTCTACTCTTGCTCGTTCCCTCTCTTCTCAAGCATTTCGACGGCCGATGGTTTGCGTTTCCATTGCAACAGGCAATCTCTCTAGTCTGAGTTTCTCCATTTCCTCGGCCGACGCTCTCAACTTTAATCGACGTTTCCATTATAGTAGCTACATCCTCCACTTCTGAGTCTCTCCATTTTCAACCGACGCTCTCCACTCTCTCAATTTCCTTCCCCAAGGTAAGGATAATATGAAAAAAATTATAATCCTTCATTCTAATTTAGTATAGGTATTGATATTTACACTGAGATTTTGAATTGTATTTTCATCAAATCCCATTTTTTCTGTTATTAATTCTTTCTTTAGTTTTCTGTTTCCCCATGTCTCCCATATTTCCTCCAACCCAACCGACTTCCTTACCTAACCTTTCCCAACGTCTTCCTTCTTCCTCAAATTTTCAGTCTCCTTTAATTGCCCAGTAGCCCCTCTTCCTACTTTTCTCAAGCATTTCGTCGGTCGATGTTTTGTGTTTCCATCATTGTAGCCACTCTTTCCATTATGAGTTTCTCCATTTCCTCGGTCGACGCTCTCCACTCCGATTGACGTTTCTGAAGAAAATATTAAACCAAGAACTTAACCTTTTCCATTATCTCAGTATATATAGATGTACAAGTCTTTCACAGAGGAAAGAGGGAAATCAATTACAATCCCTAATTTAGGGAGAATGCTAAATATAAATTTACACTTATGGAGAGTCAACATATTCCATTAATACTCCCCTGCAAACTCGACGGTGGTGAAGCGACGAGATTGGAACCAAGAAGAGAGAAACATTATTTCGCGAGGCCCTTGGTGAAAATATGTGCAAGTTGATCTTGTGAAGAAACAAATTGAATGCGATGAGAGCCAGAAGCAACACATTCTCGAATGAAATGATAATCCAGCTCAATGTGTTTAATCCGAGCATGAAACACAAGGTTAGCAGCCATATACGTGGCACTGAGATTATCACAGAGAAGAATGACTGGAGAAGTGAGAGGAAAACCAATCTCACGTAGAAGGTTCTGAATCCAAATTGTGTCAGCACAAGTGTAGGCAAGAGCTCTGTATTCAGCTTTGGCATTGGACCGGATACAGTTGGTTGTTTCTTTGCACACCAAGAAATGAGGTTAGGACCAAAGAAGATGCAATAACCAGTAGTGGAATGACGACTGTCAGGACAGCCGGCCCAATCAGCATCAGAGTAAGCAAGCAGTCGAAGTCGATTGGAACCACGCATAATAGGTAAGCCACGACCAATGGAGCCTTTGAGATAACGTAAGATGTGTTTAACAACATCTAAATGAGGTTGACGCGGCTGACCCATGAATTGAGCGACAAGATGCACCGTAAACGCAATATTGGGCCGCGTGAGAGTAAGATACTGCAAGGCACCAACAAGATGACTATACTCAGAGGGGTCTGACAGCAAATCACCCCTAACAGAGGATAAGTGGGTCTTAGTAGCAACAGGGGTAGAACAAGGCTTGGAATCAAGCATCTTACTGCGGTTGAGAATATCTAGTGTATACTTTGTTTGGGACAAATGAAGCCCATTGGAGAGAGTAGTCACCTCAAGACCCAGAAAGTAATTTAAAGATCCCAAATCTTTAATTTCAAACTCAGTGCCCAGGCGATGTGTGAAAGACTGAAGAAGAGACTCAAGCAGGAGAAGCATAACGCTGGAGCAACGTCTGTAGGTAAACATTGAGCTATCAGCTTGACTTTGAGCAAAATCGGACTGCAACAGAAAGGAACTAAATCGCTAAATCCACGCACGAGGAGCTTGTTTCAACCCATAAATAGCTTTGTGAAGTCTGCACACATGATGGGGACGATGCGGATTAACAAAGCCAAGCGGTTGAGACATGTAAACTTCTTCAGTAAGAGTACCATGAAGGAAGGCTTTTTGACATCCAGTTGATGTATGGGCCAAGTAGAGTTGACAGCAAGACTGAGAATGCTGCGAATAGTAGTGGGCTTAACTACCGAACTGAACGTCACATTGTAGTTAATGCCAGCTTGCTGATGGAAACCTTTGGAAACAAGATGAGTTTGTGACGTTCAATGCTACCATCAGAGTGACGTTTGAGCTTAAACACCCATTTGCAACCAACTGTGTTAGCATGAGAAGGAGGTGGAACAAACGACCAAGTATGTTGTCGAATGAGGGCATTGAACTTGTCGTTCATAGCATGTCTCCACTCCACAGACTGAACAACTTGAGTGTAGCATGTGGGCTCGGTGGTGGAGGAGGAGACCAAAGAAGCAATGGCTTGAGGTAATGGATGACGACTGGCGAAGGTTGTTTGCTTCTTGGGCTTGAAAATGCCACGCTTGGAGCGTGTTACCATAGGATGCGTACTAACAGAGGCTGCCAGAGTGGATGCTGCAGATGGAACATCGAGGTCGGACAAAAGAGGTGATTCTTGTACGATGGTGGGAGAGGATGGGGCAGCAGATGGAGATGTTTGAGAGGAGTCTGCTAGAAGGAGGGCAGCAGAGGGTGACTCAGTAGAGGGAGCTACTGGAGGAACAGACACGACAGATGTGGATAGCATGTTGATCACCGGAATAAAAACCACATCAGAAGAGGTAATGGGCAATAACGGGGCAGGGTGCAAGTTGTGCGAGGCATAAGGAAAGACCGTTTCATTGAACATGACAGGCCGTGAGATGTAGACTCTGCTGGTGGAAGGGTGAAGACACCTATAGCCCTTGTGTCAAGAACTGTAACCAAGAAAAACACATTTAACCGATCGAGGTTGAAACTTGTTAGAAGTATAATCCCCAAGATAAAGGTAGCACGGACAACCAAATGTAAGAAGGGAGAGATAATCTGGTGCAGTGCCAAAGAGCTTTTGAAATGGCGTGGACCAGTCCAAGATGGGTGTTGGGAGCCTATTAACCAAGTGCACGGCAGTCGTGAACGCTTCAACCCATAGGGTAGAAGGGAGATGAGATGCAATGAGTAAGGTGTAGCCCATTTTCGACAGATGTCGGTGTTTGCGTTCAGCAAGACCATTCTGCTGGAGGGTACGAGGACAAGAGATGTGGTGAGTAATCCCTTATTGCGCACACAATGTATGAAAAGAACTATTATCATATTCTCGACCACCGTCACTTTGAAAATATTTAATAGTTGCAGAAAAAATGATTTTCAATAAAGGCGAGAAAAGTTTTGAAATGCATGAAGACTTCCGATTTATGTCGCATAAGATAAATCCAAGAATAACGGGAATAATCATCAGTAAATAAGATATAATAACGAAATCTAGAAACAGACAAAACATAAGACATCCAAACATCTAAATGAATTAAGTACAATGATTATTAACGGAAAACGGTAGTCATGTAGACTTGCCCATAGCACAATGACAACAAAAAGGAGAACGAGAAAATTTAAAAGAAGAGCATAAACATTTATTAGTGGCAAAGACGCGAAGCACATTATTGGAAGGATGTCCAAGATGCTGATGCCAAACGGACGAAGCAGTGCAAGAGGCAAGAAGGGCCTGAGTGGAGGAAGCAGCAGGTTTGATGGGAAAGAGGCCTCTTTCCCATCGGCCCTGAAATAAAAAAGAATTAGTGCGTAAGTCATGAATAACAAAGCCCCACGGGAGGAAAGTGAAATTAACAGAGTTATCCCTAGTGAACTGAGCGACAGACAACGATTTTTTATGCATGTGGGGAACATGAAGGACGGGGGAAAGACAAAATGTAGAAGAACCAGAGGAGAGAGAAATGGTACCAGTGTGTGCAATAGGAAGAGAATCACCGTTTCCTAGAAGAACAGAATCATTACCTCCGTAGTCAGACTTGGAACGCAGAGAATGGGCATCACCAGTCATATGATGGGTGGCGTCAGTATCAGGGTTCCAGTTGGTGTCATTTGCTTGTGCAATCTGCATCCCGACAAAAGTCGATGTGAGATCCTCATCGGGGCGAGGACCCTGGAGATAAAGTTGGTAGTAGGTGGCAGCGGTATGACCAACTTTGAAGCAAAGTTGACATTGAACTATAAAAGAAGGCGGATTACTAAGAATGCCAGAAGCATGTCCGTGAGTGCGATTACTACGACCACCTTGACCATTACCGGAGAAAAAGGAGTAGAAGCGGCATCAAAAGAACCACGGCGCCCGTGACCTCCGCTAGAAGAGTTCCCACGCCCACGTGAAGAGAGAAGTGCAGTGTGAGAGGCGCCCACATGACTGTCAGGGGTAGTACTCATAACGAAATTGGCGATCTGAGACTCAAACAAAAGTATGCGAGCACGAAGATCTGTGAAAACAGAAAGTGGAGGCATGTTGATGATGGTTGTGTATAGCATGAAATAATCTGGGCCAAGTCCACGAAGTACCGATGTAACAAGGACGTCATTGGAGACAGGTTGATGAATAGTGGCGAGAGCATCAACGAGGGACTTGGCATGTTGCAGAAATTCCGAAATAGTCCTCGTGCCTTTGGAGAGGGAGAGCACCTGAATTCAATCTCAGTGTAAATATCAATACACGGGGAAAGAAATAATTAAGGAAAGAATTAGTAAGGGTAAAAATGGGATTCGATGAAAATACAGTGTAACTTTCATCAAAATCTCAGTGTAAATATCAATACACATACTAAATTAGGATGAAAGTTTATAAAATTTATTCATTTTATCCTTACATTGGGGAAGAAGATTGAGAGAGTGGAGAGCGAGGGTCGTAGAGATGGAGAGACTCGGAAGTGGAGAGTATGGCTGCTGCGATGGAAATGTCGATAGAAGTGGAGAGCGTTAGCCGAGGAAATGGAGAAACTCAGAATGGAGAGAGTGGATGTTGCGAAACGTAAAGCATCGGTCAACGAAATACTTGAGAAGAGAATGAACGAGAAAAAGAAGACAAAAGAGGCGGATGCTTGAGAAGAGAGTGAAGAGGGGTAACTGAGCGATTGAAGGAGACTAGAAAATTGAGGAAGAAGAAATATGTTGGAAAGGTTGGGTAAGGAAGTCGGTTGGGAAGGCAGAAATTTGGGAAAAGTGGGGAAAGAGAAAACCAAGGAAAAAATTAATAACGCTAAAAAATGGAATTTCATGAAAATGCAGTGTACCTTCCATCAAAATCCCAGTGTAAATATTAATATTCATACTAAATTAAGATGAAAGATTATAAAATTTAATTCATATTATCCTTACCTTGGAGAAGGAGATTGAGGGAGTGGAGAGTGTCGGTCGAGGAAATGGAGAACTTGAAAGTGGAGAGTGCCTGCTGCGGTGGAAGCGTCGATCGAAGTAGAGAGTGTCAACTGAGGAAATGGAGAAACTCGGAATGGAGAGAGTGACTGCTGTGATGGAAATGCTAGGCGTCGACCGACAAAATGCTTGAGAAGAGAGGGAACGAGAAAGGGACAAGGCAAATGCTTGAGAAGAGAGAGAAGAGGGGCTACCGGGCGATTGAAGGAGACTTGAAAATTAAGGAAGAAAGAAGACATTAAGAAAGGTTGGGTACGGGTGTCGGTTGGGAAGGAGGACATTTGAGAGACGTGGGGAAAAATAAAACTAAAGAAAGAAATAATAAAGGTAAAAATGGGATTTGATAAATTACAGTGTATCTTCTGTAAAAATCTCAGTGTAAAATATCAATTCCCATACTAATTAGGATGAAAGATTATAAAATTTATTCATATTATCCTTACCTTGGGGAAAGAGATTGAGAGAGTTGAGAGTGCCGGTCGAGGAAATGGAGTGAGTCATAAGTGGAGAGTGCCTGTTGCGATAAAAACGTCAATCAAAGAAGAGAGTGTAGGTCGAAGAAATGGAGAAACTCGGAATGGAAAGAGTGGCTGCTGCGATGGAAATGCAAAGCGTCGACCGATGAAATGCCTGATAAGAGAGGGAACGAAAAAGAGAAGAAGGAAGAAGTAGATGCTTGAGAAGAGAGAGAAGATGGGCTACCGGGCGATTAAAGGAGACTAGAAAATTGAGGAAGAAGGAAGACGTTTTTGAAAGGTTGGGTAAGGGTGCCGGTTGGAAGGAGGACGTTTGAGAGACGTGGGGAAAGAAAAACTAAGGAAAATTATAATAAAGGTAAAATGGGATTTGATGAAAATACAGTGTACATTTCATCAAAATTCCACTGTAAAATCAATACCCATTCTAAATTAGGATGAAAGATTATAAATTTTATTGATGTTATCCTTACCTTGGGGAAGGAGATTGAGAGAGTGGAGAGTGTTGGTCAAGGAAATGGAGAGACTCGAAAGTGGAAAGAGTGTTTGCTGTAATGGAAACTATTAATGGAATATGTTGACTCTCCATAAGTGTACATCTATATTTAGCATTCTCTCTAAATTAGGGATTGTAATTGATTTCTCTCTTTCCTCTGTGAAAGACTTGTACATCTATATATACTGAGATAATGGAAAAGGTTAAGTTGTCGGTTTAATATTTTCTTCATGATACATCTATATATACTGAGAAATTGGGAATAGTGATGGGGCTCAAGGAGAGGGCAGAAGGGGAAGCCATGGCTGCGACCGTCTTTGGGGGTAAGTTTGGAGGGGTCATCTTTAGAGGGAAGGTATTGAGGGGGATATGGATGAGAGCCATCAATGAAACACAAATACTTTTGGCCAATGAGAAATGATTTAATTTGCGCCTGCCAAATGATTTAATTTTCACTCAAGCTAACGGAGACTAACTATCTCCTTTGGCAGGTGCAAATTAAATCATTTCTCATTGGCCAAAAGTATTTGTGTTTCATTGATGGCTCTCATCCATGCCCCCCCCTCAATACCTTCCCTCTAAAGATGACCCCTCCAAACTTACCCCCAATCCTGCTCACACCACTTGGGTTGAAATGGATCAAAACCTTGTCAGCATCCTTATTGTCACCCTCTCCGAACCCGAGCTTGCTCAGGTTGTTGGTCTCTCCACATCTCGAGAGCTTTGGGATTGTCTTCAGTGTAATTTTTCGCAGCGCTCCCTTGCCAATGCCATTCTTTTATGATGAAAGTTACAATGTATTTTCATCGAATCTCATTTTTACCCTTAATAATTCTTTCATTATTTATTTCTTTCCCCACGTCTCCCAAATTTCCTCCTTCCCAATGGACGACTTTTCCTCCCCTTTCCTAACGTCCTATTTTTTCCCCAAATTTCAAGTCTCCCTCAATCACCCAATAACCTCTCTTCTCAAGCAGTTGCATCTTCCATCTTCTTTCCTCGTTCCCTCTCTTCTCAAGCATTTCGTCGGCCAACACTTTGTATTTCCATCACAGCGGCCACTCTCTCCATTCTGAGTTTCTCCATTTCCTCGACTGACATTCTCCACTTCGATCGACGTTTCCATCACAACAACCACTCTCTCAACTTCTGAGTTTCTCCATTTCCTCTACCAACGCTCTCCACTCTCTCAATCTCCTTCCTCAAGTTAAGGATAATATGAATAAATTTTATAATCTTTTATCCTAATTTAGTATAGGTGTTTTGAGTTTTCCTTTAAAAGAAAAAGGAAAAAATATTCTCGGATCTAATCCATCTAAAGAGAAATCACTTGCGATATCTTTTCGAAAATGGTGATTTCAAATCAAACTATTTCATGCTTGAGAAGAGAGGGAACGGGAAAGGGAAAATGGAAGATACAGATGCTGGACAAGAGAGGGAAGAGGGGTTTCCGGGCGATTGAAGGAGAATTGAAAATTGAGGAAGAAGGAAGATGTTGGGAAAGGGAGGGACATGAAGTTCGAAGATGTTGGGAAAGGGAGGGACATGAAGTTCGTTGTGAAGGAGGAAGTTTGGGAGACATGAGGAAAGACAAAACTAATGAAAGAATTAATAAGGATAAAAATGGATTTGATGAAAATATAGTGTATCAAAATCCTAGTGTAAATATCAATACCCTTTAAAAGGCTAAGTTTATATTTATTTTCGAAAATAGTGTGAGTAGAATAGAATGTATAAATTGGAGTTAAATCCTATTTTATGTTGTTGATAGTTATTTACCTGTCATAATTGATAACATTGTCTGCGGTCTTTCTACTCCCACTTTAACAATTCTTGAAGTGTTGATAATCTTGACTCTTGTTGTTTTTGAGTTTTTAATATTTATATTACAACACTAAATAAAATATGTAATAATTGGAGAAAAAAGGAATTCTCTAATAATAACAACAATAATAATTGCAATAGAAATAATAGGATCCATTGTCTATCTTAATTAAGATTCTTGTGCTTTTAAAATAATAAAAGATTGCTATATATAAATATAAAAATGGATTTCAGGGAATTTGAGGATTTATGTGTTATTCATGAAAGGACCAAGCCTAAAGGCCAATTTAGACCCAAAACATCGGCCTAAAGTCCTGGCCCAGTTTGAACTTGTGACATGAAAATTGGGCCATGAAAATTGGGCATAGTCTTGAGCTAGGATATCGAGGACGTAAAAAGAGCTTAAAAGACTTTGACCCAAGGCTGACCCATTATATCCGGTATATGAATTAAGTAGGGGTGACTCGACCCGAGAAACTAATGGCTTTGGATTGTGTTTTTGTATATCTCAGTTCGAGTCGGGTTGGATAAAATAAACCTTTATAAAATTTGGATCGGGTCATATTGAGAAATTTGAAAACAACTCGGCCCGAGTGCACTTAGTTATAAAATAACACTTGGGTTGAGTCAGGTCAGAAATCCGAGTCGGATCGTGTTGAATAACTCGAGTCAGCAATTCGAGTCAGGTCGAGTCGAGTCGAGTCGAATTCAATAATTTTTTATATAAGTTGGATTGAATTTATTAAAACCCAATCCAATCCGACCTAATTTTCAGCCCTAGAATTAATGAACAAAACCACCTATTGGCCCCAAGCAGTGCATAGCCGCATTTCGAGCAAAATTAGGTGGGCCGTCAAGCAAGCCTGGACCAGCGCAGCCCAACCCATGTACTTTGGTGCACTTACTAAAATTAAACAAGAATAAAAATGAGATAAATGGGAGCTTCCAAAAAATGGGATGGAAAGAGGGTAGAATCAAAGTTATTGTTAAAATATGTTAGGATATGATCTAGATGGTGTTAAGATTATGATTGATTGTAATAGATTATTTTTTAGAAAAAAAATAATAAAATGATAGTCAAATAAATAGATACATCTATGAATCTTTCACAATATTTGGTGAGAGAACTGAGGATCTTAATATCTTAATTAAGAGATACATAATGTCTTCTTAAATCTATTACAATCAATCGTAATCTTTTAACATATCTTAAAAGTCACTTAAAAGTCACCGGCCCATTAGTCCATTCGCCCGAAGGCCGGCAACATGCGAACGTCCAATGAATAAATTTTAATCCATTTTTTTTATTATTATTGAGGTTCCTTCCATCGAAGGACTGCTAAGATGACTAAACACCGACCAGCAGTGGTTTTGAAGATGGAAGGTAAAGTAAGCGTCTGGTTCACATCCTTTCTTCTCTCCTTACTTTTTTCATCTTAATAAAGTCTAAACCTCAGCTTTCTGAAAATTTGACAGTCAAGTAAATCCATCATTTTTCTTTTTTATTTTAAAACAATTTTCAAGAACCCAATTCATCAGCCATCCATTTTTAAAATGTCACATCAGCCAACGGTAGGTTAAAAGTATGGACATTATCAGAGAGTATAGATAAATATCAAGTCCCCATTTACCCACTCAGATTTTCTGCCTCTACACATTTATTTTCAGATGCGGACGACTAATTACCATTTTGCCCCTGCGTTTCCATTCATTCAAACGAATTCCCATTTTATTTTGACATTCGTTCGAACGAATGGGCACAACCCATCCCATTTTGATTCATTTGAACGAATCACTTTGTTAAATCAATTCGTTCGAATGAATGAAGCGGGTGAACATTAATGCGGGTTACTGTTCACCGGCTCCACTGTACACCCGTGAAGGTTGGATTCGTTATGAATGAATGATTCGTTACAATGAATCAATTTTTTTTTTAAATTTTAAAGTTATTTTTTAAATATTGTATATTTTTAAAATTTCTAAATTAAATATCCGGACTAATTATGATAATCTGATAAAAATACTTTAAGACTTTAAGGTGTTTTGACACTCCTAAATATTTAAAACACAGTATTTTACAAATAAGGGTATCCCTAGGGTGTGCCGAAAACACATTTAGGAGTGTCAAAAGACCTTAAAGTCTTAAAATATATTTATCAGGTTATCGTAATTAGTCCGGATATTCAATTTGAGAAATTTTGAAAATACACAGTGCTTAAAAAATAACTTTAAAGTTTTAAAGAAGATTTTATTATTTAATACACTATGCACATTATTTTTTAAGCACTGTGTATTTCCAAAATTTCTCAAATTGAATATCCAGACTAATTATGATAACCTGATAAATATACTTTAAGACTTTAAGGTCTTTTGACACACCTAAATGTGTTTTCGGCACACCGTAGGGATACCCTTATTTGTAAAATACTGTGTTTTAAATATTTAGGAGTGTCAAAACACCTTGAAGTCTTAAAGTATTTTTATCAGATTATCGTAATTAGTCTGGATATTTAATTTGAGAAATTTTGAAAGTACACAGTGCTTAAAAAATAATTTTAAAATTTAAAAAAAAAATTGATTCATTCGGAGTGATTCATCCGAATGAATCAATTCATTCGGAGTGATTCATACGAATGAATCAATTCAGAAATTTTAAAAAAAATTGATTCATTCAATGAATTCGTTCACCTTTCACGGGTGAACAGTAACACAGGTGAACAGTAACCCGCGTTACTGTTCACCCGCTTCATTCATTCGAATGAATTGATTTAAAAGAGTGATTCGTTCGAACGAATCAAAATGGGATGGGTTGTGTCTATTCGTTCGAACGAATGGTGAAATGAATTGGGAATTCGTTCGAACGAATGGAAACGTAGGGGTAAAATGGTAATTAGCCACCAGCACCAGAAAACGGATGTGTAGAGGTAGAAAATCCGGGTGTGTAAACGGAGACCCAATATCAAATACTTGAGTTTTTAAATGTTACTTTCTAATCAACTCTCATTTGATGTTTAGTTCATAATAAAAAAATGATATGAAATTAATGTCACATATATCTGTAAATCTTTCACTCCATACATATTGGTTATAGAATTTGTCTCACCTCTAATATAGGGGTGGGGATACCTATGTTATTTAAAAAAAAATGATATGATATAATTGTCTTGTCTCTCTAAATTAATAATAGTTTGAAAAAGATACATCCTCGTAAGTGATACTCACTAATTGTAAGGGCAAATACAATGAAATTTTAACCAACATGCCTTAATCATAGGTTTTCTTTCGTGACTTATCTTTTTAATGATCAAGGTCTTCAAGTGTCTTAGAGCACCCGATTAATTTTTCGGGACATGTGCAAACCTCTCTACTAACACACATTGCATAATTCTACAGGCCAGGGGTCGAAATATCGGCCGTACATATCGTATCGGCCGATATGGATTGATTTTTCAGGGCCAAATGATATCGGCTGATACGATATGTATCGGCCAGTCAAAAAGGTTATCGGCTGATATGACAGATATTCGTTCCAAGATATCGGTCACTATATCGGCCGATATGCATAAAAATCGGTATTTAAAATTTAATTGATTTTTTTTTAAAAAAAAAAACCGATATTGCCATTTTGACGGTTTTACACGGTTTTTCAACGGCTTTGAATATCGGAGGAGAGAGAAACTTATCGGCCGGGCTGAATTTTTGACCCCTACTACAGGCTATGACCTTTTGGGTGGAGGAGTGAGAATCGAACTTAGGACTCCTACTTACTAATGTGGTTTGCTATCAATCACTCCAACCCTTTTGGATTTCTATTCATGACTTATTAACAATAAGTTGTTGATTTAGGAAGTGGTTACCTCCCGCCTCAGGAAGTCGAAGGTTGCGAGTTCGAGCCCCCCATGGCCTAACGTTGGTGTGCCCTAAGGGTAGTGGGCTCATCCGTGGGGGTTTTACGGTGGGTATCCCGCGGTTTCCCACACGTAAATTCAAAAAAAAAAAAAAAAGTTGTTGATTTCTTTCTAATATTTTTAATATTTCTAAATTTTTTTATTTTTATTTTAAAAATTATATCAACATTGTCCTGTCTTGTCATTATCATTGTCATTATGATTGTTAATATTATTGTAATCATCAATTAACATCTTCATCTATTTTAAATTTTAACCTTTCAATCTTATTTCTTATTTAACTCTATCAAAAAACTATATTTTCATAAACTTTATAATATCACATTATTTCAATAATTGTATAAATATTACTATAACATTTCGTTCAACATGGCACTTGAACCACTTTACTAGTGCGGCTAGAAAGGAATATCTTGGCACTTGAACAATATTCCACTTTGCTTGTATGGAATGTTTGCAATGATCCATCTTATCATTTTCTTTTCCATGTCCATCATGAAAAAATAAATAAATAGAAGTCTCCTATCACAAAATCTTGGATGGAGACTATGACTTTGTCCATCTCTCAATGCTTTAAATAATTGAAATCCATTGTACTTAAAATAGCAAAAGAGAGCACTCATCCATCTATGATAAACCCTCAAATTCAATTTGAATTTAAACAATCCCAACTCAACCTTGGTTCTTATTGATTTGATTTGTGACCTAGAATTTTGATATACTAGAAAAATTAAAATGCTATAAATTGCGGGTGATGACTATCTCAATTACAAAAAAGTATTAAAAATAAAATTATATTTAATCACTTGTTCATTAGCTTCTTGAATCTTGTTATAATTTTGGCACACAAGTAGTTTTTCCAATGGCCCATTCTTCCAACAATTGATAGTAACTCTTTTTGAACTCATTCTAACTGGCCTCAACAATGAATCGAAATTCATCGAAAATGGTACCAATTTCACAATTGAATATAGAAGATTTAAAAACCACACTTAGAAGACTTCAATCATGCTAATTTTATGTAAACTTACATTTATTAAGAAATCTTTCAAACCCATTCAACTCTATACAACTAGGGTTGTTATTTAGGCAAGCGAGGCTCGGATAGAAGCGTGGTCGGGTAGGGGCCCATTTTATCATTCTAGGGATTGATCTTGTGTCTCGCCCGAGAGGGATGATTTCAAAAAACTTATCCGAACTAGAGTTTATTTGCTAGGCAACTTTAAATTGAAATCATATACTCAGACTTATTTGTGCTTGACCTTTTCTCGGACATGAGTTATGTTAGGATGCTATTTACTAATCAAATCTTATAAAGAATAAACTATACATTAAATAATTCTTATTTTATGTTTACCTTTCATGAAATATATAAACAAAGTCCAACTTTTGAGATTTTAGCTGCTCAGATATCTAGTATAATGGGTTCAACTTAGATTTATCTAATAGAAGGGATTCCACCTTTACTTTGAAATTATACTCTTTAATCTTTATTACCCTCTTGTTCATATGGTAAGTAATAATTAGTTGCAATTTCAATAGTTAAGATACTAACCAAATAATTTGCCACATCAACATAAGGTATAAAATGATATAACGTCAGAATAAGTCTGCCATTTTCCTATAATATAATACAAGTTTCATTTTGATTGTCATTTTTCTATTTTATCTGATGTTGGATAGTTTCAATGTAAAAGTAAGATTGATTGAATTTTTACTAAATTATTTAATAGATTAACTGCTTGTTTAATGTGTAACATATACTTTAAACTTCATTTTTCATTTTCCAAGATCTGTTTTTTGAACTACGCCCTGCCTTAACAAATACTCCCTCCGTCCTATTTTAGTTGTTTCATTTGAAATATTTGTGTTTTTTAAGGAACTCTCTATATAAGGCTAGCACTCCATGTTATCTTATTTATTTTCAATACACTTTATACTAATCCAATACAAATGAGACAACTATTTTAAGACAATTCTAAAATCCATATAGGACAAATAATTTGGGACAGATGAAGTATTATAATTCAATTATTCCAAAATCTAGTATGTGCTTTACTCCGAATTCAATCAGAGTATTGGAAGCCGTCCCTTTCCTCTTAGTCCCTTTTACTTGCATTCCTGAAGTAATTCATATTGGGATTGTTTCTACTCTTCTAAGTAGGTGCAAGCAGTATTTTTCACCCTTTTATCTACTGGGGCAACTCTAAATTATCTTAATCACTTCTCATTCTACTTTTAATTGATACTTCACTTTCTTGTTAATATATGTGTATACCGAAGTTCCTATATTTTATTGTTTTTTCTTTTATCGGATTTGAATTTTCTAGGTACTACTTCACTAATTCTTAGAGTATGTGCAAACCTTCCAATCCACACACGCCGGTACAGAACTAAAGAGAGTAACTATATACTTCCTCCATCCTATTTTAGTTGTCTTATTTGAAAAATCGTATTTTTTAAGAAACTTTCTATATAAGGCTACCACTTTATATGATGTTATCCATTTTCAACACATTTTATACTAAATGGGACAACTATTTTGGGACAATTCTAAAGTCTATATAAGACAACTAAACTTGGGACAGAGGGAGTAGTATTTAGGTCTAATTTTTATCTCATTCATTCTATTTTAGTAATGATTTCATGAAATAGTTCATGATTAGTTTCAAAATTAAGAGGCACGTGTTGAGTAAAGCAAAATCACAAGACCATAGCTATAATATCATTGATTTTATCCCAAGACTCACCTCCTTTTAAGTTGTACATAATCAATGTTCATACATTAACATGGACACTCCACAATATTCACCGGAAAGACTCCACCATTTCATTCAATTCATTGATTATTAAAGTGATATTAATGGGCCATTCATGATTGACCCGTTCTCTTAATGGATTTTGACTGATCACGGTATTGATAGGCTTAGCGTGAACTTGAACCACCTATTAATGAATGGGAGAAAAATCTTAAGTCTAATAGAATTCGTAAGAATTTCAACAAGAGACTCTCAATCAAAAGTATTTTTGTCATTTGAAATAAGAAATTCTTACTATTAAACATACTAAAAGATCTTTAATTTAGTCTCTCATTGAACAAAAAAATTGTATTCATTAATGAAGAGCATTCAAAACCAACTTACGCAAGGCAACCTTATAGACTGCAAACCTTACGATTTATGATTTAACTCAAAGGCGTTGCACTCACAGTCAAGAATCTGTTGGGAATAGAAGCTACAAACAATAAACAGAAAAATAAATTACAGAACAAACACACACAACGACACAGAGATTTTATATGGTTCTCTTTCGGTATGTCTACGGATTCAAATCAGATCCACTATGCTCAAAGGTAAGAAAAATGAAGAAGAGACAGTCGAGCCTTATTACAATTTTCGCTCATTACCCCTCTCTCATGAAAATGACATTATATATTGCCCAAATTAGGATTTACACACGTACACTATAAATTTACATAATTGCCTTCCTTAAAAGAGTTCAGCTCGTGGGTTTCGGCCCATGTCTCCGGACAAGAGGGGGTTGCCCCCCTTTGACCGCATGCAAGCTCAGCGTGGAACTCAACCCACGACCGGACCATATCTATTAATCAGGCTCCATAGAACCTAACAGAACCCACCTCAGGAAGCGGAGGTCTAACCCATCTTATTAAACTAAATAAAGTTCATAATTTATCAATTTAATTCTGAGTACAAATTCAAGCTAAATTAAACAATGACATTAATAACAAACTCAAATGTAACCCAAGACAACTTATGAACAGCCCAACTTGTTTCCATTACCTTAGTAGCACCCCTATACACACAACCAGACACACATTTATCTGAGCACCTCATCAAGTGAGCCTATGATAGGACACAAAAAGATATATGAAAATTACACCTAATTGGAGTATACTAACTGCTGAATATGGCCCTCTATTGTGACTATTTGTCAACCCTTTTCTTTTCGAAAATTTCCTCAAATGCAGCCACAGCTAGGACTACCTTAATTTTTGAAAGCTGGATGATCTCTTGGAGGGATGAACATATCTTAAGGAAATCCACTGGAATATAGTAATAAAGCTTTGAAAATGATCAAATGGGTATTATTCGAAATCCAACCATAGGACATGTAGCTTACTCCTTTCAAAATATCCAATTTCCTCACCATCTCCCATAATTGGTACACACTTTTGTTGTATGTTAAGTTTGGAGTTCACTGTTAATTTAAATGAATCAGATGGGAATGATTTCTTAAGAATTTTGAAATCTATTAGATGGGTTCATCAATTTATCATCCCAAGTATGGTATACTTGCTCTCAGGGATTTAAATCTCAGATATCGGCCGAGAAATTTTTATCTCCTATTTTTTCTTAAAAAAAAATCACTTTTATTAGTCGATATCAGTCGATCTCAAATCTCGACTGATACATTATTTCCTTGCTTGCTCTAAGTATCCGTGCTTCTTTTTTAAGAGAGGCCAACAGTAATACATGCATCGGCTTTGTAGATGGATTTATTCCTTTTGGATTGTCAAAAGCTGATATCATTTGGTTATGGGGATGCGAAAGTTACTTTTTCCTTGAAGCTCAAAACAGATACATCAGTTTGGACCCTTTTTATTTTATATCAGCAATCTTTTTATGTTTCCATTACTGTGAAAATGGTAACTCTATCCAATAAAAATCAATTAAAAAATTCCACAACATTAGAATTCTACATGTAAATTAAATGGACTAGGAGCTCCATGAAAATCTCTCTCTGACGCAGACTATAACGCAATTCAATTTTTGTTAATATGGGTATCTTCACCCCACATTAAAAGTGAGACTCATCCTACAAACATGTCTAAATCTCCTAATCAACACATATTGATTAAGTCGATAGGAAGTAATCTCATATGAACATTTGCAATATCTGAAGCATACCTCCCTCCCAATGCATACTCTGTATCTCTTTTAGCAATAAGATCAGTCTCTAAAGGGCCCTCTTCCTACCAATAACGACCGTTCATCTATTGCAACTAATTGAAGATAACTCACATTTTAAGTACATTACCATATAATGGGAGAGAAGATTTGGTGATGACGGTGACAATTACTATAGATGAAAATTTATATTTCCTTCATGGACTTTTAGTTATTAGTTTTGTTTAGACTAACTAATTTTCTATTAGATAGTGTATATTTGCTGTCTCCCTCCCCCCTCTCTCTCAATCAATCAAGAACCAACACATAATGGAGTCATCTCTTTTCTCTATGTCAGTGTTACTAACTTACTACTAAACACAAAGATCTTACAGTGGGTAGAAAAAAATTGAAGTTTCAATCGAAGGGTGCCTGAAATGAAGGTGACTGTTAAAGGTACTGGAATCATAGGGCTGAGATCAGATTGGGTCGGGCAGGTTTTTTAAAACTCAATCCGACCCGGTCAATATTTATGGAACCTGTTATTGACCTGAAATTCTTGACTTGACCCGATCCGAATTCTAACCTAATTCAATCCGAATTCTAACCCGACCCGTATTTTGAACCCATTTTAACCTAATTTTAGCCGGGTCGGATCGGTTCGGATTAACTTGTAAATTCCTCAACCTGATTCGATCCGAATTCCATGTGGATTTTTGTCATCTCAACCCGACCCGACCCACTGACCCAACTCACATGACCCGACCCGCATGATTTCTCGATCTGGTATGCAGGTCGGGTCAAAACCCGACCCAAGTTTCATCCTTACCGAATTATGAAGTTACCATTGTTTTTCTGATGCACGAGTCGAGAGAAATTTATCGATCTGTCTAAAAGAAGGAAATTGAGTACAATCAGTTCGACTGTAATGGAATGAGAATAACCATTCTTTTGGTAAAAATTCAACCCATAAGCTCTTTATCAAATTTTATGTCCCTGTTGTTGGAACTTCTAGATTAACCGAACCAAGTCTCAAAGCCATCACCATCTCAGAATCTCCCACGAAAATAATGTGGGCATCTCACATTTTTCTTTTTAGTTAATGGCAAACTTCACAGATTCCTTCTTACTAGAGGCATAGATTCTTCTGACTAGATAAAGTACACGACTGTGTCATTCAAATCCATTTAGAATCATGCAACGAATGAGGAATCAAAGCAGTTGGTTCCCCTCTTAAAGACCATTCGAGCTTATCCTGTGTCATGCTTCTTTATCTTTTTACTATAGTGGGAATAATCAGCATAAGGTGGCAGAACCTTATTAAAAAAGAAATTTCCTTCATACACTTTCACAACCGTAGTAATCCGATACATGTGACCTGCGGGAGTCTGCATACATCCGAAGTTTTATCCATCGTCCTCCCACTTGAGAAGGGGTGGGGTATGGGATTCTCTATCATAAAAAAAGATCTCCTTCATCTACTTTTTGGCAGGTTAAAAAGGGACCAGCTGACTAGAATCTGAAGCAGGGATTTGCCATATTCCTCTAGGTTCAATATCTTTTTCATCACGTATAATCTGCTTAGGATGTCAAAACAAAAGAGGGGAGAGAGAGATGACTAGGATCTGAAGCAGGGATGCGCCATATTCCTCTAGGTTCATTATCTGAAGCAGGGATTCGCCATATTCCTCTAGGGGAGAGAGAGAGAGAGATCCAATATTCTTCTCTGCTTTCCTAGAGATTTGCTTCATTTGGGTTCACAGCATTGACTGCTTCTTGACCAGCTCCAGACTCCCAAATAAGAATCAGAACCGAGTCCTAATTCTCTAGTATCTGAAAATAATACGGAGAAGATACCTTTTTTTTCCCTGTGACAAGTTCAGTCACTGAAATTTTTTGATATCCAACTAGACACCTTAGATGCAATACATTAAGCACCTGAAACAGGCACTTTAAGTGCCTATAAGCAGTCCCATGGCACTTTGATGGGTTCTTATTGGCACATTTATTGGTTCTCATTGCAAGTGAAGCCCACACATCCAAAGCATCTTTTGGAATGCATGAGTATGTAAGCTTAGCAGGCTCATTAAAACAATTACCAAATGTTGGCCTCTAGACATTCTTCTGAAAACTGCATGTTGCCGATATCCTTCTGCACAAACATTTTTGCAAGATTCCTTAACTATTCAACAGAACTGATGCCGATTTCAGTACTTTTTCTTTTTCCTGATCAAAAGTTCAGAATCCTTTCAATTTGGTAATCACAAAGAATACAAGAGAATATAAGCCCAACCTCTCAGACAAACTATCGGTCACTACCCATTCCGACAAATGGATGTAAGTGGTCATCAGCAAGTTCCAAGATGCCAACATGAAAAAGAATCTTGGTAAGGCAAAAACTTGATGCATTTCTTTTGATTCTCAATGGATGATAGCAACAAGCTTTATCGTGAGAGGATCACATTGTTGCATTGTATTCGAGAGAAAAAGTTGCAAAATTCTATCAGATCTTCGAGGCATCCCTCATTCAACAAAGCCATGTGAGCATCCATCAGTTGGAACTCTCTTCTAAACCATATCCATGATAGGCCAACCAAGTTAACAAAACCCATTTTGTGGATGAGAAGAAAATGATGGTTTACACTAAAAAACATGTGGAGATGAAAAACTTGGTTCACCATTGGAAGGAAGCAAGTTTTAAAGATTCCTAGAAGTAATATGTTGGTTGCAATTGAATCAGTTTCATCTCATTTGGATAATACTTCTGTTTGTATTCAATACTGGAGGAACAGTGCTGGAATCAGAGTCATCATTTTATGGAAATAGATGACGTCTAGGAACTCGTGGCCTGGAAAGAGCAATATGGTGATTCACTACTGTGATCATTGATTCATGTGGACGAGTTTTTAAAAGGAAAAAAAATCCAAAAGATGAACCAGTAGCATGGCCAGAAGGTGCTCCCTGTCATTGTTGTCACAATTGTTGTTTGTATAGATCCAATTTAAAATGTATCCTCAATTAGAGTTTTTCCCTCCTTTTTTGTTGTCACCTACATATTACATATTTTTTTATTGTCATCCTGTTTTGCATTCAATAATGGAAACTGGAACATAATTTTCTCCTTCACCGTTTAGAACTTCTAAACTTTGTATTGTTTCATGTCAAGATCTGATGCCTAGGCCAGTATTTGACATCTTCCGATTGGCAAAGAAGAAATTGTCTCAAAGAGGATAACTGGACTTGGCAACAACGCAGAGAAGTGGGCAAAATGACAGTATTACCCTCGAACTGGGTAACAAACCACAATGAGTGACCAGATGATATTCAAGGACAACCTGGAACAACCAACAAGTGCAAACTCTAGACAATGGCCCTCAAGATGAATGATTCACACAACTGCATAAGAGGCCATGCCTATTGGTTGTTGTCTTAAAGCAGTATTGTCGAGCTATCCCCATAATGATAGATTGAGTCAAAATGAATGAATAACAACAGACAAATTTCTGTGTTTAAATCTTTTCATATTTTTCTATTCCCTTTCCAAAAAGAATTTCAGTTGAAAGTGTAGAGAATCATAAAGCTCTGGAGACTGACCGATGAAAATCTCCAACTCACCCTCTTTGTGACATCTGACATTTTCCCACAACCATTGATGTAAAGGGCAACTGAGTTTGAGGACAAGGTTTTTACCACAATCTTTCATGTTTCTTGGCCTACGCAAATAAAATAAGCATGCATTAGTTCATCTACATTATGAGTAAATTCCAATATTTATTTACTTGCAAAACCCCTTTATTCATACATATTTTATGATTATTCAAGGCTATTATTGTGTCTGCATCATACTTGCAATTTCTTTCATGATTCTGAAAGAAAATATCTATAACTACAGCTCCTAAAATACAATAGACTAAAAAAAACAGCTCTCTCATTGTAGACATGGCTCCTAAAAGGAGCTCTCACATAGTTTTATTGTCCCCTCTCAGCCATGGTCATGATTCTATAAACAGATTGCAGAGTTGACATGTCGACGATCTCACATTATGTGAAAGTTATCCACCTTACCTGTGGATAGTAGCAGGAAATTAGATAGTCATTGTACAAGGTTATAATGCATTGCTTGTCTTCTCGATAAAGGATAGGGAATCTAGTGCTTTTACCACTCAGTCCTGGGGAAGCAAAGAGAGAGGAAGCACTTTATATGGATTCAAGATCCCATTGGGGTCCAACAACTTCTTGATGGAAGCCATCAGTTGCACCTGATCAATGTATAGCATACAAAATTCATCATCATAATCATAGCCACTAATCCCATCTATGCAATGTAACAAATTAATAATTGATATTCTAGCAAGAATTGAAAAGAAAAGAAATCTGAACATGGACGGGTACAATCAACAGCCCAAATGTTTATTTTAAAAGCTTCAAAATATGACAAGACCTAATAAGCAATGTTCTAAAAAACGACTCGAAGATCAAACCGTCTTAGGAAGTTAGGTTAGAAAGGTTCAATCAAGGTTCAACCATGGTCAAACTCAATCAAACCCAAGGCATCAACAAGTTTCACAAATAAAATTAATAACTAATCAATCAATTAGTTAACGATGAAAAAGTGAAAAATATAATAATATGCAAATAACTGTAAAATGTAAAATGTCAAATACAAAACACATAAAATAGAAAAAAAAGTTAATAATCCCATTTTCATGAAAACGTCTTGTTCACACTATTACAATTTTAAATAAGAGAAAAAGTCCAACAATCCAACATAATGAGTTCCAAACCTTTCTGAGTTATTGAGGGTCAACCACTTGAACCTTAATTGTAGGTCATTGAGTATTTGTGGGTTTGAACTTTGAAAAAGATTTAAAGATAACCAAACTGTATTTGATAAAGGCCAGGTTAGAGCTGGGGTTCAACTGCTGGGAGCGGTGGTGTTCTAAAACACTGGTAATGGGTTCTCTAAAATTGCTTAATCATATTGATGGACACAACCACCTTAGAATATTGACAGTGTCAAATGTCTCAAGTTTCTCTTCTTGTTTTCATTCATATCTTCTAGTTTCAATTTATAGCATCACCATCATAAAGTTCAAATAGAAAAGAAATTTATACATTGTTTTTATTCACTTGGAGTTGACTAAGGCATCAAGTAGATCTCATGAACATTAAAGAGAGAAGAATCCCTGCAAAAGATATATTAGAATTATGCAAGACATGTATGAAGGGCACTAACAGGTGGAGGAACAGTCAGAAAACTGAAGGCAGCTGGGATTAGGCTGCAAAAGGGTCCATGGACCTCTGCTAGTGGGACATAAAATGGCAATCTGCAAGGGATGTGATGTGGACCTCCACTAGTGGGACATAAAATGACATGAAATGGTGATAAAGGCAGGTCAATGAGTGATATGGAACTGTTGATCAGGTGATGGCCTGCAACCAAGTAACCCGGCATATACGTAATGTGACATTTCTCTGCCAGTGACGTGCACTGGACCCATCTGCGACAGGGTGTCTACAGAGGAGCTCTAACATAATGAATTATATACATGCACATTCCCATGGTACACATAGCAAACATGTATTGCAATCAAAGGTACATCAACCTCAACTTCTCATCTCCCACTTAAAGTTTTGTAGTTGACTCTCACTTCGCAGCCACTTACAGTTTCTGAAGATTTACTGTAATGTATTTTGTTTGCTTTCATCAGTCCTAGGCCATGCTCTGCACTGATGCTCCCCCGGTGCTTAGATGTCCATTCATAGACAAATGGTTCAATTTGTGCCAAAACCTGCAACAATTATAATAAAGATGCTGAAGTGTTGAGACAATGTATCAAGTACTAATAGTCTAATATTGTAACTGTACATACTATATATTTCAGTATCATTTTTTTAACCTCGATAACCATTCACATATTATTATATACTGTAATACCATAAATATTTTTTTAACATATTATATTATATATATCTTTTTATAATACTAAATTACTAATAGTCTAATAGTGTAACTGTAAATACTATATAACTATATATTTAATATTTAACTGTAAATATTAATTATGTAAATACTTAATTATGTAAATACTAACTATAGTCTAATAGTGTAACTGTCAATAACTAAATACCATATAATTATATATTTAATATTTAACTGTAAATACTATATAACTATAGTCTAATAGTGTAACTGTAAATAACTAAATACTATATAACTATAGTCGAATAGTGTAACTGTAAATAACTAAATACTATATAAATATAGTCGAATAGTGTAACTGTAAATACTATATAACTATATATTTGATATTAACTGTAAATAATAATTATAGCAAAAAAAAGTCAAAATTTTTATAACTCTTACGATTCTACGATTTACAATTTACAACTCACGAGTCACACTCATCGATCGATTTATGATACGATTCGAGTTTGACAACATTGGTATTAACTTTAAAACAAGATCCCTAACAAGAAGTGGCATGAGAAATTACAGTATCATCATACTCTGGTGTTGAGATATTCAGATGTAAGTTCCCATCACCGAGGTGGCCATATCCCATTACTTTAGCTGACTTTCCTGGGGCAAAAAAAATCAAATATTTGATCAGTGAAGAGAAAAACTTGCAGTAAAGTTCACAAGTGCACACTGTTGCAACTAGTACACGAAATATTTGCTTAACATGGATATTTTGGAATTATGTTTTAGTGAAAGACAGTTAATGACAGAAGATTTGTTCCCAGACAAAAAACTACAAACAACTTCTGAAAAATTGATTGAAGCAGTAACAATGTCAACAAGAAGATCAACTACCAAGCCGCAGTTGCATCTCCTCAACAATATTGTAGAGCTGTTCAACAGGCAATGACAAGTCATACTTGTATACAGCTCCAGCTTTCGACAATGCTTCGGTAATACCCTGTCAAAGAAAGAAGGTTTTGTCAAGGAGCACTGCTTGCCATAGGTGAATCTATCATTATAAGATACAGTTTATTTATGCTCTCAGACCATTGACACAAGTATGATGCAACCTATGAGAACATCATCATTACAAAAATAATTGACGTCAGAAATCCCATGATGAATGATGAATCCATGCTGAGACTGAACCACTAGGAAGCAAAATAAAAAAACCATGTAAACATTCAGCTAACAATTGGTTTATAGCTTACACACAGATATGCCTTTATTACATATCCAAAAGCAATGATGAGCATAAAACAGCAAATGGAAGGCATAGCCAATGTAGACACAAATTTGAAGTGAATGAAATTTGGTAATCCACAAAAATGACACTCGACTAAATATTTTAAGGGATGGGTACTCAATACTCTGAGTAACAGGTCAATATCCATTCAATGGAAGCCAAGCCCAGCACCCTTTTGTGAAGGAGAAAATTAACAGCCCCCACCAACCCAGAGATGCAGAAATTTCCACCAAAATTGTCAAGTCTCAAAGGCTTCAATCAATACAAAGAATCTTGGACTTGCTTGTTTCCAAAAGTATTCAGATAAAAAAAGACCCCAAATAGTGCTATAGTTCGGAATGAACGTGAATGAGAGGAATAATCCCCTAAACCACTCCATAAAATTACAGAAGTGTGTATGGAACATAACACCTTAGTCACACTGCAAAATAATCAGTATCCAGAGTGCCTTGACCTTAGGGACGAGTGTAATGACCCGACCTAGGGTAACGGGTCAGTTATGACGGGTAAAATTAATTTAGAAAATGATTGTAGTTTAAATTGATTTTTAGTTTAATTTGATAATTTTATTTGGGAAAAACACAATTGAATTTAGGGATTTAATATTAGACCCTAATTTCACACTTTCTCCCCAATAAGAATTTACAAATTTATCCCCTTCGAATTAAATTAAGGGAATGAGAAATAAATTATCAACTTAGATTTTAATTCCCATAAGTTAGAATCTCAATTGGAAATATTCAATTAAGAATGTGAAATCAATAAATAAGTTCCAATTTTAAGTGTCTAGAATTTAATCGATGATTGACAAAATTAATAAAAGAGAAATAAAGGACAATTTATTAAAATCAATAATTTAAAGGGACCCACCTTCGCTGGCCGAATTTAATTGTCCAAAATCCTTTCACCGATGAGATTCCTTTTTCAGATTGGAGTCTTCTTCCTTGTTCGTTTAGGACTCAAATCCCTACTTAAATGGAAATTGTCCAAAATCCTTTCACCGATGGGATTCCTTATTCAGATTGGAGTCTTCTTCCTTGTTCGTTTGGGACTCAAATCCCTACCTAAATGGAAACTGTCCAAAATCCTTTCACCGATGAGATTCCTTTACCAATAGGACTCTCCTCCCTTTAAGAGACCTGCGAACCCTTCCCTTCTTTTACCCTTTTCGAAACAGCAACCAAATGTCAACGGAATCGCAGCGGAAGAAGGGAAAGAAAAACCCCAAATCTCTCTTGAGTTCTTATTCCTCCTCTCCTCTTTGAAAACCAAGTTTCGGTTCAAGCAGCAGAGTTCGGGACCACCGTGTGACCAGCTTTTGTCGTCTTTGTTCCCAAATTATAGCAAGTAATAGGTATGTCCCTCTAATTTCCTCTATGTTCTTCTTCTCCCATGGGTTTCTTCTCTCATGGGTTTCTTCTTCCTCTTCTCCCCTTTGTAAATTTCAAGCCAGCCAATCCTTGTTGGATGGTGATGATTTTTCCCTTCTTCATTCAGCTGTAGGATCAAATAAATTGGTGACTCAGATATGCCCCAATTTCTTATCCGTGAACAGTAATCACTCAGTCTTTCTCTAATAAAAACATCCTAAGTTGGGGATTGATTTCTAACCTCAGATCGGCCAATTAATGGGACTGATTTTCAGCCCCAAAAACATTGATATTAAGGACTGTTTGGACCCAGAATTTTGCTCAGAACTGGTTGGTGAAACTTATCCTCTTCCCACCTAAAACTGGATGTTCAAACCAGCCTTGTTATTGTCCAGTTCGAATCTGAGATAGGAAACCATCTCATACATAGCCTCTTAACCTTGCATTTTTCAACATGCATAGGTGAGGGCAGCACCCATCATCCATGGTTAATAATTCACATATTATTAATACTTGGAACCTTTAAATTGTATTCGCAGCAAATTTGGGTTCTCAAGGCTAGTTATCTCTTGGAAAACGTTTGAGTTCATTGTTGGCACTTCACAAACTTCTAGGTGAGGGAAACAATTCACTACATACTTTGAAACATGATTCCTTATATTCTTATGTGTTTAGGCAATGGAATATTGTATTTTGTTGTGTGACTAGAATATAACTGTTGGATCTAGAATAGACTGGGTGTATGTTAATAATGGTTAAGATCCGGTGTTCACTCACAGTAATGTAAGGGAGATTTGGCTAAACATTTTATTGGCCGTGAGGAGACTCAGTCCGCCCGGATTGTGGAGTCTAACCATTAATATTGTTGAAAGATCCAATGAGTTATATTCGTAGATTGATGGTTATTTGTATGTTATTGTCTGATTATTAATCTTGATTGGACATGGTTGAATGTTGGTATAAATAATTCAAATATTGTGATGCATGGACTAGTGTTATGTTTATTTCAAGGTTTATGCATATGACAAATGAGATATTTCGTATGATGTTATAATCTGCTTAGATTGAGATTTATGATTTCATAGGCATGTTATGAATATTTAAGCATGTTTGTCGGCATTGAGCATAGCATTCTCATATTCATAGCATTGAGTATGAGGGTGCGATCCATGATTGTCACGAAGACCACGACGGTGGTAGTATTGTTAGCCTCACTTTATGTGGGAAGACCATTATGGTAGATGAGATGCGATATCCGTGACAAGTCATGAGGGCTGTTATTTGGTAGTAGGTTGTGTTATCCTCACTTTATGTGGGAAGGCCATTAAGGCAATGTTGTGTTATCCTCGATTCGTCGGGAAGGCCACCAAATATCAGTAGATGTAATAATGGGTTGGAATATGGCATTTGGCATTGAGCATTACATATTGCAAAGGCATGAGCATGTAATAAATTGTTATGCTTGCTTATTTGAAATATCATTGAGGAAGTAGGAATATCATATGCTATGTTTGTGTTATTGTTTTCTTCGCTGGGCATGGAGCTCATCCCTTACATTGCAGGCAATCCCTTGGACTTGGGTCTGGACGATAATCAGAATTGAGCTTAGAAGGCGAGGAGTCGATGCAGAATTCATAGAAACGCTTAGTTGCATAATTTATTATTTAGGTTATAAGAGAGTCGTTTATTTATTTTGAGACATTGAGAAAGTTGTTTATTTGTTTTATTTTTATTTGTGAAAACTTGGATAATAAATTCAAGTATGGATTAATTTTGAGAACGTTTTAATTTGATTGTTATGGGAATGTGAGTTTAGAAATCTTTATGTGAGTGATATTTATCCCTTTAAGTTTTTTAGAAGCTCAAATGAGATGTTATGTCTTCAAGCAGGTTGTGGACGTGAGGAATTTTTTTGGTGGCTTGTGAATGTAATTACGTTTGTTTGAATTTAGCCACAGATTTTGAAAGTAAGACCCGTTTAGGGCAGCAGGTGATTTAATTTTGTACAGTCAGGTCACGCACGTCTAGGCGTTGGAAGGCGGGGCGTGACAACGAGCTTAGGAGGAGTTAAATTAGAAATGGAAAGTGATTCTTCCAATGCTATTAAATAGGCTAGGGGTGTGAAGCGTCATTCATGGAGGTTAATCACACTAGTAAGGGGAATAAAGGGACTAACTGCGGGCCTAGAGGTGTCCTTCACGCATAAGTCGATCAGCTAATGGCGTAGCGAACTTCTTCGCTAAAAATGGTGTTGAAGGATCGATTTGGAGTGTCTTTCATTTATCAGGAGGATAGTTGCTTTTGTAGTGGAGTTGTTCATTTATTGTTTCTTTGTTTTTGTTGTGTGTGTTTTTGGGCCTAACTCTCTTTGGCATTTTATTTTTGCCTACTCTTTTCTTTGTATCTGGCTTCTTTTAATTAATGAAATTTCTTCTTTACCGCTCAAAAAAAAAAAATGAAATGAAGTTTTGAGGTTTTCCTAGTTTTTCCAAGCTTACCAAGTTTTTTCAAAGAATTCCAATCTAAAGTTTTCCTAGACAACGGAGCAAGTATTTCTACTCAACAACCCACAAAACATGACTTAATCTCCCATTTGGCCAGAAGGTCCGCAGACAGGCTAAAAGATGGAAAGAGAAGGAGGTTGTCTATGCAAAGAAGCAACCGCACATGAGGTCAAGTTCTTTGGGCAACCTGACAGAAGCAGTGTTCTGACAAAGTTGAACACTCAAGAAGAATTGTATACATTGTACTCTGAAGTATGAAAAGTGTCAAATGGCCTTAGCCGTAGGTTAAAGTGCACAGTCTTCTCAATTTTGTGTTCCATAAATCAAGATTGAACCATATAAGAGTTAGCTTTGAATCACTCAAGTTTCGGACCAGATGAATGTGGTTCTAGTTTAGTTCCATCGGTATCTCTAATTCTTGCTTGCCACTTACAAACATTTAAGCAGCTTGAGATCACGATAAGCAATTTGCCTGATTCAGGAGTTCTGTAGTCCTATGTCCATGACAATGAACATCACTAATGAAAATTGGACAATCCATCCAAATAATAAGAAAACCCAGAACTACCAGAATATCTAAAATCTGACATATCTAGGGCCAAGAGGCTTTAACAGATGATGTGCACACAAGTAGAACACTTGGATTTTAGTTCAAGAATGAAAACAAGTGCAAAAAACCTACAGATTAGAAAAATGGTCTTCAAAATGGGCTCCACCATGGAAGAATCATAATCTATGACCACAGATGAGTGAGCCTATCATAGGAGACTCGAGGGAATGCCCACCAGAAAATAGCAGTAAAATATCCCGAAAAATAGAGTTTTACTGTTCTGGGCAAAGCAGTGCACCAATCCAAGGGTAGCTTCAAGTGGGTCCCACATGCTGCAGATGGCAGAGCGAACCAGATGGATATATGGCTGACCTAAAAACAAATAGGGTAAGTGGCCCTTGAAAAAAACTTAAACATCATCCATGGTCCTGACAAAATATTTCTGGTTACTTTGTAGATTTCAGAAATAAATGAAAGATCCAGCAGAGACTGTCCTTAAAAAGATCTATTAGAAGCAAAAATCATGATATCCATGGCAGAAGTTGTAATACCCCCGCACCATGGAGGGGGTTGTTGTGAATAGCGGCATGGGAGAGGGAAAAAATCCCATACTGCCCATGAGGTGGAAAGGGTTGTGGAATATTTGAGGGAGCACCCCTCCCTTCTAGCACAAGGCCTTTTGGACCCAAGGGTGAGACTCTGTCAGTTTAGACAATTCAATACAATATAGAGAAGAATTCTGCTCCATATTCTCTCTTCTCCTTCTTTTCTTATTATTATTCTACATCTTACCCATGCCAACCTTTTATGAAGGAACATATCCGGAGCCCATCTTCTCAGAGTCTGAAGCTGCCCTAGCTTTAGAGAGCCCTCGAAGAATATTGTACTTCGTATCCGATGCTAAACCAATCAAGAAATGATTTTCCCCAATCTGGCTAATCAAGGGATTGAAGAAACTTACTCTCAAGCTTACATGCAAATGACTTCTCATCCTTATCTATACTTGAGAGTCTAGCACATAGATGCTAGGATTTGGACACATGTCATAATCCTACAATATATGAAATTCTAGACTCCTTTATAGAACACTCCAAGAATCTCTACACTATTACAACTTCTAAGGACTTCTAGACTCTACTAAAGTCTACAGCACTCCAAAACATGTCCACATACGTCCAACATTTTCTACACACAACTGTACATTTCCGTAGAGTTATTAATGACTCTACACAACTCTAGACTCTTCTACGTAACACCAGTATACTCTACATTATTCTAGAGGACTCCTCATGACTATAGCACCATGGCAGACTCCTTTAGCACTATTCGGGTCATTCTTGACATTTTGGAAATCTCTACACCTCCAAAAGTCGATTCTTTGAGTTCAACCATATCTTGTACACATTTTTGGCACCAAGTGTAGCGATCTTAGTCAATTTACATGACACAGAGTCTCATCCCGTGACACTGTGCTTCTTTTGGCTCCAATTCATGAAAAAGGAACTTACAAAATGAAATGGAATTATGTCTTCAGAAAATCCTATCATTAATGTTAAAAGGGAAAAACTACTAAATAAGACAACTCTTAAAGTATACCCTTGAACAAAACACTAAAGACATAAGCTATTACAATAAATTTAATACTCAAGAAATCATGAGAAATTCATTAAATGGAACCTCACGAATACGCCAAAATGAAGTTGCTTGGTTTAAATCTTGCGCAACAACACCATCAGATACAAGGCCACTTTCCATGGATTGAAGCAGGAAGGCCTCCAGCTTTTCTCTACAAGTGAAAATAAAAACAGGAACTTAGAGAATCGAGATAATTTTATGACCTTATGATAGAAGATATGGCCTGTTTACCAAGACCATATTCTGTACAAAATTTCCTGATGAGCCAAATAATGCGTAAAAGTTTTTATCATAGAATCAACAATTGAATATCACAATTAAACATAATACTCAATGGACAGTTAACATGTAAGATGCTTGGTTATAAAATATATATAGTGCCTAAACAAACAAGAGCCTGTAGCACAGCTGGTAAGTGCTCATGTTGCAATCATGAAGGTTGTAGGTTCAAATCATATGGATGTTAGCAGCTGGCCCATGGAAAACAATTTGCCAAACCCAATTAGGAGTGCCAATCCTAGGTAGATGGGTGATGAGGGCATCACGCTCAATTAGAATAATTGAAGATCAGTTGAAGATTGAAGATGAAGACATGGTTCTCCAAACATAGAAGATTTATGATCCGGGAAGAATTGCAAGCAACCACGAAGAATTTCAAGATTCATGCATAAAGTTAATGAAGACCATGCTCAATTGGATGACTACTACGTTGAGTTAAGTGATGAAATTGCTCAATTAGCTTTAACTGAGTACGAGAAAATTAATGGTGGTCAAGACCGCATTTGAAGCACCAAAAACCACCTAAATTGCTCAAAAATCAGCCTAAAGTTATGACATATGGGTCCAATGCTCCAAATTCAACAAATTCATGCCCAATTGACCCTTTTAGCAACCCAAATCCATGAATTTAGGGTTCTAAACGAATTTGCTCTCACATGAATAGAGTGGTCCTCAAGGAAGGTCTAGCAAAAGGAAAACATGGAATTTAGTATGTTGTAATGTATGTTGTAGATTTAATCTGATTTAAGTTGGTGGAATGGATGGCTAAGATGGATGGCACCCTTTGTAATTATTCTCATTTTATTGTGTAAAAATAAAGGCCTTGGGCCATTGTACAAACACAACAAAATCAATTTGCTTTGTGCAAGTTTTGAGTTTTGGTTTGGTTTTCTAGTGTTCTTCTAGTTTGGGTTCTAGTTCTAGAATTAATTTTTCTCCAAGCATTGGATGAATTTAATTTCTAGTTCTTGGAATTGAATTAAAATTTTTAATTCTAGAATACTAGAATTCTTATTGTCTTTGGTGAATTTTGCATGGTGTCAATTTCGCCTAAGTTTACGACCTTATTATTCCATTCTTCCAGCAAGTAGTTTGGGTTTTGGTGCCAGAAAACCAAGCACAATGCTTCAGATGGCTGATCAGGCACCACGGATGGGATGCCTTGTCAAAAACGACAGAGGTATGGTGGTTCTCGATGCCGGAAATGTCGTCGGAGGAAGAGGAATGCCGGTGAAGGTCTGGGTAGAAAAACCTTAGATCTGGAGCAGCAGAAAAAGACTTCAAAAGCCTCTTTTTAAGTAAAACTGAGAAAAGGAAGGAGGATATCCGCAACAGAGAATCTGCGAGATCCGAAGAGCTCACCGGAGACTGATAATGAACAGTAACTCCGGAGTTGAATAGTAACTCCGGTGAGGAACAATAGAACGGATTGAGAAGCCTCCTAAAAAAGCTCTAGAGATCTTCCTAGCTCGATACCATGTAGAATAATAGACTTAAGAGAAGAAAGAAAAGAGAACGGAGAAGAAATTCTCAATGTCTTGTATTGAATATGTGTAGAACCATAAGGGTTACAGGTATAAATAATAAACAAAGGAGCCAATCATGTGGCTGATTATGGAAAGAAATGATTGAATAACTAATTAGAATCAATCATATAGAGATTCAGTTGACTTTCCAGAATTAGAAGATTTTGGTCAACTGTGTTGCAGACGTGGGTCCCACAACACCTTACATGTCCTTGCGTGGGCCCACAACATCTCGCTCTCCCAAGGGTGCAAACTTCCATGTGGTGTGCCCTAAAAGGGAAGATGCTATCCAGATCGGCCCTCAATAAAAGAGGACTGCTCACATCAGATGACAACCTACAGTGCACATTACACGGCCACATGAAGGACACCAATCATTCGTTTGTCGAATGCCCAATGACCATAAAACTGGATAAGTTTTGCAAATTTGTTGGGGGTGTCATGGGTATTCGAGTGAACATGTAAGCAACGAGTTTGTGTCAAACACTTCATCTTTTAAGCGTAAAATACATGTCGTTGTTGTGTCCAGGCATCATACAGAAACATAAGACACTATGAAGGAGCATATGTGGTAGTCTGGACCATAATAATATAAAATATCCTTCAAGTGCATTTTATTCGAAGAAGTCATTACATCTCTACAGTATGATACCCTTACAGATGAACAAGGTGATGGCAATGTTGGTCTTGTCCAAAGTCCAAAGTGTTCCCATCTCTCAATTCGATGATGCTAGATTTGGTGTCCTGATCATCTGGATCTTTCACCATTAAATCCTTTTTTGGTATAGAAGGCAAGGTGGAGTTCCTATTGTCAATCTCGTTAATGAAAACCCTCTCAGAACTCTTGGCTTCTTTTGGATTATTGGCCTGGATGGAATCCCCAGCAATGAGAATTCACCAACCCCATCACATTCACAGTAGCAATGAGGAAAGCATGGATCATCTCTTATTCCATTGCAGGCTTTTCTTTACTATGCCATGAGAGTTATCCTGTTTGGTGTGCATTGGCCGTGTAAAAGACCGTTGCCTAGTTACACTCTGAGCTCTATCTCAAAGGAGCATCCAGGTACTCTCCTAGCCATTTGACCAACTTAGTTCATTTGGTAGGAAAGGAAGTCTTTGTGGACATAGCAGCTCCTACTTTTACAGTCGCACTTTCAGCCAACACCAAATGCATTTCTTGGACAGTTTCTTCAAAGCATTCAAGAGGTATATCAACAAAGTCTAACCTATTTTAAACCTGTGAAGGATTGCCTTGATAATGACCAGTTATCATCTTTCACATAAGTTTTCCAATTTTTCTCAGTTCTGCTTTGGGAATTAGTAGCTCAGGGCTGGCTAGGGCCTCAGGTGGCTTTTACACCTCTTTTATTGTGGACTACTTGTGCCTTTTTTTTCCAATAATATTCTGTCACCATTCAAAAGAAAAATGATGATATGAAGAAAAGATTACCTATTATATATTTCATTGCTACTGGTTGTCTCGATAAGAACATAGAAGTTGTAGATAGGGGATGAAAATGGATTGCGTACACCTTCCAAATGGCTCAAAACCTGAGGTATCCAAGGCCAAGAAGTCAGCTAAAGAATAGAAGATAGTTCAAGTATTAATTATAATTGTTTTAAATTTGGATACAAAACTCCTATAGGATATTTTCAGTTAAATCATTTGTCAACAAGCTAATGAGAAAGGAGAAGTCCCTGAGATCAGTCCCTTGATTTGGAAGGTCTCAAGCTCCTCTGAGAACCGACCTTTCAGTTGGTTAATGGGAATGGATCACAATTGATCATTTATATATCATAAAAAGAATTACAGTGAATGCTTACAGTTTGTGCTTCAAGGATGTAGAATGAAATCTTTTCATTCATTGCGGATCTGCAAATGAGATTTGGTCACATTTCCCGTCTTTGGATGAGGTGGTGTGTATGCCTAAGGAAGCTGAGTAATGCTTGGATTTTTAGAGGATGTATCTTCAAAACTGTTCTGTGGAATGTCACTTTCTTTAGTATCTTGTGGAAAATTTGGAGAGGAATAATAGGGTGTTCAGGGGAAAATGTTACAATTATGCTGCGGATTTGATAAGGAATAAGGTGGCTTCTTGGATAGTTAGTATTCCAAGATATGGAATTTTTAGTATGCAAGATGTGGAAAGGCTGTGGAAGGATAGTGCCTCAGCAGCTTAAAGTTTGAAATTGAACTTTGGTGGAAGTGCAGTAGTGGAGTTTGGAAGAGCCGGCTACTGTGGATTAGTCAGAAATGCAGATTACGAGATTTGGATTTGCTATGCTGGTCACATGCTAGGATGCCATGTAAAAGAAGCAGAGTTACAATCATCACGGGTTGGTGTTCGGGAGCATAAAAAAAAGTGGATCATGGGGAGACATGATTGAGGGTGACAAGTTCATGGTAACTCAATGGGCTAAAGGTGCGGGCTGTCCTTGGAGATTGCTTTACATGGTGGGAAAACGCAGGTGATTCAACTGAAAATTTTCATGGTGCATCATGTTAAAAGGGAAGCTAATTCGGAAGCGGACGAGCTTGCTGAGGAGGGATTGCCCCTTGCTCAGGCAATGTTTTATAGGTGATAGATCTGGTGGGCCTTGGATATTAGGTTTTGCAATCCCAGTCCAGAAGGGAGAATTTTTTCTTGCTAACGTGCTGTATTTTATGAGCTGTATCGCTTGTAGGGCTACTCAATTTTTTTGGGCTGTATTCTTTTCAAAATGAAATAAAATTTAACCATTAAAAAAACTGTTAATTACACTTGTCAGTTGTAACAAAATGAAACAGTCCCATTGTAAGGAAGAATGCAACAAAATTCAAAGATAACATGATGGAGACCATTATAAAATTGTAACTGGTTAAGAAAGGAAAGAAATTAGTTGGAGTCTGTGAAATGTAATTATGGATTATGCCAACCTTATGGGGTAGCAATATAAGATGATGTCTGTCAGTTACCGATATAGTTGCATCTCATCTGTGCAGCAGTAATACAAGTACTCTCTACATCATCTAATAATATTGTTGGACTGAAAATACATGTATAGTTGCACATGCTGTGCACTTGACAAAACTTTTCTACTTTTGGAGTCACATCAAAATGGTAGATCAAATCTTTCAATCTTTTTTTAATTTTTTTAGTATTTTAGCACAAATTTCTCCTATTATAAATAATAACATGATAAGGGTGGACAAAATCCTTCTAACTCACCAAATTAATCCTTTTCAGCAATCACAAGAAATATTATTAAAAGGGAAAAGATGAAGTAAACGGCTTGTTTGCTTGCCAACAGTAAGTTGGTGATGAAGATCAATACTACATAAAACATTTTGTTAGGAGGGAATGAGAATGGGACACCGCGAGAGAAACAGAAAGGGAGATAAGGGCTTTTTGTTTGGGTCATGGAGATTTCATTTGCTCTAGTCAGAAGATCTGACAATGGAGCGGTGGGCTTCTTCACTAAGAATTGGAGTAGACTCACAACCATAGGCATTTTCCATCTTTGAGACAGTGATTGGGTGACCAGGAGAGCAAGGGTCTTCCACTTATGTCTTGGTGGGATGTATTTCTTTCTTTTGTTTTTCTTTATTCTGGGTTTAAGCCTTTTAGACCCACTTTTTTTGGACTTGTACTTTCACTTTTAATACATTAAGCCTTTGTTATTGCTCAATAAAAAAGAAAAGCATGTTCCCTATCTACCCTTATCTTAGCCAAGAAGTCTGCCACTTAATTTGCCGAATGCCTAAGATGCTCAAACGTAACATCTAAAACTCTACACAATGCCCAAATTTCCCTGATCATTGGTAATTATCTCCATAGTGGTCTTATTTTACTACTTGACCACTTAATTGCATTAATCGAGTCCCCTTCCAAAACTAACTTCCCATGTCTAGGATTTGCCTAAAGGACAAAAATCCCCAGTAACTCTGCCTCATTAGAATCTCTAATTTTGACAAACTCTGAGAAAAATAAAAAGATCTCACCTACCTCATTACTCACCACTCCTCCAATCCTCGCTAGGCTCGACTTGCTTCTCGTAGCCCGTCCACATTAAATTTTAAGCACTCCTTTAGAGGTGGAGAGTAATCTATCCTCTTCACTTCATATAACCTCTACTCAAACACCCCTCCGAAATCCAAACTTAAAATTCCTTTTTTCTTATTTTTTTGGTCTTTTTTACACAAATTTCCTTATTTAAAACATTAATATGATAAGAACTGGTCAAGCCTTTCAGTCTCACCAAATCAATTCTTAAATTCCATTTTCTATTTTTAGCCATTTTGGGACATTTTTTTCTTAATTTTTTGCTTCCTAACATGGAAGCAAACCAGAACCAATTAATGAACGAATAGTCAAAGATTCATTTGATAGTCATCTTAAACTGTCTCTTTTATACATAGATAAAATAAAGAGATCAGTAAGGATATTTAAGCTGTACAATCAATGGACAGTCTGCATATAATGTTGTATCAATAAAAAAAACAGAAGATTTCAATTTTTGCAACATACAAACAATTTAAGGTTGGAAATTTTTTCAATAACTTAACAATAGGTCCAATACCCTATCCAAAATAATTATGAGCCATAAGCAATGTAGACATAAAACAGATAAACTAAGCATTATATAGTCTAAACAATGTTATCTACTATAGGAAATCTCTTAGCCACATTAAACCCTTACCGTATCCATAGAATGGTTGTCTAAAAATTCAAAAGCAGAAAGAACTTCACCAAGAGTTTGTTTGGCTTCTTGCAAGAGTTTCTGAGAGCATGAAAGATAATTTGGTAGTCAAAGCTCAGAAGCTAGAAACTAAATCTAAAATCAAGTAACATAATTACAAAATGCATTGTCAAAGGATGTTATGTTTGAGTAGGTTCAAATGCAACCTCATCCAAGAGCCACCATTGGCAGCAATTTCTTAGGTCCATCAAACACCTCATAGGTATTCTCATATAATAGTTCATGATAAATTGCAAAATAGATAACACGCACTGTATATTCGATATGTGATTGTTTACAAGCTTATTCTAATATCTAGCAGAGATGCAAGAACATGCAAAGAGAGATTTTAACCAGTAACTGATTCAGGAAATATGCAAGGGACTAGCATTCAGAGCTTAATCTATTACGTCAGGTGGGCTTTATTGGAGAGATGGCTAACAAATATTTAAGGAGGTATACAAGCAGCCAAAGTTGGCAAATAATCTCAGATGGATGCTTCACCAAAGTATAAACGGAACCATATAATCAGGATGCACAATGCATAACACAAATTACTATCTTAATCCAAGAAAAAATCAACATCATTTGCCAGGAAGTACACAAGAACGAGGGAGATTTCCAAGTTCCACAAAGGCTCTATTATTTCTCTATAGAGACCATAGTAGTCAAAGCACAATGTGCAATTAAGGCACCAAGGGGTCCTAGATCCTAAGGCACAAGGTGAACATCTAGGTGAGAATCTAGTTTTGCTAGGTCCAATTATTTAGATACTTGAAATATGTGCAGATTCATGGATTTGTATCCTCATTGCATTAATTTAACAAAATACAACACTACTTAACGCACCAAATATATAGGCAACTAAGCTTCCAAGAACATTATATAAGCATGCATTATATACATGCAAAAGTATCGTACATCATAAAATGCCAAAGCCCGATCTATTTGAGGTCGACTTTCTGAGTTCTACTTCTCCAATTGGCCCTATCAAAAACCATAACATCATTCATTCATCATGTCTTTCTTTATCCATTTCCATTCCCTCCATATTTTTAATGGTCTACCTCATCTCTTTGTGCCTACTATTTCTTTTTCTTTTTCTTTTTTTGAGTGGTAACAAGAAAAAATATATTAATGACGAGAGAAATTACAAAGGATGCCAACTAAGTGTCTAAGAGACATAAACCCCAAGACAACCAAAAAGAAGAAAAACAAAATACAAAGAGTAGAATACAGAAGTACAAGAAATGCCCTCCAACATAAACGAAAGCCCAAACTCCCCAAGAAGCCTCAAATGTAAAACACGCTCGTGGTGTTAGAGTCCACCCCGTTTTTGGCAAAGAAGTCTACAACACCAATAGCATACCTCCTGACTGCCCCGAAAATGATCTCCCTTCCTGAGCATAAAGCTCTAATTTCTCTTACTATTGTGATCAATTTCCATGGAGGTCTTTTTAACCCTACCGCCCAATTTTTTGCATTTGTGGAGTCTCTTTCAATGATCAATTTACCCCTTCCTATTGAGGACCAAATGGTCAAAGCTTTCCTAATACTAAGAAGTTCTGCCTCGTTAGAATCGTGTTCTCCTGTGGATTCAGAGAAAACCATCGACGTCCTCCCATTCCAATCACGCAACATGTCACCAATACCGGTCGGGCCAGATTTTCCTCTGGCAGCCCCATCGACATTGAATTTAAAGGTACCTGCTTGAGGAGGTTGCCAAGGAGTTTTGACTCTGTGTTTCTTTACGTACAACACCCCCCCCCCCCTTCCTTTGCCTCTGCTGAGGCAACTGTCCCAAGAAGAGAGGAAGTCAACTGCTCTGAACCCATTGAATTTTGTTCCCGACAGAAGCCAAGTGTAAAGCCTCCATTTAGCCTTTTGAATAAGATCATTCTCCTCTATCTCCTTCAGTTCGAATATCCTAGTGTTCCTTTCCTTCCACACCGTCCAAAGCACAATTGATGGGATAGTATTCCAAACCGCCTTTATGTAATGCCCCAAAAAGTCCCACATTGCTAGTTGCATTGGAAATACTCTGGTATATAAGTGGTAGCCTTCCTCCTTCTAGCATGAGGCCTTTTGGGAACAACAGTAGGTTGGCTCGCCAATTGAAAGTCGCGCGGGCCGTGTGTGAGGCCCAGAGCGGACAATATCATGCTAGTGGGATGGGTCGTTACAAATGGTATCAGTGCATGGTTCAACTCTTTGCCTGAGGGTGTGGGCTTGGTTGTTATGTGTGCAAAGTCAGAGACGGCTCTGGCTTTAAGGGGGGTAGATTGTAATATCCTGCCCCAAAAAGTCTCACATTGCTAGTTGCATTAGAAATTCTCTGGTATATAAGTGGTAGCCTTCCTCCTTCTAGCATGAGGCCTTTTGAGAGCAAAAGTGAGTTGGTTCACCAATTGAAAGCCGTGCGGGCCGTGTATGAGGCCCAGAACGGACAATGTCATGCTAGCGGGACGGGTCATTACAAATGGTATCAAAGCATGGTTCAACTCTCTACCTGAGGGTGTGGGCTTGGTTGTTATGTGTGCAGAGCCGGGGACGATTCTGGCTCTAAGGGGGGTAGATTGTAATACCCTGCCCCAAAAATTCCCACATTGCTAGTTGCATTGAAAATTCTCTGGTATATAAATGGTAGCCTTTCTCCTTTTACCATGAGGCCTTTTGGGAGCAACAGTGGGTTAGCTCGCCAATTGAAAGTTGTGCGGGCCGTGTGTGAGGACGGGTCGTTACACTTTATCTTGGGATTAGAGTGTCGAATGTTCCATTATTCGACGATTCCTGAACATGATCGATCCAACACCCATGATACCCCCACCATATCAATTAGGCTTGCCCACATCTTCCTAGCCACATGGCAATTAGCAAACAAGTGATCTAGAAGAACTAGGTGAGGCCTAGATAGAAAATGTGCTAGGCGAGGCTCAATATGGGTTTGGAACCTAGGCAAAGGCCTATATGCAATTAAGATGTGCCTTTTGACTACCATGCAAGGGTCAAAATATCGGCCGATACTGTACTTATCGGCTGATATAATTCGGATTTTCAACCACCGAATTATATCGGCCGATACGTATAGTATCGGCCGTACAAAAAAAAATTCGGCCGATATGACCGAATTTTTTACTTAATTATCGGTCATGATATCGGCCGAATTTTAAAAATTCGATTTTTTTTTTTTTTAAAAAAGCCCCTTTTTTAAAAAAAAATATCGGACAAGAATGGAAAGAGAAAAAAGAAAATATGGAGAAAAGATTGAAGAAAAAAATCGCACACCTTTCACAGCTTTCTTTTCTCTTCTTTCTCTTCTTTGTTGATGGGAAAAATACAGAGAGTGGCGGCGGCTGCTAGGGTTTCATAGAGAGAGTGAAAGAGAAGAAGGGTATTAAAAGATGAGCATTAGGGTTTTTAACTTTTTAAGTGAAAACACTTTTTTATGCTCTTCCCAGAGAAAGTCACGTTTGCCTCTTACATTTTTATCATTTATCAAAAATTTAGTGGAAGTAATATTTTTTTATTTTAAATAAAATATTTATTTATACTGAAAATAAAAAGTATAATATTTTTTTATTTATCTTATTGTAATAATTTAATATTATATTTATCATCTAATCTTTTTACCAATGTCATTATTATTAGAAGGTATTCTTTATTTTTATTATATCAATTTAACATAATTAACTATAGCTCATAATTTTATCTAATAATTTTATTTATCTAATTATTATTAATGAAAAATAAAATCTTTTTCTCAAATGAAAGAAAGCATTATATTATTATGTATGACATTTGTGTGGTTATCAGTTCAAGTGATTAGGACCCCATTAGTGTCATTTTCTAATATTTTTCTACATTATTATGTAATTTTTAACCATTTTATTATTATTATTTTTTATTTCTATTATTCATAACTTAAAATAACACTCATTGACTAAGAAAATAAATTATGAAATTATTTCTACAAATTTTCCTCATTTATCTGCTTTTCCTTTTAATTTTCACCATTTTATTACTAATTATATAATTTCCCAATATCGTAACTTCAAAAATATATTAGAAGATGTAAATGTCCGATATTTTATGAAAAAATTACATATTCAATAAGCCCATAATTATCTACATTTACTGTAATTTTTTTGAATTTAAAAAAAAACAGTCAGGAGAGAAAAAATTCGGCCGATATATCGGCCGGGATATCGGCCCGGCCGATTTTTCTACCCCTGCTACCATGAAAGAGACAAATAAGCCTCTAAGACGGAAACTTATCTTACCTACAACCCAATGTAATGAACTAACCAAGTCTCCCTGAATCATGAGTCTACCTTGAAAAAACTCCTGAAATTCTTCAATGTCCTATAATTCTTCCTCATTTAATTTCATCTTTCTAGTTGCTCCATCAAAAAAGGCTAGCACTGTCCTAACCAAGTTAGGAAGTATCCCTAAAACCATGTGCCCACATACTAAAAAAAAATGATGTGGTTGAACCTAAAATCAGCACCTTTTTTTTTCTTAAAAAGTTAGAACCTTTTTTATGTTGCTCATTGTCTTTCTATTAAAATGAAGGTACCAAAATCTTTTTGGCCCAAAGTAATTCTACATGCATGTATTTGATTTATCATTTGCCTACTCCAATCTTAGATAATTCTCTTGTTGATATTTTCTCTCAACACTATCTTGTTTTTACTCTTCCCCTTCGTGTTAGTCGCGTGTGTAACGTCCCACCCCTTTCTACAGGCTAAACGGGTCGTGGCTCGCTTAACTGCACACTGAACGGGTGTCACCCAACGCGACAACGCATCTAACGGGCTTTACATCACAGATTTGTGGCTGGGGGAAATAAGTATATATGTTTTTTTTTAATATTATAATTGAAATAACGAAGTCATCAAATCCTTCAAGCCCAACTTTACACATTGAATAAATCATAATGTTATCCACAATATAAAATGAATAACATCTATTACCAACGTCAAATCTAATCTCACAGATTCACTCACAACCCATTCCATAAAATAAAACCAACTAATAAATCTCAAATTTCTCAAATTATTTGAATCAAATAATCAAGTCTCAAAGAATAAGAAGCATCCAATAATTAACTCAATCAAAATAGTTCAACACCTAGCTAGGAATTTAAATATTCATCCATAGTAACTTCTAATTTTCAACGTCGTCCTCCAATCCTAAATCCAGAGGGTTACCTGCAATATAAGGGTGTGAGCTCTAAGCCCAGTGAAGGAATACAATAGCACATATTCAAAATGTGATATCTCCAATATACTCAATTTAATACAAATAAAGAAATATTAAAAGCATAAGTAATTGAATATGCATTTAATGTCCATGATTTATGCTATGTAATGCACGATGCACAATACCTGATGCCTCATTCATCCACAACAACACCTACTGTATTTGGTGGCCTACCCGCCGAAGCGAGGCTAACACAACACCACATGAAGTGGCATACCCGCTGAAACGAGGCTAACACAACACCACATAAAGTGGCCTACCCGCCGAAGCGAGGCTAACACAACACCACATGAAGTGGCATACCCGCCGAAACGAGGGTAATATAATACTACATGAAGTGGCCTACCCGCCGAAGCGAGGCTAACACCACTACTAAATAACAGTCTACGTGACCTTTCATGGCTTAATAATCCAAACCTACCACATACGTGGTACTACTCACTAAAAGTGAGGCCATACACTACCACCGTCGTGGTCTACATGAAAGATCAAGGCTCACACCTCCATACCCATCCCATGAATATGAAGATGCCATGCTCAATGCCATGCCTACCATGCATTATCTCTATCATCATACCACATGTTATGTATCATATTAACATGCCATAAATTTAAATATTATACTCTAACAGTCATATGATCTCAAATTGACATAAGCACCATATACATGTCCCAAAGCATCATAATCCAACAGCAATAATCTTACACTTGCATAATAATAAATTATGATTATGACAACACAATATCATGAATTCATCTCAATAACATCACAAATAACTCTACAACAGTAAATAAAATATCCATCTAATTCGAACATAATTATTGGACCTCTCAAAAAGGCTAGTGGTTAATTTTCAACTATCCGGGCAGATTGAGTCCCCTCACGGCTATTAGAACATTTAGCCTATTCCCTTATACTACTGTGAGTAAGAACCGGATTACAACCACTATTCCAATAAATACCCAATCTATTTCATAGGTCCAATATTATATTCCCAAAATACAATACATCATGCAATATTTTTCATTGCTCAATCACATAACAAAATAGAGAATATCAGGCACAACCAAATATAGTGTATTATTTTCCCTCACCTAAAAATCTTGCGAAGTGTAGGTGATGAATCTTCACGCATTCCAATTTTGAAATCAGTCAATATGACGTCTTGGAAGTGCTGCACATTTATTTAAAGGTTTCAAGTACCATTAACATATGAATTATTGAGTCCCTCTAATAGTTCACATTAAATAAATGTGAGGTATGTTGCTGTCTCAACCATGGCCTACTGTTATCCTAAGGTCCAAAAAGATGAGTGAAGATTAAATCCATAATCTATATGGCCGAACATTACCTAATCCAGCTTAGTGCTAATAAACAATGGAAATCTTGTCTAAGCAATAGGTAATTATTCTTTAAAGTAAAAATATTAAACCACCTGACTTAATGAAGTAATAGTGATTGTAAAATAGTGACATGAATTGAATGAGGCTATAAGTTCTTTGTAAGAACAAGTATCCCAAGTTAAAAATAATCATACCTTATAAACTAGAATAATAATATTAATATCGATAATGATTTAAAAAAATAATAATAGTACTCTTCCATTTCATGGTTCACATTCTTTTCTCGAAACTAGTTTGAATAGAAATATGAAAGTTGTTTAGTAACATTGATAACAAAAGATTCAAAATCATATATCAACGAATTTAGATTTTAAATAATAGTAACAAGATGTTACAAATATTGAGAATAGGAAGAAATATGTAAAACTAAATGAAAATTAGGTGAAAATATTTATACAATCTCAATAAATCAAATATATAGGTTGAAAGCCTCATTGAATGAACAAAATAAACATTATAATAATGTTATAGGATGAATGATAAAATTTTAAAATTAAAGTAATTGAAATCAATTGCTTGCGGAAGACTACTTCATGAAAATAATAAATCATTGCAAGGTAGGTATTAAACTCTTACAATTTGGGTCATTTTAAATCGGTCAAACAAAACAAAACTAAATACCATAGATAGTTTTAAATAGTTAAATAAGTATTAGACAGATTTTCAAATTATATATAAAAAATATAAGGGTGGGAGAAAATTCTGGACATTGATTTTATTAATTCACATCTTTCTTAATGTCCAAATATGACCAGCAGAAGATCACCTAAATAAATGTTTTAAATATTTTCAAAATAAGGACAGGTAAGATAATGTAGACTCCAAATCAAATTAACTGAGATAATGAGAAAACCTAAAGTAAGAATAAACTATACATGTATGATCTAGACTGTCAAAAACAATTGTAAGCTTCCTTGTGAAATACACTAGTTAAGTAGCATTGGGGAAGGAAAAGTAGTTCAAAAATACTACAGTAATAATAATACTTTGAATCTGAAATACATTATATACATATATTTTTTTTTTTTGATAAAATGAGTCAATTGTTTAAGGCAGGTGAATGAGTATTGAGGAGGGGTCTCACGGTGTTGTAACAAAGACTTTAAATATGTGCATGGGAATATCTAAGTTTGAAGATGGGTTTACAAAAATATACTCAGATAGGTAGGTCTAAAACATAGCATGCATTTAGTCCAAGGAAATAAAAGAAGTTAAGAGAAGCCCAAGAAAACATGTGTAATTCCACTGGATGAGGAAAAAGAGACAAGTCCAAAATCATCAATTAATTTATTCTAATAACCAAGTAAAATAAAGAATCAAACAGAAGGGCTTGAATTTTTATTTTAATAGAATAATGTTGTAGGCTACATGAAAGAAGTCGAAAGTTCTTTTTCTTTTATGAAGAAAGTATGTAGGATTTTAGGCAATAATAAAAGTAACAAGAAAGGGAGGAAGGCTTATCTTAAAAGGGGCAACATTTAAACGGTTGCAGCATGTGAGAAGTGGGCAGTACCTAGCGACGAAGGGAGCGTAGAGATTAGGGAACTACTGCAACTCCGGCGGATCTGACGTCAAGAGCGGCAAAAGCTTGAGATGGGAAGTAAGAAACGCCTTAGGGCTTCTGCTGATTGAAGAGATGTAGAACAGAGTGAAGAGAGGAAGAGACGGTGAGTTGGGGGTCTCTATATAGGTGATTCGGTCGGCAATAACACATATGTAAGGTTGGATTTCCCTTCGGAGAAGAGAAGTAGGAAAGGGAATTGAATTTTTTTGGGAAAGTTTCCATCGAAAGGTAAAGATAGGGTTACCGTTTTTTTTTGGAAGGAAAGGAGAAGAAGGAATTGAAAAGGGAACTTGAGATACGGTGGTGTAAAAGAATTTGGGATTTTGGGTTTTTAATCGGTAACTTAGGGATTTTGGAGACAAATGGGGAAAGTGAGGGAAATCAAGGTGTGGGTTTCCAAAGGGGCCCACACGGGTTTGGGTGTTTATATTTGATTAATTCATTGATTATTGATTATATTCAAGTTTATTAAAATTTAAACTTAATTATTGATCCAGTAGTTTAATTATTTATTTACAAAAAAAAAATCAAATTTTAATTTATCATTTGAATTTAATTAAAATCTCAGCTAAATAAATCTTATTAATTTATAAATTTTGGATTTTTAAATATACAATTCCAATTGGAATCCTTAACTTTGCAAATTTAAAAGCTAGTTTGATAATTTAAATTGTTATTAATTTAATCTCAACTCGAAGCAGGTAAATTCCTAAGTTTATAATTAAGGAAAAAGGTGTGTGCATTAGGGAACCTAAATTAATTAAATTCTAGGTTTTTGTGTGTTTATTTATTTTACCTTAAACAATAAAAATAAAAGGAAATAACACATAATTTCACACAACACAATCAATAGACCTATTTACTATTTTTTTTTTGTTTTACCCGATTCGATTGACCCGCTACTCCGGGTCAAGTCATCACAGCGTGTGCTTTGTCCATTATTTTGACCAACAAGCATAAACTTTCTAATACAGCTATTAAGTATATTTTTGTGGAATACTCATTAAAACAAAAGGGCTACAAATGTTTTAACATAATTCCTCTTATGAAAATACTCTTTATTATTTTTTCTTTGAGATAAACAAATCCACAAACACTAAAAGAATTCTTCCTCTTCCTATTGATAGTCATGTCATTGCATCTAGTCTCAAACCACTTCAAAGTATTTGTGAGACGCTCCAAACAAGATCAACATCCGAGCGTTGTGGTTCATTGCCATTACCTACAGGTACTCCTTTTGAATCTTCTAAGATAAATCTTCCCATTGCCTTATGGACAGGTTCACGGTCTTGTACTTCTCACCTATCCAATGATTTGTGGTCTTACAATTGTGTTTCCCCTTTTTACCCATCATATCTTGCTTCTATTGACTCTGTATCTACTCCAAACGAATTTATATTGCTTTTAAAGATCCTTTTTTGGAGGGCAGCAATGGAGGATGAGATGGATTGGTTTCTCTCCCTCCTGGTAGGAGACTTGTTGGATGTAAATTGGTTTATACTGTGAAGCACAATCTTGATGATAGTGTGGCTCCTTACAGAACTCATATTGTTGCCAAATGTTATACCTGAATGTATGTCGTTGACTATGAAGACCTTTGCTCCTATTGACAAAGTTAACTTGGTACATGTCCCCATTCCTATTGTTGTGAATCTTCACTAGCCTCTACATCAACTAGATGCTTCTTCTTTTTTGAAATGGTTCATATATTAATAGAGAAAAAGCACCAGATGTGCAAATATAGAAAGCGAAAACAAACTGCAACAAGCAAACCACACAAAAAAGGCCAACATGCTGGCACTAAACTAAACATAAAAGGATCAAGTGAGATCTGCGCATTCTTTCCAGGCACACAAAATTTCTGACATACGGATGTTCCTGAATTCCTGGAGGGAGGCAGCCCACGAAGACACTTGGAGAGGCTACGTCTTGCAACCGCTTACTCCCACCACAGGCTCCACAAAGTGGAAAATAAAGAGAACTGTCACAAGTAATAACACTTGGGGGAGACGAAGATAATATCCCAAGCGAAAGAGAGCTCGGCCACAAACGAAGGCATAACCCAAGCCACACCAAATTGAGCTACAACTGAGCTCCATACGTCAAAAGAGAAAGAACAGTGATAAGCAGGTGGTTTGAATCTTTAGATGTATGGAGGCAAAAAGAACTAGATGTTAAGAATGCCTTTCTTCATGGAGCTCCATGAAGATGTTTATATGCTTCCTCTTCCTGGGTTGCGAAGACCCAGTGGTGAAGGCAAAGTTTGTTGATTTGCAAAGCAATCTATGGTCATAAACAATCACCCTAGGTGTGTTTTGATAAATTCATAATGGCCCTTCTTCAATATGGATTTACTCGGTGCCACTCTGATCACTCTGTTTTCATTAAATGTCAACATCAAGTGTTAATATTTTTAGAGTCTATGCTAACGACATTGTTATGACTGTAAGTGATTCAACTACCATCAACGATCTCAAGCATCATCTTCAGTGTAACTTCGATATCAAAGATCTTGGCCCTCTAAAATACTTTCTTGGGGTGGCGTGGAGATTGGTGGCAGCAGCTATTTTTTGGTCAGTTTGGAAGGAGAGGAATGGGAGAGTCTTTAAAGGTAAACCGGGGAATATAGGAGACATGTTTGAAAAGGCTAAGTGGCATGTTGTAGGTTGGCTCTCACTCTGTAAGGACATTGCAGGGTTATCCTCGGAGGACTTCTATCTGTCAGGGGAAAGGTGTATGTAGGGGATTAGAAGGTGTAGGAAACCCAAGGAGAGGTGGACAAAACCTGCTCGAAAGTTTCCTATATTTAATGTTGATGGGGCAACGAAAGGTAAACCTGGTCCGACAAGGATAGGGGAGTAATCCATGAAGACAGAGGCAGGATATTATTAGCTTTCCATGAAGATTTAGGGCTTACGGAATCAAATGAGGTGAAGTTGTGAGCGATTAGGAGACATCTACAGATCTAGTCTAGATTTGGGATTGGTAACCTCATTATCGAATGTGATTCTACTAATGTCATCGCCTGCGTAGTAACAGGAAGGACCCCCTGTGGAAACTGGTAAACATTGTTAGGGACATTAGGAGGTTGTGTAGTCATAGAAAGATTACCTTCACACATATAGCTCGAAATATGAACAATGTTACTGACTTGTTGGCTAAGGTAGTGCAAAAACGGCATCCAACATTGGATTCTTTCTAATCTTGGTTTTGTTTTGGGGTGTATGGGGTCATGGGTTGTGTTACTTTTTATCTTTGGAGCAATTTACATATGCTCCCCTCACTATGTTGTTATTGACTTTTTATCTCTAGCCCTATAAAACCCACTACTAAGTCAACTCCAATTTTAATTGATCTCTCTCTCTATCTTCTGTTTCACCAAAGTAGAATTCCCTGTCCTTTGTTTAAGTTCTATTGATTTTTAAACATTTTTTTCTCAAAAGTTCTCTTCCAAGATTCCAACTTACTATTGAGTTGTTGTTGAGTGCCTCTTACTAATATTATAACATCTGCAAAAAGCACACACCAAGGTACTTCATCTTGGATTCTTGATGCTAAGGAAGTTAGTGTTGATCAAGTGTTAATTACCCTAGGTCCTATTGTCAATGGTGTCACAGTCAATTACTCAATTTTTTTATCATGGACCACGTATAATAAGTTGAGGGATTTTATTCCCCATGAACTCAATTAGAAAATCCACCAAAGTCAGGATCATTTAGAGCACCCTAAATGGTCCAGATAATGTAAGGCCATCTCTAAAATATGTTGTACATCCAATGGGGCATCTGTTTCATCAAGTTTCACATTGTTTATGAATAACAATGATAAAATAGTACTGGAAAACATATTTAATTACAAATCGAAAGACATTGAATCAGAAAATCACCTATACAATTGAATAAATATTTGTGTGCAACAGCAATTTTCATCTCATAAGCATCTCAAATAAATCCTTTGATGGTAAAACTTGAAAGGAAACTCAACCAAGGTATATTAGCACAAAAATAGATTGGAGGATTATTCGGGAAAGAGATCATTGAACCTGGCAACTAAAATAATCTTTACATGCAAGGAAAGCAAGATTGACAGATGACAGCCTGGGAGGAGTAAGTATCGAAACCTTAGTGATAATTCCCAATGTTCCTTCACTCCCTGCATCAATGGATGAAGAACTTATTTCCACTTATGATTGACAAACAAAATTATATATCTATTGCAGTAAAGTGGCATCTGATCATTAAACGCACTAGAGTTCCCAGATAACTTGAACTTGGACAGGCTAATAGTTTAGCAGCCATGAGAACAGGATGATGATATGCTTGCATAAAATTGAAACTCATAAGCTGCGTTAGATGAGGAGAAATGGGGAGACTTCTCCTCAGTTCTCCTTTATGTTTTCATTTTCAGAACAAAGTGTGACCAACAGGTAACTGAAGTTCTCTTCCACAAGGAGAAGATGATGTTCTCCACCGCTTGCAGGAGAACACCATCAGATTTTTTTTGTGCAACCCATCACTTAAGTTATATTCGATTACGTTTCTATTTCTTTATTTTTCTTTAGAGTTTAATGAAAAAAAATCTACCGATGGGATTTAAAGTTAATTAAAACTTGATATGTAAACCAAATTTCAGCCAAAAAATAAAAAATCCTAGACATTTGATCTTAATGGTGAAACATCACTAGGTGTCGTTGCTTTTTTTGTTCAAGGACGCCTAGTGATTTTTTACCATTAAGATCAAGTGGCTAAAACTTGATTTTTCAGCTGAGCTTTGGTCCACATGCCAAGCGTAACAAAAATTTAATCCCACTGAATATTTTTATTTTAAAGATCATGATTACTATGAAAAAAATACAATGTTTTTAGTCTTACTAGATTCTCCACCTAAATCACTCAAATCAGAAATCTCCAAGGGAACATCTAGGGGGTAGAAGTTCTCTTTACTTCTCTTAACCCAGGAGAAGTAAGGAGACTTCTCCTACTTTAAGTTCTCCTCATCCAAACACAGCGATTAGGTGTATGCGCACCACCGCCTTCCCCGCCCTTCCTAATAGATTTACCATTTATCAAAATCAAACTGGTCAGACATTGAATATAGCATGGGTAGGTAGGTCTTGGGGTGGGGTAAATACAAAGTTCAGACAGTCAGCCTTGGATTTTGAAACTTTCTTTCTTTTTTTTTTGAGAAGGTCCTTGGATTTTTAACTTGAGACCATTAATTGCAGCAAACATTCAACTTCCATAACATGCATACCTATGAAGAGGTGTTTCAAGTCATAACCAGTGTTATCTTTGCGCAAAGTCCCAAGCATATCAAGTACAATGCCATTAGATAGAACAGCCTCAAGACCTGAAAAAGAAAGACAAAGATACACAAGTGGAGAAATTAATCCCCATCCCCAGGCAGCTTCAATGTTTCTTTTCTTCTTCTTTTTTTCCCATTTTTCCCCTTTTTTTATTTTTGAAATGGTGCTTCTAAAGTATATCGCTACTGACAAAAGGTGAATATGAAAAGGTAATGAGCTATAAGATAATTTTCAAGAGGTAGCAAAAATAGTAACTTCCACCTACGACCTTTATTTTTTGGAAGTTAACCAAGAAATGTATTATTCACAAAAAGAGAAAGTGCTGATTCTCAAAAACAAAAACCATCAAGAATCAAAGAAGATACATTATGAGTAAATAAAAAAAATCAGCATGCCCATCCACCCCCATCTTTGCCAAAAAAATCAGTAGCAGCATTAGCCAATGCCTCGTATGCCCAAATCATTTGAAAAAAAAAAACTGTTTCATATGTCCAAAGGAAATTTCTTTATTCCTACACAAATGAATGATATCACTTGTAATGGTAAGAAATCTCCATGGAACTTGATGTAGGATACGGGAGATCCATCTCTCTTAGGATTTAATATTTTCGCATTATTTTTTAATTTAGAATTATTGTCACAAGGAAGCCAAGTCGGTGACTTCCTATTTGATTTAGGAGTCCTATTTTGATTTCTTATTTTCTTATAAATACAATGCATGTAAGAGAGGGACTCACCTCTTTTCAAAAAATTATGAAATAAGAATAAGATTTGATTATCTCTTTGCCGTCGAGCACAGTTATCATCTTTGCTACCTTAGTTGCAGACGATCCTCCCTTGGTGGTTCAGATCCACTCGTGTTCCTTGTCAAAAATCTTGGGCTTAATCCCAAGAGAAGACTCTCTCGCTAATCTGGGCATTATCCCAGTGCTACAGCCATCACTCCTTTCGCCTATCACTTGCGTCACCTCTGCTGCTTCCAAATTTCCCTCCTCTTGCAGCCAGCATGTCTCCGCAACTCCTTTTGGCCAGGTACCATTAGCTTGCCCTCTTCCATCTTCCCTTCATCTTCTATCCATTAGCTTTTCCTTCCTTTCCCTTGATTCAGTCTCTTCCTTCTCCGCCGCCGTGGTGCCTCTTCTGCTGCCCCTCTTTTTGTTCCCATTTCCTTTTCCACGGTCCCATTCGCAAGCCCTAAATAGAGCAGCCCTAATTCCCTTCACACGTGCCTGACCTAAGGTCTCTCCACACGTGTGAAGCAACTCACGTGTGTGACTCGATAACTTTTCGGGATCGACTTGTTTTGATTTCTTCCCTACTTCCGCTACATTAAGTGGATCAGAGCAAAGTTTCATGCATCCAGTGACGATCTCCGCTCCTCTTCGGTGATCTTGAAAAAAAAAAAAAGGAAAATTTCAGATAGCATCCAGCAACGATCAGTTTGATACATTTAAAGCAGAGATGAAAGAATTGTTCATTGAGTTCCGTGCAATCATGATCGCAGATTTCGCTGATAGAAACATCGGCAAGAAACAAAAAGAAGAGCCACCACATCGGGAAAATTGGGATGATGAGGGCGTCTAGCAACTGGTTCTCAACACCCACCCTCCCAATCCCAATCAACAGAATTCTCGCGCTTCTCGCCGATCTTCTGACAACAACGATTATCGACCAAAGGTTGAACTTTGGTCCTTCAATGGCCTCCTCCACATCGAAGAGTTTATAGAATGGATAACAAAGGTCGAGCGTTTCTTTGAGTACATGGGAGTCCTTGAAGCCACGCAAGTTCCATTAGTTGCTTTCAAACTCACTGGAGGTGCTTCTTCTTGGTGGGAGCAAACTCAACAAGATAGATCTCGACAAAATTTGGCTCATGTTCATACATGGTTCCGCATGAAGCAGCTTTTGAAAAGTCGATATGTGCCTCTTCATTACTCGCAGGTCTTATTCAACAAACTTAAGGACTGCTGCCAAGGTACACATTCTGTTCAGGAATATATTGATGACTTTTATCACCTTCTCTCTCTCAATGATCTTCATGAGACAGAAGTGTAATGACCCGACCCGGGGTAGCAGGTCAGATGTGATGGGTAAAATTAATTTAGAAAATTATCGTAGTATAAATTGATGGTTAGTCTAAATTGATAAATTTATTTAGAGAAAATACAATATAATTTAGGGATTGAATATTAGACCCCTATTTCACACCCTTTCCCCTCAATGAAAATTTACAAATTTACCCCCTTCGAATTAAAATTAAGGGAATGGAAAATAAATTATCAACTTAGATTGTTAATTTCCCCTAAGTTAGAATTTCAATTGGAAATATTTTATTTAAAATTTCAAAATCAATAAATAAATTCTAATTTTTAAGTATCTAGAAATTTATTGATAAGTGACAAAGTTAATAAAGGACAATTTATTAAAATCAATAATTCAAAGGGACCCACCTTCCCTGGTCGAAATTAATTGTCCAAATTTCCTTCACCTTGGAATTGGTTTAGTGGGATCTTTATCTTATAGATAAAAATGTATAAATATAGCTTTTTTTAATTTTATTTTAGAGAATAGAAATTACCCCTTTGACACCCCATTCTTGACCCTTTTTAATAAAGTTTTCTTGTCACTATTTTTCCCAAAATAAAATCCCATACACGAATGGGATTCTAGTTGCCGTGGACTCATCTCCCTTTCGTCTCTTTCACTAAAGCCGTATATATCGATGGACAAAATCCCCAAAATCCTTCTCTTCTCTTTCTTCTCCTTTCCTTATTCATTTGGGATTCTAAATCCCTACTTTCCTTTTCGAAAGCAGAGAAAACAAAATCCCTAATCTTCGAACCACTTCCTCTTCGTCTCTTCCTCTTGTTTTTCCGTCTCCTTCGGTAAGCAAATCTGGGATTTCCTCACCGATTCCTTTTCCTTTTTAAACCCATACCAAGGGCAGCCAGATCTTGTTCCATGTTCTCGAACTCCTTAGAGTGGAAGCAACCCGAACCAAGCAAGAACGATATCAAGCCAGTGTTGAGCAGTGGCCGATCCTCTCAAACGGTAAGTCTTTTGATCTTGTTATTGCTTTAATCTTACTCCTTGCTTCCAACATCAAAACAATAAATAGTTTACAAAATCAGGGAAATCAACCCATGAATCTATGATACTTAGGACTGTTTGGACTAGAAAACCATCGTTTCTTGAATAAGATTTGAACCTCAGACTTCGTTTATGTATAAGATGATGTTCAGTATTTACTCAAAAGGGATTTCTGACTGAATGGAAGTCTTTACTGTTCATTTCCTTGACCTGTTATGAGTTACAAGAATCCTTCCCTTCAACGGTGAATGGTACTTGCTTTGGATAGTATTTCTCTAGTTATTAAGCCTCTCTCTAGCCACCATGTGTTGAAGTACAATGTTACTTATTAATATCAATTTACTTTAGAGATTTCAAAAGTATTTCATAAAACAAAAACCCTCCCAGATTCAGCCCTTTTTGTGGGATTCTGATTTTTGTACTTACCTCATTTTAATTGGGTTTGGGAGGGGTAATAACTTATTAAATCAAATATACATTGAGTTATTATTATCTTCCATAAAGGCAGCCAACCTCTAAATTGCCCCAAGTTAGGACAGTTTTCATAAATAAATAAAATAATACAGTCCTAAGTAATTATTATGTTAATATGAAAGTATGTGATTTGAATTTGAACAAATTTCCTTTATATCAGTTTTGCTTTATTTTACTACATTATTATATAATGTAGGATTTTGAAATTTTCAATAAATGTCATTTTAGTTTATTTTCTTACCTAGTGGCCAAAGTATTTCTACAAGGTCTCTTATTGTGTTGCCAACCCATGTCCAAATTTTATCCCATCTTCATTCAGTTTTACATATTTCTTTTCTTTTCTCAATACTGTAGCATCTTGTTACTGTTATTTAAATTATAAAGATAAATATAAATTCGTTGGTTTATGATTCTATTCAAACTGGTTTTGAGAAAAGAAAGCAAGCCATGATGTGGAAAATTATTATTATTATTTTATCATTAACGGTAGTAGTGTTATTATCCTATTTTATAAGGTTTAAAGGTATGATTCAATAACTAGACCTTAAGTTTTCAGTTGGGCATTCCCTAAACTCCCAACCTTTTCATATGTGGTACTTTCTATTAAGTCAAACTACTAAATATTTATTGTAACTATTGGTATTTTTACTTATTTTATTTCAAGTAAAATTATTAGTAACTAAAAAGGGCAGTTACTTATTGTTTAGGGAAGGTTTCCATTGTCTCGTTAGCACCAAGTTGGCTTAAGCATGGCTCGTCCATGCAGTGCATGGACTAAACCTTTACCCTTAACCATGGACCTTTAGATAACCCGCAGACTAAAGTTGAGGCAGCAACATACTTCACCTTAATGTAAAGTACCGAAGAAAATAAATAATCCTCATTTTAATAACACGTGAAATCTTTAAATCGTATTCGCAGCAAACTTTGGTTCTCAAGGTTGATATCTCTTGGAAAGCGTTTGGGTACATCGTTTTGCACTTCACAAACTTCTAGGTGAGGGAAATAATTCACTACATATTTTTTAACATGATTCCTTATATTACGTGTTTAGGCAATGAAAATATTGCATTATGTTGTATGATTGGAATATAACTGTTGGATCTAGAATAGACTGGGTGTATGATAATAATGGTTGAGATCCGGTGTTCACTCGCAGTAATGTAAGGGAGATTTGGCTAAACATTCTATTGGCCGTGAGGAGACTCAGTCCGCCAGGATAATGGAAATCTAACCATTAATGTTATTGAAAGATCCAATAATTTTATATTCGTAGATTGATGATTATTTGTATGGTATTGTTGAATTTCAATCTTGATTGGGCATGTTTGAGTGTTGATATTATGATGCTTGGATTACTGCATGTTATAATCGAATTATATGCATGTTATGGTAAATGAGATGTTGGATATGTTACACTCTGTTTAGACTGAGATCCATGATTTTACAAGCATATTATGAATAATTGAGTATATTTATTGAGCATAGCATTCTCATATTCATAGCATTGGGTATGAGGGTGCGATCCATGATTGTCACGAAGGCCACGACGGTGGTAGTATTGTTAGCCTCACTTTAAGTGAGAAGACCATTATGGTAGATGAGATGTGATATCCGTGACAAGTCATGAGGGCTGTTATTTGATGGTAGGTTGTGTTATCCTCACTTTATGTGGGAAGGCCGTTAAGGCGATGTGTTATCCTCGATTCGTCGGGAAGGCCACCAAATATCAGTAGATGTAATAATGGGTTGGAATATGGCATTTGGCATTAAGCATTACATATTGCAAAGGCATGAGCATGTAATAAATTGTTATGCTTGCTTATTTGAAATATCATTGAGGAAGTAGGAATATCATATACTATGTTTGTGTTATTGTTTCTTCACTGGGCATGGAGCTCATCCCTTACATTGCAGGCAATCTCTTGGACTTGGGTCTGGACGATAATCACAATTGAGCTTAGAAGGCAAGGAGTCGCTGCAGAATTCGTAAAAACGCTTAGTGCAGAATTTATTATTTAGGTTATAAGATGGTTGCTTATTTGTTTTGAGACTTTGAGAAAGTTGTTTATTTCTTTTATTTTTATTTGTGAAAACTTGGATAATGAATTCAAGTATATATTAATTTTGAGAACGCTTCAATTTGATTGTCATGGGAATGTGAGTAAATGATGCGTTTACGAATCCTTATGTGAGTGTTGTTGTTTGTCCCTTTGAGTTATTTGGAAAGCTCAAATGAGATGTTATGTCTTCCAGCAGGTTGTCGGCTTGGGGAATTTTGGTGGCTTATGAATGTAATTATGTTTGTTGAATTTAGCCACAGATTTTTGATGTAAGACCCGTTTAGGGCAGCAGGTGATTTATTTTTTGTACAGTCAAATCACACTCGTCCAGGTGTTGGAAAGCGGGGCGTGACAAGAAGAGCAAAAGATTGCCCGTTTTTTACATGGTCTGAGATGGGATATTCGCCGCGCACTTGCTTTCCATTGTCACTACGCCTTAACTGCCGTCATCAGTGCCGCTTTAAATGTCGAAGAATTCACTGATGACCCTCCCCCACCAACCCAGCCCACCCCTCATACGCCTATCTCCCTCCCCAATACCAACCAGAACCAGTCCCTTCCCAGGCCTCCTATCAGCCTCCCGCATCACAACCACCACCTCCGCACCGGCCTCCCCAATACAACAACCCTCCACCTCCTAATAAGCCCAATCCATCATCCTCTTCCTCTTCCAATCCCTACACCCGTCCTAACCTCCCCAAATGCTTTAAGTGCGGCCGTCTCGGGCACCGTTCCGATGAATGTCGCAGCAATGTGGCCCTTGTCACACCCAACACTCAACATGATGCGGATGATGATGCAATTGAGAATATTGAAGTTGATCCTCCTCCTACATATGGCACTCAAGAGGGAACACGTCTCCTGTGTGTTCGCACCTTCGCTCCCTCTTCCTTGGAGTCGCCATCTCCGCGCCATCGTCTGTTTCGCACTCCGTGCATAGTTCACGGCCTCCCTTGTCTCTTAGCCATTGAAAGCGGTTGTTAAGACAATTTGGTTTCCCAATCCTTGGTCGACAGGTTGCAGTTCCCTATCCAGAAACTTCCTACACCGCACCCTGCTTCTTTATTTTCTATCATTCATTCTGATGTTTGGCAATCACCCTCTATTTCTCGTATTGGTTTTCAGTACTTTTTATCATTTATTGATGATTATTCTCGCATGACATAGATTTATATCATGAAACACAAGTCTGAAGTGTTTGAACATTTTCGCACTTTTTATAATTGGGTTGCTACACAGTTTGGTTCTAAAACTAAAATTTTGCGTAGTGATAATGGAGGAGAATATTTATCTCACTGCTTTGTCAAATTTCTGCAAGAGAATGGTGTTGAATCCCAATTGTCTTGTCCCTCTACACCACAACAAAATGGTGTAGCTGAACGAAAAAACGCACCTTCTTGAGGTCGCTCGATCTCTCCTCTTTACCATGCATGTCCCACAGTCCTATTGGCCAGAGATTGTTCTAGCTGCCTGTTACCTTATAAACAACATGCCATCCTAGGTGTTGTTGGACAATCATCCATTGATGTCCTCTCCACTCATAAGCATATTTCTCTTCTTCCCTTACATATTTTTGGATGTGCCTACTTTGTTCACCAATTCTCTGGTGATAAACTTTCTCCCTGTGCTGTGAGATGTGTTTTTTTTTGCTATTCTCCATCCCATAAAGGTTACAAGTGTCTTGATCCTGTTACTGGCAAAACATGTGTCTATGGATGTCACCTTCTTTGAGACCGTCCCTTACTTCTCTTCACCATCCGTCTATTCACCTTCTCCAGTTCTTCCTCTCCTCCCTCCTGACTTGAGTCCTACAAGCTCTGATGTGAGTCCTATTAGTTCTGAAAAGCCAACTCAAGTATATCAATGCACACGGACCAGACTTCCGCTCCCCGACAACACCACCACGTCATCTGTTCCTGGTCCAGATCCTTCTCCTACTGATGCATCTGATCTTCCCATTGCACTCCAGAAAGTCAAACATACTTGTGGCTCTCATCCACTTGACCATTTTGTGTCTTATCATGCTGTTTCCCCTGCCTATCACAGTTCTCTTACAGCTTTAGACAGCATTAAGATTCCCAAGAGAATTGACACTGCCCTTCATGATCCCTCTTGGAAGGCAGCTATGGAAGAGAAACTCAAAGCCCTTGAAAAGAATCACACATGGGACATAGTTCCCCTGCCTCAAGGGAAGACTCCAGTCGGGTGTAAATGGGTCTTCGCTTTAAAACATAATCTGAATGGCTCCATCGCCCGGTATAAAGCTCGTCTTGATGTCAAAGGATTCACACAAACTTATGGGGTGGACTATCAGGAAACCTTCTCTCCTGTGGCCAAGATTACTTATGTTCACATTCTAATTTCCATTGCCACCACCTATGATTGGCCGTTGCATCAGTTAGATGTGAAGAATACCTCCCTTCATGGTGATCTCCACGATGACATTTATATGCTCCCTCCACTAAGGTTTGTTACTCCGGGCGCGGGGCCGGGGGGGGTGGGGGGCGCACACTCCTACAAACTCAGAAAAGCTCTTTATGGCCTCAAGCAGTCTCCAAGGGCGTGGTTGGACAAGTTTAGCAATGCACTATTGCCGTATGGTTTCTCCAGATGTCAGATGGATCATTCAGTTTTTATCTACCGCCTTCACTATGTGGTAATGATTTTAGTGGTACATTTTGATGACATTGTCCTCACTGGTAATGATGCTAGTGTTATCTCTTCCTTCAAAGTATATCTGCAGCACACATTTGATATTAAAGATTTGGGGCCGTTGCGTTATTTTTTTGAAGTAGCTCGGTCTTCTAGAGGACTCTCCTTATCTCAGCGCAAGTATGCTCTTGATCTCCTAAAGGATACTGGCTACTCTGTATGCAAACCTGTTGACACTCCATTAGATGTCAACACGAAGCTCTCTAGATCAGATGGAACTCTTCTTGACACTCCTATCAGAAATTGGTCACGAAATTGATTTATCTCACAATCACCTAACCAGATCTATCATATGCAGTTGGTGTGGTTAGTCAATTCATGCACGAGCCACGGGACACCCATCTACATGTTGTCTTCCACATCCTTCGCTATCTTAAAACTCATCCAGGCAGGGGCTTGTTCTTCGCATGACAATTTTCCTTCTCTGTTTGGGGATATTCAGATGTCGATTGGGTTAGCTCTCCTAATGATCGCCTTTCCACCATTGGTTACTATGTCTTTTTAGGTTCTCATTTAGTTGGCTGGCGTAGTAAGAAACAGTCAGTTGTTGCTTGCTCCAGTGCTGAAGCTGAATACCATGCGATGGCAAATACTATAGCTGAGCTTCTTTGGGTCAGACAGTTTCTTACAGAGTTGGGTTTTGCTCCTAGTGAACCCCTCATTATGTTCTGTGACAATCAGGCGGCTATCAACATCGCCTCTAATCCGGTCTTTCATGTGCGAACCAAACACATTGAAGTTGATTGTCACTTTCTTTGACAACATATTTCTGAAGGCTGACTTGTCACTCCCCACGTACACTCTAAGGATCAACTGGCAGATATCCTAACCAAGTTTGTTCCCCGTCATCAACTTGCTTCGGTTATTGGCAAGCTGGGTTTGTTAGATATTGTAATACCCCGCCCCAAAAAGTCCCAAATTGCTAGTTGCATTGGAAATTCCCTGGTATATAAGTTATAGCATTCCTCATTTTATATGAGGCATTTTGGGAGCAACAGTGGGTTGGCTCGCCAATTGAAAGCCGTGCGGGTCTCATGCTAGTGGAACGGGTCGTTACAAATGGTATCAGAGCATGGTTCCACTCTCTGCCTGAGGCTGTGGGCTTGGTTGTTGTGTGTGCAGAGCCAAGGACGGCTCTGGCTTTAAGGGAGGTAGATTGTAATACCCCGCCCAAAAAAGTCCCACATTGCTAGTTGCATTGGAAATTCCCTGGTATATAAGTGGTAGCCTTCCTCCTTCTAGCATGAGGCCTTTTGGGAGCAACAGTGGGTTGGCTTGCCAATTGAAAGCCATGTAGGCTGTGTGTGAGGCCCAAAGAGGACAATATCATGCTAGCAGGACGGGTCACTACAGACATCTTCGAGCCAGCTTGAGGGGGAGTTTTTATGAAACCCAATGTGACCCATTGATGCCTATTTCGTCAAGTCAACTGTAGAGATGTATGATTGAATGTAGATAAGTATGATGATTGTATATTTCTTATTTGACCACCTTAATTGGCTCCGTTTCTATTATTTATACTTGTATCATCCTCTAAGAGAAGACACATCAATATACAATTCAAAGAATAATTATTCTCCTTTTTTCTCCTTTCTTTCTTTCTTTCTTTCTTTCTTTCTTTCTTCATTATTAAAAATCTACACTTTATTCTTTTGTGATGCCTCGAGGGATGAAGTAAGAGGGTATAAAGCAGTTCTTCGGTTATTTAATTGGCTTCTGGGCTTAGAATTAACTTGGGCAAAACACCCTCATAGGAATTGATGTGGAGGAAAGCATGCTCACTAGTTTAGCAGATGAGTTGGGTTGTGGAGTTGGTAGACTGCCCTTTAATTATCTAGGCTTGCCTATTGGGGGCAATACAAAGCAGAAAAGTTTTTGGGCACCGGTGGTGGAGAAGGTAGAAAAGAGACTAGCTGGATGGGGGGAAAATTACTTATCACACGGAGGAAGACTTACTCTCATCAAGTCGGCCTCGGCAAATCTTCCCTTATACTACATGTCAATCTTTGAAATGCCAAAAGGTATCATTAATAGGCTCGAACAGCTATTCAAAAACTTTATATGTGGCAGCAAAGCTAACAGAAGGAAAGTGCACCTTGTTGGGTGGTCAGAGGTAGTTAAACCCAAGACCGAATGGGGCCTAAATATAGCACCATTAGGTAGGAGAAACCACACTCTTCTGTGTGAATGGAGTTGGAAATTTGGGGGAGAGAGGCATTGTGGAGGAAAGTTCTTGTGGCTCGGTATGGGTAGAGAAGATAGATTGTAGTCTATCAGATAACGTGGAAAGAAGTGGATCCTCTCTTTTGAAAGCCCGGTGGCGTATAAGCAAAGGTAAAGGCAAAGTGGGCACACTTTTTAAAGAAAAACTGAGAATACTCGTTGGAAGGGGGGATAGTGAGATAGACCCTTGAAACAATTTTTTCCAAGATTATTTCAAGTTGCAAGGGATAAGCAAGCAAATAAAGTAGATTACTACTTAGTGGAGGAGGGAGTCACTAAACGGGTGATTGACTTTGGGAGAAACCTAAGGGACTTTGAGCTTGTAAGTCTGGATGAGCTTAGGGCTTTGCCAGAGGACGTATCGATATTTAGGGAAGAGGAGGAAGAATATATTTGGATCGAGGAGTCTTCTGGCCTCTACAGTATCAATGCAGGGTTGAACTTAGCACTAGAAGATGAGAACAGTGTACACCCTCCTTGTGTTACTGCATGGGCAAGAGTGGCACCGCCAAGGGTTCAAGCATTTGTGTGGTGAGTACTCAAAAAAAATATTCTTTCTAGAAAGAAACTAAACAAAAGAGGTATTTTGTCAACCGAGGACGATTTTTCATGTATTCTATGTGGTCTCCAGGAGGAGAGTGTGGATCATGTACTCGGAAGATGCAATGTTATTAGAACCTTGTGGTCTAGATTTGCATCTTTGATGGGAGTATCATGGGTCTCTCACAACTCTCTAATAAATATTGTGCAGAGTTGGGTAATTTTGAGGGTTGTATCAAAGGCGAAAGTTGCCTAGTACACCATACCTGCAGCTATACTATGGTCAATTTGGAAGGAGAGGAACACAAGGATCTTTGAAAATAGAACTGGAGAGGTAGTGGACACTTGCCAGTCGGCTAAATGGAGATCGTGTGTCTAGCTCGAAGCTAGCAAAGATTTTAAGGGACTCAAGATGTTTGACATATATAGGTCTGGGGAGGGTTGTGTTATAGGTAGAAATAGGAAGGACATTAAGAAGGAAAAGTGGTCTCAACCTATGCAAGAATTTTTAAATTCAATGTAGATGAGGCCTCTAAAAGGACACCAAGACTAGCACGGATAGGAGGGGTTTTATGCGATTTTTTAGGGTCTTAATCTTTAGTTTTCTCAGAATCAGTGGGCATAAGGGAATCAAATGAAGCTAAACTTCTAAGCATTAGGAGAGCTTTGATACTATGGGAGGGTATCAGACATTGAAGGTTAGTCATTGAGGGTGATTCGGCGAATGTGATCAAATGGGCTATGGGATCTAAGCAGCCTCTGTTTAAACTGGTGTCAGTAGCCAGGGAAATTAGAACACTACGTTGTGGGAAGGATGTCTCTTTCTCGCTGGTAAGGAGATTAGCAAACGGAGTTACAGATTTCCTACCAAAGTGGGCAGTGAATTGGGGTCAGGATGAGGTTTTCTTCCCATGAGCTAAGGGATGAGACCTTCACTTTCAGGGTTTTTGTAATCTTGGCATCTTGAGTTTCCTTTCTTTTTTTTCATGTACTTAATTTTTTTCTTTACTCGAGTTTAAGTCTCTTAGGCTCATCTATTGTAATATTTTCATTATTAATATATTTTTCACCTTGTTACCTTTCAAAAAAAAAAAAACCAAATTCTATGGCTTTTATGTGGAAGACCAACCTGTCACCCTCTGCAACAAGGAAAGTGAGCACCTCTACAATTTTCCTGTTTTAAACATCACAAGATTTTGAATTTTTAATGTGGATCTCCACAAAAGGATCTTGTAGTGGACCAAACCCACTTTCAGAAGACAAAAATTTGAATGGAGAGTCAAATTATTCTCCGAAGTCCTACATCAAAACAGGAGAATACTCAATCAACATAATGAAAATGAAGAATTTCATGGAATCGTGTCTCCAAACAACACCCTTTAGAAATACTAATGAGGTACAAAGAATCCAAAACACCACAAGTACGAATGAACAAATAACACACCACAACTATAACTCCTGAAGAAGTCTGTATGAAATATGGTATTCAAAGACATGTGAAAAGAAAAGATAAGTTTCCATGTTTTCCAAGCTTAAGGATTTCATGTTCCATGTTTTCTTTGGAAAGTCATGAAATTCTCAAAAAAAAAAACTCCAAGAGCCCTCAAAGAAACTACCAAAATCCTTTGTCAATAGTCCATCCCAACTCCTCTCTTATGTTATTTATATAAGCCCCCAAAGGAAAGGAGACATGCCTCAAAAGAGAGCCCAAAAAAATGGTATGGAAGGGGAGACCAGAGTGGTGGATGCATGGTTGATTGCACTACTTTTTATTAATTTTCCTTTTGTTCTCCTATTTCTTCTTTTTCCTTGGATTTTGGTTTATATTGACATGGTGGAACCAATAATCCTCCAAAAGGTGGATCTGGAGATGGTCTACCTAATCGAACAATTTTGCTTGTTAACAATTGTCTTATGAATAACAACTCGCACAAATTCTAATTTTTTTAGGCAGCAACTGAGGCTCTCAATGTTTTCATAGAATGAGAGGTTCCATGTACATTTTGCATAACTAATCACCAATCAAGGACCTTTAAATGTTGAAAAGGTAGAAGAGTGTGATTCTATCAAAGAATAAGGAGTGCCTAAATTACCACCATTTTTATTGTTTTTTTTTTTTTTTTTAGCGGTAACAAATGTGTATTATATTAAAAGAAGTTGACAAAAAGTTCCACATCGCCTGAACTGAAAAGCCAATGACTCTATATAACACTTGAGGCACCCTCCTCTTAATGGCTAGCTTTTGAGAATGAGTTCTACCTCAAGCATGTTAACATGATTTTCTTCATGGTATCAGAGAAGATACCGCAAGTGTCTCCACATGCAGCAACTGCACGTGAGGGAGGGTGTGAAGTTGACAAAAAGTCCCACATTGCTTGGACTGAAAAACAAATCTATATGTAACACTTGAAGCAACCTCCTCTCAATGGCTAGCTTTAGAAAGTGAATTCTACCTCAAGAAAGTAAACATGATTTTCTTCACAAGTTAGCCAAAATTATAAAAAAATAAATAACTCACTCATGTTGTTTATACATACTATGGAAATGTTAAACCAAGAACAGTCTCACTTTGGGCAGACTTGCTATTTAGACATACAGGGAGGCACAAAAATTGAACATAGTGTTTGAGATCAAGTCATAGTTGGTGTCAGGAATTCAAGTATAGAGGGTGAGATTCTCTTCCGTTTCAAGTTCTAAATGAGGATCAAGCAGTTGTGTTGGAATCTCCCTTTGTGGAAAAAAAGGTGAAGCTAGTTTGGCAATTGGGTGAAGATAGAGCTCCGAATCCAGATGGTTTTCCTATCATCTTTTTTAAACATTTTTGGAAGCTGAAAAAGCCAGAGGTTTTAGAATTTGTCTACGAGTTCTTTGATAGACGAGTCATTTCCAAGGGTTTGGGTACTTCATTTATTACTTTGATTCGAAAAAAACCTGGTGCTTCCAAGTTCAATGATTTTCGGCTATTTCCTTGCTTGGAAGTCCATATAAAATTTTATCTAAAGTTTTGGCTAATCGTCTAAAGGTGGTGCTTCCATGTCTCATCTCTCCTAATCAAAGCGCTTTTCTTGAAGGGAGGCAAATTGAAGGCTCAGTGGTGGTGGCCCATTCTGCATTCGAGATTTCAGTCATGGAGGCAGGGGTAGTATGTAAGTTGGATTTCCAGAAAGCCAATGATAGAGTGGATTGGTCTTTTCTTGAGTTTGTGTTGCAACGTATGGGCTGTGGTGATAGGTGGAGAAGCTGGATTCGGTCTTGTGTAGCTTCAGCCCATCTATCTATTTTGGTAAATGGAAGTCCTAAGGGTTTTTTCAGAATGGACAAGGGAGTGGGACAAAGTGATCCTTTATCAACTTATCTCTATGTGATTGTTGCGGAGGCTCTTCATCTTATGTTCTATGTTGCATCTGCTCAGGGGGGGTTGATTCATGGGTTTCATGTTGATCACCCAGAGTTTGATATTCCGCATCTTCGGTACATTGATGATACTATTTTGTTCCTCACGGCTGATGTTGAGGAGTTGAAGATGGTTCGGGCAATCCTCTTATGGTTCCAGATTTGTTTAGGGTTGAAGATTAATTATCTTAAGAGTGAATTGATGGGGGTTAATGTGGATCACGGTTTGTGCGTGGAGCTGGCTTCAGTACCGCGGTGCAGAGTTGCTTCTTTTCCATCTTCTTATCTTGCTCTTCCTCTTTGTAAGGGTAAACCAGGTAAGCCCTACTGGGATAAGGTCACTGAGAAAATGGAGCAAAGATTATCAATATGGAAGGGAAAGCATTTGTCAAATGGTGGTAGGATTATTCTTATTAAGTAAGTCCTTTAAGGCGTCCCTGTCTATTTACTAAGTGTGTTTAAATGTCCAGTTGTTGTTCTTAATAAGTTGGAGAGTATTCAAAAAAAGTTTTTGTAGAAGGATGACATGGATAAAAGAAAGTTCCATTTGGTCTCTTGGCCCCAGGTATGTAAGTCAGTGAAGGAAGGGGGGCTTGGCATTCGACCTATTCGTATATTCAACGTTGCTTTGTTGGGAAAGTGGTTGTGGAGATCAGGGGATTCTTCAAAAGGTTTATGGAAGCGTCTTGTTTTAAGAAAGTACAGGTTGAATAGTGTGGGATGGCATATTGTTGCTTATAATAGAAGGGCCTTTGGGTTTTGGAAGGGTGTTTGCTCTATATCTTCGCTATTTGACTCTGATATCAGGTATCGTGCTCCCTCTGGGAATGAAATATTCTTCTGGAAGGATAAATGGTTGGGTAACGTCCCCTTGGCCTATAAATTTCTTGTTCTTTTTCCTTAGTGGCAAAGAAGGAAGCTAAGGTAAGGGTGTGTTTGATATTCATCACGATAAGGTTGTTTGGTGCCCCCAGTTTAGAAGACATTTGGAGGATTGGATGATAAAGGAGTTATAACGACCCGTCTCGCTAGCATGATATTGTCCGCTCTGAGCCTCACACATGGCTTTCAATTGGCGAGCCAATCCACTGTTGTTCCCAAAAGGCCTCATACTAGAAGGAGGAAGGGTACCACTTATATATCAGGGAATTTTCAATGCAACTAGCAATGTGGGACTTTTTCTCCATAGGCACGCTTCACACTATAGACCCCCTCTGTAGCGGGGTATTACAATACTTGTAATACCCAGCCCCGATTTCCGAGTGTGATATTGTCCGCTTTGGGCCCACTTTTGCCCACATGGTTTTGTTTCTGGGCCTGGCCAACCAAGCTAGGCTCAAAAGGCCTCACACAAGGGAAAGGATTGCCCCCTCTTTTAAATCCCAGATCACCCAAATCCACAACTGATGTGGGACTTTGGGTGGGTGGGTATTACAATCCATCCCGCTTGAGACCAGAGCCGTCCCTAGCTCTGTCACGTCACACTGACCCCTATCTACACAAACAACACATCACTCAAGTAGAGGGCCCACACAGTCCAAGTGTTGAACCGTGCTCTGATACCACTTGTAACACCCTGCCTCGATTTTCCAAGTGTGATATTGTCCTCTTTGGCCCACTTTTGCCCGCATAGTTTTGTTTCTAAGCCTGGCCGACCAAGCCAGGCTCAAAAGGCCTCACACAAGGGAAAGGGTTGCCCTCTCTTTTAAATCCCACATCACCCAAGTCCACAACCGATGTGGGACTTTGGGTGGGTGGGTATTACAGGAGTGGTTATATTTAATGGCTCAGTTGAGCAGTGTTTTTGTCGTGGAAAGTGGTGAAGATAGGCGAATTTGGGAGCATGATCCTCATGGGCTCTTTTCAGTTAAGTTTTCTTTGTATAACTGACTTGTGTTGGTGATGTGCCACGAGTGCATTTGAAAATTTCGAAAGGTGTCACTGAAGGTTTTTGGGTGGTTGGCAGGTTTGGAGAAGATCTTGACAATAGATAATCTATGTTTGCTACAAATGCTCATCGTCAATGCTTGTCCTTTATGTTTGGTTGATGAAGAGATAGTGAACCATCTTCTTCTGCATTGTAGGTATGCTTATCAGATTTAGTTCCACTTCTTTCAGATGTTAAGGATGGCGTTTTGTTTGCCAAAAGCTTGTCAAATATGTGTAATCAAAAAGTCTTGATTGGTAGTTCGTTTTGGAGGAATCTTTGGGCAGTGGCTGTTTTGAGTATAGTATGGTCTATTTGGTTGGAGAGGAATTCCAGAATATTTAAGGGTAAAGAATCTTTTGTTAAGCATCTTATTGAAGTGATAAAGAGTAGAGTTGATTGATGGATGGTGGGGTCAGGCAAGTTCTGGAGAGTTAATATATCAGATATTTGCTTTCAATGGATCATTCTACGTCTCTTACAGATTATGTGAAGAATGTTGTTTCGTCTCCTCCAAAGATGGGTATTCTTAAGCTTAATTTTGATGGAAGTAGTGTGCGTGATCTTGGCTTAGCAAGCTATGGGGGTGTGATTCGAAATGGTCTGATGATACTCTGATTTCCTTTGCGGGCCCTCTTCCCAATGGTTCCGTTCTTGATGTGGAATTACATGCCCTATGGAAAGGTGTAGTGGTATTGGAAGAGTTAGGGGCGGTTGGAAGTATCTTAGAAGGTGATTCTAAGATAGTTGTTGGTTCAGCCTCGGGTTTCCTGTGTCCATGGACTAATTTGGATAAGGTTGAAAGGATTCTCCATTCTATTGAGGCTTTTGGTTATTCGGTTTCTTGAGCTCCTCACTTTGCCAATTCGAAGGCAGATGAGTTGGCTCATCATGGTGTATCTTTGTCATCGGTGTTGTATGTTTCTTTTCTTGGGTAGCAAGCTCCTTCTTGCTTGCTTTAGTATGTATGTGTTCTACCTTTCTTTGATCAATGAAGTTAATTTTCAAAATATAATATATATATATATATATATATATGTGGATGCACAATCAAGGAGAGACTCAAAAGAGCATGCAATATGGACTGATGCATGAATGTATTTAACAGGTTACAAGTGGCATAAATTTACACCAGATTACTTGCATTAAATGAACAGTATCTCATTTTGAAATACAGTTGGTCTTCATCTATGGCAGATATTTCTACCAATGTCGAGAGATTTCAGCATTTCAGCCCTTAATAAGAAGAAACATACGGAGAATAAGGGTGTTACTTCAATGAAGATAAGACTGATGGGTGGGTACTGAGTGGTGATAATCCTTACCAAGCACGCTTCCATGAAGTGAACCATAGCGTAGAAAGTGTAAACCACCAGCATTGGTCGACACATTACCACCAATTTGACAGCTCCCTTTTGCACCCAAGTCAAGTGGCATCATAAATCTGAATAGAAAACTTTGGACGTAAGACATAGTAACAGAAGGAAAGAAAACTAAAACAAAAATAAAATAGTGCCCTAGTCTTTCATATCATAAAATAGGTAGGGAGAAGTTGTAAGGATATACTAACATTGCTATGTCATAGAATATGAAATGATTTGATGTAATGCTACATGCATCTATGAGACAAATTAAATCAAAATCACAAACAAGTCTAAATGGTCCATGAGTCCATGAGTTGTGTTTATTCATATTATCCGTATTTAGCTATTAAACAACTCTTCCATATTTCATGTTCTAAATATAAGATAGAGATGATCAACTATCACAGTGAAGAATACTAAAATCTAAATATAAAATGAAAATGTGAACATACATAAAGCTGAATAACATAAATTTTTTTCTGAAGACACCAATTCTATAGGATGTATGAAGATGTTAAGAACTAATAAACAATTTGTTGAGAAGAGTGATATTTTGATAACTAAATCAAGAGTCATGTTTCCACAAGAAAGGGCCCAGGGTTAGAAGACACAGAAAAAAGCAAGCTACCAACTTATAACCTTCACAATAGGGAAATGCAACAGTTGTCACCAAATAAATTAATACAAAGAATAGAAGCTTATGACCTGAAAAAAATGTCACAAAGAGACCTGATACAAATGAAGAACACTTTCTTTTTCTGAGAGATAAATGTTACATGTCCTAGTGGCCCACTAGAGCCACCCAAAAAACCAAAAAAAAAAGGTATCTGGTTCAGGTATCCACCACCAAAATCAGCCCCATTGGATGCTAGTAGCCATCTGATCTAACAACATGATTAGACAATTGCACATACTCAACTTTCACTTCTTAGGTCAATCTTGGTGGAAACAAAATATGCCCAACTCCCAAACCCCAACCAACACCAACCACCCCACCCCCTTTCTAGGGACCCATTATATATATATACACTTCTGGATGGCCAATGGCCCGACAGACAAGCCACGTCAAATTTCATGTACACCACATAGAACCATCACAAAAAAGTGGTTCTTGTGCTAGCTTCTCAGTGATGTTGAAGAATAATGAACCATACTAGTAAACTAGCAAACGAACAAATGAAAGATTTTGATTGGAGTTGTAATGCTGAGAGGCTGAGAGTTTCTTGCAACCAATTAACTAGAATCCAATCGATTTATTTTAATTCGTAGTGTGGAAATTACAAGGTGTCGATTCTCCCTGTGTGATATTCAATCCTTTTCCTATTTTTTCAAAGTAAAACTTAGGACTAGGTAATCCTTTAAGATAAAGGATTCTCTCTTAAAAGAGCCTCTAATTCTTTGGTGTTTGCTTGAGTTCCAAGAAATCTGAGGATTACTTAGAATTCATTGGTGAATTTAGAGTTGGATTTCCTCAATTCTTTGTGAGCCAAAATTGAATTTTCCAAGGTTTTTTTTGGCAAAAACTGAATCTAAAATTTCCTTGAAGACCTTGGGCAAATTTGAACAGTTTTGTCCATAGACCTTCACCAGAGATATTAATTACCAACAAATCCCCATTAACTTTCAGCACCTATGGAGATAGCAAATTAGAGATATGGTAAATATTTACCCTTGATTTGCTAAGAAAGAATCCAAATTCTCCAAAATGCATCCTGCTTCACATACCAGTATGCCACTCACCTGAATGTAATGTACAACATACATGTGTGGTAAAGCAAAATCAGTAATCTCAATGCCATAATTGCAAGGTTTTTTAAATGCACAAATGCAAAATTTTGAAACTGTAAAATGTTTAATATGAGGAAAAAAATTAGATAACTAGAAAACACATAATACCTAAACCCTTTCTAACCATATAAGGAAAACATAGTACCCACTTCTTTAATAAGAAATTGATGTCCATTTAAGTAAAAGAGGAAAACAAGTTCAAGAAACTGCAAGAGAAGAATAGTATGAAAGGAGGGAAAAAACATGATCCCATAGCTCTTTCAAAATGCCAAAGCAAAAGAAATTTTCTTGGTATGTTTACATGGACTCTAAAATAGATACAAGTTTGCTCCTCCCTACTTTCCTCAGCATCAACAGTATATGTGTTAATTTGGTGAAAGGTGGATACCAAGACTATTTGGTTCTTTCATGCAACAAACCTGTTACAGTTTAGCAAAAAAACTGAATTTTTCCTTGAAAAATCTACTTCCCACAACTCCTAGAAGTCTGCATCTGGCTCCTTCCATTTCAGATGTGGAGAAATTTCTCCTTGTTTCCTGTAATTTTCTATTGGTGAATTCCAAAATTGGGACAAAATTGTCTCCATGCAAAAGAGGCAAAAAGGTAAATACAAACACACAGAGAGAGTGAGAGAGAGACTAAGTTGCATGAGTATGGGTATGAGGTGTCGGACACGGTGACTCCAAAAAATAGGACACGGGGACACAGCACCATATTTAAATAAAATAAATCTAAGTTTATTTTAAATGAAAATAAGGTGTGAAAATAACACTAATAGAAAATAATATACTAGTTTTACTCTAAATATTTAGGTGACAAAGGTTTTAAGATAAGAAATGTGTTGTAATATTTTAGTCACCTTAGAAAACAGCGTTACAAAGCACTAAAATAGTCCATGAAAAATGGGTAAAACTGTCTACAAGTGTTCAACACGGGTGCGAGTGTCTACAAGTGCCTGACATGGGTGCAAGTGTAAAAAAGTGTCTGACACGGGTGCAAGTGTCTACAAGTGTCCACATAGGTACGTTACACATTTTGAAATGTCCATGCAACATGAGCAAGAGAGAGTGTAGCACCCCACCCACATGGGGGTGTGGGAAAAAATCCCACATCGCCCATGAGGTGGAGGGGGTGTGGGGTTATAAGAAGGGTACTCCCCTCTCCTTAGCACAAGGCCTTTTGGGTCTGAACTTGTGGGGCAGGCCAATGCAAAGTCGTGCGGGTTGCCCCTCGTGGGGCCCAAAGCAGACAATATTCTGCTGAAGGGACGGATTGTTATATTTGGTATCAGAGCACGGTTCAACACTCGGACTATGTGAACCCTCTACCCTTCTGTATTATGTTGCTTGTGTAGACCCCTTGTCAGTGTGACGTGACAAAGCCAGGGACAACTCTGGTCTTAAGGGGGGGTGGATTGTAACACCCCACCCACATGGGGGTGTGGGAAAAAGTCCCACATCGCCCATGAAGTGGAGGGGGTGTGGGGTTATAAGAGGGTACTCCCCTCTCCTTAGCACAAGGCCTTTTGGGTCTGGTCTTCTGAGCCAGGCCCAATGCAAAGCGGACAATATTGTGCTGAAGGGACGGATTGTTACAGAGAGAGTAAAACAATGGCAATGGCAATGGTATTTTTTTATGATAGTTGTAGATAAAGGCATTTGTCATAGAAAATCTGCAACTCCATTAGCCGTTAGGACTAACGATAACCTCCTTTTGGCCCACCAGCTTTCTAATATCCTTAACCACCATAGTTGACTTCTAGGGAGAAGAATTCCTACCACTAGCCCAAAATAAGGCATGCACTACGTACCCTTCCACCACTACCTTGTCTTCACGTTGATCCCTCCAAACTTCCAGGACCTTCTATGATTATACTACTATTGATTTGTGCCTTGGGGAGAGTCAGATCTAGTTCTTTTAAAAATGTTTTTCAAGCAGCAGCATTCAAAAGAAAAGGTGCTTTAAGCGGAATATTCATGGTTGATTTTGCTTGTAAACAGGGTCCTAATCATTGTGATTAGAAGTGGGTCAATTACACTAGTTGACCAACTCTCCATCCCAGTTTGCTTTCCCTTTTCTACTAGAAGAATTACCACATGTTACATTAAACCAGTTATGCAAGGCAACCAAATGTGCACATTGAAGTCAACAAAACCATTTAACTCACCAACAAGAGTAGGAGAAAACCCACCTATCTATAAATTGGCATGGGTTGCCTTGAGAGAAAATGGCCTAGTGACATCTTCCAGAAAAAAGGAAAAGAAAAGAAAAAGAAAGAAAATGGTTTGGTTACAAATGTGATGAACATTTTGTCACGTACATGGTTTCAGACTTTGGCAAACATTCCTAAAGAAGATGGACAAACCACTCAAATAGGCCCCATGATGATCTAATCTCAGATCAAGCAATGAGGATGTTTTCTTTGAGCGGTAACAAGACAAATTATATTGATAGAAAAATAAAAAAGGTACAATTACATCATAGGAAAAGACGATCTAGAAGGACTAAATCGTAAAAGAAGAATACAAATGAGAGAAGCACAAATACAAAACAGCCATAAAACAAAAACAATCAGATGTGTATCATCCCTGCTCGAACTCCTCTTATCTAAAGAACATTTCTTGACAATGCATTATTTTGAACTCCTACATAACCTCGAGAGTATCTAAGTTGCCTAACAAATCGAGTAACACAGTACAGTTGCATATATGGAGGTCTCTAAAATATTTGTCTTGTTACCTTAGCCAGGGAAATCAGGGGTTTAGCTGTTTAGCTACGAGTATGGAGGTCTCTTTTGTTCAAGCGAGTCACACAGCAAATGGGGTTGTGGATTTCTTCTCTAAATTTGGAGTCAACAACTCAGACTCCGGGGTCTTCCTACTTTGAGTTTGGGGAGTTTTGTATAGAGCTCTTATTTTGTTGTTGTTTGGGGCTTCTCTCTTTTGTTTTTGTTGTGTCCCTTTGGGGCTGGTCTAAGTCTCTTAGAGCTCTCTCTTGATGTTTCTATCTTCTCTGTTCTTGGTTTTCTAAATTTAATGAAATCTTTTTCTACAGCTCAAAAAAAAAGTTGCAAATATGCATCTTTACTAACTCGATGGAACAATATGTTTGATTGGATATGAATAGCCATTCCTCATCTATTTTAGTCATTAGATGATCATGCTCCCAAGACATAAAGTCCATTAAAAAGTCTTGCTTAACATCTCCCGTAGAACAACTAATTTAGCAAATCTTATAGTAATCGACATTGTGGAGAATTATTCTACACATGAAAAATTGTTGAAGGTACGTTGCTTATTTTGAGTAAGACTTTGATAGTAGAGAGGACCAGACACCCTATGAACCTCAACGTTTCAATATCCCATCAAGCATAAAAAAGGTGAACAGAGTAGGCATCAAAAGGTCCTAATAAAATGTCTTGCCAACCTAATATACCAATTAAATCCTCTACAAAGGCGTGCAAACATGGCAAGAAAATACCTAAACAAATGCATATAGCTACTCAACAAGAGGGGAAAAGTATCTCTATGGGGATGTGATCTCCTTTACATTGGGAAAAAATGCCTCTACATAATCATAAGCACAAAAAATGGGTAAGGTATATTGTTTTACCTCCATCAAGTCAACTTTATCAATCAAGTCATCTTGAATGACGGCAAAATATCATCTCTGTAAATATAATAATGTTGGCCCAAGATGATTGATCCAAGTCTATTGAGCAAGTAAAGTGCGCTTTGATTTCTTGTTCCAAAAGAGATTTCTCCAATTACAATGAACAACACGGTATACCCAAAGATTGGATCAAAATCTCTTTACAACTTATGAGAAAGGACTTAACTCTTTGTAGAATCCCCTTTTATGGGGAAACCTATAATTTGTTGCACATCATGCAAAGGAAAACCCAACTCCCCTTCTAGGCTTAGTCGAGGGAACAACCACTAAGCCACAAAATAGAACTCTATGGAGAGCCCTTCCGAATGACCTATAATAGAGTATATAATATAGTATACTATACGAGCCAAGAAATAAGTGTAGTAGACTCCACTCGCCTATAGAGGTGATTGGATGAAGAATCCAATAAGTTGCTACAGGTACAATTCATCTGTTATCTAACAAGTGGAGCAATAGCTTTATAGATACAGTACGTCCACAAAATGTGTCCCCACTGTTCAACAATTCACTCGTTGCCTAACAAGCTTGCTACACTACACAACACCAGTCTAGGGTGAAGTTGAAACAGACACGGTCAAGTGAAGTCGATTTCACAAGTGGTTCAACATACCATATGGAAATCAAAAAGAAGGGTCTTGCCCAGGTGGCACCCACAAGGTAACGACTTCAAACCCAAACAGACAACATTACAACTGAAAGGCATGAGTCAAAGAAAATGCAATATCTAATGCAAGACCCATCGATAAGCCAAGGCCACGACATGAAGGCAGGCCACAAGAACTACAGAATAAGAGTACTTGCAACTAGATCAAGCATCTCTAAAAAGGCCACATACAACTAACCATCAGGACTAACACAACTCTATGCTATCTTTTATTCCGACAACCACCAATATGTCCTCTAAGTGAGATAAACAAGAATGAACCATTCAGACCATTGATAAATTCCAGTAAGCCATCCTTTTGGACAACTTTATTCAATCCAACTTATGATGCAACCAATGCTGTAAACAATCCAAGTGCAAAAGCCTCATCATTCTCCATGATAGTCTTTAGAGTTAATACAAGTTGGAACTAGAGGAATGGAGAGGGAAGAAGGGAAGGGGAATGTGTGCCTGGTGAGAGACGATGGTCGTGGGGGGCCAGCAGAGGAATCAGCAGGGGTGCAGTGGCAAGTGTGAGGAGGGCAGATGGACACATGTAACCGGAAGAAGATATCACACAATGGAGGGCAGTACTGCAATCACCATCTTCATGGTGAACCTACCAGAGTTGAGGACTCGGAGTTGGCTGCAGGGACTGTTCAAGTGATGGGGAACGGTGAGGAAATTCTTCATCCCAAAAAAGGACTCAGGAAGGTAGAGTTTTCTGTTTTGTAAGGATGGCAAACGGAATGCAGGCAAAGAAGGCCATTGCTGGTCTCAATGGGGCTTTGCTTGAAAGAAGGCACCTGCAGGTCAAACTGGTCCAATTTGGAAGGAAGGAGAAACCTCTTCCTCAAAAAAGTGACGAAGGAGGTGCGAGGAAAAACTTCAATAGCTCTTGTGAGAAAAAGGGAAAGGAGAAACAGCTCGAAGGAAGGAGTTGGGCAGACATTGGGGAAGACTTCAGCAGCTACGGAAAAGAGGAAAGACCCAGCGTTCAATGGCTCTTTTGTTGGCAGGAAAGAGGTAGACCTATGGTAAATCCAGAAGAAGAGAGAAAGATCTAAGATTGGCTCTCTAGAGTTGTGGTCGTCTGCCCAATTGGACGTCTCTCCAAGGGAGAGATTTCTCAACTACTAATTGGGGAAGGTTTCTCCGAGCCCAAAACATGTCTAGTAGGACATTAACTGCTTCCTCGCTATAATGAAGACGAAGGAAGAGGTGCAAAAGCCTGAGAGATCCTCCTCAAATCTTGGCAGACCCCAGATCTGTGGAAGGTGGTGCCCCAATCTTTAAATGTCCTTAGGATCCACTAATAATTCAAATGAAGTAAATGAAATCCCAAAAGTGGATTAAGTCATGAAGAACTCACCAAAAGTCTTCTATATTATAGAATCTAAGGAAACCAGTTTCAATATGTAACGCCCCGCCCCTCTCTACAGCCTGAACGGGTCATAACTCGCTCAACTGCAAATTGAACGGGCGTTACTCAACGCAACAACGCATATAACGGGCCTTATATCACAGATTTGTGGCTGGGGGAAAATAAGTATATATATATATATATATATATATATTTTTAAAGATTGTGAATGAAATAAGGAAGCCATCAAATCGTTCAAGCCCAATTTACACATTGCATAAATCATAATGTCATTGACAATATAAAATAAATAACATCTATTATCAATATCAAATCTAATCTCACTGCTCACATCCCGTTCTATAAAATAAAACATAAATAAATCAATATTCTCAAAGTTCTCAATTATTTCAAGCTAACCAATCAAATCTCTCAAAATACGTAATATCAAATAAAATAAATTCAATCATACGAAACCACGACTATACTAAGAAATTAAATATTCATCTTGAGTCTTTAAACATCAGTTGTCTCTTCCAATCCTAAGTCCAGAGGATTACCTGCAATGTAAGGGGTGTGAGCTCTAAGCCCAGTGAAAGAATACAATAGCACATATCCAAAATATGATATCTCCAATATACTCAATGTAATATAAATAAAGAAATATTAAAAGCATAAATAATTAAATATGAATTTAATGTCCATGCATTATGCCATGCAATGCACAATGCTCAATGCAATGTTTAATATATCATTCCTCCACAACATACCCACTGTATTTGGTGGCCATCCCGCCAAAGCGAGGCCTATAACTTACCACAAATTGGTACTTCCCATATCAAATGGGGCCTACATAACACAACTACCACCAAATATCAGTCTTCGTGATCTTTCATGGCCTAAAAACCAAACTTACCACATGTGTGGTACTTCTCACTAAAAGCGAGGCCTGAAACTACCACCGTCGTGGTCATCATAAAAGATCACGGCCAACACCTCCATACCCATCCCATGAATATGAAGATGACATGCTCAATGCCATGTCTACCATGCATCATCTCTATCATCATGCCGCATGTTATGAATCATATTAACATGCCACGAGTAAAATCATTGCCATCATTCTAAACATGATTATTATCTCAATTTGACATAAACATCATGTACATATTTTAAAACATCAAAATCAATCTCAACAATATCACACATGCATAATAATAATTCATATCACAATATTATTAATATGACAACACTATGTCATAAATCCATCTTAATAATATAAAAATAACTCTATAATAGACAATAAAGCATCCATCCAATACGAACATAATTATTGGACCTTTCAATAAGGTTAGTAGCTAACTTCCAACTATCCGGACAGACTGAGTCCCTCATGGCCATTAGAACATTTAGCCTATCCCCTTACATTACTATGAGTAAGCACCGGATTATAACCACTATTCCTATATATACCCAGTCCATATCATAGGTCCAACATTATATTCCAAAAACATATTACATAAGGCAATATTTTTACATTGCTCAATCACATAAACAAAATAGAAAATATCATGCACAACAAAATATAGTGTATTGTTTTCCCTCACCTAGAATTGCGTGAAATGTATAGTGCTAGCAAGAAATCCAAAGCTGTATATACAAGCATTTTACTCCAAAGTTGTTGTAACCAAGAGAAGCTTCTGGAGCAACCACGCTGGTCCGGAACTCTGTTGCTCGAACCAGAACTCAAGAAGGAGATTTGGGGTTTTTCTTTCCCTTCTTCTGCTGAGGTTTCCGCTGCGATTTCCGTTGGGATTTGGTTGTTGTTTCGAAAACGGTAAAAGAAGGGAAGGGTTCGCAGATCTCTTAAAAAGAGGAGAGTCCTATTGGTAAAAGAATCTCATTGGTGAAAGGATTTTGGAAAGTTTCCATTTAAGTAGGGATTTGAGTCCCAAACGAAGAAGGAAGAAGAATCCAATTTGAACAAGGAGTCCCATCAGTGAAAATATTTTAATAAATTGTCCTTTATTTCTCTTTTATTAATTTTGTCAATCATCGATTAAATTCTATACACTTAAAATTAGAACTTATTTATTGATTTCACATTCTTAATTAAATATCTCCAATTGAGATTCTAACTTAGGGGAATTAAAATCTAAGTTGATAATTTATTTTTCATTCCCTTAATTTATTTCGAAGGGGATAAATTTCTAAATTCTTATTGGGGAGAAAGTATGAAATCGGGGTCTAATATTAAATCCTTAAATTCAATTGTGTTTTTCCAAAATAAAATTATCAAATTAAACTAACAAATCAATTTAAACTACAATTATTTTCTAAATTAATTTTACCCGTCACAACTGACCCATTACCCCGGGTCGGGTCATTACACAATACTTGGGACCTATTGAACTCGTAACATACACTTTAAGAATTATAAATCTTTCAAGTGGTTTCTAACAAGGTGTTTGTAACGACCCGTCCCCGGCTCTGTCACGTCACACTGACAGGGGGTCCACACACAGGCAGGCAACGTCAAGCAAGTAGAGCTCACACAATCCGAGTGTTGAACCGTGCTCTGATACCACTTGTAACGACCCGTCCCGCTAGCATGATATTGTCCGCTTTGGGCCCCTCACACAGCCCGCACGGCTTTCAATTGGCGAGCCAACCCACTATTGCTCCCGAAAGGCCTCATGCTAGAAGGAGGAAGGCTACTACTACTTATATACCAGGGAATATTTAATGCAACTAGCAATATGGGACTTTGTGGGGCGGGGTATTACAATGTTGCAGGAACCTAAAACCCACCAAGGATTCATATGGAACAAGGAAAACCTACAACAAGTGGTTAAGTCTTCAAACCCTTCGGAGGAATCATCAACACTTCAGACTCCAACAAATGGAAGAAATCACTTTAACCTCACTGAAGGATTCATTCAAATCAATGAATGTGTCTCATTATCACACCGAACAAGTGGAGTCCATTGGATCACAGTGGAGGATTCATCTACTCCAACATGTGGAACAAACCACTCTAAATCATTAAGAGAATTCAAAGGAAAAAAAAAGGAACAATTACAAATGGACTACGAAAATGGACACCCACAAGAATATTCATCCGCCAAGTCCCACCAATACGAATACGAAACTTGGAACTTGTAAACTCATGTAATTTTAAAGTTTTTTGCAATCATGTAATCTTTCAATTGTAATTTCTGCTTAAAGTTATCACCATTAAAAAAAAATTGTGCCTAAAGTTTGTCACTTTCAAAAGGTATCCTAACCCAATGTCTTCCAAGGAGGAGCCAGTGATTTGGTGCTTAGATCCAAGTACCATCTTGCAAACTATATTCAAATTCAACATGCACATAATTTTTGGGCCTCAAATTTTGTGATGCCTAACCTTTTAACTAGACAATGTTGTGGGCCCAATACAGGATAGTTGACCATGTGTGGGACCCACATCTACACCAAAGTTGACCAGAATAATCCTACTTTGAAAGTCAACTGAAAAGTCGTATGATTTATTGTACATAATTATTCTTTTATTCATTTTCCTTTTTTGCCACTGTAATTGGCTCTCTTTTTTCTTATTTATTCATGTAACCTCTAATGGTAAATTAATACAATACAATACAAAGAAGAATTCTTCTCCACATCTTCTCCTTCTATTCTTATTTCTCTTTTTCTTATTATTAAATTCTACATGGTATCAGCCAGTATGGTTTTCTAGACGCTTTAGGAGGATTTCATGTCCGTTTTACTGTTCCTCGTCGGAAGTTCTCTTCACCGTTGAAGTTACTGTTCACCTTCGGCCTTCGTTACCGACTCTCCGAGAATCTCTGTTACGGATCTCCTTTCCTTCCTCCATTTCTGGGTTTTTTTCCAGTTTCTTGGACCCTTCTGCCGTTCTTCGCCGTTGTCCTCTCCTTTCCTGGTGAAGCTTCTGGCATCGGAACCCCATTTACTTGTCGTTTTTTATAGGGCTCGATTGGCCTTTGAAGGCTTTTAGAACTGTTTTTGGCAGTTTCTCTCAACGCCAGTTTCGTCTGCATAAAACTCAATTTTGGGTTTTCTTTGTTGTTGCATCTGTTCCATCGGGGCTTTGATTGGTCTGCTGCAGCTTTCTTGGGTTCGCCCTAACTTGTGCTTTCATGGCACTTGACTACCCCACCTTCCATCACTGGTGGGACCCACTTTGGAGTTTTTTCGCTCTTGCTGCCAGGGACATTTGTGCACCCAGTTTTGGGTATTTTTTCTTTGGATCTGAGTGGGACCAACCCTCTTGCACCTGGATTTTGCATCGCCACAGTCACACCTACCTCTGTATGGTATCTATGAGCTCCACATTCGCCATGTGCCTTGTGGGGTCCATTACTGCTTCTTCTTCTACGATCAACTGCAGCACCTTGGGGCTTCAGTCTGTGTTGTTGGACCTCTATCTGAATCAGCATCATGACATCTTCGTCTGCATCCTCTCCTGCATCTTTCTTCTCGATGTGGCCTCTTCTGGGTCCCGTAAGATCGACAAGATCACAACAGTTTTGTTGAATGAGACGAATCACTTCCAATGGTCTAACTCTGCAAAAATGTTTCTCGATGCCAAGCAATTGTCCGACTATATTGGTGGCACTGCCAAAGAACCGGCCCGCGAAGACCCCTCATATCGAACTTGGAAAGCTAATAATTCCTTTGTCTAGTCATGGCTTCATGTTCGTGGAACTGTTTATACTCTTCCGATTGCCAATGATGTTTGGGACACTGTTCAAGCCATGTATTATGATGGTGACAATTCAGCCCACCTATATGAGTTATATTAGTTCTCATTGATTTAGTATGATTCCAAAATGTGGACCTGTTGGTTGAAGTTGGATCAACTTGAATCTATAAAATTTGAGAAACCTGGTGATATTGTTATCTATAAGTAATTCCTTGATCGACGACGGACATTTGAATTCTTAGCTGGATTAAACCCGGACTACAAAATATGAACAATCATTTTGTTGATTCGTGCTACAAGCTTCATGGCAGACTGAAGCAAGCTCATCTCATGGATGCCCCTCCTACTCCTTCTGGTGTGGCTAGTGATAGTGCACCCGTGACTTAGCACGAATTTGCACTATTATAGCAACAGATGCAGCGTCTCCAACCTCTGAGGCTTCTAATGTTGTCTCTTCCCCGTCAGGTACTGAGCACTCTGCAACCATGTCTCCCACCATTCCTGGATTGTCAATTCTGGTGCTATTGACCATATGTGCAATGTACCCACCCAAGAGGGGGTTGCTTGTGCACTGGCAACAATGAGAGAGGGGACAAGGTCCCAATCCGCCAGTGAGATGGAAAATGTTGTGGCTTATAGGAGGGAACACCCCTCCCTTCTAGCACAAGGCCTTTTGGGTCCAAGGGTGAGATCTGGGCCCAATGCAAAGTCGTGAGGATTTTTTAAACCCAAAGCAAACAATATTGTGCTAGAGGGACGAATCGTTACAAATGGTATCAGAGAACGGTTCAACCCTATGCATGTGTGTGACAGAGCTAGGGACAGCTCTGATTTTTAAGGGGGTTGGATTGTAATACCCCCGCCCAAGAGGGGGCTGCTTGTGCACTGATGGAAATGAGAGAGGGGACAAGGTCCCATACCGCCAGTGAGATGGAAAATTGTGGCTTATAAGAGGGAGCACCCCTCCCTTTTAGGACAAGGCCTTTTGGGTCCAAGGGTGAGACTTGGGTCCAATGCAAAACCGTGAGGGTTTTCAAACCCAAAGTGGACAATATTGTGCTAGAGGGAAGGGTTGTTACAATATGGCTAGTATGCCCACCCTCTTCTCCTCCCTTCACCTATTTCATGTGGTAAGGTCAACTTAGCTAATATAGAGTAAGGTCCTAGGAAATAGCTTTTACATTGCACTTTTGTTCCCATTCCTGCTGACTTACAAAATATTGTTTACCAAAAATTGTGATGACGCAAGTAAACGGAGCAAGAAGGATAGTGGAAAGAGATGGGCGAGAAGACAGGAAAAAATGAAACTCCGATCTCCCACTGATCGGTGAAGAAGTTTTTGCATCGAGAATGGTTGAGTGGTGTGATAGCTTTTCAGTGTTTGTTGGGAATATCCCCGATTGGGGATCGGGAGACCTGGTTCGTGAATTTAGTGATGCAGGGACAGTTTTCGACAGTTTTGTCCCTTTCGATCGAAGATCCGGCAAACGAAAAAAATTTGTTTTTGTGCGTTTTAAATTGAAGAAAGAAATGGCTAATGCGATCAAGATGATGAATAGCAAGATTTTCCAAGGGAAAAAGTTACGGGTAAATAAAGCACGATTTGGACCTGACAATCGTCGGTCTGGAGGAATCGTTTCACATCGCTTGCCTTTGGGCAATAAGAAATACGGCAGTAAAGTAGATCTGGGAGAACAACAAAAACCCTTTCTTCGTACTTTGTCTGATTCAGACAATTTTTTGCTTCGAGTTTTTGAAACTAAGAAGAATATTGAAAGTCTGAATCGTACCTAGATCGGCCTCGCCCGGAATTCATATTCTTCGTCTCAAGAAGTTAAGGATTGGTTGTCGAGGGTGTGGGCTTTCAAATCGACCATGTCGGTGAGACGACTCTCCCCTATTTTATTCTGGATCGTCTTGACATCAGAGGAGGGCAGGCAGCGATTTTGTTACAATGGGTCTCATTTCGTTGATGGACCATTATCCAGAATTGATGGGTGGTCTAAATCGACTGGGCCTGCTTTGGTGGTGGACTGGGTTCGTTTACATGGTGTGCCCTTGCATGCTTGGAGTAAGGAGGTTCTTTGGAAACTGGGATCGATGATGGGGATTGTGGAAGAAATTAATGATCACTGCTTGAACATGGAAATTGTAGAATTTGCTCGGATAAAGATTAGACATCCTGTTCGCACTGCCATTCCGGGGAATCTATGGCTGGAAGTGGAGGATCTTCGCTTCGAACTTTTCGCCGAGGTGGAACCAAAGCCTTTCGTGCATATGGTGGACTTGACGTCGGAACGTGCCTCTGGTCCTGTTCCTTCGTCGTCTTTGCCAGAGGAACCAAGATCTCGGCGAGCTTTACTGAATCAGTCGGAGGAAACAGAATCAAACTCTCGGCGAGCTTTACTGAATCAGTCGGAGGAGAACTCTTGGCTTTTTGAATTGTTGCCGGAGACGGAAAAGGATCCCGTAATGGCAGCCACTGATTTCGCCGCTAATCTTGCGCCCCAAACCTTGCATGTTCTTTCACAGCTCTTGGCGGAAGCTCCTTCGAAGCTTTCGCAGCCCTTGGCGGAAACTCCATCGAAGATTTCGCAGCCCTTGGAGGAAGCTCCATCGAAGTCGCAGCAGTTCTCACAGTCGTTGGGGACTCCTTCATCTCTGGGGGAGTTTCCTCAACGCAGATCGAACTTAGGGCTACCTCTTAAGTCTTTTAAAGAGGTAGTCCTCGATCGAGGCAAGGCGATTTCGAAGCTCAGGTTCTCAACTAAAGCTCGGGCTCGCCAACAGGGCCTAATTTCTTTGGGCCAGCCTTCTAGCTCCGGGCTTAACTTAAGCCCAGTAAAAGTCACACCCATTCAAAGTTGGGCTGAGCCTGGGTCTGCTTCCTTGGCCCAATTTCAGGCAGATGACGGGTCTGTTTCCTTGGCGCAATTTCGCGCAGATGACGGGTCTGCTTCTTTGGCCCAATTTCGGGCAGTTGACGGGTCTGCTTCTTCAGCCAAAGTTTTTCCCAACACTTCAGCTATTAGGGATATTGTCAATGGTGGATTCCAAGGGCCTGCCGCAGTGGATAATCCAACTTTTCACCAGCACTGTGTCTCTTCTCAAGGCAAGGACACGCCCCAAGGGTCTCCCGAACAATCATCGGGACCTCAAAACTGGGCGGATGATGCAGATTTGGAGGACAGACTTGATCTGGCTGTGCAGACAGATTCGTTTGATGAGGAGAAGTTGCTTCTAGTTGGGGCTTTGCTCTGGATTTCTTCACCAAGTCGGACTTTGCATTTGAAGCAAATCTTGACTGAATTTTGGGAGGCAGAACGGAGAGATAAGGATGCAGAATTACGGCAGAAACAGACACAGAAGAGGAAGAGAGAGTTAAGAAATCTGCAATCCTCTATCAACTATGATCGTACTTTGGTTGTGGCTAGTTCTGTGGGTGATCAGGTAGTATCTCGATGAAGGTAATGTCCTGGAATGTTAGGGGTTTGGGGGCGGTGGAGAAAAGGGTGCAGGTGAAGCGAATGGTCCTTCTTCAAAATCCTGACGTATTATTCCTGCAAAAGTCAAAGTGTGTTGAGACAGAGGAGAGGTTTGTTCGATCTGTTTGGGGTCGAGGGAGCTTGGGGTGGTTAGCTAAAACTTCTGATGGAGCCTCTGGTGGTCTTTGGACTATTTGGGACTCTAACAAGTTGAAGTTGGTTGAAGCTGGGATTAAAGAGTTTTCTATCTTTGCAGTTTTGGAAGAGATTTCCTCTAGTAAGTCTTTCCTTTTCACAAATGTGTACGGGCCTAATCAAGACGCATTGCGTGATCAGTTCCTCGAGGAGATTGAGTAGGGAGAGGGATTGGAAATATTTATTCGCCTTGGTGTGTGGGAGGAGATTTCAATGTGGTACGTCGAATGTCCGAAAGGAAAGGGTGTAATAGAATTTTTGTTCAAATGAATCGTTTTAATCGGTGGATCGATGATTTGGAGTTTCTAGATTTACTGTTGGGTGATGCCTCCTTTACTTGGTCGAACATGCAAAGTAATCCAAGTCTGGCTCGGCTGGATAGATTTTTTATTAATTCTAGCAAGGCGGATTGCTTTCACCTTTCCTCTCAACGTGTTGTCACTAATATAGTTTCTGATCATATGCCCATCATTTTGGATTCTTTTTTGGATTCTTGGGGGCCTAACTCCTTTTAGATTTCAACTGTCCTGGCTTCAAGTGGAGGGTTTCTCTGACTTGGTTGGCAATTGGTGGAGTGAGTCTTCTCCAAATGGTTGGAAAGGTTTTTGTTTGATGCAAAAGTTAAAATTTCTTAGAGGGAAACTGAGGTTGTGGTCCTCGTCAAGGCGTGCGGAAGAGACAGCTGAGGAGCAATTATGGTTGGAGGAGTTGCAGCTTCTTAATCAAAATGAAGAGGTGGATTTACTTTCTTCTGAACAGTTTACTAGAAGAAAGGAGCTCAAAGTAACTTTCAAAAGGAGAGCTTTTCAGGAGGAGGTTAAGTGGAAACAGCGTTCTCGGATCAAATGGCTTAAAGAAGGTGATAAGAATACAAGATTTTTCCATCAAATGGCCAATGTTAGGAAGAGGAAAAATTATATTCACTCTGTGTTGGTGGACGGGGAAAGAATAGTTGATCGATCTGAGATATGTGAGGTGATAATTCAGTATTACAGGAGGCTATTTGCATCTTCTAGAAGGAATTCTCCTATACCTTCCTCTATTTCTTTTAAAGAAATCTCTGCCGATCAACGCTCTATGCTGGATTTTCCTTTTGATGAGACTGAAGTGAAAGATGAAGTCTGGCAGTTGGGTGAGGATAAAGCCCCAGGTCCTGATGGTTTTCCAATTCTATTCTTTAAGCATTTTTGGGACTTAGTTAAACAGGATATCTTGACTTTTGTGTCTAGATTTTTTGAGAGAGGGATTATCTCTAAGGATTTGGGGGCTGGTTTTATTACTCTGATCCCCAAAAAGTCTGACGCTGCTGCTTTGAATGATTTCCGGCCTATTACTTTGATAGGTGGCCCTTATAAATTTTGACCAAGACTCTTGCTAATCGTTTGAAGAAGGTGTTGCCTTCTATTATCTCCCATGTGCAAAGTGCTGTTCTGGAAGGTCGTCAGATAATTGATTCAATGGCGGTTGCTCATGAATGTTTGGACTCTAAATCTGCATCAGGTGAAGCAGGGGTGGTGTGTAAGTTAGATTTTCAAAAAGCTTAAGACAATGTCGATTGGTCTTTTTTTGCGTATGTTATGCAGCGTATGGGTTTTGGTGATCGTTGGATTGCTTGGATTATATCTTATCTATCTTCGGCTCACTTATCGGTGTTGATAAATGGCAGTCCTAAAGGTTTCTTTAAAATGGAGAAAGGTGTCCGTCAGAGAGATCCTTTATCGCCTCATTTATTTGTTATGGTGGCGGAGGCTCTTCATCTTATGTTTAAAAAGGTCTTCTCACAGGGTTGGATTGAGGGTTTTTGCATCACAAATACGGATATTGAGATTTCACATTTACAATATGTAGATGATACTGTTCTTTTCCTTAAAGCAGATATGAGGGTTCTAAAAATGGCCTATGCAGTCCTTCAGTGGTTCCAGATTTGTTCGGGGTTGAAGATCAATTTTAATAAGAGTGAGCTTATGGGTGTCAATATTGAGCATAGGCAGTGTGTGGCGCTGGCTTCAGTATTGGGTTGTAAAGTTGCCTCTTTTCCGGTCAAGTATCTGGGTGTTCCTTTCTGCAAAGGAAAACCTAAAAAGGTTTATTGGGACGTTATCATTGATAAGATGGAAAGGAGGTTAGTGGCCTGGAAAGGGAAATACTTGTCTATTGGTGGAAGGGTCACTCTTATCAAAGTGGTGTTATCAAGCCTCCCTGTTTATTGTATGAGTATTTTCAAATGTCCAATGGCAGTGGTTGATTAGCTAGAAAGGATTCAACGACAGTTTTTGTGGAATGATGATAGGGAAAGGCGAAAGTTTCATTTGGTTAGCTGGTCTCAGGTTTGTAAACCTTTAATTGAAGGTGGTGGATTCGTCCTCTTCGTCAGTTCAATGAAACTTTGTTAGGGAAATGGCTTTGGCATTTGGGTGATTCATCTGATGGCCTTTGGAAGGTTCTCGTGCGAAGGAAATATAGATTGTTTGATGCTGGTTGGAGGGTCACTAATATCAATGAGGGTGTGTCTAGCTTCTGGAAAGGAGTTTGTTCTGTGTCCACGGCCTTTGATCGCTTCATCCAGTATCGAGTTTATACAGGAGAGGATATTCTCTTCTAGTCGGACAAATGGTTAGGAGAGGCATCGTTAGCCCAGTCTTTCTCGGTTTTGTTCTCTCTCACTTCAAATAGAATTGCCTCGATTAATGAGTGCTATGAGGTTATCCATAACAAGGTAGTCTGGGGCCCTCGATTTCGACGGGAGCTTGAGGATTGGATGTTTGAAGATTGGATGTCCTTAATGTCTCTTTTAGGGAATGTTTTTGTGAAGGGTTATGGAAAGGACAGTCGTATTTGAGAGATTGATGCTCATAGTTTATTTTCAGTTAAATCTCTTTATAAGAATTTGGTGATGAGTAACGAGGCTCCTTTAGTTCATCCAAAATTTTGGGAGGGGCCTTCTCCTTTTAAGGTTAAGATTTTTGGATAGCTTGCTAGTTTGAAGAAAATCTTGATGATTGACAATCTGCGTACGCGAAAGATGTTTATTGTAAATGCTTGTCCTATGTGTCTATCGGATGTGGAGTCGGTTAATCATCTTCTGCTTCATTGTTAGTTTTCTTATCAGATTTGGATGCATTTCTTCAATCTGTTAGGTATCACTTATTGCATTCCGCTTTCGTGGGGCGATTTATTCAATGAATAGGTGTTGGTGTCAGGTAGCTCTTTTCACCACAGGCTGTGGAAGGTGACCATGTTGAGCATCATATGGTCTATTTGGTTGGCTCGCAACAACAGGGTGTTTCATGGTAAGGTCTGCTCAACTATTTCTCTCATGGATTTAATTAAGTTTCGAGCAGCTTAGTGGTTAATCGGGCCAACTCAGCTTCAGGATGTTTCTATTTCATCTATATGCAGAGATTGGGCTTCTGTTGACTCCTGTATTCATAATTTGGGGGCTTCGCATCGGGTTTGTTGGAGTCCTCCTTCAAACGGACTTCTTAAACTTAACTTTGATGGTAGTTGCATGCGGCATCTTGATTTGGCTGGGTATGCTGGGATTATTCGTACGGACTCTGGGTCTTCTGTGTTGTCATATGCTGGGCCCATTCCTCATGGGTCAGTTATTGAGGCAGAATTAATGGCTTTATGGCATGGTCTTCTAGAATTAGAGAAGAAAGGGGTCCATGGGTGCTTGGTCGAAGGTGATTCTCAAGTTACAGTGAGTTGGGCTTTGGGTTCTATTTGCCCTTGGAGATTTTAGGATAAAATTGAAAGGATTCGGAGCATTATCAAGTCTTTTCATTTCAAAATCACTTGGGTTCCTCGTTCTGCTAACTCGGCTACCGATGAGTTGGCTCGTCAGGGGTTATCTTTAGAATCTGAAGTAGTTTCTCACTTCTGGTAGTTGTGTTTTGGGGGGGTTTTTTTTGGCCTTCTTTTGGGCGTGTATTCTTTTCTTGTTTTTAATGAAGTTAACTTTCAAAAAAAAAATGCCAACTTAGCTAATGGATCATCTACTGATATTGTTGGGAAAGGGACAGGTCCAGTTACTCCTAACTTGGACATTTCCCCTGTTTTGCATGTTCCTAAGTTGTCCTGCAATTTATTATTTGTTAGTTCCTTGACTTGAAATCTGAATTGCTCAGTCACTTCCTTTCCTTCTCACCGTGTCTTTCAGGATCTGACCACAAGGCAGGTGATTGATGGTGGTCATGAAGTTGGAGGTTTATATCTTCGTGATCAACAGTCTGGTGCTTCTAAAGCTTGCTCGACCTCCTCTTTGCCCGATGAGTGGCTTTGGCATTGCCGACTAAGACATACCTCTGACTCTATGTTGAAAAGGGTTGTTCTTTCTTTATCTTTTCATCATTTTGAGTGTAGACATTGCCAATATGGCAAACATAGTAGAACTTATTTTCCTCCTTCAATAAATAAACGTGCATCTACATTATTTTCTATTACACACACTGATGTTTGGCAATCTCCCTATGTCTCTCTCATAAGTTTTCATTATTTTGTTTCATTTATTGATGATTACTCACGCATGACATGGATATAAATAATGAAACATAAGTCTGAAGTGTTTGATCATTTTCGCACATTTTACAAATGAGTTGAAACTCAATTTACTTGTAAAATTCGAATTTTGCATAGTGGTAATGGGGGGGAATATGGGATTCGGCAAATGCAATAAAGTGGGCAAAGGGTCAAAAAAGCCTGCCCTGGAAACTAATTACGGTGGTTAGGGAGATTAGGAAGATAGTCTTGGGGATGGATATATCATTTGTCAAGATCAACCGATCAGCGAATGGAGTGGCAGATTATTTTTCCAAACTTGGAGTTACCGACCTCTTTTATGTCGTCTTCCTACTTTGAGCTAGAAGGATTGTTTTGCGTTCTCTCATTGTATTTATGTTTTATGCTTGTTGTTCTTTATTTTTCCTGTTCTCTCATTGTAATTCTTTTTAACTTTTTCTTTTTTTTTCTATAATCTCTTTTTATTAATACAATTTTCTTGGTTACCACTCAAAAAAAAAAAATGGGGGCGAATATTTGTCACATTCCTTTGTTCAATTATTGCAAGACTATGGTATCGAATCCCAACTCTCTTGTCCATCTACGCCTTAACAAAATGATGTAGCTGAACGAAAAAATCGACACCTACTTGAGGTCGCCTGCTCTCTTCTCTTTACCATGCATGTACCACAATCATATTGACTTGAAACAGTCTTCATCTCATGTTATCTTATCAACCTAATGCCATCTCGAGTGTTGCTAGAGAAGTCTCCCATTGATCTTATTTCCCTGCATAAAACCAACCAGAGTCTTCCCTTATATGTTTTTTGGTGTGCCTGCTTTGTTACCCAATTCTCTGTTGATAAACTCTCTCCCAGGGCTGTGCGATGTGTTTTTTTGGGCTATTCCCCTTTCCATAAAGGCTATAAGTGTCTTGATCCCCTCACGAGCAAATCGTATGTGTCCATGGATATCACCTTTTTTAGACGGTCCCCTACTTCTATGCACCGTCTGTTTCTTCCTCCTTTCCTATTCTACCTCTCCTCCCTACAGATACTAGTCTGTCTAGCACTGCCAAGTTTACTCTGGTGTATCAACGCAGGCATCCCAGGCCTCCACTTCCAGCAGACGCCACCATCCCATCTACCCCTAGTCCAAATCCCTCCACCGCTGATGAGTCTGAATTTCCCATTGCTATTCTAAAAGGTAAGCGTACTTATATCAGTCATCCCCTTGATCGTTTTGTATCTTATCACACTATTTCTCCTTCCTATCACAGATTTCTTATAGCTCTGGACAGCATTAAGATTCTCAAGAGGATTAGCACTGCCCTTCGATATCCTAGAAAGCAGCCATGGATGAAGAATTAGCCGCACTCAAAAAAAACCATACTAGGGAAATGGTTCCTCACCTTCCAAGAAAGACTCTTGTTGGGTGCAAATGGGTATTCAGTTTGAAGCATAATCCAGATGGATCGATTGCCAGATATAAGGCTCGTCTGGTTGCCAAAAGCTTAACGCAAACTTATGAGGTGGACAATCAGGAAACTTTCTCCCCTTTAGCTAAGATTACCTATGTTTGAATATTGATTTCCATTGCCACCACTCATGTCTGGCCTCTTCATCAATTAGATGTGAAGAATGCCTTCTTTCATGGTGATCTATAGGATGAAATATATATGCTCCAACCTTCAAGGTTTGTCAAGCAGGGGGAGCCTCACTCTGTTTGCAGACTCAGGAAAGCTCTCTATGGCCTCAAGCAGTCTCCACGGACCTGGTTTGAGAAGTTCAGCAGTGCTTTGGTGCCTTATGGTTTCTCTAAATGTCAGATGGATCATTCAGTATTTATCTACCGTCTTCACTCTGTGGTCATGATTCTAGTGGTGTATATTGATAATTGGTAATGATGTTGCAGCCATTTATACATTCAAAGAGTATCTACGACGCACATTTGATATTAAAGATCTAGGGTCATTGCGTTATTTTCTTGGAATTGAGGTCGGTCGTTCTTCTCAAGGCCTCTCTTTAGCTCAGTGCAAGTATGCCATTAATCTCCTACGAGATGCCAAGTATTCTGGATGCAAACCTGCTGATACTCCAATAGATGTCAACACGAAGTTATCTACTTCAGAAAGGACTCTTCTTGATATCATGCGTTCTATCAGAAGTTGGTGGGGAATTGATTTACCTCAATATCACCTGGCCAAATTTATCATATGCAGTTGGTGTGGTCAGCCAGTTCATACATGCTCCACGGGATACCCATCTTCAAGAAGTCTTTTACATCCTTCGCTATCTTAAGGCTCATCTAGGCCAGGGGTTGTTCTTTGCAAAACAGTCGTCCCTTTCCATCCGTGAATACTCAGACACTAATTGGGCCGGCTCTCTTGATGACCGCTGATTCACCTCTGGTTATTGTGTCTTCTTGGGCTCTCATTTAGTCTATTGGCGTAACAAGAAGCAATTTGTTGTTGCTCACTCTAGTGCTGAAGCAGAATATCGTGCGATAGCCAATACTACGGGTGAGTTACTTTGGATCCAACAATTTCTTACAGAGTTGGGTTTTGCTCATGTCAATCCACTTATCATGTTTTATGACAACTAGGCTATAACGACCCGTCCCGCCAGTATGATATTGTCCGCTCTGTACCTCACACACGACACGCACAGCTTTCAATTGGCGAGCCAACCCACTGTTGCTCCCAAAAGACCTCATGCTAAAAGGAGGAAGGCTACCACTTATTTACGAGGGAATTTCCAATGCAACTAACAATGTGGGACTTTTTTCTCCATAGGCACGCTCCACACTATAGACCCCCTCTGGGGCGTAACAACCAAGCCCACACCATCGGGCAGATTTGTTAAACCTATCTCTGATACCATTTGTAACAACTCGTCCCGCTAGCATGATATTGTCTGCTCTAAGCCTCATACACGGCCCGCACAGCTTTCAATTGGCAAGCCAACCCACTGTTGCTCCCAAAAGGCCTCATGCCAGAAGGAGGAAGGCTACCACTTATATACGAGGGAATTTCCAACGCAACTTACAATGTGGGACTTTATTCTGCACGCTCTACACTATAAACCTCCTCTGGGGAGGGGTATTACATAGGCGGCTATCGACATCGCCTCCAATCCAGTATTTCATGAGAGCACTAAGCACATTGAGGTTGATTGTCACATCCTTCGACAACATATTTTTGTGGCTGACTCGTTACTCCTCATCTGCATTCTAAAGATCAACTTACGGATATATTGACAAAAGGCAGCTCCTCGACATCAACTCACTTCAGTTATTAGCAAGTTGAGTTTACTAGACATCTTCGAGCGAGCTTGATCGGGAGTGTTGTGGGACCCAATACAACATAGTTGACCATGTGCGGGCCCCACATCCACACCAGTGTTGACCAGAATACTCCTCTTTTGGAAATTCAACTGAGTAGTTGTATGATTTATTGTACATAATCATTCTTTTATTTATTTTCCTTTGTTGCCTCCATAATTGGCTCTCTTTTTTCATATTTATTTATGTAACCTCTGATAGTAAATTAATACAATACAATACAGAGAAGAATTCTTCTCCACGTCTTTTTTCCTTCATATTTCTCTTTTTCTTATTATTAAATTCTAGAGACATTTCCTTTTCAATTATTAGTCAAGACCCAATGCACATTTTCACCTAAAGATAAAGAAGATACTGCCATGATTCCAAAAATAATACAGGAGTAGAATAATTAATTATCAACCGAATAGCAAATGTACCTTGTCAAAAGAAATCATACTGTTCATGCAACCAACATTGATGATTACCTGCAAAATAATGTAAAGGAAGGTGATGCTCACATTATGAAAAAATGAAATACCATAAACTTTCAGACCACGCTCCATGTATTTATTGTTAGATTTAGTTAAGCATGTACTCATGCAGTCATGCACCTCAAATCGCTGAAAATGCAGTTGTGTAGATGCACATTCACCCAATAGCTAGAAGATAGAAAGCTACCCAACCATGATCTGGCACTATTTATTTTATACATATAGACTCTGTTGAGAGTGTACTATTTCATGTAATCCTGCATGAAGTGCCAATTCATATACACGTGCAGTTTCAGTACTTCAGCTATATTTATGGTTATAAAACCTAGCAGTTATTAGGTGTAATTTCAGTTTTTCCGTTTTATCTTATCTTAGGAGGTTAAGTTCTTTACATGATATATTTGATTTCGAATCAAACTAATCCCACAAATCTGGTATTACGTTGTACGGCTCAGGGGATGCTTGTGCATATATAAAATACAAGAACATTTAATCTTCAATGACTTTCAATTTCAAGAATACTAACATCAAAGATATTAGAAAATTTCTTATTTAGTGCAATAACACTTTTTTCTTCATTTTAAATTATGCATGTAAAATTCTACGTTTGGTGCGGCAAAATACATGAATGCTATTTTTTTTTAAATTGAGTTAAATATGGTATTTAATACGTTTTATGTGTTGAATTGTGTTAACTTCTTTATTAATTTTTTCCATGTTGAGAAGTTGAAATGTTATTGACAAACAACTCGATCTGATGAGATTTATCATTGGCATCTCATGAAAACAATCTAACAACCTGCATCTGGTTATGACCAAAAGTTTTGTGTTGACCTGCATACCCACCTTAGAAATCTCATTTGCCCATCTCAGCAACTCCATCAACTTCAGTTGTACATCATTTTGCTCCTCTATCCAGATTGATCCACCACAATCAATTCTGCCATTTATTCCTTTTAATCACCGAGCTCATATAACCTCAACCTACATCTATGCCTATCTTACGCTATGTAGGTCTCCATTTGAATCCTCCACTATATATAGATCTCGTCATGCTCACTACTTTCCTTCATCATGCTCGCTACAATTACAAAAGAGAGTTGACCAGAGAAACGAGATAAAACAAACAGGGATTTAACCAAAATGAGAGGAAAAAAAGTGACAAATGGGGAGAGAGAGAGATAGAGAGAATAAAAGAGAGAGACCAACCATTAATGAGAGAGAGAGAGAGAGAGAGAGAGAGCAGATTGTGGAGATCGAGAGAGGAAGATCAAGTTATGAGATAGGCATTTTTTTTTAGTGGTAAAGAAGAGGAATTATATTAATAGATATAGAATGTACAAGAGGAGGTCTAAAAGGCTTAAACACCTGAGAGAAAATACATGTAACAAAGACAAGAAAGGAGCATAATAAATCAAAAAACAAAGGTACAACTAGAACCCTTGCTCCATAAATACAAAGTGAAATCTCGGAAGATGTCTTAACCCCTAAAATCCCAAGATAGAACCTCGCTGCCATCATTGTTTATTCCCCATTTGGCTAGAAAATCAGTGTCTCTATTTGCCAATCTCCTAACAAGTGAGAAGGAGACCTCTCCCAGCACATAGAGTGCTAATCTCCTTAGCTACTATTACCAGTTTCCAAGGTGGACGTTTCAATCCAAGATCCAACTTGATTGCATTCACCGAATCCCCTTCAATCACTAGCTTACCATGGCAACGATTCTCCCACAAAGTCAGGGTTCTCCTAATTTCTAACAACACATCTTCATTGGAATCTCTTACCCCTATAGGCTCTAAAAAGACTAGCAAAGATGATTTGCCTAAATCCTTTAAAACCCCACCTATTCCAGGCTTCCACCTAAACCTGGTTTGCCCCGAGAAGCCATGTCTACATTAAACTTAAACACACTATTCTGCGGGGGAAACCAAGCTTCGAGTATAATATTTTTTCTTATGTGTTCCTCTAAGCACCCTTCCCACGATGTATAGAAATTCGTTAACCTCAGATCTTTGAATTCAAAACTGGTTGCCAACCAAGCGCATAACCTCCATTTCAATGTCTGGAATATCTCCTCTTTCTCTGATCTTTTATTCTCGAAGATTCTCTGGTTCCTTTCTTTCCAAACTGACCAAAGGACAGCTGATGAAATAGTGTATACATAGTTGTGAATACCTCTAACAGATGCGGTGAGATATAGAAGTGAGACATTCGTATATCACATGGTTCACTACTTTTCATGGTTTTTGTACTATACTGGGGCTAAAACTCAGCCCATTTTATCGTATATAACGTGGTTCACAAGTTTTATGGTTTTTGTACTGTGCTGGGACTCAAATTCAGGCCATTTTATTGATGGAGTGCCTTCTCCACACTTCCTCCACATTTTGACACGAATCATAAATTCAAGATTTTGAAATCTCGGGTGGTGGGATGCGATGGCAGATTCTCGTCTGTCTAATTCCTATTTATTTTAAAATCCATGTAGTTGTGTTGCATGAAACAATGAAAATCAAATCATCAAAAATTTTAATTTTAAATTCAAGAATTTATTGGTTCTCATGGTTTGTGTACTTTACTGGGACACGAATTGGGGTCATTTATCATATATCACATGGTTCACTGTTTTTGGAACGACCTGTCCCCGCTAGCACAATATTGTCTGCTCTGGGCCTACACACGAGCCCGCACGGCTTTGTTTTGGCTAGCCAACCCACTGTTGCTCCCAAAAGGCCTTGTGTTAGAAGGAGAAAGGCTACCACTTGTATACCAGGGAATTTCCAATGCAACTAGCAATATGGGCCTTTTTGAGGCGGGGTATTACAATCTACCTCCCTTAAAGTCAAAGCCCTCCCCGGCTCTGCACACACAAGAACCAAACCCACCCCCTCAGGCAGAGAGTTGAACCATGCTCTGATACCATTTGTAACGACCCGTCACGCTAGCACGATATTATCCACTTTAGGCCTACACACGAGCCCGCACAGCTTTGTTTTGGTGAGTTAACCCACTGTTGCTCTCAAAAGGCATTGTGCTAGAAGGAGGAAGACTACCACTTATATACCAAAGAATTTCCAATGCAACTAGCAATGTGAGAATTTGTGGGGTGGGGTATTACAGTTTTTCATGGTTTTCGTACTTTGCTGAACTCAAACTCGGCCCATTTTATCGATGGAGTGCCTTCTCTGCACTTCCTCCATGTTTTGACACGGATCATAAATTCTAGAGTTCAAAATCTTAGGTAGTGGAATGCGATGGCAGATCTATTCTTTCTAATTTCTATTGATTTTAAATCCATGTATTTATGCTGCACCAAACAATGAAAGTTAAATCATCAGAAATTTAAATTTTAAAATTCAAAAATTTACTGGTTTTCATGGTTTTTGTTCTTGACTGGGACTTGAACTTGGGCCATTTTATCGTATATCACGTGGTTTTCATACTTTCCTGGACTCGAACTCTCACCATTTTATAATGGAGTGCCTTCTCTGCACTTCCTCCATGTTTTGACACATCGAAAATTCTAGTTTTGAAATCTTAGGTGGTGGGATACAATGGCAGATCCTCGTATTTCTAATGCCTATTCATTTTAGAATCCATGTATTTATGCTGCACCAAACAATGAAAATTAAATCATCAGAAATTTGAAGTTAAAAATTTAAGAATTCTTGTCTGCACAAACCTGCCTTCATATATTTATATATCACTTTGCTCAAGAGAAGAAACAGAACATTTTCGTTCACTTATTTATTATTACTTCCACCTTTCTCTTCTCTTCACCTCCACAACTCTCTTCTTCCCCCTCGTTTCATCATTGAATCTGAGAGAATGCTTTGAATTACAACATCTACATGGATGCAAAGTATAAAAGAAACAAATTTTAAAATTCCGCTGTTCATGAAATGAAATAATGTGGTGTAACCTTATATTAGGATACCAGTATCGTGCTTAGTTATCACATCAGAAGAATATATCCAGAAAACTGATGTTGAAATGGATGACAAAGGTTTCAATGGATATGTTGATAATAAACCAGCAAATATGACATCACCTCGTCAAAAACAGGCACACTTCCTCCAACAAGTCCAGTATTACCACCCTGTGGAACGACAGCCAGTCGTCTAGAATTACAATATCTAAGAATCTGGGACACCTGTAACCAAAGCATGACAAAAAAAGAAAAGAAGATTCCATTGACATAGTCACCAATGCATTCATTAGCTTTTATATAGAAAAAGGGCATAACATCATCAGCTGCAGGTGCCAACATCAAAGACACTACAAAACCTTGTCAATCAACAAACCAAACATTATCATCATCACCTCATCCACTTTTGCATATTTAATATATAGATTGAATATGACTAATTAAGTAGTTAAGTTATAAGGCATCATTGACCTGAAATTCAACGTGGATGGAGCTTCTAAGGAAAAACAAGGTGAAATTCCGTTACTAGAAGTATGCACGACTTAGAAGGAGGTGAATAGGTCGGTTTCAATTTTAGTTCCCTTTTAAAAATAAATCAGATTTAACAATATGTGCAGCGGAATAAACGAATGTGCAAGTGATAAACAAATGAATCAAACCATTAATACAAACCACACATGCACAACGATATATAGTGGTTCGGTTCACCTGAACCTACATCCACTGTTGGACTCACCCTCTCTAGGGCTACCCCAAATATACTACGTAAGGGTCCCACACCCAAATAGTACAACCTAGTTTTTTATAGAGGTTCAACCCAATCAGTCTAATCCTCTACACCTATTTTTTAGAGTGGTTCGAACGCACTGTTCTAATCCACTTTACAATGTTTGAAATAAAACAAAGAATAAATACTTGCCTTGGGCCTTGACCGTTTTCCGTTAAGCTCTTTCTTCTTTACTAAATCTGTGTGCTCATTTCCATTAGTTTAGCTCCATCAAAATGACTATCGGCACAGCAGTATAGGACAAGGGTATGACTGGTTTTATAGTCCTATATGAACACCTTGCTCTTCATTAGGATTGGGGTATTAATTACCCAAACATTCACTAAGAAGGATGATGAAGAAAGGTGTCTAGAGGGAAGGCCGAATGATCACTCACTGGTAATATGTTCCTGAGTATTTGTTGTGTGTATTCGGTACTTCAAACAGCCCCTTTACTGTTATTTTATAAGCAGTTTTAAGGAGTGCAGTAAGTCACGCCAGCGAGGCCTCGCTGCTTCTGATGAGGCCTCGCCAGAGGTAATTCTGGAAAGACAGCTTGCAATTTGCTGTAAGTCACGCCTGCGAGGCCTCGTTGATTCTGACGAGGCCTCGCCAGCGGTAATTGCTGGAAAGACAGCACACATGTGCTGTGTCAATGATTCAGCCACATCAGCCAGATATCAATCAGATATCAGCCACCTCATCTCCACCGTGCATGACTTGCAAATCATTTATTTTAGCCACTAATCAAGGACTTGATGAGAATATTGCAAGGTGAATTACAAATCATGGAGGAGCCTTTCCATAATTGTTATGGACAGCTCCCCAAGGATATTCAAATTCAAACTTAAGAGAGGTGGCAATATCTCACCATGGATAAATTTGTTTACCATAATAAGCTTCCAATCAATTTACCATAATTACCCATCTCACCATGTGGATAATTTTATTTACCATAATAAGCTTCCAATAAATTTACCATAATTACTTCTCAATTAAACAGTTACAGATTTTAACTTTCTAAAACTTTAAGAGACTGAGTCAGCTCGACAAAGGGTCAGCTAGACTCAGCTCAGCTCAGCATAACTGGCTGCGAGGCCTCGGCAGATTGCATGAGGCCTCGAGGCTGAAAGTCACGTATTTAATTTATTTTCCAATTGACTTCTAGGTATATGACTTAGCCTAAGGTCTCCTATGGTTCACTTACCTGTGTACCAATATCGTATTCGGTGTAGACGCTTCAACTCCATAGTAGATCTTCTTATTCATCCAAGGCAAGTTCAACTGAGTCACGTAATTGACAATAAGGGTGACTCGGACAAACCGGGGCACTTACACAAGGACCAACGGGGATAGGAGGTGTTCTTAGGGACCATAACAGCCATACATCCTTAGTATTCACTGAGTCAGTGGGGATTGGAGATTCAAACGAGGCGGAACTCCTCAGTATTAAGAGAGCTTTGACCATTTGGACATGTTCGGGGTTTGGAAAACTAGTGATAGAAGGGGATTCGGCAAATGCAATCAAATGGGCAAAGGAGCTGAAGCAACCCCCCTAGAGATTGATTACCATGGTTAGGAAGATTAGAGCTCTCGCTTCAGGACTCGATGTATCATTCGCCCAAGTCAGTCGCACAGCTAATGGTGTGGCAGATTTCTTTGCAAAGAACGGAGTTGACAATCCAGCCTCTGGCGTCTTTCATCGTTGAGGTAGGAGGAATTACAGAATGATTAAAGCCCAGCAGATTGTATTTGTTATATGGATGTTTTGGTTTTGTTTTTCTCACGTGTATTTGTTCAGGGTCTACTCCTTTTAGACCCTCTTTTCCCTTGATGTACTTGTACTTTTTATTCCACTATTAATATAAATTGTCTTTGCTACTGCTAAAATAACGATATCACTGAAACATCATGGTTGCAATGTGGTCATTTAGGATGAAGAAATGAGTCAATACTAGTGGTAATAGGTACATTGCCAAACTGTTGACCATGTTGTCTCATCAAGATAGTGATTCAAAGCCTTCCCCTATGATTTGGTGGTAGACTTAGACAGCAATTACATCCAACAGTCTTTTGGATTTAATTGGGCTTCAAGTAAAGATTGTCACAAATATGTGATTTAATCATGTCATCTGCAAAAGTTCGACACAACGGTGAATACTGCTATCATTCCTATACTCCTCATCCTTACTCTTTTGTTCAAGTTCTGAGAGTACTTTTTTGACTCCCTTTTACCTTTGGCGGCTCTCGCCGAATCCCCTTGTAGAATTTAATAATAAGAAAAAGGAAAATGAGAAGAGAGAGAGTTTGTGGATAAAATTGCTTCTCTCTCTATTGTATTGAATCATGTAGAACCATACAGGTACAGGTATAAATAATAAACAAAGGAGCCAATCATGTGGCTGATTATGGAAAGAAATAAATGAATAACTAATTACAATCAATCATACAGAGATTCAGTTGACTTTCCAAAAGTGGAAGATTTTGGTCAACTGTGTTGCAGACGTAGGTCCCACAACAGCCAAAGAAGTGGGTCTCACAATACTTCCCCTCAAGCTAATTCGAAGATATCTAGTAAACCCAACTTGCTAACAACCGAAATGAGCTGAGCTCGAGGAACTGCTTTTGTCAACATGTCCGCAAGCTGATCTTTAGAATGCAGATAAGGAGTGAAAAGTCGACATTTAGAAATATGCTGACGAAGGAAGTGACAATCAACTTCAATGTGCTTAGTCCTCTTATGAAAGACTGAATTGGAGGCGATGTTGATGGCCGCCTGATTGTCACACAACATGATGAATGGATCCTCATTAGCAAAGCCCAACTCAATGAGAAGTTGTCAAAGCCACGACAACTCGGATGCAATATTAGGTATGGCACGATATTCGGCCTCAGCACTAGAGTGAGCAACAACGGACTGCTTCTTACTTCGCCAGGAAACTAAATATGACCCCAAGAAGACAGTAGCCGGTGGTAGAAAGGGGGGTGGGGGGTTGGGGGGGTGTTTATAAGCAAAATATGAAATGAGCTTTGGTCAAGTCCAACTGGTACTAAATTGGTTCAACCAAAAAAAGTTAAAACTCAAGTCAACTTGGGCTCAAGCCCGATCTAGAAGTAGATTTGTCCTGGGACGAACCCAATCCAAAATCCTGAATTTCAATAGAGCACAATTTTAACCCAAGGGCCCACCATACCAATACATATTATTATCTTTTTTTGAACAAAAATACATATTTTTATGTTATATATTTATCTTAAACTATTAAAAATCCTAATATTTAAATTAAATACATTTATATCCTAACTGTCCAACCCTAAAGTCAAGCCAATACCCAATATAAATTCACTCAGACCCACCACTAATAGTAACTTCTCAAAATAAAACTTGAACTTACACATTTGCTCACATGCAGACAAGCTTCCATTAGCAATGTTGGGATAGTAGAGGGAAAGAACAAAAGTGGAATAAGGAAAATTGAGGACGGGCCCAAAAACCCAAAGTCCTATTGGGGCCCTTATTTAAAGTAATTAGGGTCTGTTATGGCCCTATCTAGGTCCAAGCCCCATAATTGCAACGTTAGCCCAAGCCAAATAGACTAGGAGACAAACCCAACCTGCCCAACTTCCACCCCTAGTCTCAATAAAGTTGCAAGTCTAAATCCACCTACCTTTACAGGAAACAATAAGAACAACAACAATAATAACAATCCCATTGGCCTCGAATGAATAAAAGTAGTTATCTTTACCAAATTGAATTTATCAGTCATATGTGAGAATTCATGAAACTATAAAACATATACCTCCTCAGTGCTTCTAGGCTGCAGCACTAGTTGGCTTGAGCCTTTGTATTTCCGCATCCAATCCGTATTTGCAGTTACCAATCTGTCATTGTCCTGAATTACATTTTTTTCTCCCAGAATCTCCTTAAAATAATAGACATCGTCTGAAGTTAATGTTGCAAATGATGGGTTCCTTTGAATGTTTGTTCCTGCTGAACCAAAAGACCTGTATTTTGTTCTCTGTGTCCCATCCAATGTTCTTGCAACAGGAACACGGCACATTTCCTTGTAATCTCTCAAAGGAAAACTACATGCATGTGCATACTTTTTCCAGTCACAATCCAAAGTTGGTATTATAGGGAGACAACAAGGATCTTCTACTTTATAAATGGAACCTGCAGACCATATCCGAAATAAGAAAAGGTAAAAGAAAAGCCTATATTTGTTCCTTTTCTTTCCTCAGCTTAACTGATAGCATGCTTTTCAAAAGAAATAATCATATCACACCAAAAGGAGTCCATAAAAAATAAAATAAAACTAAAATTATTATCATTCAAAAAAATGGAAAAAACTAGCACAATGTAACATGCACAAAAGATGAATTAGTAGAAAGTGATATATTTACATTTACACGGATTTAAAGGCATGGTTGGTAGTAATTAAAATTATATACCCAAGTATTGTCAAATCATCAAGATTGAAGGTGATCCTAACTTTTTGGAGTTGACAAGGATTTGACAAAATGGATGCTATCAACTTTGCTAAATGTTTGATTAGTGCAGTGTCAAGCAAAGAATACGATCCCTGCAACCATTAGTTTCAGCCCCTACAAAGTCTTATACAATTTGACTCAACCAGATTGTGTGCTATACGATGATATCTTCCATCTAGAATGCATGCAACTCAATTTTAGTGGTTACATACTTGGACAGTGAAACACATACTAAATTCTCTGGTTTTGTGAGCTACATTTTTTGGGATGCCTATTTTTCACTCTTTGCAGCTACAGATCAGCTTCCATGACATCTATCGTAGAACTTGAAGTGGTTACACTTCTAGTTTCTAACCAGAAAACTTCAGAACATCGAAAGAGGAGCAACAGGTCAGATATGCTGAGTTGAATCAAGCAAGCTAACTTAGCAAAATACAATGACTATGGACTTCAGTTTTTTACACAAAATAAAATGCAAATGCCACACATGCACAAGTTTGTACAAATTCTTAATTTGCCATGGGAAAAACAAGCTAACCTCATCAGGGAGGAAAAAGAACAATTCACATTAATAAACAAATGACTTGACAAATTGATACTGCATAGTTTGGAATCAACCAAAACTGTGTCTTGTGAGCTTTCACAAGCCTAGTCTAGCAATTCCAATGATATGTCAAACACATTATGCCCTTACAGTGGTGTTGAACAAAAGGAAAGCAAAAATTTTGCAAGATCAAAAATAGACTTCGCAATATATAAAGACATAAATAAGAGAATTTCTTGTGTACATCTAAAAGTACACACATGAACATGTATTTGTGCTATTTGAATTTTAAAAGATCTTTTTAATTAGCTCTTTAGCCTGACAAAGCCTTGATAAAGCTGAATAACATAGTAAACAATGATATAGAGAAGCCCCCATAAATAATATAGATGCAGCAGGGTTGATGACTGACAAATACAAGATGATGGGGCGCCTTCTCTGGCCTTTCTAACATGTGTCAGATCATTGTAATTCTTGATTTGTCATATTCAAAGTCAAACCATTGTAATTTTTCTTTCTTTAACATTGCAACATGAAGATGAGTAATAATAGGTCTCAACACAAACCTGATTTGAATTCAAAAATTAGAATTGTGTGTGCAGTGATTTGCATTGATTATTATATGGGCCCATTATAAGCCTTGTGCTCGGTGGGGCATTTAATAAGTTAAAGTTTGGCAATTGCATGGTTATGATGAGGCAGAAGCAACAAAAACAAAAATGGAAAATCAAAAACAAAATTTACTTAAAGATGAAAGTCAAACCACATATAGTCAACTGCTTAAAAAGGGGGAAAAAACACATACAACAATGGGAAGGGCAGGTCTCGGGCTCATGATTAAAAACTAAATGGATGGATAAATTACCAAAGGAACTATCAAATTATTAAAAGTGGGACTCACTAAAATATCCGACCACTTGATTTTTTAAGATCAAAATAAACCATCATATAAACAATTTTACCTATCATATTAATCCAACAGCAATAGCATCAAATGGTTAAAGGAAGAAAACAATATCTTTAGCCGTTAAAATTAATTATTAACAGGGTCCACATGGAGCCCGTACACCTGGGCAGACGGCCCGGCCATGCTGACTTTAGTTTAGCCCCAAAAGCTCAAAACATCAATCTGGCCATCCATCCAATGAGCCCACACCCGAGATGGTAATTGTCAGGCTGTCCATTTTGGCCCAGACCCCACATCCACACTGGTCTGGGCTTCAGCTCACTGTTAATTGATGCTAGTCCGCTGATCAGGAAAACAAGAAGAAGAAGAAAAAGAATGCCCATTAATCGGATGGGGGGATTGACCATCTGTGCCGATGTTGATGGCCGGCGGGGCCAACATGACGAACAATTGATCAAGAAAGTTTGGGTAAAAAAGAAGAGAAACGGACCTGAAGAAGCTGGGGAGATTGTTCTTGGATTGAAGCGGCGGCCGGAATTGGCAGTCGAAGAATGTGTTTTCAGTTTCAAAAACTGCTGGGAGATTCTCCATATCCCCATCTTGTAAGAGAGAATATGTTTAAGAGCGGAAAATATTCAGGCGAAATGTTGGGCCATTCCGCAGCGAGGGGACAATTTCTAAACAATCTGAAATATGAGGATGAATATTCAGACGAATCCTCGGCACGAGAACGGACAACGGATTCAGTCTTACCCTGCCCGGTGTGTACCTCCTTTGGGACAATTTTTTAATGTAATGATATGTGTTCTATAAATAAAATATACAAAACATATCATTTAAATCGTGTCAATTTAACTAAAAAACTTACTTTTAAGGACTATTTAAATGAAAAAAAAAATGCTTAGGTTAAGACATGGATTTTAAGTGTCTTTTAAGTTAAAAAGTTATCTATTCAAATTCAATTATTTTTTTATTTATATTATAAATAAAATTTATCTTTCAAAATATTTTTGAATAATTAATATATTAATAAAAAAATACACCGAGAGTACAAACAAAAAGCAAGATAATACAACTGCCTCGTGAATAAATTCTTTTTCGACACGCAAGATGTCATTCATAAAATTATATATGAATTCAAAATATTACTACACTAAGATACATCTATTTATTAAGGTTAAAATGATATGGTCAGTAGAACTCAAAATATAGCACTTAGTCATTTTTTTTAAAACATTCTCAAAATGATATCATTAGTAGGACCCAACATATGACACTTGTCAATATTTTTAGAAAAGAAAATAAACAAAATAATATGATTAATGGGACTCAAAATATTACACATTTAAAAAAAAAAACCTCTAACCGCGGGGAAGTGTATATGGTGAACTAAATTGTTTCACCCTCACCACTTGGGTATGCAGCGAAGCTGTAGATTACTGCTACCAGTGGGAAAAAGTTTACAATTGAATTGATCTAAGTCATAATTTTTAAGATTGTTTATAGCTTATTGTCAATTAAGCATCTTCATGACATTATGAAAGGAAAAAAAAATGAAAAGGAGAATCGAGAAAAGAAACATTCTTATGTTTGTAAAATCATACTCTCTCACTCACGTCATCTTTTTTGATTTTTCAAAACCATTAGCACTTGAAAGTCATCTTTTTTTCATTTTTCAAAACCATTAGCACTTGGAAGTCCTACTTATTAACTGTTCCTACTAGCCAGTAACAATAACCTAGTGGTTCCGTTTTTATTCCTAAAAACCATCAACTTTGTGTTAAATATGAAAATAGAGATAAATATATTCTTCAATGTAAGAAGATAGACCCTGATTCATTATATTAATAGGGAAAATGTTACAAATAAAGAAAGAATTTAATTACAATATAATCTCAATATTATAAATGGGGAAAGTTATATTCTAAGAATGTAATAGCTCATTCGACACTCTCCCTCAAGTTGAAGCATATATGTCATCTATGCCCAACTTGCTAAGTGAGCTGTAAAAAACTATGCCTCTAACTGCTTTAATGAGAACATTTGCAAGTTGATATTCGGATTTAACGAATGGTACATCAATGATCTTCGCCTCGAGTTTCACTATAACGCCCACCCCTTTTCACCGAAAATCAGAGTCTATTTTTTTTTTTAAGTGACAAAGGGCGCGGACGTCACGACGCGAGTTAAGTCCGAGCTTCTAAAGCAATTCATCAGATCTTTCCATGGGGTTTACATCATGCATTTAAACCACAATGAGTCCATTATCCACTCATTCCCTTTATTCATAATTGATCCATATACTTACCAATCATAAAATACAACCATATCTTAACCTAATCCCCATTAGCTAAAGCATATCCATAGACTTTAATCTTAGCATATCCATTGGTTCACAAAATGGGTCCATTGATGTCTCATTAACCATGACATAAGAACATTAGCAATTAACCACTTAATTAACCTAACCTACAAATACACATTAATCTTAGGCTTTAATTGGTTCACAAAATGGGTCCATTGATGTATTATTACCCATAACTAGAAAAATTAGGTATTTAAATACTCTAACCCTCATTCATTTCTCCCATACATAACACTAAATTTAATCCACAAATGGGTCATGGGTTCGGCCATACACCATGGCCGAACCCATGATGTCTTTATCCCATTTTTTTCCTTGGCTTATTTACACATTTGCACCCATCACGAGCCCTTCCATGAAGGGTTTAATTTATACATTTAAATCATCATTCTTAATCACATTCAAGTCCATAAACTTAGCCATATTCCCATTACAACTAATAACATTGGGTCCCTTTTGGTCCATCAACACCACCCACATTTCCCATTTATTTTTCCATAATTCATAACCATTAATCTACCATTGGATCACCATAGGATTCGGCCATACACCATGGCCGAACCCATGGTTCATGATCCACTCCCAATTACCACTCTTTTTGAGGTCTTTAACATCATTCATACTTCCCATGCATTCTTCATTTACAATGCCTTTAAGAATTACCCCATTCAATTATCAAAACCCTAACAATTAATCAATCATATAACCAATCACCTAATCACCCACCATGGGGTTCATTATCCATTCATGCCTTTTTAAGGCCACCAAATCATTCACATCATTCATAAACTTCCTCATAATTCTTTTAAAATTTGCAACATTTAATCATTAAGCACTTAATATTCTAAACCATTCTCCATGCTTACATTCTTAATTACTTAAATTACACAATGTCCTCCATTCCTTAAAACCCCTAAGAAAATCACTCATTACCTAATCACCCACCATGGGGTTCGGCCATATTACATGGCCGAACCCTATGGCTCACAATTTCCTTCCAATTCCACATAATTCCATGCTTAATAACTTAATTACATTACATTCCTTAATCCATTTATTTTTCCTTAAACTAACCCTAATTTACCCATTAAGGTTTTGTCCACTTTCCATCCTTCAAATTGATGGATTTGAAATCCAAGGCCATGATTTGGCCACCTCTAAATCCAAGAAATGGATTTCATAGCCATTTAAACCCTAAGAAAAATCCAAACCTCTTGTTTAAAAAAATACCCACAATCTGACGGCTCCTCCGACTTTCGCCACTCTCGTCGGCTTCTTTAGCCTCCTTTCTTCTTCCTCTCCTTATTTGATCGGCTAAGATTCTTGATTCATGGTGAAAACACCATAGCTTGGGTTGGCCAAGATGGGGTATGCTTGAGAGAGGGAGAGGAGGAGATGGTGAGAAGAAGATGGTAGATCTTGACCTTAGAATGGTGGACCATGCTTGCACTTATTCTCTTCTTTCTTCTCTTCTCCTCTTCCCTTCTTAATTTTCTTCTTCTCTTCTTGGAGTGTGGGATGGCAATGGGAGAGCGAAATGGGGAGAGAGTGAAATGAGAGTTAGATAGAAGAAATGAGAAAACAAGATAAAACCTATCTCCTTTTGATTGGTTAAGATAAAGTTTACCATTAATATCTCCCACCAACCCCTAAGATCTTTTATATGCTTTATGGTGGTGGTTGGGATAACCACCACCCAAGTCCAACGTGTTTTGTGTATTAAAATGAGGTGATTTGGTTTTTTCCAACTTTGACCCCTTTGACCACCCTTTGGATAATTTAAACATTTAATTTATTAAATAATTACCTTAGGTTAAATAATTCCCATCTTAACTAAATCCATTATTCCACCCAAGTCAACCATGGTGGCCGGCCCCACCAATCCTTGGTCCACACGCCACCTCACTCGGTGAGGTGGAGGTGGGTCCCAATCGGCCACATCACCTTGATCTAATTCAAATTAATTTAGGTGATTTAAACCCATTCAATTCATTTCCACTTATTGGATCACCATTGGGCCCATGGCCCAATTACATTTACCTCCTATCCATTTACCTTAGGGTTTATACCAACTTGATCCATTGGGTCCCAAGTGGGTATTGGGCCCAATTTGACCATCCTTGGCCCCATTGACCATCATTGACCATTTAAATGATTTTAAATCCAATCCATGGTCCATTGGGCTATACTTGGGCCTTTGTCCATATTTTGATCTATTCACCATTTATTCCATAAAATTTCCAATTTCCATCATTAAAATAAATAATATCCACATTTATATTGATTTAAAAATTTCGGGCCATTACATTCTCCTTGAAGAAATATCTGTTAATTTCAACATGCTTGATCTATCATGTTGCACTAGATTATGTGCGATCTCTATTGCAGCCTTGTTATCACAATGCAGTTGCATGGCACGTTGGGATTTGAATCTCAATTCACCTAATAAATCCCTTATCCAGAGTAGCTCACATACTCCGTGCGCCATACCCCTATATTCTGCTTCAGCACTTGATCTTAATATAACTTTCTTCTTACTTCGCCAGGAGACCAGATTGCCTCCCATAAAGGTAAAGTATCCAGATGTAGACTGCCTGTCAGTAACAGAACCAGCTCAAGTATAACCCTCAACATCTAGATGACCATATCGTGAGAACATCAAACCTTTTCCAGGAGCTGACTTCAAGTATCTCAGAATTCGGGTTACAACCTCCATATGGGCTTCACTTGTTGCATGCATGAACTGACTCACCACACTTACTGCATATGCTATGTCAGGTCTGGTGTGAGTTAGGTAGATTAATTTACCCCACAAAACGTTGATATCTTTCTTTGTTGGTGGGTACCTGATCAGGATATTCACCAAGCCGATGATTCAACTCCATTAGAGTATCTGCTGGCTTGCTGGCTAACATTCCAGTTTCAGTCATGATGTCAAGAATATATTTCTGTTGTGATAAAAATATTTTTTATTTTGAGCGAGCCACTTCAATGCCTAAGAAATACTTTAAAGCACCAAGATTTTTCATTTCAAACTCACTTTCCAAATGGCACTGTAATGTTGCATTTTCCTCTAGGTTATTCCCTTTAACTACCATGTCATCAACATAAACAATAAGGGCAGTGACCTTACCTTTCTTATGTTTCCAGAAAAGGGTATGATCTGAGTTACTTTGTTTGTACCCGAAATTCTTCATTGATTTGCTGAACATTCCAAACCATGCTCTGGGTGATTGCTTCAATCCATAAAGAGACTTTCTCAGTTTACACGCTATGTTACTCTGACTGAACCCTATCTTACATCCTATAAAGGGATTCATATAAACTTTTTCTTCTAAATCTCCATATAGGAAGGCATTTTTTACATCAAACTAGTATAATGGCCAGTCCAGGTTTGCTGCAAGGGAAAAAAGCACTCGAATTGTGTTGATCTTGGCTACAGGAGCAAAGGGCTCCCCATAGTCAATCCAATAAGTTTAAGTGTAGCATTTCGCCACTTGTTTTGCTTTGTATCGTTCAATGGTGCCATCTGGCTTGAATTTTACTGTATATATCCATCTACAACCTACTGTTTTCTTCCCTTTAGGAAGGGGAGTCATCTCCCAGGTGGAATTTTTCTAGAGGGCCTCCATTTCTTCATTCATTGCTTGAGTTCACTTGGGATGATTTAGAGTTTCTTTCACATTACTTGGAATAGATACAGTGGATAATTGACATACAAATGATACACACGAATGAGACAACCTATATAAAGACACATGATTAGCAATAGGGTATTTAACCTTTGCTTTAGGGTCAGGGTCATATTGTTGTCTAAAGATACATTTAGTCGTACGATGGGGTAACTAATAACCTATATTTCGTGTATGACTCGACTCAGGTAAAGTGATTGAGTTTGAGTGTTCAGGTACCTGTAGATGATCTTCAGGATTGGATGAGAGGTGGTGGTACTGTAGGAGGAGCTGTAGAAGGAAAATGAATCTAAATGAGTATCTTGCTCTTGTTGCATTACTATAGTTTGTGGGTCAGTAGTCATCACTACATCCTCAGGTGTTGTCTGAGACTGGTCTGACACATTTTGTGAAACTTGGATAATCTGATTCTGAGTACCTTCTGCAAAGATAGAGTTTTCCCCCTGTAGGGGATGCTCAGAATCTCCCCCTGAGTAATAGAATTCACTCTCGTGAAAAAGTAATATCTGTTGTAACGTGCAAAGTCTGAGTAGGGGAATGGAAACACTTATAACCCTTCTGAATGACAGCATACCCCACAAAGACACAACGAAGTGCACACGGATCGAGTTTGCCACGCTGGTGTAGATATACCTGAATATAAGCAACACAGCCAAAGACACGTGGTTCGAGATTTGGTGTGGATGGCATGGTGAGAGAGTGGTCAATGTCTGAAATGGAGTTTGATACTGAAGGGTACTGGATGGTGTTCTATTGATGAGATAAGCAACCGAACAACGAGCCTCTCCAAAAAAATGATGGGGCATATGGGCCTCAAATAAATAGGCACGAACAACTTCAAGAATATAACGGTTTTTATGTTCTGCTACACCATTCTGTTGTAGCTTATAGGCACACGTGGTTTGATGAACAACACCATTCTGGTTCAAAAAATTACCGAGGTCATTGTTGACGTACTCGCCTCCATTGTCAGACCTAAGTGTTGTGATCTTCTTATCAAACTGAGTAGCAACATATTGATGAAATTGCTTGAATTTCGCAGGGACTTCGCTTTTCTGCTTCATGGGAAAACCCATGTCATCCTGGTGCAATCTTCTATAAATGTCACAAACCACGTAAAACCACTAATTGTAGAAACTCTTGACAGTCCCCAAACATCAGAATGGACAATCATAAAAGGTATAGAACTTTTATTCAATCTTAATGGATAAGAAATGCGATGACTTTACGCCAAAATACAAGTTTCACAATGAAAGTCTGATTCAGCAAAATGGGAAAACAAATCTGAAAATAAAAGTTTTAGATAATCAAAAGAAGAATGCCCTAATCATTTATATCACAACCAAAGTGTTTTCATCATGACTGACTCGTCTCCTCTAACATGATGTGCTTGACCCAATCTCTTACTGCAGCATTCTGTCAAGTCCAGATAGTACAACTTTTCCCTAATAGTACCACATCCAATCACGGCCCTGGTGAGAAGGTCCTGAAACAGACAATACAATGGCAAAAAAAACACAGTACAATTAAGAGAATCAATGATTTGATGAATAGATAATAAGTCATAATCGAGTGATGAGACAACCAAGACATGATCTAAACTTAATAATGATGTAAGAGATAGGGACCCTTCTCCTTGAACTGGAGAGGTGGTTCCATTGGCACTGGTGACATGTGTTTGGTTTGAGGGGTTTGGGAGAGTGTAACCCAGTAAAACTAGATATCATGTGATCAGTAGCGCTAGTGTCAATAATCCATGATCTATTACAAGCAATTGAAGATGTGTAAGAAGAGATACCTGAGGTAGCCAAGGCCTTGGAGCCAGATGTACCGGGTGAAAGTTCGGATGTAATCTGTGGGGATAATGTAGCGGATGCGACTGAGGCTTTGCTCGATTCCCGCTTTCGCCCTTTGTGAACCCACCCATCTGGATAACCAATGATATCATAACAGCCCTTAATTGTATGGTTAGTTAAACCACATTTGATACACTTCATTGGAGGCTGGTTACGAGTAGAGTCGGAGTTCAAAGTGGGTGGCCGAGATGACTTGAACCTTGCGACAGCCAATGCTGTGGCATCGGATGTGACACCAGCTTCAGACATGGTTCCCTGTCGGTTACTTTCTCTTTTAATATGTGCATACATTGCCTCAAGTTCAGGTTTAGGTTCCATCCTCAAAATCTCTCCTCCAATTTGATCAAAATTCTTGTCCAAACCGGCAAGGAAAATATAAGCTTGGAGACAGTCAATTTCCTTGTGTCTAGTTTTAATGTTGACCGGATGCTGCATATGGCTTGGGCAAAAGTGATCAAGCTCTTGAAATATCACAATGAGCTCACTGTAGTACGCGGCAACAGGCACACCATTTTGTGTCATCTTGAATGACCTTCTGTGGAGATCAAAAATCTTCACCTCATCGGAACTATCAGAGTATGTTGTCTGGATTGCATCCCAGACCTGTTGTGCTCTGTCATAACGGATAAACTGTTTCATCTGATTGGATGGGATAGCATCGAATAACCAACTTTTGACTTAACAACCCGATGCACTCCATTTGTTGTATGTCTGGTCTGTAGCTGAAGGCTTGGTCATATCACCGGTCAAGTGACCATGTTTTTCTCTTCCGGCAATCTTCATCTCCATGACTTGGTGCCATAGAGAATGATTATGTTCGTCCAGTTTGATTCTAGTTGAGAAGGTGGAATTGTCTCCTTGAACAGTGACAATTTGAGTGGTTGTATTTAATCCACCAGCAACACCCTTGGAGTCGCCCTCATTTTCCATTGTATGGGCTCAAATAACGAAAATGAAATATTTTCTTGCAAACGGTAGGACAGTGTTATTACCGAGATTCATTCCCGAACTCAAAGACGAAACAGACCAGGATTGGCAGTCTGAACTTATCAGATCAGCGGTCTCTGTGTTCTGCAATATGTGCGGAAGTACTGTAGCTGCCGATGAAAAAACAGAGCAGCTTCTCTACAAGCTGTAAAATGAAGCCTGTGTTCTCCCAGAGGCGGCAGAAGCAAGTACGAACAAGCACAAACCAGTGAGGGCGAGAATCAGATCTACAGATCTGATGAGGAGGCTACAGTAGAGATGACAGAGCTGCTAACAGCAAATAAGCACACCACTGAACCAATCTGAACAAGAGAGGCACAAATCTGGGCTGGATTTGCCGTTTGGATCTGCAACACGTTGATGGCTGAACAGAGTCGGGATTGTGGGTAGAAGCGGAATGGCAAGAGCAGATCTGCGAAGGGGCGGCAGATGAGGTTTTGTGTAGGCAGCACGAAAAAATCGTCAGGCTGCGGAATAGGAAGCACGACTAAGACGTCGAGATCTGCTTGGGTCCGGGATAGCAACAACAGCAACAGAGAAGAAGATTGAGCGTCTCAGATCGGGTTGAAGTCGAGCAAAAGATGGCCGACTGCAATATTGTGAAACCAGTGAGCCGATATTGAGTGACCGTGATTCCGAGTAGGCGTCTCTGTGTGCAGAGACAGAGGGAATCAGCAAAAGGGTAGCGATGTGCGGAAACGGTGATGACCGGCAAATCTAGATTATCAGATTCGCCGGCAACGGTTCTGTAGTGGGTCGTGCCTTCGGGATGAAGAAGAGGCTGAGATCTGACAGCAGGTAGATGAACTTACTAGAAGAAGAGGCGTCTGACACAGTCGAGCAGCAGACGTCCGATTCAGATGGCTCTCGGGAAGAAGAGCATGCAGCTGAAGCGGAAAAAAATGGATCTATAATGTCAGAGTAGATCGGATTTGCTTTGCTGTCACTGAGCTGGTTGAACGGCAAACAGGACAGAAATCATCGGAAAAAAAAAATGTAAGGAAAAAATCCCAAGAATATAACCAGGTTTTGATACTATGTTAAATATGAAAATAGAGACAAATATGTTCTCTCAATGTAACGAGAGAGACCTTGATTCATTGTATTAATAGGGAAAAATGTATTACAAATAAAGAAAGAATTTAATTACAATGCAATCCCAATATTGTAAATGGGGAAAGTTCTATTCTAAGAATGTAACAGCTCATTCGACACTTTGTTGATCAATGCCTTCGTTTGTTTTCGATTTGTCGTGAGATCAGTTTTTGGATTGGAGTCCAAGATTTGTTCATCCAATCAGTTTCTACGAGCTGAAAGCCAAAAATCAAGGTGCACTCGTTAAAATCTTCTTTTTATGATTAAAGTGTTAGACACCTCTTAAAGGACACGACTAATTCTTTGAGTATGTGAAAGCCTTCCTATCCATACACGGGTAACTCTAAAGGTAGTGGTCCTTTGGGGTGGAGTGAGTCTTAGGACTGGGTATCCATCCCAAAAGACTAGTCTATTAGATGGAGTAACCAAGTCCTAACGAGTAATATTAGAGCCAAATCTCCAAACGAACGCATGTAGACTCGGAAGATCCCCTAGCTGGACGGGATGGCCTGCGACATTCTATCCGTAGTAGAGCCTCGTCGGAGAGGAGAATGTTGGGCAGCAAATAAGTCCCACATTGGTTGTGAAATGGAAGATTTAGATATTTATAAATGGCATAGGTTACTCCACCTATTGAGTTAGTCTTTCGGGTGGATACCCAGTTCTAATAGTAAGAATCGAACTTTGGACTCCTATTTTGTAAGACGGATTTCTAGCCATCATTCCAACTCCTTTGGGTTCGCCCATTAAAATATTTGTGGAAGGGAATGGAAGATCAAACCATTGAAATGTCACAAAAATCTCACTCAATGAGAGGTGTAGGTAATAAAATGCCAACGGGCGGGTGACAACTAGGCTCTTGACTATTTGGAATTTGAAGCGGAAGCGAGGAAAGTGAAATAATGATGGGTGCTAGTGGCGGTCAATTTAAGTGCAAATTGGTGAAATTGTTGAAATAACTCAAAATTATTCCCAGAAGCTTCTTCATAAATGTATCTTATGCCAACAATTGGATGGGATCAAGCTACTGCAATTTCAATGGTTTGAATTTACTGATCGAGACAAATCTCTTATTTTTTTCTTTCTTTATAATATGGGTATTCTAATTCCACATTAGAGGTGAGACTAATCTCACGAATACATATAATCACTCACAAAATCTTATGTATCAAGTATAACTGAGAGAAGTTAAAATCCCACATATTATGTACTTTGAAGCTAACTAGATGCACTCTCATTTGATAATCAATGAAAGCATCATTTTCTTATTCAAAATTAATGATAGAAATTATGGGTTTATTTAGATTTAGTGCGTGATACTCCAAGTGCTGCCAATAGTCTCTTAAAGGTTGCATGACGTAAAATTTCAAGTATTTGGAAGTAATCGAGGGGCCTGTTAATCCCTGTTGTCATTTGGTGGCTAAAAATAGGTGGCAATTTTGATAGAATTCACCCCTACGAACTGCTGTAGTAGGAGGGATAAATGACACTGTTGAGCCTACTTTTAAATAGGAAAACTCTTATTTTATTAGGTCGAACTCATTAATATTGTTGGGTCTTAAAATATAATCTAATGTAGGTTGTATAACACATTTGGCATATCTACTTATGAAATTATTGGATCAGACTCACACCCAGTGCAAATCAAAATACTTGTAAAAAGTCACTGGATGATGATGAAAAATAATAGAAAGAATCAAATGACTATCACAAAACTAAAATTTCAAATGCCATTGTAAGTTGTCCAACACTCTTTGTAAATCTCTCTCAATTGAATGAATCATGGCTTTGTTTTGCCTCTTATTTCTTTCTTTGGTATACACATTTAGCTTTTCATTGCATTAGAGTAGGGGTGAAACTCGGGTCGGGCTTTGACTCAACTCATATGATCTGATCCGAGAAATCATGCGAGTAGGACAGCGGGTCAGGTTAGTTTGAGAAGATAAAAATTCGCATGAAATTCATATTGGGTCGTGTTGAGAAAAATTTTCAACTTAACCCGACTCGACTCGATCCAACATGAAAAATCTAAGTGTCACCAGAGTTGAAAAGTACATTTGAGTACTTTATTTTTTTTCAAAAGTGATATATTTACAATTAAACTCACTTGAATCACAACTCCAAAAGTGAATGAATAAAGTAAATAGCGTAAAAGGTTGATATTTGAACTATGTAATTAAATCAAATGTGCATTGGACGAGGAAATAGATATAGTTTCATTTCTATTAAATTATCTCACCTCATCAAATATGCAATGGAAGGAGTTGCTATAGGGAAGTTGGAATATTAACTTCTTCATAAATTATTCGTCTATTTTTTTAGAAAATATTCTGCAGAAAAAATTATGTTTAAGTTTGTTTTATATTCCCCAATAGGTGTTGCAGAATCTAGCTTGATGTCGGATTTTAAAAATTCGACATTTTTCTTGATTATATTAATTTTTTTGTTTCTGTTGTTAAGCAGAGGATTTTTTTATTTTTCATTAAAGAAATTATTTCCACTATATAAAAAATGGATTATATGAAATAAAAAAGTCACATTGTTTGTGTCTTAATAAAGAACTCTGTTGCATGAAAACGAAATAAATGTCTTATTTTTTATGTTCTTTATGATCCATCAGCTGAAAAATTACTTAGAGCGTGTACATTTATTATGAGTTCAGTCTTCAATAGTTGAGTGTCATGGATTTAATTGAAAAAGACTTTAATTTTACAATTTTGCAAGATAGATTAAACAAATAAAAAAACTTAAATAATATAATTTTTAAGGTCTAAAATTGCAAGAATAAAATAATTAGATGGAGTTAAATTTACTATTCTTGTTATTTTCAACATATTTCAATTAAATATATAAAGACTATTTAAAATTTAAATTCTAATAAAAAGTCAATTGCAATAAAAACTCACTATATATGAGATTATAGTTTTATAATAAAATAGAGAATTTTATTGTTCTTGTTATCTAAATTGTTTATCTCATTATATTTTTATTTTTAATATTTTTATAAATTATTTTCGTAAATCAACTTTCTTTCCGAGTTCCGACACGGCGACACCTATGCACTTAACTTACAGCTTCAGTCAGATTTTATAAACAACAAATTCAATTTATCTCAGTAAATATTTTTTCTTTTTCTTTTTCCAATGCTCGCTTCCCTCAGGAGCCGTCCTCAAGACATTTTGGTACTTTCCGTTATCCCTCTCGATTGAAGTCCCATGGCTTCGCTCTCTCCACTCTCGTCTTTCTTCAATCAACCCCAGTCAGCTTTACGTTTCAAGCTCCACCGTTGCTGCTCTTCTTTGACCTTCTATTCCATTTCTAAGCACCTTCTCTCATCCTCTATATCCACCCCTACTTCTCTCAGATGGACTTGGACTCCCTCTCTCCATCTTTCCACTGCGTTCTTCCCCCTTCCCTCCAGAGTTTCCCCTATTTCCAAACTGAGCACACCACTGAGTCTCTGCAGATTTGCTGTCGATGCCGTTGCTGCTTCCGAAACTCGGCAAGACAGGTGGGCTTTCCCTCTTTCTCCCCTCACCGTTTCCTTTCCAATTTTACATAAAATTGCATGGAAAGCAATGTTGCTCCGAAATTTATTACTTCAAACGTTTTGTTTTGTGAAATGGGAAGTGGGCTTTCTTTATGGAGTCTCCATTCTAAAAAAATGTGATGAGAAACTCGAGGGAAATTTTATAAACAGGTTGTGGGCTTTGACTTATTGAGTTTCTGTAACGCCTGTTTGAAACTTTAATACTTCAAGCGTAGAGGAAAACCTAATGGAAGCACTATTTAGAGTCATTTTGTGAGATAGGATATAGTTTTTCTCTGAGGAATCTTGACTCTAAAAGATGTACTGGGACAAACAATTGCTGGGCTTGAGCGTTTATACTGCTTGCTTGCGATTTTAATATTTTAAGCCAAGGGGAGATACAGTGGAAAATTTGGTTTGATTTATTTAGTAAAATGGGCGATGGGATTTCAGTATTTCACAGAGTCTCACTTGTAAAGCTGCAGTTGGTTGGCTTTGAGTGTTTCTATTGTCAATTTGTGATTTTAATCTTTTGAGAGAGTGGAAAACCCGATTCCAAGTATAAATTGAAGTTTTGAAGATGATTGATGGGTGGAACCTCTGCATCTTAAATGCAGTCACTCCTCCTATTCTTGTTGCCTCTGAGGAATTAACTGTGTTTATTTACCATATCTCAAGAGGAAATACTATGATAGATAAGTTCATAAGAAGCATCCTTGTTACTGCTGATGCTTACCTACTTAATTGTCTGAAGAAGGTGGATTGATCCAATTCAATTACGTGCTGTGAGCACTTTTCCCCCTTTAAAGTGGAGAAATTAGGTAGAAATGAAAGACTACAAAAGGAAGGGCATCAATTCCAAGGAGAAACAAAGGCCTAAAAGTTCAAAACTCCAAAAGAGAGCACTATGTAAGATGAACAAGACGAGCAAAGCTATCAGCTTCTTTGAATTTTGTGGACCATATGACCATGAGAGAAATTTGGATATAGCTACACACTGAGAAACCTTGGTACCTAAATGCAACTATGTAACAAAATGGAGGATCTATTTGGATTCAGATAAAAGGATGAGCAAAGTGTGTGCTAAGTGTAGGAAAGCTAGGAGTGCTATGTGATAGAAGAGTACCATGTTGGTTAAAGGGGCATTTCTATAAGAGATTAGTTACAATTGCAATGCTATAGAGATCTGAATGTTAGATGATGAAGAAGAGACAAGTAGATAAAGTAATGGTGATAGAGATGCATATGTTAAGATAGATTTGTGGTGTAACAAGAAAGGGCAAAATTAGTAATGAGTGCATTGTAGAAATACTAAAAAATGCTCCGGTAAAAAAAAGACGCATAATATTGTGTTTAGATGTGATGAGCGCATCATGGGACGCTAGCAAAGAAGGATGCATCAGAATCTAGATTTTACCTCATCATGGTTGGATGATGAATATCTGCACAATCCCTACATATTTGACCATAGATAGAGGCAAATCCAACCATGGATAGCCCAAATTATGCATAAATATGTGATTAGATTGCTTGGAAGGCCCGATTTGGTTTCATCATATTGTTTTTGGGAGTTGTTTTCTCCATGGGATCGTGGTTGGCTTGATCCGAACCGATAAATGGATCCAAAGTTGTCATAGTAGTTGACTTAGGAAATTTATTTACTATTTATTTAATTTATTTGAGTATCAAATTTATGAGATGTAATAAGTTATTTTTAATGACCGGTAATGTTCACACATGTGTCTTTAGGGTTTCTTAGGCTTTCTTATAAATACATGTAAATGCTCATTATTCATTATAGAATACAAGTGAAGAATTTTTTTGTATACTCTTCTGAGAAGACTGGTGGTGTGACTCCATCTGTCCTTTGGTGTGACTCCAAAGAAGTTAGGTGCTTTCCATCCTTTCTCCTCCTACTCCATTTGTCCTTTGGTGTGACTCCAAAGAAATTAGGTGCTTTCCATCCTTTCTCCTCCTCCTAATGTCTTCTTCTCTTTTCTTCTCCTTTTCTTTCTTCTCCAACTTTCCCCAATTTTTTCACATTTTTGGAACCCTAAAAGACCTAAAATCCCAAATAAACCCAAATCTAACCCAACCAAGGCCAAATCTAGACTTGCAGTCACGACGACCTAGACCCAACCCTACCGTATGACTATACGGACTCCTTATGGAAAGGGTTGTTTCTGCCTCATTTTGGCTTCTGTTATATCTTGACTTGGTCCCCTACCTTGCAGCCAACTTATTTGTGCAGAAAACTCCCCCAAGCAACCCTTTCTTAGACCTATTTCAACTGTTTTTGGGTTTAGATTCAAGTAGGACTTGATTATTCCTTGAGAATTTGTACCTTTTCACTTGTTTGTGGAATTTTGGACATCTTGACTCTGATATTAAGATATTTGGAAGCCCCAACCTCGATTTATGATTACTTCTAGGGTTTAATATACTTACATGCTATGGATCTCTTTAGTTCTTTTGATTTTGTGATCTTATTTGCTAAGATCTTATTTTAATCATTGATTATAGAATAATAACTTCTTAAATCAGTGTTTTCATTGCATATTGTGAGCATATAACAATAGTTATCATTCAGATTTCCTATTTTCCTTCATTACATTCTTAGATCTAGGGTTTGAACGTAATAACCTCATTTTATGGCACACCACTTTTATTTTGCATCAGTATCATTATGTACTTTGTGTTTCTACTTTAGTAATTTAGTTGCATTATTGACATCTGTGAAGTTGCTTTTACAGATGCAAAGTGTTTTACGTTCTCAAGAGTGATTTTTTTCCTCTACTTGCAAAATGTTCTAAACTAAACCTCTGATTTGTTTTTCTTCTTGTTTAGTCTCCTATCAGCTTCTGATAATCCTTCAAGAGGTCGGATCTATCATGAAACTTATGGATGTCAAATGAATGTTAACGACATGGAGATTGTCCTATCAATCATGAAGAATCATGGTTACTCAGAAATCGTGAAAGATCCTGAGAGTGCAGAAATTATTTTTATCAATACTTGTGCCATTCGTGATAATGCAGAACAAAAGGTGTGGCAAAGGCTCAATTACTTCTGGTTTCTTAAAAGACAGTGGAAGAGTAATGTGGCTACTGGAAGATCACAGTCTAAGCATCCTCCGAAAGTGGTGGTCTTGGGTTGCATGGCTGAGAGACTGAAGGATAAGATACTTGATGCAGATAAGATGGTTGATGTAGTATGTGGACCTGATGCCTATAGGGACTTGCCCCGTTTATTGGAAGAGGTTGACTATGGTCAAAAGGGGATCAATACTCTTTTGTCCCTTGAAGAAACATATGCTGATATAAGTCCTGTGAGGATCTCAAGCAACTCAGTTACAGCGTTTGTCTCTGTAATGAGGGGGTGCAATAACATGTGCTCCTTTTGCATTGTACCTTTCACTAGAGGCAGAGAAAGGTCTCGCCCTGTGGAATCAATTGTAAGAGAGGTTGGTGAGCTTTGGAAAGAGGGTGTCAAAGAAGTAATGCTTCTTGGTCAGAATGTGAACAGCTACAATGATGCTTCTGTGCTTGGCAAAGATGTTGAACAAGGGACCACTTGGAGATTAAGTGAAGGATTTTCAAGCAGGTGCAAAGTAAAGAATATGGGCTTGCGTTTTTCTGATCTCTTGGATCGACTGTCTACTGAATTCCCTGAGATGCGATTTAGATATACATCTCCACATCCTAAAGATTTCCCAGATGAGCTATTATTTCTTATGCGGGATAGATATAATATTTGCAATAGTATTCATTTGCCAGCACAAACAGGTAGCACAACCGTTCTCGAAAGAATGCTCAGGGGGTACACCCGTGAAGTGTACTTGGATCTTGTGAAGAAAATACGGGAGATCATTCCTGATGTTGGAATTAGTAGCGACTTCATATGTGGTAAGAGTGTAAAGATTTTTCTTATGAGCTCTTGTTACAGCATAGACTTTTTTCATTGCCTCACAATGAAGTGTTATATTTTCTTTTTCTACTCTGTTATGAACATGGTGCCAAGCTCACAGTATGGATGATGGATTCCATCAGTTTAACTTTTTCAAATCAGTGTTTTAGTAATTTATCCAGCATGTCCTAGATGTTGTTGTTGTTTTGAAATGAATGTCTTAGTTGTTTTATTGGTTGACAAGAACCCATATTTTGACTGCTCAGTTGGACCTGTTGATGTAACTCTATTTGTTCTTTGTTTACTTCATTGAAATTTTGAAACAATTACTGGAGGTCATTTTCTGTACTTCCCATGGTAACAAAATTCCATTCAAGTGACAGATGATACATGAATTAGCTATAGAGTATGACCAAACATACTTCAAAATATGCGAGATACATGCGCAACAACTATCCCTACCCTCACACCAACCCATAATGTGATCAAAACTTCCCATACTTGACACTTTCCCATCTATCCCAGATTTTATTAATGTATTTGCTACCTCATTTACACTTCTCTTGACGTGCTTAGAAGAAACCAACATCCAGCCATCTCTCCTATTATTTGTATTAATAGAAAATTCCTTTTGACCACTAGTCAGTATGCAACTCTTTTTGAAAAATCTTAATGCCTCATATATGGCTTTGTCATACTCATTAAAAATACTTTTCTTTATCATGATGGTACAAGTATTTATGTTACAAGTTGGTGATGCAAGGAGTAAAGAGAGGCCACTAAAAACTTGTGCACAAAGGATAAAGAGATGCATGATGGATTGTGGAATAATGGAGGTTATGGTTTACGATGTAGTAAAATGGAGGATTAGAATTCAAAAAGTCAGCCCTAGTAGATCAAAGAATGGTGTCTAATGATTATAATAAAGAGATACATGATGGAAGGTTATGCCTTATGATGCAGTAAAATGGAAGAGTAGAACGCAAAAGGCTAACCTAGTAGATCGAAAAGTGATGTCTAATGATTATGAACCTATCCTCATTTCCTTCGTCCATAGTGATGAAAGACCATTTTAACTGATTCGAACAGGCTTTATGGGTAGGGTTGATTCATTGTTTACAACACTTATTTCAGTCAAATATGGTCATCCCATCCTCTCTCTCTCTCTCTCTCTCTCTCTTTTCATGTCAAAAGAAGTTATAGATTACAGTATAAGGAACAGTACAGATATAAACTCTTTTGAGAGGAAACAGTGGTGAAGCAGGGAAAAAAGCAAAAAAAAAAAAAAGCTCAAGAAATTACAAAATAGGAATCAGTTATCCCTAATCTCAAGAACCAGATCTGAAAGATGGCATGGTAAAGTTTGAGATCCACATAACTGCATTATGATAGTCGCCTTTTTTTATAGCATTAGAGATTCCCAAAGCCACTCTAGAAGTTTACAAGCCCTGAAAGAAGCCCTCCTCTCATTGCCCTTGCTTTTGCCAAACTATGTGCTTGGCTGTTCTCCTCCTATGAAATGCGGAAGAATTTGGGAATGTTATCTAACATTGTCCTAATTTGATACATGAGATAATAGAAACACCATTGTCCTTCAACAATCCTAGCAATATAAGTCATAAGATTTTTTGAGTGACCAATCACTACCACCCTAGACCAGGAATTATTATTATTATTATTGTTGTTGTTATTGTTATTGTTTTTGGATAACATGGGTATCCCCATCCCGCATTGGAGGTGAGACTAATCTTATGAATACACGAAACCACTTTCAAACCTCATGTATTAGGTAAGCCTGGGAAGAGTTCTCTTGATAATTTGTGATCTTCCTTTGATGGCTGGAGTCTCTGCCCTACTTGAATCACCCATCTTGGCTGGCTTGAAAAAGTCATTAGAATGATATCATTTTCATCTTTAACGACTAACCTGGATGGTCTGGGATTCCTTTTGATTTACCATCAAAATATAACTTGAATTTCCCTAGAAGGGTATGAATCTGCTTGAACTCAGTTACAAATTTCAGTTGAGAGTGCATGCATGAGGACTTTCACATATTAGAGTTATCATTTGATGCCCCTCTTAATCATGTAATTGATCATTGAATACAAGTGATTGCATATGCATGAGCTTACCATGATCACTGATGCGGTGCCGTTCTACCATTCTGCTGTTTTTCTTATTTGTTATTTTTGTTTTAGTTTGTTTTAAGTAAGGGTATTTTAAGTAAGTGTATTTTGGTAAATTCTGTTTATTTTATTTTAAGCAATGTAAATTTTATTTAAGCTTGTAGCCTTTGGGGCAAACTTACCGATGATGAAATAAAGTTTTTGGAGATTTTGCAAATCCCTGATCTCGGCGAGAAGTTCGGTTCTTTGGTGCATGAAGCCCTCTTCGATCTTTTTCTTCTCTAGGTACTCTCTTCTCTTCTCTCTTCTTCTCTTCTCCTCTTCTTCTCTGTTTTCTTTTGATTTTCTCCCAAACCAGAAATCTGTCACCTATCTCCCCTCTTCTAGATTTTCCGCCATAGCCCCAAACCATTCTAAAACTTTCGCCATCTCCCATATCTCCTTCTTGTGTTATTCGTGCACCCCAAACCCATCCCTAACTGCTGTTGTACTTTCTTTAGCCTTCTCCTACTTGTCGCATACCCTTTAACTCCATCCAGATCTGCTGAACCCCTTATCTTAGCCTCCTTTAACCCTTTCACTGTTTTAAACCTCTTCATCCAGTCCTAACAGTCCACCATACAGCTGCCCTCAAACCTTTGGACCCTTCTCAAGCCTCATACAGTCTTTACCACCTGTCCCAAACCTCCATACAGCCTAAACTACAGCTGTCATGTTTTCCCATAGCCTCTCTTAACCTCCTTTACACCTGTCATGTTCTTCCAGTCCCTATCTTAGCCTTTTCAACCTGTTTTTCCCTTTCTTACTGCTGTCCCACAAAACTGGGCCTTTTCTTAACCTCATTAACCTCTCACACTGCTGTTAAAATCAGATTTAATCTTTATTTGATGTTGGTTTTATGTGTGTGTGTGATTTATTAATCCTTATGGTTTTGAGAGCCTTCTACTTTGAGCTATGACATGGTTTGGATTGTGATTTTATTACTTACATTGATCCTCTGAATTTTATTGATTATTGTGGTAGATTTTATTATTCTAATTGTTATTATTAATTTTAATTTTAATTTCAGCCTCATTTAGTTTCTTATTACTGGATAAATCGTATTTAGGCATTTAGGGTCACCTTTAGGGTCACCTTTTGTCTTGTCCTGCGTCAAATTTGGTATCAGTAGTAAGGTTGGGTTGTTTCCTTAAACACCCACGGTCTTAGATTGCATCTTATTTTTTTTTTAAGAAAAAAAAAAATTTGCATTTTTTATTGTTTAAAAAAAAATAAAAAATTTATTGCATATAGACTTAGGTCATAGCATATAGTCAGAATTCATCACTATATTTGTGAGTCTAGAGGAACACTAGTGCGTGTACCCGTGTATGACCACTAGGAGTGGAGTTACCTATCAGAAAGAGTCCGAACCATCCAGCGAAATGTTAGGAGATCAACCCCCAGTTTGGTTTACTCGGGCCTTTGCCCAATTAGATGTCCGGCTCACTGACCTTAAGAGAGGTCAAGATACCTTAGGTACTGACATGACCGACTTGAGAAACCGGATTGAAGTTCTTGAAACCCCTAAGAATGATGAGAATGGGTTAGTTCATGAGGATAATGAGAATTTTAGGAATAGAGACCATAGAGGCCGCAGATTTGGTCATGGTAGATTCCAACAGCCACACAGGCATCAGGAACCCATCAACTATGAGGAACGTGCCTTGAAGAACGTGCGATTAGAAGCCCCTGAATTTAAGGGACGAGCAGACCCTAAGGTTTTCTCAGATTGGTTGTCAGACATGGATCTCTACTTTGACCGGCATGATATGTCGGAACCTCGTAGGGTCCGTTTTGCCAAAATGAAGTTGATGGGATAAGCTCGGCTTTTCTGGACCACAGTGGAACATAAACTCTGGAGGCATGGAGTTGAACCCGTCAATTTGCATTGGGATGAGATGAAAGAATATTTGAAAGAAAAGTATATCCCTCTCAGATACAAACAAAAACTCATTGACCAATGAAACTCTCTACGTCAGGGCAACCAAACTATTGACGAGTACATTGAGAAGTTTGATGAGTTCCTTATGAGATGCGAGTTGGATGAGGATCCCAGCCAAACCCTTTCTAGGTTTAGAGTAGGTCTTCGTCCTGAGTTCCAGCGTGAGCTTATCTTACATGGGGTGGAAACTTTGGAGGAAACTTACCAAATAGTCCAAGGTTTAGAAGGTTACTTTAAGCCGAATCCTCCAAAGCATTTTGACTCCCGGGGTGCCAATTCTAGGCCTAATCCGCAAGGATCTCGGCAGAATACGGTGAGTCAACCCAAACAAGCCACCAGTACTCCATCCAAGAACAAGGATGCAAGTTTTAAGGGAGCTGCTGGTGCGAGCTCTTCTAGGACTGGTCCTCAGTGTTACTACTGTCAGGGATTCAGGCATTTTGCTCTTGAATGTCCTACTAAGACCAGGAACCAGGAAAGAGCCCTTTTGTTGGGAGAACCACCCATTGAAGAGATTGCCCGTGAAGATGACATAGAAGGTCAATTTCAGGGTGAATATCTTTCGAGTGATGAGGAACTTGATGAGGAGATCGATGCAGATTTTCTTGCAGTAGTTAGATGTGCCTTTGCTCGATCTCAACCCTCAGAAGATTGGAAGCGCACAACCATTTTCCACACTTACATTAAGTGCGGTGGGAAATCTTGCAAATTGATTGTGGATAGTGGAAGTTGTGCAAATATCGTATCCACCAGTGCGGTTGCTCGATTGGGTTTGAAGACTGAACCTCATCCTAATCCACATCGAGTTGCATGGGTTAATGATACGTCAATTCCGATCACTCAACGGTGCCCCGTGCCCATTCAGATCCTCACCTATCAGGACACTGTGTGGCGTGATGTAATCCCTATGGGCGTAGGACACATTATTTTGGGTCGTCCTTGGTTGTTTGATCATGATGTGACACTGTTCGGTCAAGCGAACACGTGTAGCTTTGAGCATAATGGTAGGAAGATCAAAATCCTCCCTATGCAACCTAGGCTCCTTCACTCAAAACAGGATGACACAAAGAGGGATAAACCGAAAACCCCATCAAAGACCCAGTCCAAGTCTCTACATATCATTGCTGCTAAAGAATCTAAAAGAGAACTAGTGAAACTTCGGTTGTGTATGCCCTAGTGTCGAGAGAGACCTCTCCTGAGGTTGGTACTGAGTTGCCAAAGGTTGTAGTTCCGGTCTTTAAGGAATTTCAAGATGTATTCCCATCTGATTTGCCAAATGAACTACCTCCCATGCCGGCATACAACATGCCATAGATCTTGTCTCTGGGGCGATTTTGCCAAATTTGCCTCATTATAGGATGAACCCTAAGGAGCATGAAGAGTTGAAGCGTCAAGTGGATGGGCTTCTATAAAAGGGATTCATCAAGGAGAGTCTAAGCCCGTGCGCTGTGCCAGCCCTCCTGACACCCAAGAAAGACAGCACCTGGCGCATGTGTATAGATAGCAGGGCTATTAATAAGATCACTGTCAAGTATAGGTTTCCAATCCCACGTCTCGATGACATGCTTGACATGATGGCCCGTGCTACTATCTTTTCAAAAATTGACCTCAAGAGTGGATATCATCAAATCCGCATTAGACCAGGAGATGGAAGACAACCTTCAAGACGAAGGATGGTCTGTACGAGTGGATGGTTATGCCTTTTGGTTTGACCAACGCTCCCAGTACATTTATGCGGGTGATGACTCAAGTGTTGAGACCTTTTATGGGTAAGTTCTTGGTGGTATATTTTGATAACATTCTTTTCTGTAGTACCTCACAGGAACAACACTTGCAGCATCTGAGGTTAGTTTGTGAGGCTCTTCGGACTGAAAAATTATATGCAAACCTGAAGAAGTGCACATTCATGTCGAATGGAATTATTTTCTTAGGGTTTGTGGTTTCATCTGAAGGTATGTCAGCGGATCCCGAAAAGATCAAGGTCATAGTAAGTTGGCCCAAACCGCGGAATATACATGAGGTGCGAAGCTTTCACGGTTTAGCTATCTTCTATAGGCGGTTTATTCGAGGGTTTAGTTCCATCATGGCTCCCATCATGGATTGCCTTAAAAAAAGGGAGTTCCAATGGACTAAAGCAGCCTCGAAAGCTTTCCAGGAGATCAAAACTCGTTTGGTCGAAGCTCCTGTGATGCTACTGCCAGACTTCTCTAAAGTCTTTGAAGTTGCGTGTGATGCATCTGGTGTTGGTATAGGTGGAGTCCTAAGTCAGGAAGGACATTCTGTCGCTTACTTTAGTGAGAAGTTGAATGAAGCCAAATAACGATATTCCACCTATGACAAAGAATTTTATGCGGTTAGGCAAGCACTCCTTCATTGGAGACACTACCTTTTGCCACACGAATTCGTTTTGTACTCGGACCATGAGGCCTTGAGATATCTCAATTCACAGAAAAAGTTAAACTCAAGACATGCCAATTGGGTTCAATGTCTTCAGGAATACACTTTTGTGTTGAAACACAAGGCCAGGGTTGAGAACAAGCTAGCTGATGCATTGAGTTGTAGGGTTACACTAATACACTCCATGAGTGTAGAGGTGACCCGGTTTGAGCAATTGAAGGATGAATATTCCACATGCCCGGATTTTGGGGAGTTGTATGCTTCACTCTTGAGTGACCAAGAAAGGAGTAAAAAAGAGTTTTTAATGGTGGATAATTTATTATTTAAAGGAAGTAAACTCTGCATTCCCCGAACTTCCCTGCGTGATTTTCTTGTTTGGGAGTTACATGCTGGAGGTATGGCCTGACATTTTGGGAGAGACAAGACGATTGCCCTGCTTGAAGACAGGTTTTATTGGCCTAGTCTCAAGAGAGATGTGGCTAAAATCATTGGGCAATGTCGAACTTGCCAACTGGCAAAGCAAATGAAGCAAAACACAGGATTGTATACGCCTTTGCCAGTTCCCCATGCTCCTTGGCAGGATATCAGTATGGACTTCGTACTTGGACTTCCGAAGACTATTAAGAAGTACGATTCCATTTTGGTGGTTGTGGACCGTTTTTCAAAAATGGCTCATTTCCTTCCGTGTTTTAAAACCTCCGATGGTTCTAATATTGCCAAGATATTTTTCGGAGAAATAGTGAGACTACATGGGTTACCAAAGACGATTGTGTCAGATAGGGATGTTAGGTTCATGAGTTATTTTTGGAAGACCCTATGGCACATGATGGGTAATAGGTTACAGTTTTCGTCTGCGTATCATCCTCAGACTGATGGACAGACTGAGGTAGTTAATCGTAGCCTAGGAAATCTGTTGCGTTGTCTGGTTGGTGAGAATACGCGAACGTGGGATGTTGTTCTACCGATTGCTGAGTTCGCGTATAATAGTTCGATCAATAGATCTATAGGTACGAGTCCCTTTGAAGTCATGCATGGTTATAAGTCTAGGAAGCCTATAGATCTCATTCCCATGTCTATGTCAAATAGGCCATCTGAGTTTGCATCATCATTTGCATATCTCATACATGAATTGCATGCTGAAATTAAAAGAAAAATTAATGAGTAATGAAGTGTATAAATCTGCTGCAGATACTCATCGTAGATTCAAAGAATTTAATATTGGTGATTATGTGATGATCCGTATAAGACCTTAGCGGTTCCCACAAGGAACTGTGAAAAAGTTACATGCTCATAGTGCATGACCTTTCAAAATTTTGAGGCGAGTTGGATCCAATGCATACATTGTAGACCTACCATCTGATATAGGTATTAGTCCTACTTTCAATGTGGAAGATTTAGTCCCTTTCCAAGGCCCAACAGCTACACCTGTAAGCCCATCATCACATCAATCCCTTAACCATTCTACTGGCCTACCTGACCCACTTCATGACCCATGGCATAAACCTTCCCAGCCTTCACAACCTTTACCTACTTTACCTTCCTCCCATCTAAGAGAGATGAGATAGAATCTATTTTGGATAAGGAAGTTGTTTCTATACGTGTCGGAGGCTATCAGAAGTATTTTGTGAAGTGGAAAAACAGATCGATTACAGACGCCATATGGTTGACAGAAAGTGAGCTACAACGACTTGATCAAGACCTTCTAGAGAGATATCGGAGTTTTGTTTCGTCAGAGGTGCCTACTTCTTTTACAACAAAAGATGATAGCAATGACAAAACAGGTTTCCGAGTCTATCAGCGACGACGGAAGAGAGCCGCTCCAACTCCATCATTATGGCTTGATGAAGATTCACTTGGTTGACATTGAAGACCTCACGTGCGCGTGTTTGCACTATGAAGACCCTACACTGGGAAGACGCGTGCGTGGGAAGATTTGTGTCTTCTCATCTATTTGAACTCAAGGTCGAGTTTTTCTCAGATGGGGGGATTGATGCGGTGCCGTTCTGCCACTCTGCTATTTTTCTTATTTGTTATTTTTGTTTTAGTTTGTTTTAAGTAAGGGTATTTTAAGTAAGGGTATTTTGGTAAATTCTGTTTATTTTATTTTAAGCAATGTAAATCTTTATTTAAGCTTGTAGCCCTTTAGGGCAAACTTATAGATGATGAAATAAAGTTTTTGGAGATTTTGCAAATCCCTGATCTCGGCGAGAAGCTCGGTTCTTTGGTGCGTGAAGCCCTCTTTGATCTTCTTCTTCTCTAGGTATGATCTTCTTCTCTTCTCTCTTCTTCTCTTCTCCTCTTCTTCTTCTCTGTTTTCTTTTGATTTTCTCCCAAACCAGAAATCTGTCACCTATCTCACCTCTTCCAGATTTTCCGCCATAGCCCCAAACCATTCTAAAACTTTCGCCATCTCCCATATCTCCTTCTTGTGTTATTCGTGCACCCCAAACCCATCCCTAACTGCTGCCGTACTTTCTTTAGCCTTCTCATACTTGTCGCATACCCTTTAACTCCATCCAGATCTGCTGAACCCCTTATCTTAGCCTCCTTTAACCCTTTCACTGTTTTAAACCTCTTCATCCAGTCCTAACAGTCCGCCATACAGCTGCCCTCAAACCTTTGGACCCTTCTCAAGCCTCATACAGTCTTTACCACCTGTCCCAAACCTCCATACAGCCTAAACTACAGCTGTCATGTTTTCCCATAGCCTCTCTTAACCTCCTTTACACCTGTCCTGTTCTTCCAGTCCCTATCTTAGCATTTTCAACCTGTTTTCCCCTCTCTTACTGCTGTCCCACAAAACTGGGTCTTTTCTTAACCTCATTAACCTCTCACACTGCTGTTAAAATCAGATTTAATCTTTATTTGATGTTGGTTTTATGTGTGTGTGTGATTTGATAATCCTTATAGTTTTGAGAGCCTTCTACTTTGAGCTATGACATGGTTTGGATTGTGATTTTATTACTTACATTGAATCCTCTGAATTTTATTGATTATTTGTAGTAGATTTTATTATTCTAATTGTTATTATTAATTTTAATTTTAATTTTAATTTCAGCCTCATTTAGTTTCTTATTACTGGATAAATCGCATTTAGGCATTTAGGGTCACCTTTAGGGTCACCTTTTGTCTTGTCCTGCGTCAATCACTCTGTCTACACTCCCGAGTGGGACACACTTTGGCCTAATGTGCATGGGGAAGGTCAATACTCGAGTAAGGGGGCCCATAAAAAATCACCTTAATTGGATTAATAAAGCCACATATTTTAAGCTCTTCAAATTGTGATGACTTCGATTATATTTTTTAACTTCTAAATGTGGCTTTTAAATATATAGCTTGATTAATCTCATCAATATGATTATGGCTCTAAATTAGAATATAGACCTTCCAATAGAACCATCGCTTGGGACCAAAGTGGCCACACAGAGGTGAACACGGTATTACCTCACACAAGTTCTCTTCATTGAAATACCATTGAACTCCTTTGCTAACACACGGTTCATATTTCCATGTCTGATGGTGCTGGTGATTATGCTTATTTAAACTTTTTGAGTAAGCTCTTGGTAAAAAAATGCGTAACAATCAATTTTCATGATTGATATATATGTTAACAGGTTTTTGTGGAGAAACTGAGGAAGAGCATGCTGACACTTTGAGCCTTGTAAGAGCTGTTGGTTATGACATGGCATACATGTTTGCATATAGTATGAGGGAAAAGACACACGCTCACAGAAATTATGTGGATGATGTTCCTGATGATGTGAAGCAGAGGAGACTGTCTGAACTCATTGAAGCATTCCGGGAATCGACAGGTCAGTGTTTTGACTCTCAAATTGGAACCATCCAACTTGTGTTAGTTGAAGGACCCAACAAGAGAGCTCCAGAGATGGAGCTAATTGGCAAGAGTGATAAGGGCCATAGAGTGTTATTTTTGAACGTCCCCATTCCAAATCGTGAGGGCATGGATTCAAATACTGAAAATGGAGTGCGGAATCCTAAGAAAGGTGATTTTGTGGAAGTCCATATATTGAAATCAACACGGGCATCACTGTTCGGTGAGGCACTTGCTCTAACGAAATTGAGCACATTTTACAAGAAGTCAGATGCTACTCTTGCTGCAAATGCAAGTTGAATTCTCATCAATTTTGTTTTTTTTGTTTTTAGTATATTTTACAAGAAGTCGGATCTGCTCGTCTTGCTGCAAATGGGAGTTAATTTCTCATCAATTCATTTTTTTTTTTAACATGAACATGTGATTAGTTATGTAACTTCAGCAATATTTTTTCTGTGGCCATAAGGTGGCAAGTCCAACGAGTTGCATCTGTCAGAAATCTCAATTTGAATTAACCATATTTAGATATCTCCACGAGGAATGGCAACAGCACTGATTTTGTGAAACAGACTGCAGTGATGAACAAGAAAGAATACTTGAATTCAGTGTGAAATAGCACTGGTTTTGGTTGATGAATACGATGCACCTGTTGCTGTTTTTTATCATTCATTTCTGTAATTTTTTTTTTTTGATAAGCACATATGAACTCGAGCAGCTCTAGGGAGACTTGGGTTGGGTACCTTTTTTTCTCACCTGTCATGAGATGAGTCTCATTTGGTTGGATATGTTTGATAGAGGGCTTCATAGATGATATTACTCAAGGGAAACTCTTCAATCTGTGTAAGATGTGGGCTTTGAAAAAATGAATAATTTTATGACAATCAAAATTTTAAAATGTAATATCACAAATCCATTGCCAAAAGACGAAGTTCAAATTTGAAACAAGCAATATCTTCATCATTCTCTAGATATGCCCTCATAAAATATATGGCTCACTTTACATATAGAGAGCAGCCTTTTTAAATAAGAACATTTAAGAGTTTACTAAAACTCGTGTCTTTTACAAGATAACGTTCGTGTTAGATATCCACTCTAGATTAGATCATCATATATGAGTGATTGCTGATTTTTGGTACAGTAACATATCTACAATTCTCCTCTTGTACATGTTACCAAGTGTTCACTTGTGCAAGCATATTTTTTAATTTTCATTGTACTATTTTGGTTAAAAGAAAAAATAATTCTGCCACAGCCCCCATTTACATCATAAACACTGATCCAATCAATCATCTCAAGTCAGCTTTTAGAGTTTTTCTTTTCTCCTGTTTTGTCCTGCCAAAGATTATTATCTATTATTTCACAATTCAATGTATCTTTCTATTAGCTGCCTCGTCCCATCCCTTAACCAAGCACGTATATGAATCAGGCCCCTGAGGTGGAGAGACGAGAGAAATTGTAGATAACTAGGATTTAGGATAAACGGGTAGGACTTAGTAATATTAGAAATTAAGTTTTAGGAAGAAGGGATAGAATTTATAGATGATGGAGATGTTCGAGTGCATTAAATCCAAATGATAGACTTAGACATTGAGAATAGTTTAAAAATAGCCTCAGTGAAAGATAAATTGAGTGAAACTGGTTCAAAATAATATTGATATACAACTAGAAGACTACAAATGGCCTTGTAGAATTGAGAGGTTAATCAAGGCGGATCTAGGAATTTGATAGTGAGGGGTTAAGATAAATTTAAAATCCTCTTGTTGTTAAAGTCTAAATCAAAATTTGGATAGATTTAGTGTAAAAATTCAACTAACTTCAAATCTAATTGTCTCACTAACTTGTCTACTCAATATTAAACTTCTTGGATCATCTATTAATGGCTCAATCAATTACTTCTTCGGAATGCTAAAAAATGACTTGTTTTCTTTAATATATGCCCCTTACTTCGATCTCGGGAGATCTATATTGAAAATAATTAGAAATCTAGGAATTAGAAGAGTTGGTGTTTGATTATTTCATATTGATCGGGATCAATACAAATAGATGTAGGGAAGAAATAGAATTGAGTGCTATCTTCAAATTCAGTATAACTTTTTTAAGTTGAATTTGATGATATCAATTATTTTTTATCATCCATCAATTAACATTTAATACCTATCAATGACTATAGCAAAAGATTGCTAATTCACAATTCATTAAAAAAAAAAGTCGAATAATAAACTTTATTTTTAACGTTATGCACTGATTCGGTTCTAAACACCTAATTTGAAAAATGTATGATCATTAACTTTTTTTTTCACCTTAAACATTTATTTTTATTAACATTTTTCATTTCTCATAGAGGGAGGAATACCCAATACAACATGAATAGGTGTTAATGTGCCGAGTAGCTACTTAGTGACTGATTGATGGAGTAGGCTGAGTGGCAAGGCCTTGGAATCCGAGAGTTGCTCAGTGACTTAGAAAAATCCAATTCAGCTGAGTTTTCAAAATTTGACTTAGAAAAAATCCGTAAAATTTATTGACTCGTTTAACTCAAAATTTTATTGAGTTGAGTGAACTCAGATAGATTTGCCCCTAATTTTTTTTTTTTTTAAAATTTTAAACTATGGTACTGAGTTAGAGAATATGGATAAATTGCATTGCCAACTTAGAGAGATTTTGGGAACAAGAGATTTCAATACCGCTCCAATACTATGAGAGAAAAAAGAGATGTGTTGCATGATCCAAGGAATAAGAGAGATTTATTTTTTATATAACTTAAATATTCCTATTTTATATTGGATGTGAGACTAATCCATATGCTCAAAACCACACAATAAATGAGAGAACATTGTGCATGATTTTAACAATTATCGATTTTCCTCTTTTGATTTATGTATATTTAAAGGTTGTAATAGAAATTTACAAAAAATTTAAGGGGGCTAAAGTCTCAATATAGTTCTTAACCACCTTAACAATGTCAAAAAAGGAATTTTCAACTATTTGTGCCTCCCCAACTTCTCAAATCTAGCCCGGGAGAGGGAAGGGATATAAGAAAGACATGGCTGCTAATATAGTGATTGAATTATAGTATATGATAGAGTCGAATGGAAAAGTAGAACTCGAAAAGTTAATTTTAGATAGATGATATTTTGGTTATGATGATGATAATTAAGATTTTTAATTAATTATAATACATTATTTAATATAAAACATAAATATATATTGGATAACACGAGTCATAAGTTTAGATTGAACTTTCAGGTCACGTTGGGTGCTAAGATTGTAAGACTCGAATCCAACCTGAATTTAAACTCTATTTTTTATCCTAATTCTAGGCTTCTAACCCGAGCCCTTAGGTGTTGGATCTATGTTTTTGGGTCGAGTTCAGATTCACACCGGTTAGGCCCGACTCAAATTGCACTCCTAGTTCGATATCTTCTTTCTAATTGTCAACCTTCATACAATGAATCTTTATTTGGAGCATGTAATGTATTCCTTCTGTCCCTATTACCAATGCCGTTCATTTCGAGAACTTGCAGCACTGTTGGTAAGTACTTAGGGTCTGTTGTTAAGTACTTAGGGTTAGGAGTATAGATATCGATTTTTAAGTGTCGATTAATATCGACCGATACGTAATATATTGTCCGTACAATCTATTTCTCAGCCGATATATCGGCGATATATATTGGTTTGATATTGGCCGAGATGATTTATATCGGTATTTAAAAAAAAAAAAAAATCAAAACAGTGATGGGCCCAGGTCGAAATATCAGCTGATATCGTCCCACGGCTGATATTTACGTTTTCAATTTTGTTTTTTAATTTTATATTTTTTAATTCAGAAAAAATTAAATACTAAATAATACCGATATTTAAAAAAAAAAGAGGAGAGAGAAATTTATCGACCGATATTTACATATTGGCCGAATTTTTGACCCCTGCTTAGGGTTGTATTGTGGCTTCTAATCATGGAAATTTGTTGCTTTTAAAGTATATTAACTTTTTTTAACCTATACATACACTACACTTAAAGGTCACTTCATGTTATTATTATCATCATCAAATCCCAAAGTCTCATTTATTTGAAGTCAACTTTTTAATTTCTATTTCTCATTTGACTCTATCATAGATTATATTGTGTTAGTTGCCCCCCTATCAATTTTTTTTTAGACCAAGGTATCTAAGTGTTTCACCTGACTAAACCTTAAGGTATGTATAAATCTCTCAATCTGCACACACCAAGTACAGAACAATGGAGAATTACCTTTTTTGTATTGAGGGAGATTTAAACCCAAGACTTCCCACAAATAAAGAAAGATTTTGACCACCAAATCAATTTCTTAAAATTTACTCTCCTATCTATCACTACTTTCTTTATTTCATTCTTCCGTATTTTCAACGGTCTACCTCTCCCATTATCTAAAAGCTTTTTCAACTCTAACCGACTAAGACTATGACACATTAAATCACACATTGTAATTTGGGTACAAGTACCCATGGAATGATGTCTTTGGCTATGATCCATTAAATCACAGGAGTCCTCTTATAACCAATGTTGTATTTAAATATTTAAACTCAATTTTAAATAAATGAGAAATTGGTTATTGATGATAGGAATAGGGATTTTAAAATAATTTTAATATATTTACTTGTTTGTATTATTTTATTTTAACAATTTAGCAAGATTTTCTTGATAATATCCCAAGAGAAGGCGATGTTTGAGGTGAATGGTTTTGTAAAATGCTTTATAAGGACGCTAAAGGGATCTTCATCCATCAGGATCCTATTATTTCTCTCTTGGATCCCAATGAACATTTTATGGATGATAAGTTTAATAAGAATGAATAAACAGAATGGCTTATAAAATGATAAGGTGAGATGCATAAAAAAACACATGAATAGAGTGTGGATAAGATTTCATGCATATTAATAAATAGTCTCATATTGTCAATGAATCATATAAAATCAATGGCTTATGGTTCCGTAAGATACAAGGATCAAGATCGTAATGCTAAGATTATCAAATAGAGTATAATTTCACCTACATACTATTCACGTGATATCCTACACATTCTATCCAATCATATGGTACTCTAATCACTTTTTAGGATCATTTTATGCATCCGATTTTCCTTCTGAACATTAAATTTGCATGACATGATCTAGTGAAAATGAGTTGGATGATCTATACCTGATCCAATTTCTTCACTTTTATGTAATGTTGTGTTTGAAACAATTAATATATTATACCATTTCCTTAAAGATTGTGCTGATATGGTGTGTATTGGTCGAATTGTAATAGTGAAAAAATGTAATGACCTGACCCGGAGCAGCGGGTCAATCGAATCGGGTAAAATTAAAATAGTAAATAGGTCTCTTGATTGTGTTTGTATGAAATTGTGTGTTATTTTCTTTTACTTCAAATTGTTTAAAATAAAAATAAATAAATAAATAAACACACACAAAATTTTAAATTTAATGATTTTAGGTGGACCTCCGATTGCACACTTTCCCTCCTAATGTATTGGTGTAGTGAAAATAAAATTCAATGAAAATTTATAAGTAAATTATGTATTTAGAAGCATAATTAAAATGTAAGAATAAAAGTTTAATAAATTTTTATTCCAAGGTAGTGTGTTTAATTAAAATCCTTTCCCATTTAAAATGTAATTAGTGGGGGTATATTTATATATGTTGTTAATATAGAAACAACTCAAACCTGTGTGGGCCCCTTGGAAAACCCACACCCCTTCTTTTTTTTAAAGTCCTTGTTTTACTAAAATATCACCACCGATCCCCTCTCTTTACAATACCATGTGATTCTTCCTCCCCTTTAGTGTTTCCTTCTTCTCCTCTCTTTCCCAAAAAAAAAACGGTAACCCTATCTTTACCTTGCGATGGAAACTTCCACAAAAATTCGATTCCCTTTCCTACTTCTCTTCTCCAAAGGGAAATCCAACTTTCCTTATGTGTTATTGCTGACCGAATCACATATATACAGACCCCTAACTCACCGTCTGTTCCTCTCTTTACTCTGTTCTACATCTCTTCAAGCAGCAGAAGTCCTAAGGCGTTTCTCACTTCCCATCTCAAGCTCTTGCCGCCCTTGACGTCAAATCCGCCGGAGTTACAGTAGTTCCCTAATCTCTAAGCTCCCTTCGTCGTCAGGTACTGCCCACTTCTCACATGTTGCAACCATTTAAATGTTGCCCTTTTTAAGATAAGCTTTCCTCCCTTTCTTGTTCCTTTTATTATTGCCTAAAATCCTACATGTTTTCTTCATAAAAAAACTTTCGACTTCTTTCATGCAGCCTGCAACATTATTCTATTAAAATAAAAATGTAATGACTCTGGGTAACGGGTCAATTGTGATGGGTAAAAGTAATTTAGAAAATGATTGTAGTTAAATTGATTTGTTAGTTTAATTTGATAATTTTATTTGGGAAAAATACAATTGAATTTAGAGATTTAATATTAGACCTCGATTTCACACTTTCTCCCCAATAAGAATTTACAAATTTATCCCCTTCGAATTAAATTAAGAGAATGAAAAATAAATTATCAACTTAGATTTTAATTCTCCTAAGTTAGAATTTCAATTGGAAATATTCAATTAAAAATGTGAAATCAATAAATAAGTTCCAATTTTAAGTGTCTAGAATTTAATCGATGATTGACAAAATTAATAAAAGAAAAATAAAGGACAATTTATTAAAATCAATAATTTAAAGGGACCCACCTTCCCTGGTCGAATTTAATTGTCCAAAATTCTTTCACGTTGAGATTGGTCCAGTGGGATTTTTATATTACATATAAAAAGATATAAATATCAATTTTTTTATCGAAAATAGAAATTACACTAATCGTGTGGGCCATTTGGACCCACACCTTCAGTTTTTATCTTTGTTTTCCCTAAGATTCTTTCGACCCTTATCTCCCAAAAATCCCAGATTTCACGATGGAAACCTGAGAGCACTCTGCCGCACCATGGGTTTCCTTCTTCAGATTGGATTCTTCTTCTTCCTTGTTCGTTTGGGATTCAAATCCCTACATTCCATTTCGAAAATGGAAACTATCCAAAATTCTTTCACCGATGGGATTCCTTTACCGATAGGACTCTCTCTCGAATTCTTACTCCTCTCCTCTTCAAAGACCATTCCGGTTCGAATAGCAGAGCCCAGGACCACCGTGTGACTAGCTCTCTGTCATCGTTGGTTCCAGTTGCAGCTAGCAATAGGTATGTCCTCCAATTTCCGTTAAGTTCTTCTTCTCCCTTTGGTTTCCTCGTCCCCTGATCATATTTACTATGGATGAGTCGGGACTTTCCACTTTTGCAGAAGTGTATCATAGGGCCATCGAGATTGAGGAGGCAGCAGCAGAAGCCTTCCAAACTTCAAATCAAAGACCTTTTAGTGGGATGAGGTCCGATGATCAGAATATCAAGAGGAGGAAGCCCGATACTCCGGTTAATCAAAGGACTTCTTCTGGGCAACAACAATCATCAGATGGTTAGAGACGTGCAATGTTTAGTGCAGACATACAGCTAACAAATGTCGCCAACCTCTAAGGCCAATTCAGCAATCTCGAGGGCCAGTACAGTGTTATTATTATGAGGAGATGGGCCATATCTCCACTTATTGTCCGCAGAGGAGCGGATCTTCTCAGCCGTTTCCTGTTGTCCAGCCAGTTACAGTAGCACCGGCAGCGCAGATAGGAGGCCAGCAGCAGAACACAGGACATGGGCGTCCCGCAGCTCAGGGCCGCATTTATGCTATGGCTCCCGTGGATGATGAGACTACATAACCTCCAGTGATGCAAGGTATGCTATTATTATTTGGTGAATGGTCTAGAGTACTTTTTAACTCTAGAGCTTCTCACTCCTTCATATCTAGTCTTTTGGTTGGTCGTTTGGATTTGTGTATGGATGAATTAGAAGAACCTGTGAATATTAAAATCCCCATGGGGAGATATACTAGAGTAATCAGAACTTGTAAATGATGTGTATTAGCGATTGGAGGTGTGGAGTTAGAGTTTGAACTACTTGTATTGGATATGACTGGATTCGAAGTTATATTAGGAATGGATTGGTTAACGGCTCATAAGGTTACTTTAGATTGTGCTCGAAGGAGAGTATCTGGGTATTCACCTTCAGGAGTTTTCTTTACCGAGAAGTTGAGTAAATCCCCCAGACCATGTGTGACAAAGAAACAAAATTGGTCACATAGCTGGTATGGGTTGGAAGAACGCAGAGCCGCTTGGATTAGAAATGCCTAAGGTGGTATGTGATTTCTCAGATGTGTTTCCGGACGAGTTGACGCAGTTACCCCCAAGAAGAGAAGTTGAATTCTGCATAGACTTACTCCTGGAACTTCGCCTATTTCTATGTCACCATATAGAATGGCGCTAGCAAAGTTGGTAGAGTTGAAGCGTCAATTGACAGAACTGACCAAGGTTAGTTTCATCCGTCGGAGTACATCTCCGTGGGGTGCTCCAGCGTTATTTGTGAAAAAGAAGGATAACTCAATGAGGATGTGTATAGACTACAGGAAGCTGAACAAGGTAATCATTAAGAACAAGTGCCTGCTTCCTCGAATCGATGATTTGTTCGATCAGTTACAAGGATCTAAATGGTTTTTTAAGATAGATCTTCGGTTTGGATATCATCAAGTGCGGGAGAAAGAATGCGACATAGCAAAGACAACTTTCTGTACTAGATTCGGTCAGTATGAATCCGTGGTTATGCCTTTTGGTGTGACCAATGCGCCAACTACATTTATGGATTTGAGGAACAGAATCTTCAGGCCATACTTAGATCATTTTGTAGAAGTGTTCATTGATGACAACTTAATCTACTCGGGATCTGAAGAAACACATGAATATCAGTTAAGAACAGTCCTACAGTTACTAAGGGATCATTAATTATATCCTAAATTGAGTAAATGTGAGTTCTGGATAAAAGAGGTGCAGTTCTTAGGTCATGTGATCTTAGAAGGTGGAGTGGCAGTGGATCCAGCCAAGGTCGAAGCAGTGTTGAAATAGGAGAGACCTCACAGTGTATTTGAAATTCGTAGTTTCTTGAGCTTGGCTGGATGTTACCGGTGTTTCATTCCTAATTTCTCTCAGATAACAGTTCCTATGACTAAGTTGACAAGAAAATGAGCTAAATTCATATGGAGTGAGGCTTGTGAAACAACTTTTGCAGAGTTGAAGGAAAGACTGACTACTTCTCCAGTTTTGATTATTCCACAGAGAGGTCGTGGGTATGTGGTACGTGGTCTGTTGTGATGCTCGAACAGGTGGTGGCTTATGGGTCCCGCAAACTGAAAGTGAATGAGCAAAATTATCTGACTCATGATCTTGAGTTAGCATCAGTGGTGTTTGCGCTGAAGATTTGGAGATATTAATTGTTTGGTAAACACTTTGAAGTATTTTTCGATTACCGTAGTCTCAAGTACTTGTTCACTCAGAAGGACTTGAATCTGAGGCAGCGCAGATGGTTGGAATATTTGAGCGACTTAAACTTTGAGATCTTTTATCAGCTAGGAAAAGCCAATGTGGTGGCCGATGCCTTGAGCAGGAAATCACGAGGCATTATTGCTAATCTAGAGGGAGAACATGGTTTGGAGAAAACTGGGCAGTGTAGTATCTCATCCAGTTATAGTAGATCGGGTCTTGACAATCCAAAAACAGACGAGGTGGTAGCCAAGATTCGCAAATCTATCATGGATAGCAAAGGCCTAGTAGGTTGGGTAGTGAGAACAGATGGTGGTTTGACTTACCAATGGAGACTTTATGTGCCACCAGCAGAGCAGTGTAGAGAAGAGGTTCTCAAGCACTTTCATCATACTCAATTTGCAGTTCACCCTGGAGGAACAAAAATGTATCGAAATATGACAACAGTTTTAGTGGCGCAACATGAAAAGAGAAGTAGCAAAATATGTGGCTCAATGTTTAACATGTCAGCAAGTAAAGGTTGAGCATCAGAAACCAGCAGGAAAGTTGCAACCTCTCGATATACCCGAACGGAAATGTCACCATGCACTTTGTGACCGGATTGCCAAGGTCGCCGAAAGGTCATGATGCAGTATGGGTTGTAGTTGATAGATTGAGTAAATCAACTTATTTCATTGCAATGAAGATGACAGACTCTATAGAGACCTTAGGTAGATTGTATCTAGATCGAGTTGTTAAGTTACATGGGATATTAGTTTCCATTGTATCCGACAGAGATTCTAGATTCCTATCCAAATTCTGGCAGAGCCTTCAGGAGCAATTGGGCATGCAACTCCATTTCAGTATTGCGTTTCACCCTCGGACGGATGGACAGTCTGAATGAACTATACAGATTCTAGAAAACATGCTTCACGCTTGTGTCTTGGACTCTAAGGGAAGTTGGGAGGATTATTTACCTGTGGTGGAGTTTCCCTACAACAACAGTTAATAGTCTAGCATCAAGATAGCGCCATTTGGACGTTGTACGACAGACCTTGCATATTTCCCTTATGTTGGATGGAACCAAGTGTTAAAGTGAAATTGGGACTAGATATAGTTAGGGAAACAACAAAGAAAGTGAGATTGGTCCGTCAGAGACTACTAATGGCTCAGAGTCGTCAGAAAAGCTATGCGGACAGTAGGCGAAGGCATTTAGAGTTTGCAGTTGGTGATCATGTCTTTCTTAGAATTTCACCTCGGAGAGGCATTCAACGGTTCGGTAACAAAGGGAAACTATCTCTTAGGTTCATTGGACCGTTTGCAATCTTGGACAGGATTGGAGAAGTGGCGTACAGGCTTGTACTTCCATTACAACTCAGCAGAGTTCATAATGTTTTTCATGTATCAATGTTAAGAAACTACCAAGCAGACCCTTCTCATGTTCTGAATTGGGAAGATGTGGAGGTCAGTGAAGATGCAACTTATGAAGAGAAGCTAATGAAGATTCTGGATACTAAGGATCAAGTTTTGCGCACAAAGACCATTCCTTTGGTGAGAGTTCTTTGGCAACATCATGGAGACGAAGGTTCGACGTGGGAGAGAAAGGACGAGATGCAACGACAGCATCCGAAATTGTTCGATGAGTAAGGTATGTACTTTAACAAAATTTCGAGGACGAAATTTGTTTTAAGGGGGGTAGGATGTAATGACCTCACCTGGAGTAGCGGGTCAATCAAATCGGGTAAAACAAAATAGCAAATGGGTCTCTTGATTATGTTTGTATGAAATTGTGTGTTATTTTCTTTTACTTCAAATTGTTTAAAATAAAAATAAATAAATAAATAAATACACACAAAATGTAAAATTTAATGATTTTAGGTGGACCCCCGATCACACACTTTCCCTCCTAATATATTGGTGTACTGAAAATAAAATTTAATGAAAATTTATAAGTAAATTTTCTGTATTTAGAAGGATAATTAAAATGTAAGAATAAAAGTTTAATAATTTTTTATTCGAAGGTAGTGAGTTTAATTAAAATCCTTTCCCATTTAAAATGTAATTAGTGGGGGTAAATTTATATATGGTGTTAATATAGAAACAACTCACACCTGTGTGGGTCCCTTGGAAAACCCACACCCCTTCTTTCTTTAAAGTCCTTCTTTTACTAAAATATCACCACCGATCTCCTCTCTTTACAATACCATGCAATTCTTCCTTCCCTTTACTGTTTCCTTCTTCTCCTCTCTTTCCCAAAAAAAAAAAAAAAAACGGTAACCCTATCTTTACCTTGCGATGGAAACTTCCCAAAAAATTCAATTCCTTTTCCTACTTCTCTTCTCCAAAGGGAAATCCAACCTTCCGTATGTGTTATTGCAGACCGAATCACCTATATAGAGACCCCTAACTCACCGTCTCTTCCTCTCTTCACTCTGTTCTACATCCCATCTCAAGTTCTTGCCGCTCTTGACGTCAGATCCACCGGAGTTGCAGTAGTTCCCTAATCTGCCAGGTACTGCCCACTTCTCATATGCTGCAACCGTTTAAATGTTGCCCCTTTTAAGATAAGCCTTCCTCCCTTTCTTGTTACTTTTATTATTGCCTAAAATCCTACATGTTTCCTTCATAAAAAAAAACTTTCAACTTCTTTCATGCAGCCTACAACATTATTCTATTAAAATAAAAATTCAAGCCATTCTGTTTGATTCTTTATTTTACTTGGTTATTAGAATAAATTAATTGATGATCTTGGACTTGTCTTTTTTTCCTCATCCAGTGGAATTACAGATGTTTTGTTGGGCTTCCCTTAACTTCTTTTATTTCCTTGGACTAAATGCATGTTATGTTTTAGACTTACCTATCTGAGAATATTTTTTTAAACTCATCTTCAAACTTAGATATTCTCATCCACATATTTAAATCTTTGTTACAACACCGTGGGACCCCTCCTCAATACTCATTCACCTACCTTAAACAATTGACTCATTTTATCAAAATATATATATATATATATATATATTCATTTTCCCCAACCACAAATCTGTGATGTAAGGTCCGTTAGATGCGTAATGCTTTAGTTAACGCCTGTTCAGTCTGCAATTAACTGGGCCACGACCCGTTTAGGCTGTTGAAAAGGGCGGGGAGTTACAAAAAATTCCTGCCATGTATCGGCCGATGGGCTACAAGTGTATTGGTCGCGGCTGTGCTGTATTGGAAAATCGGGTGGGCATTGGACACCCATTAATAATGTTGTTGAGCTCGTAATTTTTAGTCTACGCTGAACTTACCAAGCCCAACCTAATTATCAATCAAGGAAGATATCTAAATTTAGGTGTGCATTCAATCCTTCTGGCTTCACATTAAGGAGTAACCTGGGTTTTAAAAATTGGTTAAAACACTAGAGTTCTTGATGTATTACAAATTTTCTTTTAAATTTTTTTGTCATTAGAACATAATCATCTATTATACTATAATTCATCTAATGTGAATAAAAAAATGGATGATCCACTTCACATGCCCTTGAAGCCATATATTCCACATGTTCGACATTCAAGCTAGGCATTTGGTAGGGCCCAACGTGAGGATTCCCACCCCTGCATTGGAATCATATATGGATCCCTCTACTAAAGCATAGTTTTATAGTAAAGGCATGCCTTAGGACTAAATTATGATTGTGTATGAAGGCAAAGAGGAAATCGAGAAAATAGTTAAGTCGTTAGGTCTGAGGAAGGTATTTTGAGGAAGGATTTTTGGGAGGATGTCTTGAGGAATGAGTGTATTTTCTGTGATTTTTAAGAAAGCTGCTTTAAAGAAATAAGCTTGCAAAAGGAGTCTACTCCCCGTGCAAGCTTGCGGAGAAAGACTTTCCCTCAAAGGGTTTTGGTTGATGATAGAGGTGTTTAGAATGACAAGTGTGATGTATGGAAGATTTACCTGTAAGAGTTTGTTAAAATATATTTCTAGAAGAAAAATACAAAAATATTCTTCTATACCATTCAATCATAAAAGGACCAGATATCTACAGACTCAACCATTCATTTATCCATGTGTCAGCAGATCCCAAAGCTGCAAATTATTATAAATTCTCACTTTCTTCTTCTACTAAGAGATAATAGCATTTCATCTCGGAGAGAGAGAGAAAAATTTAGTGCTTTGTATTCCTGAAGGGTGTGTTGTGTTGAGGGTTTTTCATTTGCTTAACCAATAATTTCTCCAATTTTGACAATGAAACGAGGATGAAGCCACTTTTGCTTGCATATTCATCGCTATCTCTTATTTTTTAATTCCATGCATTAGCCTATGCATTTCTTAGAGCATTGATTATTGTGAGACTTAAACATCAACATTTTTTCCTTCTCTAAAAGGAAGAAAACCACTGGAGTGAGAACTTGAAAACTAATTCAATTTCTTCAGTATCAAACCTCTCAAAACTTATTTGTTTCCTATTCGAATAGTTCAACCACACAATTCACATCAGACAACAATCCTAATTCTCCAAGCAATGCAGTCAGTCTGTCATCCACCAACCCACATTTCTGACCTCCATGTACCTACGACATTTTTGGTGACTATATTAAGGACTCCTTTCGGATCTTCCTCACCTTTCCTCTATCATCAAACAGGCTTTAACCAATATATTTAAGGTCATGATCCTCTCCTTCATGTTCCTTAGTCACAATTTCATTCTGCTTATTATATCTCTTAACTAACTTCATTTGTGTTGTCCCCAATTTGAACATATTCTGCTACAATTTCTTCATAAATTGGGGACTCTTATCTCTCCAGCAATTGGAATATATAACCGAGGCACTGTTGATCATAGACTACCCAAACTTGCATCAATTTCTCTATATTATGAATCTTATGTGGATGATCCTCGAGCGAGTTATCATGAAGGAATGACTATCACCCTAAAATCAAGAAAAAAATCAGTTCATCCGCGAATTGGTGAATTTGAGTGCTGCAAAGTAGTTACAGTAATCGATTTAAACATCAACTCAAAGAACTTATGGTAGAACTCGAGGAAAGAAGATTTCAAAAAAGTAAACTAGTGGGGGAAAAACTTGAGGATCTAAAGATAGCAAAATAAAGGAATAAACTAGAGAATAAACTTGTGAGATGATTACACAAGATGGTGTTCAAGGAAATGTTTATCAATGTGTTTCTTCCATTAAAAAATCTAAGATAGGAGATGTAGTTGAGAAAGCTAAAAACCTTGTTTTCGCTACTCAGATTTGGAGTATTTTTTCCCCAAAAATCACATACACATCGAGACGATTCCTTCGTGTGCAAGGTAACTAGAGGAAAGTTGAAGGAAGGTTTTCAAGATTCATGCTCATCCCCTGCAAATTGTACTTCCTATCACACAGTGTTGACTGGTTTTCTCCCAGCATTGAAAAACAACTACTAAGTAGTAAAAAGAGTAGGCTATGAGCAGGGTTTGGTTTTTCTAGGCTATGAAATTCTCAACGAGGAGAACGAAGATGAGTGGCTTTTACCTCTACAATAAAGGGCATTTGTAATACCTACCACCAACCTCTAAAAGTCCTACATCGGTTGTGAGGTGGGTGTTTATTTGAGAGAAGCCCCCTTGCCCTTGTGTAAGGCCTTTTGGGTTTGGCCAGGTGAGCCAGTGATGTGGGCATCCAGAAATGTAGACAAAATTTTTATTTTGATCCAGGTGGGTGAGCAAGCAATTTGACGGGTCCGGGCTCTGAGTCGAATGATGAAAATTATATCTTCAATCCAGGTGGGTATCCGAGTTACAAGATTTGGTAAAGTGGGCCTTTATATGGGCCAAAGCCAAACTCACATCAGGCCCAAAGTCTGAAGCCCAATGAGCTGATCCAATGGCTAAGACACACATGCTTCACACAATTGAGAATCCATGTGTCCCAATGCAACTGAAAACAAGGGACGTGTAGAATTGGCCATCACGTTGGCAAATTTCTAATTGCATTAGGATTTGTTTCAATGATGGTAGCTTAGGTAGGTTTATTTAATTGCAAACTTAGGTTACTTAATTAGGATCTTAGGATAGATTTTATTTAGAAGTTAGCGTTATTTTAATCTTATATAAATTTAGTAGTTACTTTAATTAGGACTACCAATGATAGTTTTATTTTAGGATTTGCTTTATTTAAGTTTCCTATTTCATGTAAAAGAGGGAGGGTCGCCTCCTATACTTTAGATAATTACAGTCGGTTGTGATATTTATTTAAGCATTGTAATCAACGAGTTTTTTGGATTAATAAATTTGAGTTTAGTTTTCTCTCTTATGCAAACCATGGTGTGTTTGTGAAAGACTGCAATTCATTGCAGAACTTGTGGGAGACGACTGCTACAGTATACATCAAACTCCATTGATGCAAGATTCAAGTTTTGGCTGGTCCAATTTTTCGTTGGATTTTCAGGCCTATTGTTGCAGACGTTTTGCAACCAAGTTCAAGAAACGGTGGAGGTGATTTTCCCTTCCTAAGGCTAGGTATAAAGGCAATCTGCAACTGCTTAAGTAGCCAGCATGGTTGTTGTTTGGTAGGCCCAACAAGCACATTGAAGGCCCAAGGAACCAGGTAATTTGCATCTTGTATAGCACACAAAGTTAGATCTATAGATATTTTTCTATCAGAACCTTCTTAGCACTGTCAATATAATTAGTGGCTGCTAAGATTGTGTCAGGGAATCATGGTGCTATCTTCTTCAATTTGTGATTCAATTTATTTAAGTTGTGTATCAAGTTTTTGGTATATTCCTACCTTGCCTACATCAGCCAGGGTCCAAAGCAAAACCGTGAGGGTAGAGTGGACCCAAAGCGGACAATATCACACTATGAAGTTATGGTAGAATCATTACTGTAATGCCCCGACTCGGATGTGGGCCCGGAACGCTTCTAATTTTTTTTTTTTTTTACCTTAACAACTTCTAACTAGCTTGAACGAACGTTAGACCCAGAAATAAATGTCACATATACCATTTACATGTGGACTCAAACATATAGCATATGTCTACCCTTTTACGAGCATACATCATATAAACAAATATTTCCATAAAAAAAGGTAATCTTATTTATAACAGAGTTACTAACAGTAAAATGGTGGTTCATAAATTATTACAAAATAAGTACCAAAAGAGGTACTTTACAAAACATGGTTCCAAGAACCAATAAACAAAATAAATGTAATTCTCATCCATGGGATTCCAAGTAACCGCATCAGCCTATCCATCCCTAAGCTTGAAACGGAGGTTCCTCCTCATCGGGTATATCTCCTAAAATGTGAGTGGTATGAGCTAAGCTGCCTAGTGAAAATAACATAACAATGTAGCGTAATGATTATGAAGTTAGCCAAAATCAATACTTTCATTATAATATGATTGTCATGCCAAAATATCAATAATTCTCATATTACTGCTGATATCCAACGCAACACCTACACACTACACTGACTATAAGTATCAAGTGCCGACACAGTCAAAATGTAAAATCTTTCAAGTACATCTCTGACACACTTGGGCCGGTACTAACACACCTGGGCCAGCAACTAACACACCTAGGTCAGTAGACGCAAACCGACACACCTTGGCCGGTAATCGACACGCCTGGGCTGATAATAGTTTAGTAGTTAAGGGTACGTGGAAGTAGTATCAATATCATCATAGCTCATAAGTATTTCATCATCATAATCACAATATACGATAAACATCGTTAATATCATTAAGCATTTTTCACAATAGTGCATCATGTGTAGGCATATAAGTGGGTTCATTAAGTCTGATCCTTAAAACCACTCATTTCATTAGATCCTCTTAACCTGATTTACTCCTACTGCAATGTTAAGTCTCCTCACCGAAAGTGTGGGATATTGAGATATCTGTCAAAACATAAAAAAAATGAATATAATGAATTATACAATCATCAATCAAACAAAATACAAATAATCATAGTGTTTCAAATCCTGTCATCCTATTTTCCGGAAAACTCCAAGGGTAATGGATATGAGTCTCCTAAATGAGTTACTATCCATTTTAGATTACAATAATCAGTAATATAATAGAGTGCTCAGGCCACTATTCGTATAGCGAGTTAAGCCTAGAGATACAAATATAGGGTGCTCAGGCTACTACTTGTATAGCAAGTTAGGCCTAGAGATATAAATATAAGATGCTCAGGCTACTACTCATATATTGAGTTAGGCCTAGAGATACACTCAGTGCCTGAACCCTTCTTTTCTACCGAGCGGTGAAGTTAATCGGTTAGTTACTAATAGCTATCGGGCTGAGTCAGCCACAGATAGAGAATATCGGCCTAGAAATAAATACATAATATAGGTTTACCTAATAATACCAATGAAAAGAGGTTAGTATCACTTTTAATTAAGTGGGTATAAACATCACATTAAAATCTAAGATCCAAATCATGAAATCCTAATTTAAACTAAGTTTCACAATTCTGATCTAAGTTCTTCGGAACATGCCTCGGAACCAGGTACTGTGGCTTCAGACCTCCGAGCCACTGCCTAAAACTGAGTCTTTACTAAACCTTCGGAGCTTAAGTTTTGTCATTCGGAACTTTCGAAGTTCAGGTCTCGGAACTTCAGAGCCTGCTACCGAACAAAACAGAAAAAATCAGTTGGTTTGTAAGTCTCGGAACATGCCGATTACTGTTCGGAACTTCCGAACAGCTCGGATCATCCGAGGGGGGTCTCGGAATGACAAAATATAAACAGAGAGTTCAACGGTTAGTCTCTGTTCCTTCAGAACTTCTGAGATACTACCTTCGGAACTTTCAAAGACAGATTCTCAGATCTTCCGAGAGTCGTCTTCTACTTCAGTCACCTGCAACAGAGCAGTAACGGGCAGGACAGTATGAAATACGAACCAGAAATAGTAGGTTTCCTAGATTCATTTTTCACATCCTCTAGGTCAGATGGGCTCTTAAGTGAGTCCTCTATACTTTCAAAATCAATCGAACCACTTATACTGATTAAAACATCAAATTAAAATGGAAAACTAGTAAGACACAAGAAAATCCAAGTTTTTCATTAAACTTTAAATTCGATTTTAGGATTCAAAACTTAACCAAAATGACTTCTATTTGATTCTAAATTGACTAGAATTTAAAAACAAAAACAGTGGTTACCTTCGCTTTTGATCCTAGGTTGAAAATCACCAACTGAAAAGATCTTCCACTTAAGCTAACGGTAAAAACTGACATAGTAAAACAGTGGTTTTCTAGTGAGAATTAAGTGAGGAAAATCCTCTAGAAATGGCCTGAATTTATAGGCAATGGAAGGGTAGGGTGGTAGGTACCATGCAAGGCTGGGAAGTGAACACATCATCTCTACAACCTAAGATCATAGCTTGCATGAGTCGACGCTCATGCAGCTGCTTCATCGCATCACTTGCTACACAAGTGTTTGAAGAAATTTGGGTATTTGTGTTTTAGCCCTCCAAAAATTATTTGCATATTAATCCAGTTTCTTTTATTTTTAATGTTTAGCTATTAAATTATTTATTTAATTTAATCCATCACACCCAAAATGTTGGGTAATAAAATCTAAAGGTACTATAAAAATTTGGAGATTTGCATTAATCATAATTACTTGATTTAGACAAAATTCATGTTTTTAATACTATTCACTTAACTTATTTTGTATTTATTTTAAGAGTTTAAAATCTCTATTTTCAAAATCTGGAAAAATAAGACAATGAATTAAAATACAATCTACCTATACATATTTTTCTCTAAATTTTCAAGCTTCTAAAATTATTAAAATAAGCGTTTTCTTAGTTTTTCAAGACCTTTTTCTGGTAACTTTTAATAATAGTTTTCTGAAATAATGAAATAAAGATACTTATAAATTTCAGAATTTAAATTCGTAAGAAAGAGATCAATATCACTCGAATAAAAATAAACAAACAATTATTCAAATAATAAATACACTGTTAATGATAAATTACCATTTTGCCCCTCTAACTTCAATGAGTTTGATCAATGAGCTATCGAGCTCTGATTGGGCCAAAACTGAATTTTTCACTAATCCCTCACTGTAATCTATGCAATCCATAGGTTAAATTACGATTTAATAAGCCTAATTCAGATCAAGATATTACAGTTACAACATTTAATGTGTCTGCCATTTCTCGCGATCGTCCAGTATTGTCACCGCAAGTATATGTCAATAACAAGCTTTTTATATTACCAAGGGCAGACATGGCATGAGTGCGCAACAAGTATGTGCCAAGCACAAGCTTTTTCCATTACCAAGTGCAGACATGGCATGAGTGCAGCAAAGTGCTCTATTTCGCAGAAGTTTTGGGTCGAGAGGAACAACTTCCCAAGCTCTCTTCTAAAGCTCTCCAGTTTTTCCTCTCGAGGGGGCTTCATGTATGTAGACAAAGTGGAGATGGAGAAAATAGTTAAGTGGTGAGGCTCAAGAGAGGTGTAGGACGTCTCAAGGAATGAATTTGTTCTCCAAAATTTTCAAGGAAATTGTTTCAAAGAGATGACCTCGTAGGAGTTTTCTCTCTAAGCAATCTTAGGGAGAAGACCATCTCTCGAAGGGATTGCGCTCACGATAAAAGAGTCTAAAAGAATGACATATGTGATGTAAGGAGAATTTGCCAGTCAAAGTTTATTGAAAAAATATTTCCAGAAAAAAAAAAAGAGACAAGAACATTTTCCTGAACTATCCAATCTAAACAAAGACCAAATGTCTACACATCCAACCATTCATTTCTCCACATGTCAACCGATCCAAAGCTGCAAATCATTATAAATTCCTACTTTCTTATTTTACTGAGAGATGGTGACATTTTGTCTCAGAGAGACAGAGAGAGCCTAATGGGTGTATTGCGTTAAGAGTTTTTTTTTATTTGCTTAATCAGTGTGATTTCCCCAATTTTGATGAATGAAATTATGTTGAGGCTTTTTTTACTTGCATATTCATCTCTATATTTCTTTTCTTGCATGCATTGTCACATGCATTTTTTAGAGCATTGATTACTGTGACGCTTGAGCATCGGAATTTTGTTGTTTACTAAAAAGTCCGAAAACCACTAAAGTAAAAGTTTGAAAACTAGTTCATTTTCTTCACTATCAAACCTCTCAAAACTCATCCATTTCCTATCTAAATAGTTTAACCAACCACTTCACCACACACAACAGTACCGAGCCACATTCTCTCGATGGACTTCATGTCCCCGCAACAGGTTGATGGTTCCAAATTTTGGTTGTCAATTTACACCAGTTTATCAAATTTTTGTTGTATATAGGTTGAGAAAGTTTGGCTTACCTTTGTTCAGTAGACAATTTTATTTTAAAATAAATGTCCCCTCTTTTTTTTTCTTTGGAGTAGACCTTCATATAAGACCTTACATAGACGACTATGAATCAATAGCATCTGGAGACCCAAAAACATCAAGATAAAACCACATTAACTATCCAGCAATAGCACATAACTTCTCAAAAAAATTGATGAGTTACAATAATGAGCTACGCATGTCTTGAACTGACCCAGACGCCGCCTAAATTCATATGCTTGATGTGTTTTTCCTTTCCTAATTAAGCGAGATACTTTTTTTAAGACTAAGATATCTAAGCGTCCCGTCTAACTAATCCTTTAAGCATGTGTAAACCTCCTAATTCGCACAAACAAAAGTGAAAATTGACCATCAAACTAACCCCTCATGGTTACGAGTTACCTCATATTTAAATTTAGATAAAACTAGCGTGGAGCATTTCTTAACCCATGCATCGGACCGAGTGTTTTTTCCCTTATTTTATTCTTTATTTTCCTTTTTATATCCCTGTCTTTAATTGAGAAAATAAGGTCTGATTTTTGAGTCTTTCAAATGAATTAATAAAAATCATACTATATATATATATATATATATATATATATTAGTTTTATAGACCATATCATTTAGATAAAATAACATTCAACATTGGTCTCTCTTAAAACTTTAAAATTAAAAATGGACCGCCAATGTGAATTTCTTTATATGGGTCATAAGAAATTCACTTCAAAAAAATACTGAAAAATAATTGAAAGTAGGAAAAAAAAAGAAAAAGGAATCATTTCTATGTTTTGTTTGTGTAGATTAGTATAAAACAATAAAAATGATCAATTGTAACATTCTTAGAAGTCGTTTATTATTTTTTATTTTTTAAATTTTTTAACTTTTATCCTCCAATGGAGGAATGACCTCAATGGTCTCCTTAGGGGCCTCCATTCTGCTTAGATGGGGGCACATAGTAGTTTTGTGTTAATGGGGGCACTCTGTAGTTATTTGCTGATGTTGGGTGCGACCATATAATTCTTAGCTGCGGCCGGCCCATGTGGAATGAAAGACCGATTAATCTTTCAACATGAAATTCATCAAAGCCCAGTCCATTTAGTTATCGAACTAGAGTTCAGGCCCTTATCCAGCCTGATTACAAAATTTTACCTTTGTAAGATCTGTTATTCTTGGTGGGTCCTATAGTCATGGCCCTCAAGCATATACAGCGCAGGCCCAACCCACTTAGATATTGGGCCAAAAATAGACCAAACCACAGGCCTAAAAAAGAGGCTCCATTCAAACCCAATTTGGGTTGGGTTAAGGCCAGAGCACTGGGAATAGATTTTTTTTAACCCTGAGTACTGCAGGTCCTTTTGGGCAATCTAGGATACCTTGTACATGCACTTGGAGGACCACAATCTGAATTGTTGCTCCTGCAGGATATGCTGCTGGTCCTTTTATTTTGGAAATACGAGAAAATACGATGATTTAAATTTCTATATTGCATAATTAAGTGCACAATCACAAAAAATAAAAAATAAAAGAATTAAGATTTTTCCCTTAATTATTGGACATTGGATGGGTGAGATCATCCCAGGTAACTGTATGTCCAGACTTATTCTCCATTACTAGTGGGGCCCACAAGATGGTCTGAATCATCATGCATGCTCCCATGGATGGATTTGTTGCTAATAAGTGATAGAACTACTATACAAACAATGGTGGTTCTCCACTTCTTTCTTCCAATCTCCTAATTCATGTCCAAATTCATGGAGGGCTGACTGAACTGTTTTGGTCAATCAGTTGTTGGATATTTGCAAAGTCCTTCAATAATGATGACATATTAAGAGAAAAACTTCCAATGTTCATAAGCTGCATTAAGATACTGAATCAGAACAGATCAAATCACCAACCTCAGTGTTGCTGCCTCAAGCAAGCGACATGAGAGTCAAACCGATAAAAGACATATATAATCCTTTGGAAACCCAACCAATACAATGAATGCTGAAATGTAACCTGCCACAACAAAAGGCCACCTTCACTAAGCAAACTCGGAGGACGCACAAAGAATGTTTGGAATGGTCAAATGGAAGGAATGGAACTCTTTGAGAATGCGTAAAAGGCATTTCAAATCTGTATGGACATTGAGCACACTTGCAGATTCAGTGGCTTAGATGTTAGAAGTATTGCCTAAATCATGAGTTCAGAAACTGAACCAAGAATAAATAACACTAATTCCAAAAAAAAACAGAGACAGCTTTCATCATGTAAAAATTACTTAAAAGGAGAATGATGTTTGCAAATTGAAACCATCCGCGTACTAATGTTATCATGTGGCTATGAGAGGTATGTTCTAGGACTTTATTCCTGTTTGTTACCTAACTAAATCTGCAAGTATTTAGTGATCAAAACTGAAACCATTCTGTTTTCTCATTTACAACCGGTAGTTTTTGTTGCCATGGTTGTTTATAGAAGTAAAACATATTCAATAGGGATTTGGTCCCCATTAAAATGGTAATGAGTAGACATAGACAAGTAAACACTAATAGAAATTAGCAAATGAATCCTGCTTCAGACTTCAGAGATGTTTTAGCAGTGTCCTCTTCATGTTGGAACAGTTGATAGAGCTAAAGAAGTACAACCAAATCTGAGGATTTAAAAAGTTACAAATTTTAATAGAAATAACAGCCAAAACATCACAAGTAGTAAGGATTAATTGATCTATTTCTCAATTTTCCTCTCAAAGAATCACATTGTCATGAAATCATAAAATCCTCCAGTTGTCCCAAGAAAAAAGGTGGACAAGAGAACCAGATAAAGGAAGTTAACTGTTTTCAGCATCGCGTTTCCATTTCACCTCAAGTCTCATCATAACAGGATATGATACAATGAAAGAACCAAACTGTAAATAACCAAGGGTGCTTCATTATTGAAGGGAAAAAAAAACAAAGATGATTTTTTTATGAATAGAGCATTAAGAGAATGACAGAACGCCACAATGTTTAAAATAGTAAATGAGTAACAAGGCAAGTGATCATAATGAATTAGCAATGACTGGAAACCACTTACAGTTGTGGACGCTCATGCAAGTTTCTGACAATGCTTTCATGAAGAGAAGCCCTTCTCTACCACATGTCCTGGTTTAGCAATGGAAAAGGAAGCATCCAACCACCCTTGCACCTTTGCCCAATCAACGTAACGGGCATATTGGACTTCCACATCCGGTATGTCCAAAGCCAGATCATCCATGCAGTCAAGTACTCTTCCAAATCCTTTGGTCATCTGATTTGTGGTAATGAGCCCGACAGAGAAACAAGCCCCCAATAGACCCCACAGTCTTTCATTTTTATTCTCCATAACTGTTACCAATGCTTTTTTAACAACCTCATGGTGGAAAAATGGCATGCCAAGCTCCTTTATGCAGCGGCATGCCTCTCGCACATCCCCACCAGAATTGTACTCCTCTAACAATTTTGTAATCTTGTCCTTGATATCCTCAATTTCCCATCCAGTCCTGCTGCTCCCTCCACCACCCCAACACCTAAGGATACGCTCCCCAGAGAGGCGGGCCCGCAACAAGGAATGGGCCATCTGAAGCACTTTGCTCCCAATGGAGACGTGTCCTGTGCACTGGCTACCAATCTCCTCCAAATGTAGCGGGGCCAGTACTTCATCCACCACAGCTCTTGCTAAGAACATGGCCAAATCCTCAACAACAGCAGGAATATCCAAAGCAGTATCTTCTGCAGCTTCGATTAACAGAACAAAACCACTCACTACATCATCAGATGAGAAAGATAAAGATGACAACAAAACAGAAGCCATCTCCTTCTCCCTATTCTTCCGATCCATTGCTAGAGTAATCAACTTTTTCACAAAAATGGCATTTAGTTCAGAAGATGCATTAGGATTTTCTGATTCTAAACTACTAACTACCTCAAAAACATCCCTTGTCAGGAAGTATTCCTGAATGATAGATGTAGCTCTGATCTTGAAAATCCCAGCTACATTGTCCTCTAAATGTTTTTCCTGTTGGATTGAGAGTGACTTCAATGACGAAGCACACAACCATCCCTCAGATGCCGCCTTAGAGATCAAGGACTGTAAGAGATCCCTTGCACTTAGAATATCAAGTGATAAGTCATCAATTGTATCTATGAGCCGACTAAACCCCTTTGTCATCTGACTTGAATTGATCACCCCTTCTTCAGCAGCATCCTTTAACAAATCTAGAATACGGCCCTCAGCAGTTCGTCTCTCCATTGCCATTATCATTGCCCGCTTGACTATCTCATGATGGAAGAAAGGAACTTTCAAATGCTTGATGCACCTCAAAGCCTCTGTCTTATCACCACAAACAATGTATTCAATCAATAGATTATTTATCTTAGACTTTACATCTTCTACTGATCTATTATTTCTTCCTCCCCATCTACGTTCTATAATCTCTGCATGAAGGGGGGCCGATAAGTAGCCCTTCTCTGCTCTCTTTAACACTTCTATCCCTTTTGAGTCCTTGGGTAAGGAATCCATCTGTTTTGTCAAAAAGGCAGGTGGGAGTATGTCATCAATCACAGCCCGAGCTATAAAAAGAGCAAGAACATCAACTATGTCCAGTATGTCAACTGATAAGTCATCGGCAGATTCGACCAATTTACTAAAGCCTTGATAAACTTGAGGGGGATCAATCACGTTAGCATATAGTGTAGAAAGCAGAACTGCGGCCATTTCTTTCTCTTTGTCATGCCTGTCCATGGCCATTGACACAAGCTTCTTAACAAAATAGTACTGAAAGCAGGTCGAGCCAAGATCTCTTAATTCATTTTCAGTTGAGACAACATCATCAGTGGCAAAGTATTCCTCCACTATCACCGTAACCTTCTTTCTGTATTCATCAAAAGTACCAGATGATTTACGAGCACTTAAAGGGCAGTTTTCCTGCAAAAATATGTTTCAGCAAATGTTAAGGCTCTAAAGCTGAAACCGTAGATGCAGACCATATGTGTGCCTGAATTTAAGTTACAATCACTGGTGTCATTCTGGAAAAGCATCTTGCTAGTGCAAAACTTTTTCTAAGATATCTAACCCATGAAACTGCTATGTTCTCAGTTTTGCAACCAAAATGTTGTGGTTTTGAGTCATGTCACTATCTCCCAAGAACGAGAGAAAAAGAAGAAGCAAAAGATATCAAACCCAAGAACATTTTAATTTCTGTATTTAATAAAAAGCACAAGTGCTTCAAATATTTTGCTCAAAAACCATCTATTCAACCTGAGATTTGGAGATCGATTTTATGTTTTCATTGAAGTATTACAAACAGAAAACAAAATAGTTGATAAGGAGCAACCATACAAAATAGCATCCATACTTGCTTCTATGTGTACGCCTCTGAAGGCAATGCTATGATTTGTTTCTTACCTCATTGCTGTCATAGTTTGGATCATGAGGGTCAACAACATAACCATCCTCTGCATTAAGCAATCCACCCCAAGTGCCTTTTCCACCTGATCCACCTGACCAATGATTTAGTTTTGAATTAGTGGAAATGAAAAGAATTCAGCAATATATATACACAACCAAATAAACCACATAAATAAAATACCCAAATGAAAGTAACATTTGACGAATGACATGATAAGCAGCACCAAAAAAAGATTCTTCCTGCAATGAATGTCTGTAACTGTATTTGTTTTTGGGGTTTAATAACCTGTGTTGAAGGACTGCATTGGTTGACAGCAAAGTTGTTTTAGCTTACAAACCCATAGGATACACAATCCTTAGTTTACACGTTCTCTTGTTACCCTTTTAGATTAATAAATTGAGAACTACCAACAATTGGCCACAAATATGTTTTCTAAGTGCCAAACATTGATAGACCTGGAACAAAATGACCTTTCGTAAGGGAAAAAAAAGCTGGAACGAAAATACTCTACTTCCTACTTTCTAGTAACTGAAATATGATAAAATGAGAGTTTAGTGCAGCTCAGAGATCATGTCACTCTCATAAACACAAAAAGAGAAATTAATTACATTTAGTTCAATCTGGTCATTGCTGATGTGTACAAATCATTATATTTAACCTCAAAAAAAGGTTGGCTTATCAGGAAATAATAGACTTGAGAAGGCAAAACTGGAAATATAAAAGATGAGTAGTCAATCATAGAACTATCAAGATAGTTTAGAAGTAGTTGTACAATACCCTTTTTGGGACGACCATCTCTTCCAGAATGTGAATGCCTATCAAGCTTGACAGGACTCCCTCTGCTAGTGCCATGCTTTCCATGAAGTGCCTTAGGAGACCTTGGTCTGCTGGTTATCTCACGTGGAGAAGTAGATATGGGATCTGCACTCTCCGAAGCAGATCTAACCATTTCTTGATGCTCTTTAGATATAAAGCCATCATTGAAATCCATAGGGAAGGAAATTGTATCACTAGCTGCTCAACAGTTACAATAAACAATGGATGGTTTCTTTCTTCTCTAACAGCTTAAGGAAGATCAATAATCTTCAAATTTTATGCAAGAGGAGTATCCCTTGAACCTATCATGGAACACTCCACTCTTCCACTTCACCACTACTTACATGCCTGCTATACCTCTTTCTTCATAATGTTTTGAGGCCTAACGATTCTCCTCTTATCTTTTCTCTGTTCCAACTAGAATCGCATGAGAATGAAAATAATAGTAGTAGCAGCAGCAGCAGCAAAGAAAAATCAAACAAGGGGAAAATTAAGTGGAACACCCATATTTATATCAGTGATCGTTCTGTGCTGGTCATATGTTAAGTGATCATATTTTCAAGATCTTGGATGTCATTCTGAAGAACTTTGGCCCATTAAATGTGGATCATTTGTAGGAATTTCTCTAACATTTATCTGATTGGTGTATTAAAAGGAAACACCTAGATCACATACATATGTACCACATTTACAAAGCGAGAACGCTTGATAGCAATTAGATATTAGTAATGCTAATTTTCAATTGGGAGTCATTTTTTTGAACTTAAAATGAAAGGTCGTTATTGACAAACAAAGAACCATAGAACACAAACAGAGAAATGAACGAATTAGTTTGATCTTTAATTTAGCTGATGTTTAAGCAGAAGGTATTGCTAAACATCTTCAACTTGTCACTTTTTTTGCACTAGGGAGAAATACAAAAAAGAAACCTAGGAAGAAACACAATGGAGCTTGCCAACCACCTACTTTTCAGATTCGTAGCAGTTATTCATCCATTTAGCAGGTGCAGTTATCAATTAAGAAGGGCAATGAGCATTAAGAACGGATAGCTGCTTTGCATCCATTTGATTTCTCTTTTTTCTGAAAGGTCCATTTGAATTCTCTTTGATCAGCAACAAAAATGGTTTTCCTCATGAGTTTTTCTCTAGGAAAAATATGTCAATATTGAGAACCAAACAAATCCAAGTTGCAATATTCCAACTTATTCATTTTAGAAATTGCTCCAAAGTAAAATGAGAACAGAGAAGAGAAGCAAAAAAAAAAAATTGAACAGCATCAATTTTGTTTCATGAATACTACAACAAAAACATAGGAAATAGTTGTCATCAGAAATGATCAAATCATTCATGAAACGCCCAAAAAAAATAAGGAGAAAAAAAGAAGAACAAAAGCAAAAACAATAGTTGAAAAATAGAATAAAGAAAACAGGCAAATCATGATTCAAAACAAAGGAACAAAACAACCTTAACCATGTATAAAAAATTGTTTTTCTTTTCATTTTACTGAAAATTCCAAAGTGTAAATGGAATTGAAGAAAACTGCAGTCTGTCAACCATTTCAAGAAATCCCACCATCCTAACATCTCCAACGACAGGAACACAAGTATAAAGAGAGTGAAATGGAAAGGAAATTAGAAAGAGAGGAAAGGGAAAGTGAAATTACTTAATTGTGTTGTGCAGACGTGAAAGAATGGAGTTGTGCGTGAGGTGTTTCTTTCTTCTCTGTTTGTTGGGCGGAAGAGAGAGAAAGAAGGGACGTGGGTGGGTAATTGTAACTGAAAGCTTGGCTTGGTTGGCATGGGAGGAACATATGTCATTTCTTCCTAAACTTTCCATTCGGCAGTTGTGCCTTTGGGAATGTCCTATTCAACAGGTTGAATACGGAAGAGTAAATAGTTATAGCATATGCCATTATCCATTTTTCTGAATTCTGAACATTGTGTAAAACCTCAAAATGACTCGAGCGACTCCTTGTGAGTCATTTGATAAGATTTTGAGTCCAACCAATTTGGTAAAAAATTTTGAGTTTTTTTTCTTTTTTCTTTAAATCGGTCAAATTTCTAGACTCGATAGAATTTTAAGTCGAACCTCTAAATTTTAATTTTCAAACATTAACTCTAATAGTGGGTTTTTTCTATGGTTTCTTATAGGAGTGAAAATCTTACCGAAGAAATTAGTGGGTTTGGGTTATATATTTGTATATTTCATATTAGATTGGGTTGGGAAAAAATCGCATGAAATTCAGGTCCAATTGAGTTGAGAAATTTAAAATCAATCAAATTCAATCCAAAGTAACTTGATCCGACTTGAGTGTACCAAGTTATAAATAGCACCCAGATTAAATTGGGACAAAAATTTAAGTCAGTCGAGTTAAGTAATTGAAGTCAACAATTCAAGTCGAGTCGAGTTGATTTGAATAAGTTTTGACATACATTGCGTTTAGTTTATTAAAATCTAACCCGAGTTCCAACCCTTTAATTTCTTCTGGTCATGTAAAAATTCTTTTCCAAATAATCAGATTCGATAGCATTGGATTTTCTTTTCATCCAATTTGGATCTATATTCCACATACGAGATGAATCACTCAAAATTCTAGCTATGACGTTATGTGCCAATGCCAGTCAATGCATTATTAATTAAAAACAAAAGTTACATGTGCATGACTATCCTACTATCATTCAATACATATGATTTAATGCATAGAGTCCTAGACTGCTCTTTAAATTTTGTGTCCAAAAATTGAGATTTTGACCTTTAAACTTTAATGAATATAAGCTATTTATTTATTAGTTATTTATTAAAATTTTGGAAGTACAAATATAGATGAAACTTGAAGACCCGTTTGATAATCCATACATTTCACCCACCTAAGAGCCTTTTTAGCTTGCATTTAGATGAGAGGTAAATTTTGTAGGGGTTTTCTTTGAATAAGAGTTTTCTTTAAATATGAGTTTCTTTTCATCTTGTTTGATAATTATATTGAAAAATTTATAAAAAAATAAAAAAATTAACCTGTGCGAGAGGTAAAGTGAAGGGGTTTTCATATTTGTGTTGGAGATGGAAACTTGGAATTTTCTGACCATTTCTTTCATTATCAAATGAGGATGATCCTCGTTTTCACCCATCATCCAAACACGGTATAAAAACCCTTATTCTTTTCAATTAGATTTTTTTGTAAAAATAAGGGAAATATAGAATAAGTTGATATCCATATGTGGCCTAATCATTGATCAACAAACCCTTTCGCATTGATCTTCCCATCTAATTCAGATAGTCTATGCTGGAACCTATTCAAATGATCTTTATGACAAGATTAAACATATATATATATATACGAGCATATTCTTTTAAAATATACGGATTTTAGTGTATTTTTCACTTTGCACCCATCCGTCTATACAAATTTTAGTGGACTTTCAGAAATTGGTTCACTTTCCAGTGAATCGGTTCTCTGGATCGGTGCATCGACTGGATCACTTGAAAATAGAAGTTTGAGAAAAGTGATTTGGTCGGTGCACCGATTTCTTTAGATGTGATTATATATTGTTGGCACTATAGTGATGTAGGCTATATCTATCATCCATTCAGATAAAAAAAAATATATAAAAAATAAATGGATGGTAGAATGGCCGACAATATCGTACTACGGTAGTAGATAATAATGCCTCATATTTATATTTATATTTATATTTATTACTTATAAGCATTGGGGTTGAGATGTAATGGGAATTATTTTTTATTTTTACTGCAATTACTTCACTAATTTTTATGTGAAAATTCACAACTTGTCTATCCTCTACCAGAGCATGTTCAACTTTTGTTTCAAGATTATACCGTTTGTCTCCATGATTTTGGTTTTTCCTTTTTTAAAAAAAAAGAAAAAAGAGAGAGTAAATATTATCACTTGTTTTGAATTTTTTAAGTTGGTGAAAAGATAATAATCATTCACATTCACAAAAGTTGAGATTAAAGTCGTTGATAGGAGTGTCATTCGTTGGAATGAAATTGAGATTTTATGTATACCTTGCACAATTTTTTTCTTTATTAATCCCTTTTAGAATGAAAACTATCATTTTAAAATTTCACTAATTGCATTAAATAAAAACCGTTCAATTGAACTCTTAACACCCAGTCCTAACACAATTTATGTAGAACTCTTTCAATAATACTGAAGTGGAAAATTCAAAAATAGTGATAGAAACTTTTTTTTTTACCAAGATATTCAAGTGAGAGCATGTTTAAACCACCTAATTCATCGGAGAGTGACTTTTTAGATTTGAGTGTGAATGGAACACAAAATCTCCACTTTTTTAGACAAATTCTCGACCTAACAAAAGATTGAGCGATCCTCCCACAGGTACTTTGTGTATACAGACACGGGTTTTACCGTAATACCCATTTGGCCCTTCACATGTCGTACTGAAAATGTAAAATAATAGAAATGTCAAAAATCGACTCGCTAAGGTAAAGTCGGCTCTCCAAATCATCTGTGAATAGTAAAATCGGCTCTTCGAATCACATGTGAACAGTAAATTGGCTCATCAAAAACTATTAAGAGATCCGATTGGTGAGCCAAATTCTGACATTCATATTGTTTTACATTTTCAGTACGACATATGAAGCGCAAAATAGGCATTAAAGTAAAACCCGTATCTATATACACAAAGTGCGCGTAGGAGAATCGCTAGCCAACAAAAAAAAAAAAAAGACTTCAAATTTATTCTTTTATCTACTGTCTGTCGTATCTAATTAATAAAAGAATATACAGATATCTCGGTGTTCGATGTTCCTTTCATTTTATCAAATTTAATAGCTTCCGAAGAAACATCCCACATGGGGCTTTTGGCATTTTATTCCAAGGTACAATGGTCCATCCATTCCTCTCTCTTGTTGTGAACCTAGATTTGTACGCTTGTTTTACCTTGTTGGGTTTCCTTGTCCTTCTTCCTTGTAAGAATAGGATTGCGATTGGAGAGGATGAGGATCCTATTAAGTATGAACAATTTTCAACACACAAACTATTCCTTGGTGTCTCCGTATTCCATCTCGAAATATCCTGCAATCATTTGAGATCTTCAGGCATCGGAGGCCAGCCGAAGAAGAAGGGATTCTTTCCATTTCTTTTTGGAGGAAATTAACTTGTTGTGAATGGAATGAATATTTTTTAGGCCTTTGTTTTAGAGACGTCTACTATGCATTTTTCGATGCATTGAAACTCACTAATTTATAACGATTAACACCTCAGTCTCTCTCTCTCTCTCCTCACGATTTCTCACCCGCAGTTCTAAGAAAAAAAAAGCCTGTGTACTCTTTCATTACTTAAATAATGACAAGTAGATAAGGATAAAATTTGATTCGAGTTTTAACGATTGGAGAAATCATTGGATTTGGGACTTAGGGTTATGTAATTTTATATTTTGGGTTGGGCCGGGTTGGAAAAAAAGAATCTGCATGAAATTCGGGTCGAGTTGGATTTAGAAATTTAAAATTAACTCAACCCGACCCGACCCAACGTAATCCGACTCGACCAGAGTCCATCAAGTTATAAAATAGTAGTGATTAGGGCTGAAACTCGGGTCGGGTCGAGCCAGCACTCTAGTTAAGTCGGGTCGGATCGGGTTGAGTAACTTGGCTAGCAATTCGGATCAGATCGGATTCAATAAGTTTTGACATGGATTGGGTGGGTTTATTAAAACCCAGCCTGACCCGCCCGAGTTTCAACCCTGCAAATAGACAAAAGAATTACTTAATATCTCTTATTATAAAAACATCGGTGTTCCTATTATTATTTTTCTATAAAAGTTAGAATATGAATTTTATGATAAATACCCTTTATGTTTTACCTTAATTGCAAAAGATATCACTAAATCTTCCTTTAATATATTAAATGTTGAAAGTATCAATCATTAATTAAAGACTTGTCATAAGGAAATAGTCTCAGTGGGAAATAATTATAGGCACTTTATCAAAAATAAATATGCCAACATGGTGGGATGAATGTGTGGAATATCATATGAATAAGAGATGGGTAATGTTTTGCATGCACCCAATCATATTAACTATGTGATTTTGGTTATTGAATAATTGGATTTATAGTCAATCTCATGGAAATAGAATGATCCAATAAGAATAAAACTTTATCCATCTTCCATTGATATAATTTTTACACTTTTTTTTAGATAACATGAGTATCACACTTTATATTGGAGGTGAGACTAATCCCATGAATATACAAAATTACATATAAGTTTCGTGTATCATATAAGTCCAGGAAGAGTTGAATCCAAGAGTTCTAAGTATAATTTTTATAGATTTAATGCAATTTTATAGACTAGTGTACTTTTTTTTATAAGTTATCTTACTAAACATATTTTATTAGTTTCACTCTTTAAATATTGAAAAGCATATTGGACATCTAAGATGTTTCAATGGAAGTTTACAATTAAAGTAAAGATAATGATAGTTCTTGCAATTGCTCAAATTGGAATGATAGCTTTTACAATAGAAACAAATGATAGGGGGTCTTTGTAAATTATCTTTGTTCTTTTAAATAAATCACACATTTATCGTAGATGGGGCTTCATACAATTCTATAAAAAATGGATAAAGTACTTCATAAATAAGATACTTGAAGAGAAATTGCTTCATATCATCATATTTTGTGAGAAATCAGTAGTTTATAACAAGTGAGGTTTTGAAGTACGAAATCATAAAACTAAAATTATTAGATGAAGTTCTATTTACATGTTACAATATGCAGCTTCCTAAAATTGGGAGGACATTACAGTTTTCATTATAATGTGTCTCCCTTCCCCAAAGTGTTATTGTTGCCTTTGAAACACCCATGTGAAGGCTAGTTATTTCTAACAAATTCTCATTTAACATTTTGTAGTATTTTGGATTAGATAAATAGACTTTAAAAGTTAAATTAGTGTTCAATTGAGTATAAATACAATTAAAGAAAGTAGGTAGGTGTAGGAGGGAGAATGTACCATTGGGTTGACTATGGGTCCCACAAACCAAAGTGTGCACCAAACTTCATGCAAACTAGTTTGCGAATGATTACATGTAAAACAAATTTGCATTATGTTTGGTACAAACTTTGGTTTGTGGAATTTATAGTGAATCCAATGAATCCATTCCCCAAGACACCCATTTACCTCAATGAATTGCACCTATAGCTAATTTGACACTAATTTGATTGTTAAAGCTCATTGTCTAACCCAATTAATTTCTATAATCAAATAAAGTTGGAATTTTATGGGTCTTGAAAAATATGGCTTCATTCATCTAATACAAGTCAATGCATTTCAAACTCACCCATCTATGTAGGCCCAAGGAGGATATATGGGTTGTTTGCACCAAAATGGTGGCTTTCGAACCCACCCATCCATATGGGCCTAAGGTTGGTCATCTGACTATTTGCACCGAACTTTGATGTGAACACATTTTTTATTAACAAGAATCACCCGTAAAACAAGTTTGCTTGAAGTTTGGCACAAACTTTGGTTTGTAGGACCTACAATGAACCTAATGGATCCATTCGTCCAACTCTCCTTACAACTACTTAGTCTTTGAATTGCACCTATATCCAATTTGATAGTAATCCCTATGAATTTCCACCATCAAATAAAGTTGAAATGTTGAGGGCCTTAAAAAAACATAGCATCACTTATCCAAACAATATGAAATTTTATAAACGTCATATACAAGCTAAAGATTTTCAAATCTACTCATCCATGTAGTCCTAAGTAAGGTCATCAGGCCATTTGCATCAAAATTTAGTGCGAACTTTGTTTTCCAATGATCCTTGTTATACATGAGCTCTCCCCTACAAGTGAGTTTGCACCAAATTTGGCACAAACCACTAATGGGTGCAACTTGGGACACATGGATGTGTGAGTTTGAAAGATCTTGTGATGGCCCGCTCCTATTGTAAAGCGTATAAGTTCACGTTCTCGTACCACATAGTCACAAGGGCGCATGGAGAGATGAGGAGCGAAATTCGTCAGGGAAAGTCCTACATCGCCTATGCATTGCCTCCTGAGGTGGTTTATAAGCTTAAATTTCCCTCCCTCTAACACAAAACATTTTGGATGCATGTGTGACACATGTGCACCATTACAAAGACATGCATGCCTGGGGTTTAGGCCCAAAGTGGATAATATTGTACTAGGTAAGATGGGTCGTTACAAAATGGTATCAGAGCCGGGGATGACTTTGGCCTAAGGGGGTGGGATTGTGATAGCCAGCACCTGTTGTGAATAGTATAAGTTCACACTCTCAGGAGAACGAATTTCAAAGTCCCACATCGCCTAGGCATTGCTTCCTAAAGTGATTTGCTCAATTTCTCCTCGCTCTAGCACAAGGCCTTTTGGGCACATGTGTGACACATGTATACCTGTTGAGCACTAAAAATGACTATTTTACCCTTGATAATTGGATTAGTTAGTCTTTATTTTATGTATATTAGATGTGTTTAATGATGTTTTTGAGTTTTGCAGAGTATTTGTGAGAATATAAGAAAAATGAATTAAAATAAAGAAAAATACAGAAAAGTGGGCCATAGTTCTATTTTTGGAAAGTTTGTAATTTTTACCAATTAATTTGATTTTGAATTAATGTAAATTATTATAATTCAGATCCGGATATGAGAGTTTGAATTATAATAATAATTTTTAGACTGTGTTAAATTGTAAAGGTGGTAGAAATTTATAAGCACACAAATTGACCCATTCATCTAGCCTAAAGTCGAAGTCTGCAATTGGAAGCCTATGAGACAAAGTCCACCAGTATTCTGGGCCAGATAAAAGTCCAAATATGGGATACAAGTCCAAAAGACCAAGTGGGACCAGTGAATTTCGTATGAAGCATTGTGGAAGAAAAAATAAGAGAAAAAAATGGGATTTGGATTAACGAGAGTGAATTTTGGAAGGAGAAATATTTTGACACAGTTTCAATAGTTTGGATATAACTTTCCACTCTGATGTCCGATTGCATTTATTCTTATGCATTAGAAAGAAAACTTTAAGGGCTGCAACTTTATAGTTCACGAAATTTCGTACTAGGTCAAGATTGAGCTGCAAGATGTTACATGTGTAAAAAACGGTATTTGCACTGTACTTTCTAAACTAATTCAAAATCCCTAAATTTTTGGACCATTATCTGCAAAATTCGCCCATGGCTTGGAAAAGACAATGAATTTGGATAATTAAAAGAAAGAAAATTTGGGAGGAAGTTTTGGAGAGAGAATTATGGAGGAATTCTCTCAAAGTCTTGCCTAATCTAGTTTGTTTTGAGTACTATAAATAAAGGGGTTTTGGCATTGTCAAATTTGAATTTGATCAAGGATTGAAGCAGCATTGAAGATTGGAGTCTGAAGAGACTAGAGAGAAAAAAAAAATTCGAATTTAATTTGTAACTTCTTGTGTTTCCTGTCTTTGATGCAAAACTCCAAAAGCATTGTAATTCCATATTCCGATTTATTTGAATAAATTTATGGTAGCTTATTTTAGATGTATGGTTTTCCAATTATTGAATATCGTATAATGATAGTTTGAATTTTTATTTTAATTTCTCTTATAAATATTATGTTAGAAATTATTTTGAGAATTTTCAAGGAACAGCAGAACCCTTTTTAGGGTTTGTGGAACTTGATCTTCTCAGTTTAAGGTTCTTTCTAAGAACAACTTCTTTTAGATTTGGAAAGGCAAGTATAAATTGATGCACAAGTTTAAGGCTTGAATTGGGAATTTCTTATTTAATGGAAGCCATAATATTTTTAATTGAAGTTTTAATAAAACACAAATTTGAATATGCATTTGATAATTCTTAAAGATTTAATAGTCTATGCCATAATTTTATCATTAAATGGGATAAAATGCCTATATAAATACTTGTCTCAATTCCATTGTACATTATGTGAATATTTCATTATTTTTATTAAATTCTTTATTCTTTTCTTATTCTCTCAAATTCTTTTGAAATAGGTTGATATTGATTTGATTGCATTTTAATTTTTTATCTCTTAAACTGGTTTGAGATTATTTATAAATTCTAGATAAATGACATTACTTTAATTAACTTGGATTTATTGGTTAGATTTTAGATTTAGATGATGATACTCTAACTTTTAGATTTGATTCTTAGAACTGGAATGCCACTTATTCAAAGTCATATTTGTAAAAAATGGAATTTGATTTTCATATTTAGGTTATTTCTAAAGATTTATATATTTTTTTAATCACAATGTTTCAATTTCATATATTTTGTTTTTGCATATATTTTATTGTTTCCTTGTGGGATCGATCTCACACTCTTAACGCTATACTATTTAAATGATTCGTTCGCTTGCGATTTATAAATTTAAAATTTGCACAACAGTACCATTTTAAAGTAGTGCATGCCCGAGGTTTACAATATTGTGCTAGGCGGGATGGGTCGTTACAGATTTTCACTTGTACATGGTGTCTACAAAATTTCATTTTGATAGGATAAGGTGAAGCCATATTTTTTAAGAACCTCAAATTTTTTACTTTATCTGATGGAGGTGAGTGTGAGGGAGAATTGGGTCTATTGGGTCTACGACGAGCACCACGAACCAAAGTTCGCATGAAAGTCCCATGAGAATTGTGTCATGAAATGCATGGCTTTTGGACTCAAATGGTTTTAAATTTTTATGAGAAGCATCATCTTAAAAATAAATTTTGAAAGCACTATAAATATAAGCTAAGATGTGAAAGATAAGCACTATAAATTTTAGGATTTTTCAAATTACACAAATTAGAAGGATAAGATGTGAAAGCATTATAAATATAAGCACAAGTAATTTGAAAATATGCGAGAAGATGGAGAGAATAAACCCAACATTTTAACGAGGTTTGGCTTTCTGTCTATGTCTTCACCCCAAGTACACCACTTGAGGATTCAAATCCACTATCATTCTTCTTCACAGGTGGAGAAGAAACTATTTAAACAATTCTCTTTTAAAGATCGAGAATGACCTTTCCACAAATCTCTCTCAATAAAAATCAAATACAATTTGAAGCACATGAATAACTCTCAATGATGAACAAAAATAATCTAGAGTTACAGTCACACCCCGCCTTCCAACACCTGGACGGGTGTGATCTGACTGTACAAATTTAAATCACATGCTGCCCTAAACGGGTCTTACTTTCAAAATCTATGGCTAAATTCAAAACAAACATAATTAAAGTCACAAGCCACCAAAATTCCTCAAGTCCACAACCTGCTTGAAGACATAACATCTCATTTGAGCTTCTAAATAACCTAAAGGGATAAATATCACTCACATAAAGATCTCTAAACGCATTACTTACTCACATTCCCATAAAAATCAAATTGAATCATTCTCAAAATCAATCCATACTTGAATTTATTATCCAAGTTTTTCACAAATAAAAATAAAACAGATAAATAACTTTCTCAAAGTCTCAAAACAAATAAGCACCCATCTTATAACCTAAATAATAAAAGCGTTTCTACGAATTCTGCATCGACTCCTCGCCTTCTAAGCTCAATTGTGATTATCGTCCAAACCCAAGTCCAAGGGATTGCCTGCAATGTAAGGGATGAGCTCCATGCCCAGTGAAGAAAACAATAACACAATCATAGCATATGATATTCCTACTTCCTCAATGATATTTCAAATAAGCAAGTATAACAATGTATTTCATGCTCATGCCTTTGCAAAATGTAATGCTCAATGTCAAATGCCATATTCCAACCCATTATTACATCTACTGATATTTGGTGGTCTTCCCGATGAATCGATGATAACACAACATCGCCTTAATAACCTTCCCACATAAAGTGAGGATAACACAACCTACTACCAAGTAACAGGCCTCATGACTTGTCACGGATATCGCATCTCATCTACCATACTGGTCTTCCCACATGAAGTGAGGCTAACAACACTACCACCGTCGTGGTTTTCGTGACAATCATGGATCGCACCCTCATACCCAATGCTATGAATATGAGAATGCTATGCTCAATGCCGACAAATTTAATTCGAAGGGGATAAATTTGTAAATTCTTATTGGGGAGAAAGTGTAAAATCGGGGTCTAATATTAAATCCCTAAATTCAATTGTGTTTTTCCCAAATAAAATTATCAAATTAAACTAACAAATCAATTTAAACTACAATAATTTTCTAAATTAATTTTACCCGTCACAACTGACCCGTTACCCCAGGTCGGGTCATTACAGTTACTTAATATGGTGAACAAAGATGTCTCAAAGAAAAGATAAACAGGTTCTGGTTTTTCTATTTATGCTGGAGTGATTTGCAAGTTTGTCTCCCTTTGTTCTTTGACAGCAGTCTCTCTCTCTTGTGGTATGTGCTTGTTTGGACTTAAATTAATGGAGCAATATATAGATTTTTCAAACGAGTTACCATTGCAAGCATTAAATGTCCATTTTAATGTTGTTGGACTGAGCATTAAATGTGCGAAGATAATATCTTTGCCGCCAGACAGTTGACGGTCCAAAGAGCCAGTCAACGGTATAGTCCAGATGTGTAACATTTTGACTTTGACAATAGAGGACGGATTGCAGAGTAGCAATCGTCGGTTGGTTACCAGAGACCAAGACTGATTTACAATCAATTTACAGTCGAGGGTTAACAGAATAACTGTTGGAGGTAAGTTATCAGAGGCCAATACTGATTTTCAGTCAATCACTCAGTCGACAGTTAACAGAGTAACAGTCGACGACTTGTTATTAGAGACCAAAACAACTATACAGTCAATATGAACAGTCAACGATTACCGGTATGGTAGTCGAAGGTATCCAATCTATTGACCGTAATCACAGTAAGGTTCATAGTTGATAGTAAGAAGTTTACTGGTCGACAGTTTGATCCTGAAACCACTTATTCACTTATTTGGTCTTGCAAAGTCCTCTTAATATTCAATTTCTTTGGATCGAGGCAAATGTATTGACTTACACAGTTCTATATAATGTTCAATGATTTAGAATTGAGGCCAAATGTGTGGACTTACACAATTCTATATAATGTTCAATGATTTAGAATTGATGCCAAATGTGTGGACTTACACAGTTCTATATAATGTTCAATGATTTAGAACTGAGGCCAAATGTATTAGGAACATAATGTGTTTTGTTCAAGTGTGGTTATAAGGTCTTAGAGTCCAACTAAGTTCTTTTGATCCAAGGTATTCAAAATATGAGTAACTTTACAAAAGCCCCAACACTCAAGGCCTAATTCTAAATGACTTGGTCTTCATTTCTTCATTTCTTGGATGCTTCCAAGTTAGAGTCTTCATCTTCATCAGCTTGATTTGATCTTCAATGTACAACTCGTCATTTCCAGGCTGTGATCTTCATATTGTCAATGAGTCATATGATCTTCAACCTTTTGTGCTTGACTTAGAACATCTTCTTCATAGGGCTTGCAATTCAACATATATTATCCTTTGTACTTTGGAGTTCATTTGATATTTGTCTTATACATAACTCTAATTGAAACATTAAGTACTTTAAGTCAGTGTTTTGTTATCATCAAAATTACTCTTTTATCTTTGGTTTGAAACTTTCGGATCAACATTATATGAGCCCTACTTGGCCCACATAGATGAGTGATTTGAAAGGTCTTAATTTGTATATGATGATTATATCATTTTATCTTCATTAAACAATTGAAGCAATGTGTTTTAAGAGGCAAATAGTACAGGCACTATTTCTTTTTTATTGGTAGAGGCACCCTTTTTAAAAGGTAAAAATATCTATAATAAATGCTAAACTTGTTGTCTATTCCACTCTTCCAACATTCCCTCCAATTTTCCACCTTCATTTCACTCTTTAAGACTCAAATGAGAATCAATTAATTATTTTTAGATTATGCATACTTAGGTGGAAGGGATAGAAGATTTCATGAATAATATAAATCAAATTAATTTCTCCCTTCAATCATTGTCTGTTTGTGAGATAGACCGTTAAAATTAATAGTTTTGAACAATCAATTTTATTAGTCTAAATTCATGTGGTTGAGATGATTAGGTGGACTTCATTTTTTTTCTACCTATTTTCCTGCCATTATGTACATATTTTAATAAGAATTAGGTGGACTTCATTTTTTTTTCTACTCATTTTCTTGCCATTATGTACATATTTTAATAAGAATTATGTGGACTTCATTTTTTTTTCTACCCATTTTCCTGCCATTATGTACATATTTTAATAAGAATATGTAATGTAATAGAAATTTTGATAAATAAATTTCAACAAAATTTTCAATATTTATTCTAAAACAAAGTTATTTATTAAAAGAAAAAAAATACTCATACCAACTGTAATTTTTATAATATGAATTATTCTATGAGGTCCACTAATTCCAATAAATTAGAATAAAAGATATACCAATTATAAGAAATATATCTCATTTAATTATTTTTATTCCTTTCATTTAAATAGATGAAATGAATGGTCGATAAATTTAATTTAGATTAGGTGTCCATAATATTTAATGAAATTAATTTCTTTTAATTTTTTATATTAGCAATCATTTATTTGATTTTAACACCATATCGCTTTTCAATTTCATATAATTCTAATTGACATAGTTATTTTAAGTTTGTGTGGTTCATTTTTAATTTGATTCATTGCATAGCATAAAAATTACATTTGATACGGGTATTTATTTTCTTTTAGAAAAAAAATTGAAAATCTCACTATTTAAATAGGCTACTTATCAAAATTTCTAATGGGTTATGTGATTGACACACCTCGATCCAACACAATAGTGTCCGCTTTGGGCCCATACACCATATGACTTTGCATTAGTACGTGTATGTCACACACGCCCAACACGCATTGTGATGAGAAGATTTAGGCGTTCCTCATGTATCTAGGATGAGGACTCTCGTTCCAGGTAATGCGGGACGACATGGCGCTACATCATTAGCTCTTCGCGCTCCATCCATCACACCAGTAGGTCTCTCTCCTTCCTCTATCTAGCGAGTTTGCACTCTTTCTAGCGTGTTATCACAATACCATTGAGCTCAATCACAAACTAGCATGGGTCATCACAATCTTCCCACCTGGAAATAAGATTTGCCTTTGGCACTGATACTATTTATAATGATCACCTCTATCCAGCACAATATTGTTCATTTTGGACCCATACACCGCATGTAAAGCCCCGACTCGATGATAGGCCTGGAGTGCTACTATTTTTTTATTTTTTATTTTTTATAATCTCCCATCAACTAATCTCATAGCTGGGTGGGTCTTCAAATTTGTCGAAAAGCCCATCATAGAAAATGTCACACGTGCTTTTCTCACATGGACTTAAACATGTACCATATGTTTCCATATATAAATACATATTTCACAAATAAAGATCTCCATTTATTCGATCAGAGTTACAAATGAAAACATAGCAATTTACACATGCTTATATTTATAGTACTACAGACGGTACTAAAAATCAACATAACATCATTTGTGTCACGGCCAGACTCAACGGACACGAGTGAAACAATAATATTTTCTTTTTAACTCTGAAGCATGTACAACTCATAGTCCAAACACATGACACCTACATGTGTTGCGAGATCCCTACAGATCCTACGACTTATTGGACCCTTGATTTGATCGAACTGAATTACCAGCTGCCTACGTACTCTAATGGAGATTAGATTCTACATAATTCTCAATTCATTTATTTCATGGCACTAACCCCGTGTTATTCATGATGTCACATCAAGACATTCTAATTACCGTATCGTGGGCCTCATCAATAGAATAGATCTCATCTATCACGGGTCTATACCAACCATGTGAACACCGTCAACCCTGGGGTCAATGTCACATATGGGATAAACCCTAACCATGAGACCTCTACCCGAACATAAATACATCCCTTATCGGGGACAATACTCTAAACATGGGTACAATTCTCTATGGAATCAATGCCCTGTAACGACTCGTCCCGCTACGGGCACGTTAAAACTGATACGAACTCCTAAAACTGATCCAATACAATTTCGGATATACTTTTTTTTTTTTTAAATGGGAGGCACCGCTCCCGCAACTCACACTAACCACAGCAATCCGCCAATAAACCAAAAACCGTAAGCATCAGTCAGAATTACAAATTATAGCATTATCTCATTATTACATTCGTCCAACTTAATGAAATGTACACATATCTCAAAATACATTAGCAAGTCTCTAATTACAAAATAAAACCATGACAAGTATAAAGCTGCAACTCTACGCCCAATGTCTGATTTAGGGTCTCGTCGACCCTTCCTCTATGAAGTACCTGTGAGGCAAGGGGTGAGCTCTACATGCCTAGTGAGGGTAACACACACATCATATATCATCAAGTATACACCGTATATGATCATATGAACACATCAATATCTATGATGCCTACATGCATGACTATGCAGGTGAGTGCCCTACTCCTAACACACAGGCCCACAACTGTCGGGCCTCTGGTACATCCTTTAACCACTCAAAACAACTCTATGCATCCGCTACAGTTCACCCACCCTCGGGTACACAGACTGATCTCCAACCTGATCAGGATCCATACTCCTCGATAAGACCTCTGACTCTCTCATGACAACCTGCACACATACCACCACCAACCCAAGAGTCGGACTCACTAGAATCTCAAACTGACTGCCACCCGAGAGTAACCACCTCACCAGCCCTCAACGGACTGCCGACCAGACTCATCTATGGTCTCCTCAACCGAGCACCAGAGTCTCGATAATCAAACCTATAACCTCAGACCCTATCGGTTGGTCTCCACACGATTGGCGTATCCATCCCTCATAGGATTCTATAAGTCTTCTACCAAGTGAGCCGGCCGAACCCACTCGTTAGGCGCCCATAAATTCCTTATGAGTCAACACCCACAACCCAAGCCTCAACTATGAACCCCAAAGTCAACCGCGGGTAAACACACTATCACATCACACTACAGGTTGTCCCCACCATACAGGTGTCCTAGCCTGGAATATCTCATCACATTACATCGCAGGCTGTCCTCACCCTACAGGTGTCCAGCCTGGAATATCTCATCTCACCATCCCTCGACCAATGAGCGGGTGAGCACATCCTCAGCCTACTCGGTCATTCGGGGATCACAAGTCATACTAGCGGGTTGTCCCTCACCGCATCATCCCTCGACCAATGACCAGGCGAGTATCTCCTCAGCCTACTCGGTCATTTGGGGATCACAAGTCATACTAGCAAGAGTTGTCCCTCACCGCATCATCCCTTGACCAATGACCAGGCGAGCATCTCCTCAGCCTACTCGGTCATCCAGGAAATCACAAGTCGAACTAGCGGGAGTTGTCCCTCACCGCATCATCCCTCGACCAATGACCAGGCGAGCACCTCCTCAGCCTACTCAGTCATTCGGGGATCACAAGTCATACTAGTGGGAGTTGTCCCTCACCGCATTATCCCTCGACCAATGACCAAGTGAGCATCTCTTCAGCCTACTCGATCATTCGGGGATCACAAGTCATACTAGCGGGAGCTGTCCCTCACCGCATCATCCCTTGATCAATGTCCAGGCGAGCATCTCCTCAGCCTACTCGGTCATTCGGGGAATCACAAGTCATACTTGCGGGAGCTGTCCCTCACCGCATCGTCCCTCGACCTAGGCGAGCACCTCCTCAGCCTACTCGGTCATCTAGGGATCACAAACTATGCCAGCGGGAGCTTTTCCTCACCACTCCGTCCCTCGACCTAGGCGAGCACCTCCTCAGCCTACTCAGTCATCCAGGGATCACAAACTATGCCAGCGGGAGCTGTCCCTCACAGCTCCGTCCTTCAACCAAGGCGAACACCTCCTCAGCCTAGTCGGTCATCCAGGGATCACAAACTATGCCAGAGGAGCTGTCCCTCACCGCTCCGTCCCTCGACCTAGGCGAGCACCTCCTCAGCCTACTCGGTCATCCAGGGACCCCAAGGCATACCGGCGGGAGCTGTTCCTCACCGCACCATCCCCTGGCCAATGAGTGGGCGAGCACCTCCTCAGCCTATTCGGTCATCCGGGGATCACCTCATCCGTCACACATTCAAGTATCGGAACCGCAAAGGGCTTTTAAGGTTACCTTGGGTGAACCAACATTCAGCCCGATGGCCTATCTAGGGTTAACATAATTACTTCCCAATTAGTCCATATCTGGGACTTCCAGACACCTTGTTCTCTAAATCAGATTACACCTCTCTCATAAGTGTGTCTGAGAAACACTAGAAGGACCGACCATTTGAACCATGCTAGGGGTACAACTATCCATTTCCAATCACAAGGGAGTCCGCATCCCAACCACGCGTCCACTGCGCGGTCCCACATGACGTCTCCACCCTAACTACCTGACGAGCTAGGGGGAGTCTCTAGATCCTGATGTGGCCTAGTACCCATGTCCCATCGACATCCCACATATGTTAGCTATATGCATGCACAATTACCACTGCACGTACTAGTAACATAGCTCATCATATAATAATCCGGTGCATATATATATATATTTCACAATCTGTCACCGGCTGGCATGTTAACATCCAAGCATGTTATAATGTCTAGCAGTCTAAAATAATCATCACATAATTATATGGCATATCATCAACAGAATACATCACCCCATAATCAGGCATATATCACCACATATTACATATTCACATGTTGGCATATTACCATATTGTCAATGAAAATAAACTCCAATCATGTCACCACACAGTCAATCAATTATAACATCAAATAATCAATTCATATATGCCTCTGCGGGCATCGGATACGAATACACCCGGATGGGGACCCGCCACATAATGGTATCAACAGTTCCCTTGCCGAGTGGCTCACAATATCAGGGACCCCCATTCACCACATTCCGCACCCGCACATCTAATAGAGTAGTAATATGCATAGATGCATGCTAAAAGCGGTGATAAGTTCCCTCACCTGTGTGTGTCCTTGAAATCTAATGCGAGAAAACGAGTCTGCTGGGTTGAAGGAAGTTCGATCTGTTGAAACGAGAGCACAATGATAAGTAACCTGGCAAAATGAGTCAAACTAAGTTTGGACTACAAACGGGCCCGAAAATGAGCCGGGTCCAAACCGAACTAAAGTGAGTCCGAAACTGAAAACTGGGTCCAAAATTGGACCGGGCTCGAAACTGAGCCCGAAACTGGAAACTGGGTTTGAAATCGGGTCAGGCCGGAAACTGAGTCGAAACGGGCCGAACCTGAAAACGGGTCGTGCCGAAGGATGGGCCGAACTGGGCCAAGAAAGGCCCGAAAAGTGAGCCGAGCTGGACCTGGGTTATCAGGGTCCAAAGTAGGACCCGACTGAGTCATCTCGGCGGCTGAGTGACTCAGTCGAAGAGAAGAGGAAAGAAGGAAAAAGGAAGAAAAGAAAGGAAAGGGGGAAAAGGGGGAAAAATCGGGGGAAGGAGGGGAAAGAATCGAGAAAGGGAAGAGGGGTGAAGGCGAAAAGGGAGGAAGATCAACGGAGGTTACCCGATAGAGAACTTAGATCCGGGGCTGGCAAAAGGGCAAGAGGGGCGAATCCGAGCGGGGCTAGGTGGTTGCAGCTCGGGTTGATCTCGAATCAAGGCCGGGGAGAAGAGAAGGAAAGGGACGGGAGAGATGAAGGAGAAAGGGCTGGGATGTGGAGAGAGAAAGAGACATGGGGCGGCGGCGGTGGCGGTGGCTAGGGTTAGAGATTTTAGGGTTTTAGTAAGAAGGAAAGGAAAGAAGAAAACAGAAAGAAGCAGGTGGGTTGTGGCTGCGGCGACACTGTAGCTATGCGCTACATTGCTGCCGAAAATGAGATTTTAAGGGAGTGGGGTTAGGTTTTAGGGTTTGGGGTTCTTTTCTCTTTTTTTTTTTTAAATAAAAATCTCCAATTTCCAAAATATTTTAAAAAGCCCGAAAAAATCAAATGACAAACGTCGGGGGAAAACGTGTGATTTTCAAACTTTTAATTATGATAGAATGTTCAATAATTCAAAATTACTAAAGTGCCATTTGAGTATCCGAACTCAAAACCGGGCAAACCAGGACCCACCACGGGGTCCACACTCACCCCACCGCTACCAAGACCCTAAAACTTCGAAAAATCGAGTTGGGTCATTACATGCCCTCCGTAGGAATATTATCTACGGTATACAATACTTATCTATGGTCACAAAGCCTTCCATGGGAATAACCATCCATGTGAAAATAATATCTATCCATAGAACCGTGACGTCAACCATGAGACCAATACGTCTACCATGGGACCACTATATCTATCATGGGGTCAATATGCCCACCGTATAATCAATATCTAGGCATGAATCCAATATGTCTACCATTGGATTCATCATCCATCCTTGGTAACTCTCCATCAGTGAGTATCATATATCCATGGATAATAACCATCCATGAATATAAACATTCCATTGGTATAATCCATCCATGGGCATAACTCATACATTCATAGAACCAATATGTCTATCATATGACCAACATGTCTAACATAAGACCAATACGTCTACTATGGGATCAACATGTCCACCATAATACCAATACGTCTACCATGTGACCAACATGTCTAACATAAGACCAATACGTCTACTATGAGACCAACATGTCCACCATAATACAAATGCGTCCATGGGATCAACATGTCTAACATAAGACCAATACGTCTACAATGGGACCAAGAGATTTACCCTAAGACCAACATCCAAGCACCATCATAGGAACCATCATCCATGGGTATACACATCCATCCCTAATAACACTCTATCAGTGAGTATCATCTATCCATGGGTAATAATCATCAATGAATATAATCCCTCAATGGGTATAATCCATACATGGGCATAACTAATCCAGGGGCACATCATCTACCATGAGATCTTCTATCCGTAGGAACAACACTCGAATTAATCACTACGTGACTGTGGCAACAATATAAAATCATCATACATATCATAAATATACTACGACCCCTAGCAAGACTTAGGGTCCATGACTTACTAAGCGGGAGACCCACGACTAACGTGATCAAGTCTACCTCGCCCTTTATCCCTTCACCTCAAGGGTGATTCAGTCAAGCTCTAAGGCGGTCAGACCGTATCTAATGAAGCTAGCACCACCCCCATGGGGTAAAATAATATCTAGCTCTGTGCATCAACGCACATCAAGTATGCTAAATAGCCGTGAGAGCGCCCTCCAACATGTAGCATGTGAGGGACTTACTCCTCGACGGCAACCCTACGGGACCAAGTCTCCGTAGCCGACCCCACCGTCCCGAATACCTCGCTGGAATTGCCAGTCAACCATCATAATCACGTGAGGGACGTACCCATACCACGTCTCAATATCAAGTGACTAAGTCACATATACATCTCAATGCCACAGTCTCTGCATGTTCATATCGAGGCTTCCACGGTCTCACGGCTACTCTAGGCCTTATTCATGAAATCTATATACTTATCTCATCCTTTTAACTATACAAAGGTGAGACACAATGATCTACTGATAGGAAAATTTCCTTTTTCAACAGACTGAGGCATAACGTTATCAATATCACGTGAGGGACATACATATACAACGTCTCAATCATCAATATTATGTGACGACGCACCCTTACCACGTCTCAATATAATCAATATCACGTGAGGGACGCACCCATACCACGTCTCTATATAATCATCACGTGAGGGACACACCTATACCACGTCTCAATATAATCATTACGTGAGGGATGTACCCATACCACGTCTCAATATAATCAAGTAACCTAGTCACATACATCTCAGTGCCAAAGTCATTATCTATTCATCTTAATAATTTTCACAGTTCTCTAGCCACTCTAGGCTTTACTCAAGTAACAAACATATATGTGTCATCATATTAGGACTCTCAAGCCATTATAACATCTTCGAGCCGCCTTCGAGGGATCCAACATCTAGCATTAAGGTCTATATTAAGGAAGATATATCCCACCAATCCCTTTCTATCATTCACATTTGCTCAACATCTTACATCATCCTTAATATAAATGGATGACACAATGCATTTTTTGATCGAGCTGAGACACAATGCTCTCAGTTACCTACGTACCATATAGTGGATCAGATTAATCGTAGTACATTATTTTCACATTTGGGTTGACATTGGGGAATGGTCATACTTTTTACTTTGGAGAAATCAAACAAGGTTTTAGTAGCATTTACATTGCATTCCATGCATTCTCAATCATACTAGCCTATCCCATTGTAGCACAAGTTAACCCCCCTTGGGTTCTAAGATACTTGACATTAACTCACCCATATCACTTAATTTAACTCTTTACCAAGTTCCTCTTCAAATCATGAAAATTCATTTTACACATGGTTAGGTTGATCCACCATAACCATTATCAACATAGGTACTCACTAATGGTGTACACATCATCATATAATCCTAACATGACATTAAAACACATCCATCATGCTTATTATATGAGTTACCCATCTAAGAATTACAGTCACAATCATTAGAATTCATTTGATACATACATTACTCATAATCATACACAAGTATGGAAGTTATTAAGGCCTTACATTACACATCTTGGGCAATTTTGATTTATCATATATTCTATTATACTTTAACATATCACAAATTTATGAATTATCAATTATAGTAAACATCTAATCATAGGGAACTTGGAAAACTTATACATATGTATCTAATACAATATATTCATATCAATCACACATAGTATAAAGAGGTTAAACCATAACCTTACCCAACTATGCATTGGAATGTGCACAAGGCAACATTCACTCAAACATATTATCACACACCTTGTGAGCATGGAATTTTACAAATATTCTTAATGCTCTAAGTGTATGGTATTCTCCAATTTTATCCAATGTTATCAAACTTGAATCGTATCGAAATTGGTTTAGGGTGTGAATCGTGAATCGAAAATCGTAAAATCATACGATTCATATATTCTCTTATTCCCATAACTATTTTGTTGACCTGGGCCATTAAAATTTGCATGAAAATAGATATAATAAACATATTTCTCATCATCGGAAAATACGATTGACTGCAAATGCTCACTCATCCTAAGTCAGGGGTAGAGGTTCATCCTCCTCAGGTGCCAGCCCTGCAATGTAAGAGATGTGGGATCAAGCCTAGTGAAGAGATCTAAAAATAACACATTTATCAACATATACAGGTTAAACAATGTAGTCTAATCATAATAGCAATAATGATATACTCTTACCATTTTAAAATCGCAATTATCTACTCATGAATGGTCTACTTTTACCATACTATACCAATTTATCAAGTCATCATCACTGTCATAACACTGTCATATCACTTGTCATACCACTACTATACAACTGTCACATTGCTGTCATACCACTTGTCATACCACTGCTATACAACTGTCACATTGCTGTCATGCCACTGTCATACCACTGACATACCAGTGCCTCATCACTGACATACCACTGTCATACCATTGCACAATGGTTTCGTATATTATTTATCATAGTTGGTCAACTATACCAATATTTCAACTCATCCGTAATACTATCATGCCACCATAACACCAAAGCATTATACTGACTATAAATGTATTAAGTACCGACATGGTAAAAAATGCAGCATCTTAGAAGAGCACAACCGACGCACTTGGGCCGGTAATTGACACACCTGGGCCAATAGAAGAATAATCGGCACACGTGGGTCGTTAACTGACACACATGGGCCAGTAGAAACATAATCGACACACCTGGGCCGGTAACTGATACACTTGGGCCAGCAGAAGCATAACCGACACACCTGGGCCGGCAACTGATACACCTGGACTAGTAGAGCGTAATATATGACCTTCTTGTCTATCATAGTTCAGCAGCTGAGTGTACGTGGAAGCAGTGTAAATGCTCAAGTTCTCATATCGAAGCACTTCATCAACAATATCAACTTCTTGCTTCAATCTTTCATCATAACATGATGCTCAAGCTCTCACATCGGAGAATGTCATTATCTGTAATACCCTACCCCAGATTAGGCGAGTTTTAGCTCGTTAATCTTGTTTAACCGGTTGATCTCGAATTTTTTGGTTAAGGCTTTAAGGAAAGCCTAGCTTTGGCCCGATCCGAGCTCGTGAGCTCAAAGATCCAGCCCTTCGAGCTGGAGGGGTATTTTGGTAATTTTACCGCTGGTTGTGTAAATTTTCATAAATTGTGCGATTTGGTGATTGTTATTGATTAATAATATTCTCCTTAATGAAGGATTTGCATTTATTATTTTAAAATGATTTAATTTTCAGAAAATGGCATTTAAATATCGCCCGTCAAAACCCCGAAAGAAAATTTTAATTATTTTAAATAATTTTGGAAATGAGATAAATTTTGAAAAGGGTATTTGGTGATAAACCATTTTAAGAATAATCTAGATATTTCATTTCACCTAAAATGAGGTTTCTAAAATAGTTATTTTTACATTTGTTTAATTAAGTAATTATGGGTAAAATATGATTTCTAGTTAAATCAAGGGTTTTTAGTAAGAGATAAATTCTGAAATCTTTATGGTGACCAAGATTTTCAAAACCCAACCCATTTGTGAGGTTGGATCAAGTTTTTAAGGTCTTAAATGATCACTTTTAGTTTTAAAATCAATGTTTATCAAAATCAGGACTTATCTGCAAGTTTTAAACTGTTTGGGGACTGATCTGTAAACAGCATAAAATTCTTTCACACGGCATACAGACGCATGCTGGGTTCGGCCGGATTTCCGGCAATGATGAGATATCCCGGTGTGCCGTCCCATCCCCCGATTTCCGGCCAGAAATCTATAAATTCAGGCCCCTTCGTCGATTTGAATTCCCAACATTTCTTCTCTCCCTCTGCTCTCTGTTAAACCAGCCGACTATTTGCAAACCGTTAAGTGGAAGATTTTTCAAAAAAACCCGATTTACAAACCACAAATCGAAACCGAGGTATCCAATGTTTTCCTTTTGAAATTTCAATCAGTTTGGAATCCAGAAAATCAGTTTTTGACCCTGTTTTCAATCAGAAAAACTAGTTTTTAAAATTAAGGAAAACCATGGATTTCATGTACCGATGAGGATCCGCCCTTAAAATCGGATGGCCCTTTGAGCTTCTGAGCTCCAAACCAATCCCTGTGGAAAGAGGACTCCCAGAGGAGTCCATCAGACCAGACGGATGTGAAAATCGAATCCGGGAAAGCCCTCCCTTTTCGGAATCGTATTTCACTGTTCATCTGTCGCCACTGTCTGCTGGTGCAGACAGTTGAAGAAGACGACTCTCGGAAGGTCCGAACCTTCGGACGTTCCGAGGACCGAACCTTCGGACGTTCTGAGCTTCACCCGAAGCCCAGAACGCCCGAGGCGAGCCAAACCTCTCTCGGAAGGACCGAGCCAAACTCGAAAGGGCCGAACCCACTCGGAAGGTCCAAGACCCAGTCTTCAGACGTTTCGAGCTCTGCAGACCCACCGAGACTACTGTTTTTACCAGTTCGGATGGACTTCGGAAGGTCCGAGACCCAGTCTTCTGACGATCCGAAGTCAGGCCCCAAGTTCCGAGGCCAGTGATTCAGTTTAGAGTGGTTCGGATGATCCGAAGCCACTGTACCCTGTTCCGAGGAACACAGTTTTAAGTGATAAAATATTGTTTGATTACTGTTTTAATCTTGATTATTAATTATTTAATGTGTTTGATTATTTGTAATGATTTATACCCCCTTGTTAATTAAAATTGTACTAAGCCCTTTCCTTTTATTATTTATAGTGTAAATACTATTGTATCCGCTTTCAATCCGACACTAGTCGGGAACTGAGTGATTCATTTTCAGGCCGATACTATAGTCGGGCACTGAGTGACCTCGAGGGTACTCAAAATGTCAGCTCTGGTCCATATCCAGAAGACAACCGAGAAGTGACCCGAGGATTTAGACCTAATTCAATAAGTCAATTTCGTCAATGCCCAGAAGACAATACGAGTTTTGGACTTAGCACCTTTTTATTATATTATTATCTTGTGGATGATTTAAAAAGGGTAGAAACCAAGTAGGAGACTCATTTCCATGAACCCTTGATATTTTGTGGGAAAACGTGTGATTTTCAAATACTACGTATGTGTACGTATATGTTATGTATATTGATTGTGCATTTGTGTGTTATTTGACAGAGACCGCGTAAACCACACAAAACGGTGAGGGAACTTAACTCTACAGATTTTGTAAACAGGTGTTATGATAAGATGAGTATCGAGCAATTAGTGGTTTCGGTTTAACGAACCCACTCATGTGCCTATACAATGCACTATGGTAAGAGTGTTGTGATGATTATTATGTTACAATGTTGATCATATGTATGTAAGACTGCTTCCACGTACCTGGGCTATTGAACCAATATCAGCCATATGAGAGATGGTTTATGTCTACTGGACCATGGGCGGACCATGCTGTCGTCAGTTGCTGACTTAAGGGTGTCAGTATCAGCTACGTCAGAGCCGGAGATGTACTTGTAAGGATGTATTTTGACCGTGTCGGGACTTAATACTGGTCTCAGTGTAGTCGACAGGCGTTACGGTGGATAATGCAGTGGTTTAATGATGTTGTGATATTATTTGAGACTATGCTTATTGTTATCAAGCATGTGCTATTAAACTGTTGCTAACCTGTTTTATTATTTACTTAATGTGCATTGTTAATTATCCTTCACTGGGCTAGTTAGCTCATACCACTCACCTTTCAGGCAATGAACCCGAGGAGGAGACCCTCTTTATCAGGCTTAGGTTGGATAAGCTGAAGCAGTGCTTTGGGATTCCCCCGAGGGGAATGCCCTGATCCTTCTCTGTTGGTTCTTAGAATCGTTGTCTTTTATTAAGTACCGGATGTAGTACTTAATTTATGTTTATTTGATGTATTAGGCTATGTTGCCTTTGTAATGGTTAAGACAATGTTTTGGTTTATATGAATCCATGATTGAGTTTGATTATGATGTATGTTGATGTTGTTATTTATGGGGTAGGCATATGGTACATGTTTGAGTCCACATGATGGGATCATGTGTGACCCTTGGGCCCAACTGTTGATCCGGCCCAGTGAGAATTCTTGTGGTTCAGTTTATCTTTCAAAAAAAAAAAATCAGTCGCGTTCCGGGCCCACCGGTCGGGTCGGGGCGTGACATTATCAACTTGATACTCCAATCTCTCATCATAACATGATGCTCAAGTTCTCACATCGGATAATATCATTATCAATCACAATACCATGCATGATAAATATCATTAGTAACACTATAAACATATCTTAGCAGTATATATCAAGTGTAAGCATATAAGTGGGTTCATTATTCGTTTATAAACTTCGATTCCTTGACACCGTGTTATGCTTCCGTTCTAACAGTTAGAACCAATTTCCATCCCTCATATGGAAGTAGTGTCAAGTCTCATATTCTGGCCTATTCGGTCTTTTCCATATCACGTAATATCAATGAAACCATTCATTGCACTAGATCTAGGTTTACAAAACCTGATTTACCGATTTTTTTATTATTAAGTCTCCTCACCATAAAACGTAGAGTATCGTAGGTATCTATTACACAAATAAAAATAAAATGAATATACACTCATAATCAATCATAATACACATTTATAGTATTTCAAATCTTTCTACTTATTTTCTGGAAAAACTCTAAGGGAAATGGATATTAGTCTCCTTAATAGGTTACTATTCATTTTCAATTATAATATCTATCAGTATAATAAAAGTGTTTATGCCACTACACATATTGTCTTCTGAAAATGACAACGGATACATATTAAGTTAAGCCTAGAGATATAAGATGCTCAGGCCACTACTCGTATATTGAGTTAGGCCTAGAGATCACTCAGTGCCCGAATCCTTCTTTTCTATCAAGCGGCGAAGTTAATTGCTCAGTTACTGATAGCTACCAGGCTGCATTTCCGCTGCACTACAGATAGAGAGTATCGGCATGTAAGTGAATACATATAGAAATCATTTTTAATTACGAATCTGGTACATGGAATATCACACCAAATATTTAAGATCAATTTTTAATATAAAAATCTTATCTTTAATAATCAAAACACATCTTAAGAAAAAATAGTTCTAGGTTCTCCAAACATGCTTTAGAATCTGGTACTGTGGCTTTTGAACTTCCGAACAACTGTCTAAATATTGGGTTTCACAGAACCTCCAGAACTTGACTTAGCTCCTTCGGAACCTAGCTTCGGAACTTGATAACGTGGCTTCGGAAGGACAGTCTAAGAATGTCTTAAATCTGCTTCGGAACATGCCTTTAGGAACTTCCAAGCCTCGGAACCTGCTACAGTGCCTTCAGAACCTCAAAGTCAGGTTCCAAGAGCTTCAACATTGCTACAGTGATCTCAGAACTTGGCTTCAACACTGCTACAGTAACCTCGGAACTTCCGAGCCAGATTCCGAGACCTGTCTTCTTCAACCAGCCACTTGGCGAAAGTGTAGTGACGGGATGGCAGGGTCAAATACGAATCCAAGAAGAGTGGGTTCCTGAATTCGTTTTCTAAATCTAAATAGTCCGATGAATTTGTTTATGAGTCAACTATATTTTAGAGATCAATTATACGTAAAACAACTAAGAAAAACCTCTGATTTTGAGGGTGAAATCATCAAAACAGAAAAAAAAACATGGTTTCCACTAAATTTCAAAACTCATTTTAAGGCTCATTTCAAAATGAAATTCACTTATGTTTGATAGTAAACCTGTTAGAATTTCAAAACAAATATAATGGTTACCTTCACTTGGAGAGTTGGGTGGAGTTTCAGCCTTTTCAAAATTTTGCCTAAGGTGAACAACGTGAGAAAAAGCTTTGAAGAAAGAGGAAGAAGAGAAGGAACAACACTTGCAGTTTGTTTTTTATTTCAAAAATATGCAAAACTCTTTGGGGTTTGATATGAATTTATAGTGAATGGAGAGGAGTTGTTGGTGGTGAGAGTAGAGGCCACGATAGTCGATTATCGATGCTGCATGAATCGATGGATGATTTGCGCCAACGTACTTGCTTCAAATCTTCACCTGCTACGCATGCGTTTAAAATTTTGGGTTAATTACAGTTTACTCTGTTCTAACTTATTTGCATTTTAATCCATTTTATTTTCCAATATTTGACTAATTAAAAGATTTATTTAATTTAATCCATTTTGTCCAAGAAGTTGGGTTTTAAAAATCTTTAAATACCATGAAATTTTGGAGAATTATAATTCATTAAAATAAATTCATTTAAATAAAAATCACATTTTAACACTATTCCCTTAACTCAAGTTGTATTTATTTAAAGGATTTCAAACCTTAATTTTAACATCCAAAAAGATAAAATGATATGTTTAAAAATATATTAGATAACACATATTTTCTTAGAATTTTCTAACTTCTAAAATTATTTAAAATAATTATTTCTTAAAGATCGGGACCTTTTCAGGTCAAAATAATAATATTTTTGAAATCAAAATATAGTTTAAAGACACTATAATTCCAGAATTTAAATCCCTTACAAGGAAGTCAATTTAATTCAATCAACATTCAAACAATAATTTAAAATCATTAAAATAATACTATTCATGGTAAATTACCATTTTGCCCTCCTAACTTAAGTGAGTTGGATCAAAGAGCTACCAAGCTCTGATTGGGCCGATCCTAGAATTTTCTGAAAGCTCAATCCGTAAACTTCATGGTTAACGGATCAAAACACAATCAATTGATACAAATAACACAATTAGCCCTAATGTTGAGTCAAGGTATTACACCGCATAACTTTGTATTGGCACGTGTCTCAAAATGCGTTGTGCTGAGAAGATTTGGGCGTTCTTCATATATTTAGGATCAAGACGCTTGGCGATGTGGGATAATGTGGCGCTACATTAGCACTTCGTGCTCCATCCAGCGCACTGATAGGTCTCTTTTCTTCCTCCATCTAGCGCGTTATCGTAATATTAGCATACTCAACCATAAACTAGCAGTGTCATCACAGGTTATACATTCTCAGTTGGAATATGTAGATAATAAAAATAAAATAAATATATAAAATTTGAACTCCATCTGATCCTCGTAGTCAATTGATTTCTAGACCACTAAAATTTTTATGGTTCAAAAGCATTGATTTCATGGTCCACAACAAAAACTAATAATAATTATATTTAGATTATTTTCTTAATTAATAGTTTCCAATATTGTATATGCCTAGTTTATTTAATTTTATCTTCCATATTTGTATTACAATTTCTTTATAAATAATATTTCTAGGTCTCTCATTAATTCACAAGGAAGACACACCAAATTCTATGTGTACGTAATTCTACATATGAAGTACTCTCTACTTTTCATCCAACATTGCAAGGCCCAACTCATGATCAATGTGCTATGTTAGAAAAATAAAATAAAATTAATCGCATCTGAGTTTTAAAAAGTAAAATAAAAGTGGAAAATTAAAGATCCTCTTAGAAGAGAGAGAAAGAAAGAAGTGATCGTTTAGTATGTACATATAATTTTGTCGTTTTAAAAGGGTACCTTCAACAATAAAAAAGAAAGGGTGGCCATCCTAACACGAGAAGACGGTTTTTAGGAGACACGGGTTTTCTAGATTCCCACTTTGGCCCCATCCATTCGTATAGATTTTAGTGGACTTTCAGAAATCGGTTCACTTTCCAATGAATTGGTGCATCGGGCAGGTGCACCATCCGGATCACTTGGAAATGGAAATCTGAGGAAAGTTTTCAATTTCCAAGTGATTCGATCGGTGCAACGATTTTTTGAGCAGTGAAAGAGTCCAAATTGGTGAATCGACTGGATCAGTTGCCTCAAATTTTTATTTCCAAGTGATCCGGTCGATGCACAAGTCCGGTGCACCGATTCAATGAACCGATTCTAAACGTCCACTAAAATTCATACAGACGAATGGGGGCAAAGTAGAAAGTTCACTAAAACCCGTGTCTTCTAAAAGAGTATGCTCGTGTTAAGATGGGCACTCTAAAAAAGGGTATGCTCCTGTCACTTGTCCTTTTCAGATTTTTTAATTTATTTTATATTAGAAATTCATCAAGTTATTTTAAGAAGTTCTAACTATGAGTTTTGTGTCAGATTAGTTATGCGTGCAATTCAAGATAAGAGGAGGGGGTGGAGGCATGTTGGAGTGAGAGAAAAATAAATCTATTTAATCTATTTCAAATTTCCTAAATTGAAGTTCGACATAAAATTAAAAAAGTAATTAATAAAGTGAATATTTAAGAAACTAATCCTCTTAAACATTTATAAGCACTTCCTCTAATGAAATAAAATGAGTGACTGAATTAAATATTGTCAATTATTCTTTTCAAATTGCCGAAATTGAATAACTAAAATTATTTTAAAATAAAAATTACCTTTTACATGGAAACTTCACATTCGAAATATAAACAATAACTTTCAAAAATTAAAAATATCACACTAAGAAATATATTAATTATGTGAGATTAGAGCTTTGGTTGAATTACTAAATATCACATTCAAAACTGTGTTAATTACGTGACCTTAGATTTTGATTAAATTACTAATCCCGCGCAGTAGAAACTATAAAAAGTTTGGCTGGGCTCATCCAATCAATTCCAGTCTCCCTTCTTCTGTTCTTTTCTCCACCACAGAAAACGATACTCCCGTCCTTCTCATTTCCCAGAAAATGTAGAGAAAACCAGAATCCGCAGCTCGTCTTCCTCTGCTCGCTCCAGAATGTTATCGATACCTTCGACTCTTCGATATCTGGTTACTCCTCATTGGAGAAGAAGAAGCTCATATTTTTGGATCTTTCCCCACTCCAATCCTAGAATCAACTTCATCTCTTCTTCTTCTTCTTCTTCGATGAACGAAGACTCTGGCTCCATCCCAAAGCAGAACCATGTAACCTCTCTCTCTATCTCTCTCTTTCTGTAAGCTCTGTATGACACGAGTGAGCTATGACCCCTATTGGCCCAATTTTCATTTTTAATGATACGTGGCATTGCCCCATCACATTAAAACAAGGGTTGTGAATCTTCCACTCCAAAAGACAGTTGAAATGTAGACTGTGTCACGTCCACAGCCCTTGCTGTAGATTGGCAAAGGCAGTTGAACCCATCTGTGATGATAGGTGAAATGTCATGCAATTAAAAGAATCAGGAGTGTTACGTGGCTGACTTATGTGACATGAACGTGGCTCTTCTGTAGACAGTCCGAATTTCTTTCTGCTACTTCCAAAGCAAATGCTGAGGCCACGTTTCTTAGCAACAACTTTACCTTCAAGAACAAAATTCTCTCTATTTTGAAAATGGGACATGTGGCATATTCCGTGAGTCTCATTAACCCACAAAGTGAAGGGAGCCTTTAGATTAGCCGAATACCAAAAGTGTGTTCCATTAGAAGTTTGTAACCCAACCATGTTCATGAAATGGACAATTGTGGAAAATGTTGCTTCAGTTTTGACAGTCATTTCATGTCTTGGATTGGGTGGCAATGTTGATTTTTTGTGCTAGGCTAACTTAAATTCTCCTCCATTTGGTGAGATGGGTGAGGCACACTAGTACATTAACTATTACTTTCAAAATGCCAGTAGGGCCCAACTCATTGTTCGTGTTATTGTTATTATGCGCTTTATTCATAGTTTGAAAACTCAAAACTTAGACTCGACTCAAAATTTATCGAGTCGAGTAACTCAGTTGAGTTACTTGGACTTGAGAAAACTCATAAAACTTGTTGTCTCAAAATCCAATTGAGTCGATCAACTCAAACTATCTAGCCTGAGTTTTTTTGGAGTTTTGAAACTATCGATGTTGTAATGACTCGTCCCGCTAGCATAATGTTGTCCGCTTTGAGCCTCATACATGGCCCACACGGCTTTCAATTGGCGAGCCAAATTTGTCACGACCCGGCCCAAAAATCCACTGCCAGGCCGCGCCCGTTCAACCCAACTCGGCTCAGCAAGAAATTGTCCGCTCTGGGCCCACACGCACGTGGGCCCGCACGGGTTTGCCTTTGGGCCTGATCTAATATCAAAGCCCAAAACGCGTCTTGCTGAGTTTGAGGAATGTAGCCTCGTATAAATCCCTCAAGTTTTTCCCTCACTTTCGATGTGGGACTCTAACAATGTCCACTCAAACCACCGATACATCGCCACTGCCGACGTATCGGTGATGCTCTGGCTTCCTCGGGTCAGGGTATCACACTCCACTCTCCTTTAAGCCCAGAGTCGTCCTCGGCTTGACTTACAACAACCAAGGGATAGGCCCACACAGTCCGAGTGTTGAACTTAGGCTTTGGTACCAAATTTGTCACTACCCGGCCCAAAAATCCACTGCCAGGCCGTGCCCATTCAACCCAACTTGGCTCAATAAGAAATTGTCCACTTTGGGCCCACATGGGTTTGCCTTTGGGCCGGATCCAATATCCAAGCCCAAAACGCGTCTTGCCGAGTTTGAGGGATGTAGCCTCATATAAACCCCTCAAGTTGCTCTCTCACTTCCGATGTGGGACTCTAACAACGCCCACTCGAACCACCGGTACATCACCAATACCGATGTATCAGTGACGCTCTGGCTTCATCGGGTCAGGGTATCACAACTGTACTAGCATCTTTTATTATTGTTGCCATTTAAGGTCAAGCTAATATTGTTGAACCCAAAACCTTGTGGTTATTACAACAAGATCTTTAAACAAGCCAACCTGGCTTTGATGCTAGCTTGGGTTGGGTTACTTTCTGTGAAGTCTGAGCTCCATTTGTGAATAGGCAAGCTGAACTCAAGCTAGGCCATATTCAACTTGGCTCTGCTTCCGCTTGATATGTTAGGACACTTTCTTGAGTTTGAGCATGAGCTTGGCTTGCTTGGCATGTACATATATTTAGATTTGCATGTATTCATGCATACATTGTCCATCTACTACACATATATTGTATATTTTTTTTGAATCGAGTTTGAGTCAAGCTAATGCTTGATTTGCATTATCAAGGCAACTAAAAATGGACTGAGCTCAATGCTTATGCTTGATTTCAAGGTGCAAACATGAGTTAAGAGTGCTCAATTACATGTTTCTGAGTTTGGCTTGGGCTTAGCTTTAGTTTGATGAGTTAGGCTTAAGCTCGACTAACATGTATGCCAAGTTTAATGTAGCCCATTTTGGCCAGATTTGGTTCAAACTTGGATCAACGAGCACCAGAGGTAAGCTCAAGCTAGCCCTGGCTTGACATAACTTGGCTCGTGTACACCCTGGTAACAACAAGCTTCTTCAAATGAGATGCTGGCTCTTTTGTTACCATTCTGTTAACATTGTCTTTTCATGTTAGGCTTTCTGAACTGTTGATATTGGAAAGTCATGTTGGATACATTTGAGACAGTACTAGTTTTTCTTTTTTATTTTACTCATGAAGTAATGCTATCATTTTACTTTGTTCTAACAGCTGGGCTTTGATCCTTCTGAGGACCTCTTTGGGCTCGAAGTGGACATGCAACCAAGGTTTCACTTCTTCTATCCCCAAACTTTAATCTTTCTGTCTTTGTTTACTTGGTCATATTCTGTTTCATGTTTTGAGAATTCAATCTCCCACACATGTTTGGACCGCTGTTGGGTTAAAATTGCCAACATGGGATGATCAGAATTTGCTGAAGATTTAAGGTGATTTTTTCTGTGTGGTGGTCTGGATGGTCACATATAGCCATGCATTTTTTTTAAAGGTATTAGCCATGTATATTCATATTGAACAATTTTTACCAAGATTCGGCTATTTTAAAAGTCTCTAGATAAAAAAGATTCTCCTATAGTGAAGAATCTATATGTTTGTTGTCTTGCATATGCATGCATAATCGAGGGATTTACTTGTTGGAACTGTTACTGTCTTTATAATATGTATCGCTTTGTATGTCACGCTTGATAATCTTCCTGAATCTTGATTTCAATTACTAGTGTATTTTTTTGGAGTGGTAGAATGGTAGAATCAGTTAGGCATTGTTTTCAAACTGCACCACTGCAATAAAAAATTGTTTCCCAGTTTGTCACTCTTAATATTTTTTTTGAAGATTAAATTTGTTACTCAAAGGGGATTTGTTATGCAGTCTTTCCAATTTGTGGTTATTTCCATTTTAGTTGTAACTCAAGCCTATATATGTGGGCTAAATTGATCAATGAAAGTCATGAGATAATTTCTCCCAAAAATCAACTTAGGCTAGTTGGCTTGATTTCTTCTCAAATTGAGACCATAAGCTTAACTTGGAGGTACAGTTTCTCCTCAAACTGAGATCCCTATCTCTACTTCTATCTATTTTCCTTACTTTTCTTGCATTTATTGCATTTTCCATATTTTTATTATTTAGGTTTCTATCTTCTAAATGTCAATAATTGATTTTTGGATCTTTCTGTCCTTAAGATGTTATGTGTCCCTACATCATAGTTGAATGGAGTTTGAAACATTGGTCTCAACAAATCTGGCCCCAAGATTCCTCAAACCTTGACTAAGTCTAGATGCAGTGTCGGAGCTTTTAGTGCAGCAATGCCACACTAAATGTCATCGATTATCATCCAGAAAATCCAAGGAAAAAACAGTGATGAAAATAGCAAAAAATATCTCAAAATTGGTTTACTGGGTTGTCTCCAGAATGGGTTTGGTGGTTCGCATTGGTGTATGACACTACCCATGACCATCATTTTTTAGGCTTTCATGGTCCACCAGGAATGCATGAAAGCTCATAAACAAGTGAAAAACTGTGAGTGGAAGGATGTTTAAGTCAGTATTGATCAAATGAAATATGATTGAATTGGTACTAAGTGTTAAGGTTGGACAAAGGCTCCATTTTGAGCCCCTATTTGTTTGCTTCAGCCATGGCAAATTGACAATGTTGTTTTTAGTGAAGTTCCTTGGCATGTGTTATCGGTAGGAGATGAGAATGCAAATCATAACATGCATCTTTGAAGAAAGACTTTTGAGGCAATGGTTTGAAAATTAATAGAACTAAGCAGTTGTTCATGCAAAGCAAGTTAAGTGGTTTACAAAGTAGAACAGTGGTCTGGTCAAAATTTAACTTGGTGCCATTATGTGATTATTTCATCATATAGAAGCAAATGAACGAATGGAGGGCTTGAAAAGGAGATTCCTAATAGGATTAATGCATCCTAAGCAAAGAGACATCAAGCTGGCAGAATGTTGTATAATTGCTGATTTCATTTTGATTAAAGGGTCATTTTCAGAAGATGCTAGTCAGGCCTATGTTGTTGAAGAATGAAAGAAGAAAGTAAATAAGTTGTATCTCTAAGAAGGATGTATGGTTTGTGATGTAGGACAAATTTTTTAGAGGATCCTGTCTATGTTTAGGATTCAGCTTTATAGGAAATGAACCCAGTAAATTATCATCCAGAATAAAAGCTTTCACAAGAGGCTGGCCCAACAATTAATTCTTGGCTACTCAACTTAAAAATAAGGAATTTTCAAGAAATTCCTCATTTTAGTTTTAGATAAACGAATAAAGTCAAAGAAATACCTATAGTAATCAATGGAGGATGCTTGATTCTCGATCCTTTATGGCTGCTCTCTTAGAACCCACCAAGCTAATGTTTGAGGGAGAAAACCGCGGAGAAAACCACCTTAGTGTCATGAGACCGGCGAATCTTTCCTCGATTCAATCTTGTCAGACTCACTTGAACAGTCCATTGTCAAGTAAGTAAGACTTGCAAGGAGAGGGATTTTTGGTTGCAAGCAAACGAGTGCCCTTCCAGGGTTTGTGTTGTGAATAAAATCAAGGAAACCTTGTTTTCTTTGCATCTTTCAAAATTTTCCCTTTCACTTCCATCTCTCGTGGGTTTGTGAGATTAAAGGATCCAAAAGAGCCCTAGATCTTCCATTTGTGTTATAAGAAAGGCCTTAACCGAAATAGTGTCAATTTGGGAAAGACAAGTTTAAGAAGGGGTCATAAGAAGAAAGCTAGGGTGCTATCTCCACTATAGGAGAAAAACAAGGGATGTCTTTTGAGATGATTTGTGCTTGTTTGTAGTAGATTAAAAATAGTTTTCTAAATTGGAATGTTGCAATATAGGGAACTAGTTGAAGGTGGAAACACTAAATATGTGGAATGTTGTGACATAGTCTCCCTTACCATATAAAAAAAAAGGCAAAGAAAAAAAGTTGACTGTTAGACTTTCAACTGAAAGTGAATGCAGCCCTTAATAGGTTATTAGTTCAAATTTAGAACTCACAAAGCTGTTCCCCAGATTGGCAATACGAGGATCCAATGATGATGGTGATGCTGCTTGTGGGAAAGATTGTTGTGCTCATAATCAGTATTGATCTTTCTTTTAATTTTTAAAAAAGGCATTAATCTTTGTTCTCTATCATACTGTTTAATAAAGGTAATTGAACATCCAAATGAAAATCTTTTATGCAAGAGACTAAAATCGAACCACTTCAATCTTAATAAAAGGTAGAAAGATATCCATAAATTATCTTGAAAAACATATCTTTCAGACGGTTGATCTATATTATCGACCTTTAACCTATATCTACACACTAGAATGATTTGTGGAAGACCCTACTATGGATTTTGAGTGGGGAGTATAGGCCAAAAAGAAAATAAAAAATGCTTCTCAAGTTCTTTATGTTCTTCATGGATCTTGTCCAAATGTAGTCAACACGGGTCTAAAGCTGTAAAAAGCTTTGAGAAAATTTCCCCAGATTTTCTTTCAAGAAAAAAATTTCCCCAGATTTTAGAAGCTTGAGTTTTTCTGAAAATTGACTTAGATCGTAAATACCCAATTGGTAGAGTTGCCTCTGTAAAGTTATAGAGTTTTTGTGTTTATTGTTGTAGATGTAGATAAAAGTGTATTTTACATTTTACATAATATAGTCGACTTGTGGCTCTCTTTCCTTTTCCGTTGCCTTGATTGGCTCCATGTACTCTATATATTCATGTATTATCTCCTAATAAAAACAAGCAATATAATATACAAAGAATTTATCTCTCTCCCTTTCTTTCCCTTCTCTTCCATTATTTTCTTCCTTTTTCTCATTTTCCTTATAAAGTGCGATTTTTGAATTTTTTGCCTTCTATAGTTGTTTTTTGGGGATTTCTATATTGCATATGGCCTATGCTGTGCTTCTCTCCCCTTCAAACGTCTCTCTTCGTGGTAGAATCATCTCCTCAACACATATTCACATTTTTTCAGGTTGCAGCAAGCCTCGGGCGCCAGTTCCTAGAACAGTTTTATTGTTCACCTTTGATCCGTATGGATACTATTCATTGGCCTTCGAAACCATGACCACCCTATTCTTTTTTGCGCTCTCCTTCCATCCATCAGGTCAGTCTTAGGGTTTGGTGCATTGTGGGGCCCCTTATTTCCATTCTCATTTTCGGGTCTAGGGACGCTAAGAACAATCTTTTTTAGCTTCTAAGCTTCGGATCTGCTACAAAGGGCATTCTTTCTCCTTCGAACCAACACTGTTTGAGTAGCCCAAGGCCCTAGTTTTCATCTCCTTGGCTTCTTCTCCCTTTCGTGATTGGTGGGCCCCACTATTGCTGCAATATTGTTAGCTACTACTGCCATTCCTTTGGAGGTTTTTTTTCTAGATTTTTGCTCTGATCTGGAGTGTTGGGGACTAGATTTACATTTGACCGGTTCCTACACTGTTGCCCTTGGCCTCTTTTCTCATCTCACTGATCGGGGGTGCTATTTTGTGCTTGTGGGGCCCATTTTTTAGCGTAGTTACTGTAGCATAATCTTTTCCTGCCATTGGGCTCTTTGTTTTTGGTGATTCTGAGTTAATCTGCTAGTAATGTGTATTGTTGGGGATTCTTTTGCAATCTCATCATTGTGATCAATCCTAATGGCATTTCCTAGCTCTATTTCTCTTGGAGATGATGTTATTCAAGTATCTCAAAATGAATTTGATTTCTTACAACAAGATAGGATGCAACTTAAGAGCCTTTAGTCATCTGGTTATGTCCAAACTTCCGTTGCTCCATCAAGTACTATCTCATTTTCTTTCCACATAGCACTCGACAATCCCTGGATTATTGATTCTAGGGCTACGGATCACATGTCAGGTATGTCTCATCTTTTTTCTTCTCTTAACCCTTTTTTTTGGAAATGTTAAACTTGCTGATGGGACCTTTACCTCCATCATTGGTAAAGCAACCATTGATATCTTCTGCTCTTAATCTTCCTTCTGTTCTTCATATTCCTTAGCTGTCTAATTATCTTTTATTTGTTAGTTCGCTTACTAAGGCCCTAAATTGCTTTGTGACTTTTTTTCCCTTCTCATTTTGTTATTTAGGATTTGGTTACGAAAAGACGATTGTTGGTGGTTTTGAAGAAAAAGGGTTTGTATCAACAAATTAACTCCGAATATGTTGCTTGTTCTACTAGTCATCAGGACACTTGGCTTTGGCATTGTAGAGGTTAGGTCATCTCTCAAATATAGTGTTAAAGCATTTGCATCCTTCTTTGAAACTTGATGATTTTGCCTTTGAAAGTTGCCAGTATGGAATATAGCATCGACCCACCTTTTCTCCATCTTTTAATTATTCTTCCACTTTTCTTTCCTTAATACATTCTGATGTTTTGATGTCACTCATTGCTTCTTCGATAGGATTTCGTGTTTTGTTCATAGATGATTACTCTCGAATGACTTTTGTTTATTTGATGAACCATAAATTTGTAGTCTTTGATCATTTTCACACTTTTCATAAATGGATTACTACTCGGTTTGATTGTCGTCTTAAAATCTTGCTAAGTGATAACAAGGGGCAATATATGTCACGTTCTTTTTTATGTTATCTTCGGGAACATGGGATTGAATCTCAAAACTTCCTGCCCCCTATACACCTCAGCAGAATGGATTGCTAAAAGGAAGAATCATATCTTCTTGAGGAAGCTCGATCTTTGTTATTTGCAATGAATGTTCCTAAGTCACATTGGCCTGATTTTATTCGTACTGCTTGTTTTTTAATAAATTGCATGCCCAAAAAAGTCTTAAATAACAAAGCACCTATTGATGTTATTTGTACCTATCATTTTATTTCTATACTTCTATTGCGTGTTATTGGATGTGCCTGTTTTGTTCATGATATATCTGCTGAAAACTTTAAAAAAAAAATCTGTGAAATGTGTATTCTTGGGCTACTTTCCCACTAAAAAAGGATATAAATGTTTCGATCCGATATTCGGTAACAGAGTTGTTTCTATAGGTATTGCATTTTTTTTTTTTTGGAAATACTCCATATTTTGAACCATCCAGTCATAAGTCGTCTTCTTCTCCTTTGTTCTTCCTACTGTTACGGATACTGTTGACACTATTGATTTGTCTACCTCTAAGCCTGATGCGAAGCACCACAGCCAATTTCTTTATTTAGACATTAGTTTTATTTCGCATTATTGTATTTTTTTATTCTATTATTTAGATTGGTAATTCTGGTGTTATTTGAGGGTATTTTGTGTTTATTTGAGGGTATTTTGGGCAATTTTATGTTATAGGGCTATTTTAGTCTTTTTTCCATGTAACGAGTATAAATACAGGATGTACCCTCATTAGGGATGGGATCAATGAAGAAAAAATGAAAATTGCTTTGGAAACCTTGTTCCATGCGCATAATGTGTGGTGAGAAATCAACGAACCTTAGTGAGAAGCTAAAGAAGGCGAGAAGCCACCCGAAAGGGTTAGAAACCTCTTCCATATCCAGGTGCTTTCTTCCATCTCTCTCTTTTCCCTTTCTTATCTTTGTTTTCTTCTTCTGTTGTTATCGCCAGCCATTAGACCCCCTCTTACCATCCCAGATCCGTCCTAGATCTGTCCCAGATCCATCTCGGATCTGTTTCCGACCCATCCCAAAGCCGTCCCGACCCATCCCAGAGCCGTCCTGACCCATCCCAGATCATCCAAAACTCGTTCCAGAGCATCCAAAACACTTCTTAGATTCATCTGTTTCACTTCTTGCTACCACTACCCTTCCTTAATTTTGTTTGGTAAATTTATATAATTATTTGCATTAGATTGCTAAGACTTGTGTGATTATTTGTGTCAAATTTATGTTATTCAATTGCCATTACTAATTGAATTATTACTTTCTGCCCATTTTAGATTTAGGGGGCATTATTTTGACCATTTCATAACCAAAGTAGGCATTTAGGGTAACCCTACCTCTTGTCCTGCATCAAAGCCTCTCATTGTTTATCACAGAAAGAAAGACATGTCCCATGCTTCGCCCAGTATCACTCAATCATCATTGGCCTGTCCAGATTCATCACTTGAGAGTTCTGATATCTCCATTCCTTTGCGGAAAGGTAAACGTGCGTGTACTGAACATCCTATAAACCACATTGTTTCCTACAATACTGTTTCTCCATCATATCACAACTTTCTCTCCGAAATAGGTATCCCTTCCATTCCTAAGATGACTGATAGTACTCTTCGAGACCTTTCTTGCTATGGAAGAAGAATTGGGCGCTTGAAAAAAATTAAACTTGGGAGATGGTATCTCTGCTGCAGGGTAAGGCACCTTTAGAGTGAAAGTGGGTCTTTACTTTCAAACATAACCCAGACAGATTAGTTGCCCGATATGAAGCTCGCCTAATGGCTAAAGGCTTTACTTACACCTATGGAATTGATTATCGGGATACTTTCTCTCATGTTGCAAATATCACCTTTGTACGGGTTATTATCTCTCTTGCTACTACTTAGCAGTGGAAACTTCATCAATTAGATGTCAAGAATGTATTTCTCCATGGTTACCTAAAAGAAGAAGTTTACATGTTGCCACCTCCGGACTTTATTAGACAGGGGGAGCAAGGTAGATGCCAGCTCAAGAAAGCAATATATGGTCTCAAATAGTCTCCTCGGGCGTGGTTTGATAAATTTAGCACAACCTTGTTAAGTTATGGTTTTGCACGATGTTAATAAGATCATTCCATTATTTATGTATCGTGCTAATGATGTTACACTTCTTGTGGTTTATGTGGGCGATATAGTCTTAACAGGGATAATGAGTCATCTTCCAGTGCTTTGAAAGCCTATCGCCAACAGTCTTTTGATATTAAGGATCTTATGCTATTTTGTTATTTCTTGGGAATTGAAGTTGCTCGATCCTCTAAAGGACCTTTTCTTTCCCAACAAAAGTATGCTTTAGATCTTTTTCATGATGCTGGATATTCTAGATACAAGCTTGCAGAGACACCGCTTGATATTAATTTAAAAATTTCTGCATCTGATGATACTCCTTTTTCTAATCCTCGCTTTTATTAATAGTTGGTAGACAAGCTCATTTATCTTATCATCACCTGGCCTGACTTGGCCTATGCTGTCAGTGTGGGCAGTCAATTTATGTATTCTCCTACGGATGCACACCTTTATGCAATCTTTCTCATTTTACGTTATCTAAAGGACTACCTGGTCATGGACTCTTTTATAGGAATTAGTCTATGTTTAATATTCGTGGGTACTCCGGCGTTGATTGGGCTAGTTCTTTTGATGATCGATGATCTACTTCGTGTTATTGAATTGCCATGGACAACACGACATGTGAATTACTGTGGTTCAAACAATTTCTTGATGAATTGGGCTTTTCCTTCTTCAAAGGCACTTATCATGTTCTGTGACAATTAAGTTGTAATCAATATTGCTTCAAATCCAGTTTTCCATGAGCGTACAAAGCATATAGAAATCGATTCTCATTTTCTTCGACATCATGTATCCTCTGGGAATATTGGCACTCCATATTTGAAGTCCAACGATTTATTAGTGGACATGATGACGAAAGCCATCTCTCGTTCTTAACTTGATGATGCTTTCAGCAAGCTGAGCTTAATTGATATCTTTGCACCAGCTGGAGGGGGAGTTTTGTAGTTGTAGATATAAGTCTATTTCACATTTTTTTTTGAAGACCTAAGTCTATTTCACATTTTACATATTATAGTTGACTTGTGGCTGTCATAGATTACAACATATTCTCTTTCCTTTTCTGTCACCTTTGATTGGCTCCATGTACTCTATATATTCATGTATCATCTTCTAATAACAATAAGCAATAAAATATACAGAGAATTTATCTCTCTTTTCTTCCCTTCTCTTCCATTTTTTTTTTCTCATTTTCCTTATAACATTTATAGTGTTCCTTTATAATTTACAGTCACTATATTTCCATTCTTAGCATTGGAAATTGTGGTTCACTTTTTCTGCCGAACAACCCTCTGGTAACCTTCTTCTCAAATGTAATACGAAAAAGTGTCCATAGGAAGAATGAGAAGGATGATGCATGAATTGGGCTCTTCCTTCCAATTCTATTTTACTGAAAAGTTCCCTACTGATTGTGGTGCACAAATTGTTTATCAATATATACCCTTAAAAATTGTTTATGGCATTTTAAAAATGCTCCATAACATTTCTGTCATTTAAATCTATGGCATTTTAATTGACTAAATTATATGCCATCACCATCATGCTTATCATCATTAGCCACTTTCTCATATATGTAGGGCATTCTTTTTGAGTCCTTTGCCCTATCAAGGACCATATCTCTTTTGTGCTACATTCTACTAACATATTTGTATATGGATTTTTTTTTACATATTCTCTCATTTCTGTAAAAAATAACCTTTTTTTAATGTAGAAATCGATGCTTTGTTTCTCAACCCATTGATACAACTGTAGTTCTAAACCTTTGTTATAATCAATGAATCTCATGCCTTCTATTTGTAGCATTTTTCTTAATTAGATGATTATTTGAAGCTGTCCTAAGTTATACCTTGTTATTGGCTTTAAATCTATAACTCTCTCTTTCTTTCTCTCCCTCTTTTTTTTTTCTTTCTTTGATCAGTAACAAAAAGATTTAAACAAGACAAGATACAATAAAAGGAAAGAAAAATCAGGGGCTAAAAGGATTAGACCCTAGCAAAACAGAAGAAGAAACAACGAGAAGAAACAAAGTACATCAAAACAGAATAAACATCCAATAAATATGCCCCGATTCTGAAAAAACCAAAGTAGAATGACCTAGATGATTCCTAAGGACACCCCCAATCCCTACCGGCCTTGGTTTACCCCTAGATGCCCCATCAATATTAAATTTCATTTCACCACACTCAGGAGGGACCACTCTATCAATTTCTTGTGTCTCCGATGCATTCCACTCATACAACTTTCCCATGAGGCTAAGATATCACAAGCCTTAAGATCTTTGAACTCTTTATCTCATGATAACCTGTAAATTTCTCTCTCTCTCTCTCTCTCTCTCATGATAACCTGTAAATTTTCTCTCCAGGAATTATATTTCCAGTGCACACAAAGCAAGGTCCTGGTTTGGTCCAAATGGTCAGTATATCAGAGAGTTACCTTGTCCCAGTTGCAGGGGAAGGGGCTATACTCCTTGTACAGAATGTGGTATAGAAAGGTCTAGATTGGATTGTGCCCAGTGTAATGGAAAGGTATGTGTTGCTACCACCTCCTTGGGTTTAAATTCTTTGTAATTGGTTATGTATACTATCTTATTTCTTTTGATTAGTGCTTTTACATTGGAATTCTTATGAAGCATTATGGATATATGGGTTCCTTGGAGATTGAGAATGCTCTCAACGTACAAAATATTGCTGAATTACTTTCTACTTATACTGTCAGCAATTTATCTATGCCTATAGATGTTGTGGGACCCACACGTCACACGTCTAGTGATGTGGGCCCCAGTTAATGTCTAGATTCATTGTATATTGAAGGTCAGCACAATAGATTGTAATTTGGATACACTTTATTGTATTTCTTTTTTTGTTCCCTAGATTGTCACTATATTTTCTATTTAAACACTGTATCCTCCAAGAGGAATACATCATCAATATATTGACAGAGATAATTCTCTTACCTTCTACATTCTTTCTCTGTTCTTTTTCCTTATTTTTCATATTCCTTTTCTACATGGTATCAGCCAAGGAAGGTCCTTGACCTACGTTTTCTATCCCCTTCTTAGCAAACAAATTTTTTCGGCGACCATCATTGTCACCAGCGAAGGTTCCGTCACTGGCGATCCCTCCTTCCTTGTCGTTTTTGACAGAGGAATCCATCCGTAAGGTTGGATCTCTGTTTCGTGGCTCAGTGTTTTTTTTTTCTAGCAGTTCACGACCAGAAACTCACTGTGTTCGCTTTTTGGTTTGGATCCTTGTGGATATAGCTCTGCTGCCCCTCGGATCTCTACGATTGGAGTCGCCCCTGACCCACCTTCCATTGCCCAAGGTTGACCTACTGTTTCGGTCAACAGTGGGGCCCCCTAATTTGTTCTCTCTTCGCTGGTGTTGCCGCCCGGGAGAGTTTTTTTTTTTTTTCGGATTTTCTCCTTCGATCTGCTGAAATCTGCTGCACCACTCACGGATCTTCCACTTCTGGTTTCGCCCTTTCCTTAGGCCTCCATCGAACTTCAAAGTCCCATCTTTCATCTCAGGTGGGCCCTTCAATTTGCTGTTCTACAGATTTATAATACCCTGTCCTAAAAAATCCCACATTGCTAGTGGCATTGGAATTTCCCTGTACATAAGTAGTAGCTTTCCTCCTTCTAGCACAAGGCCTTTTGGAAGCAACAGTGGGTTGGCTCGTCAAAGCAAAGCCGTGCGGGTCTGTGTGTAGGCCCAAAGCGGACAATATTGTGCTAGCGGGACAGGTCGTTATAAATGGTATCAGATCATGGTTCAACTCTCTGCCTGAGGGTGTGGGCTTGGTTGTTGTGTGTGCAGAGCCGGAGATGGCTCTGGCTTTAAGGAGGGTAGATTGTAATACCCTGCCCTAAAAAAATCCCACATTGCTAGTGGCATTGAAAATTCCCTGGTATATAAGTGTTAGCCTTGCTCCTTCTAGCACAAGGCCTTTTAGGAGCAATAGTGGGTTGGCTCGCCAAAGCAAAGCCGTTCGGGCCTGTGTGTGGGCCCAAAGCGGACAATATTGTATTACCGGGACAGGTCTTTACAAATGGTATCAAAGCATGGTTCAACTCTCTGCTTGAGGGTGTGGGCTTGGTTGTTGTGTGTGCAGAGCAGGCGACGACTCTTGCTTCAAGGGGGGTAGATTGTAATACCCCACCCAAAAAAGTCTCACATTGCTAGTTGCATTGGAAATTCCTTAGTATATAAGTGGTAGCCTTCCTCCTTTTAGCAAAAGGCCTTTTGGGAGCAACAGTGGGTTGGCTCACCAAAGCAAAGTGGTGTAGGTCCGTGTGTAAGCCCAAAGTGGACAATATTATGCTAGCGGGGACGGATCATTACAAAATACCCTGCTACAAAAAAGTCCCACATTGCTAGTGGCATTGGAAATTCCTTGGTATATAAGTCATAGCCTTCCTCCTTCCAACACAAGGTCTTTTGGAAGCAACAGTGGGTTGGCTCGTCAAAGCAAAGCCGTGCGGGTCTGTGTGTAGGCCCAAAACGGACAATATTGTGCTAGCAGGATGGGTTGTTAAAAATGGTATCAGAGCATGGTTCAACTCTCTGCCTGAGGGTGTGGGCTTGGTTGTTGCGTGTGCAGAGCCAGGGACGGCTCTGACTTTAACGGGAGTAGATTGTAATACCCTGCCACAAAAAAGTCCCACATTGCTAGTGGCATTGGAAATTTCCTGGTATATAAGTCGTAGCCTTCTTCCTTCTAGCACAAAGCCTTTTGGGAGGAACAGTGGGTTGGCTCGTCAAAGCAAAGCCGTGCGGGTCCGTGTGTAGGCCCAAAGCGGACAATATTGTGCTAGCGGGACGGGTCGTTACAAGATCTGCCTTTTGGGATGTCTGCACCCTCTTGTTTTGGTTTTTCCTTCGATTTGGTTGTTGATCGACCCAGCACATACTGATTCTACTCCATTACAGTCGCCCTTGCAGCAGGATTCAATCACACTCGTGTGCCCCTCCTTTCATCACTGATGGGCCCCCTGTCTACTGTTTTTTCTTCATATTTGCTGTCTGGGACGACTTTCTCCCTCATCTGGGTGCTTTCTGGTTGGTTCTTGCTCTACTACAGTTGTCTCTCAGCATCTACAAGGCCTTCGCCTTGCTTCGTCACTTGTGGGACCCTCATACGACTCCTTCTCCGATTTCACGCCGGCCTTGTTTTTGGGTCGGTTTATTTGGCTTGTCTTTATTGCTATTACTCTTTGATTAACTTTATGGCTGCTGCATCATCTTCTTCTAGTTCTTCTCTTTCGGATGTCGCCTTTTCTGGCTCTCCACAGATTGGTCGGATCACGACAGTATTGCTTAATGAGACGAATTATATTGAGTGGTCCCATTCTGACACAATGTTTTTAACTGCAAAACAACTCTATTCCTATATTGATGGTACTACTCCCCAACTGGCTAAGACTGATCCAACATTCTCCACCTGGATTGCAAATAATTCTCTTGTCCAGGCTTGGCTTCTTCATTCTATGGAAGCCCATGTGCGGCGTCTCGTTTATACTCTTCCCACCACCAAAGCTGTTTGGGACACTGAAAGACTTTTGTATTCTGATAGCGATAATTTTGCTCGAATATATGAATTATCGCAGACTGCTGCTACTCTCTGTCAGGGAAAGTTATCTCTCATCCAATACTATTCAACTCTGCAATTCAGTTGGTTGGAGCTTGATCAACTTCAATCCCTTGTTTTTAAGGATCCGGCAGATACTTTGACGTTCCACAAGTATGTCGAATAACAACGAATCTTTGCCTTCTTAGCTGGACTTAACCCTGAATTTGAACCCATTAGGGCCCAGATTCTTGGGCAACAACCTCTCCCATCTCTAGACGAGGTTTACTCGGCCTTACTTCGAGAAGATCGCCGTCGTCTTGTTATGGCCCCACTGCATGCTGAACGATCTGCATTGGTCACCACCCATTCTTTATGCCTTCTCTGGCTCATGGGCACCCTGCTTCTCATGGCAAGGATTTCCCATCTGTTCCTCGACGGGACACCAAAGGTGCACGGAAGAAGGGCCCTCGTTTTTGCACCTACTGCAAGATGACTAACCACAACATTGATTCCTGCTACAAGCTTCATGGACGCCCTAAGCAAACCCATCTCTCCGCTGCTACTCGTTCCTCTGATGTGGTTAATGATAGTGCTCTTGTGACTCGTCAGGATCTTAACTTCAGACTACAACGCCTTGAGCACCTTCAGTCCTCTGAGGTATCCAATGTTGTCTCCTCTCCTTCAGGTAATGAATCATCTGCCTATCATGCTTCTCTTAATTCCTGGATTGTCGATTCTGGTGCTACCGATCATATGGTTGGTATGTCCGCCCTCTTCTCTTCCCTTTCTCCTATTTCTCGTGGTCTGGTCAAACTAGAACATCACTAATTTTGTTGGGAAAGAAATTGTTCCTGTTTCTCATAATTTGTACCTTCACTCAGTTTTGCATGTTCCAAATCTATCCCGCAATTTGTTATCTGTTAGTGCCTTGACTAAAAATTTGAATTCTCAGTCACATTTTTTCCTTCTCATTTTGCTTTCCAGGATCTGAACACAAAGCAGGTGTTGGGTGGTGGTCGTGAAGTAGGTGGTCTCTATCTTCTCGATTCTCGCTATGGTAGCTCTGAGGCTTGTTTGTCCTCTTCGTCTTCAGATGTGTGGCTATAGCATTGTTGTTTAGGACATCCTGCCGACTCTGTTCTAAAACAGTTTGTGCCTATTTTATCTTTTACTCATTTTGATTGTGAACCTTGCCAATATTACAAACATGTTAGAAATACTTTTTCCCCATCTATGAATAAAAGTTCATCGACTTTATTTCACTCATCCATTCTGATGTTTGGAAATCTCCAACTGTTTCTCGCACTGGTTTTCTTTATTTTGTTACCTTTATTGATGATTTCTCTCGCATGACATGGATATATTTAATAAAACAGAAATCTGAGGTTTTTGATCATTTCCAAAATTTTTACCAGTGGGTTCAAACTCAATTTGGGTGTAAAATTCAAGTTCTACAGAGTGATAACGGAGGATAATATTTGTTACACTCCTTTCTTACTTTTTTGGAAAAATATGGTATCGATTCTCAGTTCTCTTGTCTTTCTACACCTCAACAGAATGGTATAGCTGCGCGAAAAAACCGTCACCTTCTTGAGGTGGCCAGATCTCTTCTTTTTACTATACACGTCCCCTCATCCTATTGGCCAGAAGGCGTATTAACTGCTTGTTATCTAATTAATAGAATGCCTTCTCGCATTTTACAAAATCAATCCCCCATAAATCATATGTCCTTACATAAAGCCATTCCTCACATACCTTTACATGTCTTTGGGTGTGTGATGTGTTTTTTTAGGGTACACACCTTTTCACAAAGGTTACAAGTGCCTTGATCCTATCACTGGGAAGACATACATATCCATGGATGTCACTTCTTTGAACGGGATCCATATTTTTCAGCTCCTTCTACATCTTCTCCTTCTCCTGTTCTTCCTTTTGTTCCTGACAATCTTCCTTCCCCAAGTCCACCTAAGCCTCTTATGGTGTACCAACTCCGAAAATCTCGAGTGCCATCTGCGGCTGACTCCACCCATCCATCTGCACGTGCTTCAGATCCATCGGTCTCTGACCTGTCTGATCTTCCTATTGCGCTTCGCAAAGATAAGCGCTCTTGTACTACTAGCCATTCCATTGATCGTTTTGTCTGCTATCATGTTGTTTCACCCTCTTATCATAGTTTTCTCACAGCATTGGACAACATTAAGATACCAAAGAGGATCGACACAGCCTTGAAAAATCCCTCTTTGAAAGCAGCCATGGATGAAGAGTTAGCTACCCTTGAGAAGAACAATACATGGGAGATGTTTTCCTTACCTCCAGGCAAAACCCAGTTGGGTGCAAATGTGTCTTTACTTTGAAGCATAATCCAGATGGCTCTATTGCCCGTTATAAGGCACGCCTCGTCGCCAGAGGCTTCACACAGACTTATGGAGTTGACTATCAGGATACTTTTTCACCTGTCGCTAAGATTAATCTCTGTGCGCATTTTGCTATCTCTTGCCACCACTCATGCTTGGCTCTTGCACCAGTTAGATGTGAAGAATGTTTTTCTTCGTGGTGATCTTTAGGAAGAAGTTAATATGCTTTCCCTCCGGGATTTGTCAAGCAGGGGGAGTCTCAGTCTATCTGCAGACTAAAGAAGGCTTTTTATGGTCTTAAGCAGTCTCCTCGTGCCTGGTTTGAGAAGTTTACTAGTGCCTTGCTACCTTATGGTTTTACCCGTTGTCAGTCAGATCACTCAGTTTTCATCTACCGTCTCCACTCTGTTGTGATGATTTTGGTAGTCTATGTTGATGATATTATACTCACCGGTAACAATGATGAAGCCATTTCTTCATTCAAATAGTATCTTCAACAAACTTTTGATATTAAGGATTTGGGGCTCTCCGGTACTTTCTTGGAATTGAAGTTGCTTAGTCTTGTCGTGGCCTTTATCTCTTTCAGCGAAAGTATGGCCTGAATCTCCTTCAAGAAGCTGGCTATTCTGGCTGCAAACCTGCAGATACTCCGTTGGATGTGAATACCAAGTTATCTGCCTCTGGTGGAACTCTCCTTGACACACGAAGTTTTTATCAGAAACTTGTTGGCAAGCTCATCTATCTAACCATCAGAAGACCAGACTTATCGTATGTTGTTGGTGTCGCTAATCAGTTCATGCACGAACCATGGGACACTCACCTTCATGTCGTGTTTCGAATCCGATGATATATTAAGGCTCATCCCGGCTGTGGTTTGTTCTATGCACACCAACCTACTTACCCGGTTCGTAGTTATTCATATGTTGATTGGGCCGGTTCTCCTGATGATCGCCGGTTACATCTGGCTATTGTGTTTTCTTTGGCTCCCATTTAATTACCTGGAGAAGCAAGAAACAGTCCATTGTTGCTCGTTCTAGTGCTGAGGCTGAATATCGGGCCGTGGCAAATACTGCTTCTGAATTGCTGTGGTTTCGCCAATTTCTTACTGAAATGGGATTTGCTCTGCTGATCCACTCATCATGTTCTGTGACAATCAGACGGCCATCCATATTGCCTCCAACCCAGTCTTTCATGAGAAGACTAAGCACATTGAGGTTGATTGCCACTTTCTTCGTCAGCATATTTCAGAAGGGTGACTTTTTACTCCTTATCTGCAATTGAAGGATCAGCTGGCCGATATCTTCACAAAGTCAGTTTCTCGAACTCAGCTCGATTTCGTCGTTAGCAAGCTGGGTCTACTCAACATCTTCGAACCAGCTTGAGGGGGAGTGTTGTGGGACCCACACTTCACACATCTAGTGATGTGGGCCCCAGTTAATATCTAGATTCATTGTATATTGAAGGTCAACACAATAGATTGTAATTAGGATACACTTATTGAATTTCCTTTTTTGTTCCCTAGATTGTCTCTATATTTTCTATTTAAACACTATATCCTCTAAGAGGAATACATCAACAATATATTGACATAGATAATTCTCTCACCTTCTACATTCTTTCTCCGTTCTTTTTCCTCATTTTTCATATTCCTTTTCTACAATAGATTCATAACATCCCTTTTTAGTCTGGAGAATGTATTGGAGATTTGTTGCTGCTTGGTGAGGATAAAAACATGAAGTGGAACATTATAATTTGGTGACAGGGATCATGGCATGTGTTATTTTTCCCTCCTATTTTTTAGTACAGGAGGCAGCTCTACTCATTGGAGAACAATGATGAATTTACTTCCATGCATGAGAAAGCACAGCTGTATTACCGTTGATGGTGAGGAACACTGCCCTCTTTATGGTAAAAAAAGACCAGCATTGTCCAACTTGGTGTAAAGAATTTCTTGTAGAATTGAAGTAAGCATATATGTCTGGTTCTGATCTGGAAAGAAGCAAATCGAGTTGTATTTGTATGAAGATGGTAATTGATGAAGCCATTTGAACTTGCTTAAGCTCTTATGACTTGGTGCATCCATTGATACAGCTCTGATATTTTCTAATCAGATATAATTGCATTAATTGGAGGGATGAAGAACAAGATTGTTTTCATAGTTGCATATCTCAGTGATGTTCTAGTTTTAGGTGAAACATTCACTTATAAATGAGATGAGTAATCATTTGAAGCTCCAAAGCATCCTCTAACTTCAAGGATAATACAGGATTGGAAACAATTCCACAGATAGAAGTGATTAAGATTACAATGATGTCAATCTTGTTCGCATGTAGTGTGACTTGACCACAGTTTGTGTTCTAATAAGCCCAGTTGTTTTACTGAAGTAGAAATGGAAGTTATGATTGGTTAGAATTGGACAACTATAAATTTGGTCTTTTCCCTTTAATAAGAGGCCCACTTGGTTTTATGCATTTTATAGGGTGAATAAATTTAGGGTGTTGTGGGAGAGCTTCTGTGCTTAGGGTTGGGCAAGCTTCGTTCTTTCACGGAAGCTTACCTTGTTGAAATCTAAAATCAAAGAGTGGGTAAAGTCTAATGGTGGATCAATAGTAGAAAGAAAGGAGGCTGCCTTATAGGGACTTGAGAATTGGGATAGGTTGGAGGAGCGGGACCTTGATGACGAGGATCTATCCTCGAAGAGAAGCTGCAAAGCCCATCTTTGAGACTATTTAAGGAGGGGGACAAAAGCACAAAGTTTTTCCATCGTTCAGCCAATATCAAAAGTTGGGTAACAACATCAATATTGGATGGTAGAAGAGTGGTGGACAAGGAAGATATCATATTATCATGAATGCGGTTGGGAGATATTTCTCTTTGGTCTTCCAGACTCTGAGTTCCTTCTCCAGTCAGTTGACCTCGCCACCTTTACCTCCGACAATGTTGCCTGATCCTCCGTACTCCTCATCAGGTCAACCACTGTTGGCTTCACTATCAGGTTTTTTTCTCTTCCCTAACTTTCCCCTTTTTTATGAGATTATACATGTTGGTTCCCGTGGTCTTTCCTCTCTTGCTGTTAGGATCAAGAGAGTTTGCAAAGATCAATTTTGGTGGACTTATCATTCAACACTCGTCATCGTTGCTTTGAGGATGGGAGCGGAGCTGCTCAACCTCCCTTTACACCAATGTTCTCATTATCTCCTGCCTCTCCAGTGTTCTTAAGGCTGGTTGATGCTGGGCAATTAAGATCGCCTTCACTACATGTCATGCCGGGCTCCTCAAGGGTAGACCTCGTTCATCGAAATGTCTCAATGCTACTATCGGACTGTCCTGATTCCTAGCATGCTTTTCAACCGGTACAATCCTTCCATCACTTTTCTTTCCCACCCTACTTGCCTAACTCTAGGAGGTTTGTGTTGGTTCCTTTACGCCCAAGATTGTTGTCGCCGAATCCCTATTTTTTTAGTTCCTCCCCATTCTCCACCGGGGCCGGGGTTATAGGGGTGTCCAGGTGGAGTACTCCAGATTCACCTTTTAGTAGGCTTAGAAGAGTCTCTCTCTCTAGGAGGGAACATAGGCTTGTTTTGGATGGGATACACTTAAATAGAATAAGAGAGGAACATGTACCTTGGTTAAAATAGGAGTTTAGCTTAGAGGAAATTAAGTTAGCTCTGGATAGCTGAGTGGGGGATAAAGTTCTGGGGCCAGATGATTTCAACTTTAGTTTTATTAAGACTTGTTGGGATACAATTGGCCTTGATTTTGTCAAGGTTTCTAAAGAATTTCATGAAAGTGGTAAGATCAACAAGGGTTTGAAGAACTCCTCTTCATAACCCTTATTCCAAAGAGCGGTGGACCTTCGAAGTTATCCCACTTTAGACCTATTAGCCTAATAGGATCTGTTCACAAACTATTGGCTAAGGTTTTGGCGGGAAGGTTGAAAGAAGTACTTAATGAGATTATTGGAAATCTCAAGGGGTGTTTGTAGAAGACAGGCAAATTTTGGACGGAGTGTTGTTAGTTAACAAATTGGTCCACATGAGGAAAAAGGATAGGAATTTTAGGTTGCTATTTAGAATTGTCATGGAGAAAGTATATAGTTACTTGGACTGGAGCTTCGTGAATACTTCTTTCATGGAATGGGTTTTGGGCAACGTTGGAAGAATTGGATGAAAGCCTGTGTCGAAAACACTTCTTAATCAGTGCTTGTCAATGGATCCCCAATTGATCCTATCATGGCCAACAAGGGTCTTAAGCAAGGAGATCCCTTTCCCTTTTCATCTTTACCTTGGTGGGAGAAGGCTTGAACAAATTGGTGGAGAAAGTTGGGACTTGGGCATAATTAGGGGTTTCCCTGTGACAACGAGGGGACCAGTTCTATCCTATTTGCAATTCGCAGATGATTGTTTGTTCTTCTGTGACACTACTTGATGCATAGCAGCTCAGCTGGGCCTGGGCCCAGCCTCGAGCTAGGCCCAGCCTAGCCAACACAACTTCAGTTTTGTTTTTTTAAAAAGGGGTCTTAACCCTAAGGCACGGCATAATCGAAGATTGAAGAAAAGAACGAAGGAAAGGAGACGAAGTGGAGAACGGAAGCAACCTGCCGAGTACGTGAGAAACGGCGGCGAGCAACAGGGAGTCGCACAACTGCGAATCTTGCCATCCGTATGCCGAGATCTTCTTCCTTGATTTGCAGCCATTCGATTCCTCCCCAAGCCACCAACTGAAGTTCTCTCAAGCATTCTCTCGTTTCTCTCTCATACTCTTTTGCTGTCTCAGATTCTCAGCCTGTCAAGCATTCTCTCGTTTCTATATCTCAAACTTTCTCGTTACTCTGTTTCACTACTCTCTCAGACTCTCTCGTTGCTCTGTGGCACCTCTGTCTCGTTGCACTCTCTCACTCGCAATCGTACCAAAGAAAAAAAAAAACAAAGACCCCAACTCTTCTCACCAAGTCTTTGTTGATCGGTTTTTCTTTTTCTCTTGCTTCCATCCATACCATCTTCTTCTCTTCCGTTCTTCTCTAAGATTGAGGCACTTGCTTCAGAAATTCAAAACCATTAAAAATGAGGGTGAGAACGGAGAAGGTAAAAGTGTAAAACCAGTCTTACCTGCAAGCAATTGGAGTAATGTACTATTTTTTTTTTTACTTAATGCTGTCTTTTTTTCTTTTGTGTGTACCGTTTTTCTGCCTAGTATTGTAGTACTCCACCCCAAAAAGTCCCACATTGTTAGTTGCATTGGAAATTCCCTAGTATTTAGGTGGTAGCCTTCCTCCTTCTAGCATGAGGCCTTTTGGGAGCAACAATGGGTTGACGCCAATTGAAAGCCGTGCGGGCAGTGTTTGAGGCGCAGAGCGGACAATATTATGTTAGCGGGGTGGGTTGTTACAACTATTGAATTTCATACAGCAGCAATTTTTTTTCCAAAACTTTGTGCGCTGTCTAAACAGCAGTAACACATTTTTCTGAGTTCAATTTGCTTTCTAAACAGAAACAACAATTTTTATTTTCTGCATTCCAATTCCAGTCACATGGCAACTACATATTTTTTCTGCATAATGTGAACTTTCCAATAGTAAGATTTTTTTTTCTTACTGTATGCAGTTGTGTACAGAGTGAGGAATATTTTATTTATTATTTTTAATATTTTTCAAATATTTATATTTTCTATAAGATTTTCCCGTTAAATTCCCGTTAAAAACCCGAGAATTTGAAAATATCCCGTTATTAACGACTGCCGTTAATATCCCGAGAACGGTATTTGTCAGATTGGTTGTGAGCATGAGCACCTCTAGTATTATGGGCTCATGACAAGGTATAATACAGAATCAATATTCATATTTGATGAAATATATTTGTTACTTCAAATAAAAGTATCACAAACTAGATTACAGATTCTTAGTGAGACAAATTAACAAACTTGCTCATGTCAGAATTTGCTTTATCACATTGGACTCTACAATATTTTTTAAAATAGTATTACCAAATTATTGGACTCGAGTTACTAATTAAAATGACCATCACCACTTCTCATTTCAATGAATAAATACACCTTCTGGACTGTTGAGGCCAATTGGATTTTGTTTGGCAAATCAAATTGTACTTTTTCTTTTCTATGACCAAGGTGTCCATGCCTTTTAGAGCACCCAACCAATCCTTGGGACATGTGCAACCCTCCCTACCCACAGAGACCGAGTAACTCCAAGGGGAGTGGCCTTTTGGGGGTGGAGTGGGAATCGAACTCAAGACTCCCATTTCCTGAGGCAGGTTCGTGGCCATCACTCCGACCCCTTTTGGTTAAATCAAATTGTACTTGAGAATTGATTTTTATACTTCTCCTTTTTTAAGTGTAATTATCCTTGTCTATGCATCATAAGATCTTTGTTCTAGAAGGTGTCACCATGATTTGTTTAAGTTATATTTTTTGTTGCTTGTATGATTGTAGGGTTTAATGACTTGCAGACAGTGTTTGGGGGATTGTGTGATATGGGAAGAGTCAATAGATGAACAACCATGGGAGAAGGCTCGTTCTAGGTAAATCTTGACTTTACAACATTTATCTTTATTGGTTTACCATATTCAAAAGGCATTTGATTATTTAAAGTGGTAGCTTTTAGTGTAACCTGCTTTCAAAGTTATCGTATCTAAGTCTTTAAAGAGCCCATAAAGTTGTAATTACCATGTCAAGTATCTCATTTTATTCTGATCCATTTTTTCAAAATAACTGAACATAATTTTAAATTTTTTCCTTGAAATATGGATTTTAGGGTACAACGTGACATATGACACTACTTTTTATTCTGTAACAAGCTATTTAGATTGTTTGTGTATTTTTCTGATCAATAATGTTGGGATATCTAGGCTAAGATCCTACAAGATTGGATTTCATTTCATATGTTAATTGGGAAGCTTAGTATTGTTTAAGACATGATTAGCTGTTAAGATTGGATTGTTCTCAAATGAAACAATAAAATGGTTTTACTCATTTATTCTTATCAACTAAATGTCTATTTATAGTGGAAATCGAATGATGAACTATAGAAAAGCAATATGAAAATCTTGCTATTGTTCTTTATAGAGCCACTAGTAGTAAGACGTGCTTTGCACACGTCACAACTCACAGTCTCAAATTTCATAAAATACCAAAGTTAAAACATTTCGCAATAGACTACTGTATGTTGATCATAGAATTTCATTAGAGTATGTTCATAAATGACACATGAAATAATCTATATTCCCCAACGAACAATCCATTCATACCCAGAGCTGCCCTCTCTGCTTGCAAGCCATTGGCCATTCTTACGGAAGCAAAAGTCCTACTCTTAGTGTCCTTTTTCCGAGGTATAAGTACTTCCCTCACCTCTCCCCATCTATTGAAAGCTGTGCAAAGCCAATTTGGGTGTGTAGTCCTTTTAGAAGATTGGATACAAAGAGGGTTATCAAACCATTTTCCTTCACTAGATTTCTTCTTCATTTGCACCTAGGGTTCTGCCATTCCCCGCCATCCTCACCACCTTGCCTGCTTTCCCTCAGTTTTCCCTTTCCTCCTTGCTGTTCCCGACTCCTCTTCGTCCCTCATGTTAATATTGTATTGAGGATAGGGCAATCTTGTTAGAAAAGAGAAATTATATATTCATTAAGAGTATTACACAACTATATATAGCCTTAGCCAACCCTAGGGCTATTACACCTCTAATCTAAATAGATCTCTTAATAGAGATCAACTCAAACTAGAATCCTAATTACATTATAATTAGGATAATCTAAATATATTCCAACACGCCTCTGCAAGCTGAAGCGTGGATAAACGCAAAGCTTGGAACGTGAAGAAACGGTAGGTGAACTGCAAAAGTAGCACACCGACTGGCCATGGAGATTTGTTGAAGCAGCACACTGATTGGCTGCAAAATTTGTTGAAGAGGCAGCGTTGACTGGCTGTAAATATGTATTTATGTGGCAGCGTTGATTGGCTGCAAAAGACAGGCGGCGAACACTAATGGCTGCCTGAAATAGGGAAAGAAGCTCAGAAAACAGCAGTGACCGTAAGACAATTGTCCGGCAAACAATGATCGCAATATGCGATAAATGCAGGCGACGAATGGCCTGAAAAACAAGGGGCTGAAGCCATCATATCGATCAATCAGATCGTAAAGGCCAGCGAACAATAGCTGTAGCCATAAAGGCCAGCAAATAAAGGCTGAAGTCATAAAGATCAGCAAATAGGGCTGTAACCATAAAAGAATGAAGCTGTAACCATGAAAGGCTAGCAAATGGGGTTGTAGCCATGAAAGGCCAGCAAATGTTGGGGACGAATCAGTCCTCCAGATAAAAAGAGTGGATGAATTCCACAACAAATGGACATGTGTCCAAAAACATGCCGTGTCATTTTTGAGAAACGACAAAACAAGGCGTGCTCGAAAGGCAGCTGAGTAAGAGGAGAAGGGCAATTTGTGTCCCTTTCTTCAAATCTCTCCCTTTCTTCTTGGCACAGATCTCGCAGAGTGTGGCGAGAAGAAACAAGAAAACAAGAATGGTGCAGAATATGTGGACAGAGACTAAGTACTGCTTCTTTGGAGCAGCAAAGGAGTCCGTGATGAGACGCAAGGCCAATGGCAACACCATGAACAAAATGTTCACATGAAGGCGGAAGCTCGAAAACTTGATTGGCACTGAATGAAGACCCAACCTATATTGGTGTTGAATCTGAATAGAATCGGGTCAAGTCTGAGTATTCTCTGGTTGTATCTCTATAAGCTTCAAATCTGTAGCATCTGATAATAGTGGTTTCAACATTGTGAGATATGATTTGATATTTTGGACTGTCCAAAGGTGTCAAATCAAAATCTAAATTGATCAAACTTCTTGAGAACACTGGATTTGCTTTTCTAAGCATGTTCCACAGAGAATAACCAAGAATCAAGAGCACCCTCATACCCAGAAGGGTGCTGATCATCTCCCAGACCTCGTATGATTATTGCCTTGCTCCAAGGTCTGCAAGCCATGTGTCTAGCTTCTTTGCAACAAAATTATATTTTTAGTAGCTGGAGTCACCTAAACCAAACACTGCATAATAACCTCCACCCAGCCACAAGTGACTTAGATTTCTTGGCAAGTAAAGGATGAACACTGGTCCCATCTTGGTTCCATTTAATGTCAAAGATGCCAGCTGTTTCAACATGATGCAGCAGTTGGAGGCCTGTAGAAAATAGAAATGCTCCCAGATTGATTAGGTTGAATACCCTCTTGCAACGTATATGTTGCAGCAGCTAGAATATGATGCAGGCAAGAACAGATCCGGAAAACGTCACTGCAACAGGCGGACGGAGTGCAGATCTGAGAGAGAGTGGGGCAGGGGTGCCGGATGCTCAGCTAGACGCCGGATGTAGCAGAGGGTTTTCAGGCGGAGTCGGGCGGCTATATAGATCTGGAATCTCTCACGCCCAAATCTGCTTGTGGAAACAACAACCTGATCGGGAAACATCAAGCAGCAACTGGCTGCTTTGAATGTTTTAATGGGCTGCATAAGGAAAAACTGACAGATCTGAATCTGGAGAACAGAGCAGCTGCCCTTCTTCAGAAACCAGATCTGAAAACCAATGTTGATCTGGAGAGACAGTAGGCCCCTTTGTGATCTGGCTTCAACAATAGCAATGTGAAATCAGATCTACTCGAGATCTGAAGGCCTTGTTATCGAACAGACGCTGTGGGTGTCCAGATCTGGTACACTGCTTCTAACTCAGATTTGAAGAGCACTGAGAATATCCAACGAGAGAGAAGTGCCCTGTCGCTGATGCAGATGGAGTGCTGCAAAACAGCGCACTACGAGTCCCTTCGTTGAGAAGAAGAAGAGAACGGAAGTTGTCAGATGGGTTTGTTGTTTGGGGTGCTCGAATGGTGTATGTCGGCAAGAATGGCGAGCAGCAGCAAAGGGCAAAACAAAGACAGCCGTAGCAACACGGCTGGGCGAGAGAGACGGATCTGTAAACGTTTCCAACCAGATGTGGAGGCGTTGCACGTCGGGCAAACGAATGGCTGGGTTGTGCACAGAGGTGCAGATCTTGAGCGGCGAACAGATGAGAGAGTCCACCCTTGCAGCAGGAATTAGATCTGAAAAAGAAAACCAGATCTGAGCGGACAGAATGCTTTGTCATTTGTTTTACTTCCTGTTTAGAGATCCTCCAAGAGTCTTCACTGAGATGTTGAGCGGAGCGCAGCCAAGAACAGCAAACAGAGAATCACACTCGCGGACAGATCTGAGATCTGAACCGAGATGAAGAACAAGAACAGCAAAGAATCTCTTCCGACGAGAGAGCTGTAATAGTGGAAGACTGGCTTGGCATGGAGCATGGGTCAGAAGAAGTGCTAGAGTCCCCTCCCTCTGCCAACGAGATTCCTCGGGTAGAGGGAGAGAAGTGAAACTCACGTGAAGTTGACTCTAGATTGTTTCTTGCTCTGATACCATGTTAGAAGAGAGAAATTATATATTCATTAAAGAGTATTACACAACTATATATAGCCTTAGCTGACCCTAGGGCTATTACACCTCTAATCTAAATAGATCTCTTAATAGAGATAAACTCAAACTAGAATCCTAATTACATTATAATTAGGATAATCTACATATATTCCAACAAATCTTGCCAAGGACCATTGCCCAAATCACCGTCTTCCCTCCAACCGGCATTTCCCCCACCGTTTTCATCCTTGGCAAGTGCCTTTGCTCAACAATGATTGAAAATGAGTGTATGGTGAATCCTATAATGACATGCAACCTATATTCATGATTCATATAAGATGTTAGAGAGAGAAATTAATATTAAAGAATATAACAAAAACTATACAAATTCGCATACACAATTAACCAAATAGATTCAAAAAGGAGAATGACACATAAACTTAAATCCCTCAAGGTTGTATTGCTGGCCTTTAATGCAAAATCCCTCAAAAGACTAATTAAATCATATCAAACCCTGACCTAGGTCTTTTAGATTTAAAAATCAGTTACCAAGGGATGAAATAGGGCTCTGAGATCACCCAGGGTTTGCCAAAGAAATTCGAGTCTTTTATTTTTATTTTCAAGCAAGACAAGGTCTCAAATAGGTTGATACAATAGGTAAGGGTTAGATTTATAAGTCTAAGATATGGATCTAGAGGTTGGGGTGCAAAGTAGGGCAAAACGGAGCCAAAATGGTTGTGTTCGTACGGTCATTGTGTTAGAATGGAAATAGGGAGAAAAGAAAGTAATGGACGAAGAGGAAGAATTAAAGAGAATTCTCTATGTATAGTATTGCTTTTATTTCTAATAGAAGATAATATATGTATAGCCTATAGGGAGCCAATTAAGGTTAGGGAAAAAATTTATTTACAATCAATGATATCTAAACGTCAACGCATGTGTAAAATGTGAAAAATACACCATATCATATGACAATACGGACATGTACGGACTTTGTATAGATTGGTGGGTCCCATTGGGGTTTTGGTGGACTGGGTTGGGTCTTGGTTTGGTGTACCTTGAGTCACACAAAAGGTTCTTTGATCTCACACTAAGGAAACAGAAGGAGTCACCGAATTTTCAGATGGGAGAAACTTGAATTTCTACTTTCATTCATTCATGATCTCACACTAAGGAAACAGAAGGAGTCACCAAATTTTCAGATGGGAGAAACTTGAATTTCTATTTTCATTCATTCATCATCTTTCTCAAAAGTGTCTTACAACTATTTATGAAAGAAAGACTCTTAGATACCTTAGACACATTTGACTTAAGGCATAGAGTATGTCTCTAACAATTTTAAACTACACAATATAACACTAAAAAATATGAGTAAGACAAATGCCCAGATGGTGTTGGATCAACTCTTGGATTGGAACAATCCACCAATGAACAACTCAGATGATGTAAATGGATGGAGAATGCAAAATCTTTACATCCACTGCTAGACCAACATACAATCTAGGCTATTCATGGCTGAATCTGTCTCTATCTGTGATCGAATATATTAGAAATATGTACAAAATCATCATCCAACCATTTTGAGGAAGAATATAGATTCCAATGCATCTTTCTTCGCTGGCGTCCCATGGTCAGGTAGTCAACTACAAAAAAAGTTATAAGGTTGGATGAAATGGTGGGGAAAATAAATTATAAGGTTGGATGCAAGAGATCAATGGTGAGGTTGCTTTTCAGAAGGTGGTGTTGGATATTCTAGGTGTCCAAAATAGAGTTTCTTGAGATGATCTATTCCAAGTTCTCTGGCGTGATGTAACAGTTGTAACTGAAGTTGATTTGGGAAAAAGAATGGGAGAGGAGGAGACCTAACTGTTTTTCTTTGTGCAGAAGATCATATTTTCTGTATGGCTTTTGCAGATAGCAAGTTTTTTGTTGCACTATAGCTAAAAAAAACTGTGTTTTTGTCTATGGGGTAGGGATGGGTGTGGAGGTAGATGTGGCAGCATTGAAGCCATGAAAGAAATGGGATTTAAAATATAGAAGAAACAACCTTCTGTTTAATTTTCAAAAAAAAAGAAGCAACCTTCTGTTCATACCTGAAAAATATTCTTGTACGTACTATATCATATTTATCAAGGTGAAAGATATTGGATTTCTAATTAAAAGAAATACTCTATTTGTTTATTGTCATGCAATGTACCATATCATATTTTTCATTCAGAAAAAAGAAATTATATTTGGCAAGCTTTTGTTGCACAATGGAAGGTGCTCACTGTCGCAACTTGCAATTATGAAGGTTCAGGTTCAAATCATGTTGCCAATCAAAAAAATTATACTAAATCATGTAATAGATGAGCATGGTTGTCATTTCTTTAAAAAGGAAAAAAGAGCATGATTGTTGATAGAATTGAGTGAAAAAGTAGAATTCAGAAAACCGATCCCAGATAGATGGGACAAATGGTAATGATATTTATACATATATTCTTATTCAACTATCACAATCCAATGGTTCTTGTATACCCAAAGATCCTAGTTTCATGATTGTTAAGGGTTTCAGTTCCAAAATGGGCTATGCTTCTAGCCTATTAAGCTCAAATTGGAGTCCAAATATGGTGGTGCAGATTCTAACTCGAGCACAAAGGGGCCAAAATATGGGTTCTTTGACAATCCTAGTTTTCTATTCACATAGCTCTTTGAACTATCACTGTAACTTGGACTAAGTTTGTTACTGAGTAAACCAATCCATGACTTGGACTGTCGCATCACCAAGCCTAGTGAACTAAGTTCGCAAGCTATGCATGTAAGTGAAGAAAGTGCTTTATTATTAAATATGTCATGTAACGTGTTATCTTCTTGTTTTCATTGCATTTTTTGGAGTATGGAACCAAATGGATCTTCAATGCCTATTCATTATGAGAATTTTTGGTCTTATTTCTTTCATACTGGACACTTTAGTTAGTAGATATTACTATTAAGAAAAGTGTCTCCAGGGTTACAACCTATCTTTATTCTGTTTTGGTTTGTAGTTCTCCACTTAAAGTCAAGGAAGATGATGAAGTTGACAAGTTAGATATAAAATTGGATCCAAGAAGAAAATCAAAACGTGTGTACCAGTCGCCACCTCCTGAAGTTGGTTTGAAGATTAGCCGATCATTAAGAGTTAGTTGCTTGGACCTTTTTCTCACTCTTGACGTTGGACGTTAAATTGTACAATTATTATTTTTTATGAGAATTGTACAATTAATTTCATTTAGCCCATGCTATTATCTAGCTTTTTTGGTTATCTCATTAATTGAATTATTCAATTTTTGTTCATTACCAAGTCTAAATGGGGGATGCCATTTATCAATCAATATATTCTTTTCTTGAACTAACATTAATTATCCAATATTGTAAATTAGATATGTGCAAGTTTTGAAACCAATGCATTTCTAGTGTGTTCTTTAATGTGCTAGATGTCCAAGGAAATGGGCACTCTTATTTATTCTAGAGTTCTTGGTGTAACGACCCTACTCCGCCCAACATGATATTGTCCGTTTCGAGCATCACACGCCCTCACGGTTTTGCATTGGGATGTACGCCCACTCACACCCTCTAAAAGGCCTCATGCTGAGAGAAGGAAGGACACCACTTATATCCCAAGATTTGGATAACTTTCCAGGCGATGCGAGATACTGGAGTTTTCCCCCTCCTCTAGCGCCAAGCTGGAGACTTTTCTCTCTCATCCACGCAGATGGAGTTTTGCGCTCCCGCTCCCCCTCCTGCACGCCCGCCCGCCCCCCCTCCTCCTCCCCCCCCCCCATCTGGTGTGGGCCATCACAATCCCCCCACCTTGGATTAGAGTTGTCCTTGGCTTTGATACCATTTTGTAACGACCCTATCCCGTCCAGCATGATATTGTCCGCTTCGGGCATCACACCCCCTCATAGTTTTGCATTGGGATGTGCACCCATACACACATTCCAAAAGGCCTCATGTTGAGAGAAGGAAGTGTGCCACTTATATTTCAAGATCTGGACAGCCTCCCAGGCGATGTGGAATATTGGAGTTTTCCCCCTCCTCCGGCGCCCACACTGGCGATTTTATCTCTCATCAACGCACGTGGAATTCCCCCCTCCATCTGTTTTGTGTAACACCCCGAATTTTTAAGATATCAATTTACATGAATTTTGTCTATTTAAATTATAAATTAATGGACACGGACTTTATATGGGTAAGATGTGTTTAATTGGGTCAAGGTTGTTATTTGGGTCAAAATGCCCTAAAGGGACCCAATGGGTCATAGTTGACTTGGTTGACCACCAAGTGAGTCCAAGCTTAATTTGGTTGGGGTTGATTTGAGTTGGAAATTGAATTAAATGGTTGAGTTGGATTAAATGGTTGAGTTGAATTAAATGGTTGAGTTGAGTAAAGTGGTGAGTTAAATTAAAAGTGAGTGAAGTGTGAAGGTGAAGAATTGTTGTTTCAAACACCAAATCAAAGGGTACACGTTGGCATGGGAGTTTCATCTCAAAGATGAAACCCCCACATGGAGAAGTAATGGAGAGGTGAGTTGTGGTGTTTTATTTCAAATTCAAACTATAGTACACGTTTTGTTGCATGGGAAGTTTCTCTCATGCATGAAACTCCCAAATGGGAATTAAACGGAAATGTGAGGAGTTTCTTATTTTCAAATTCAAATCAAGATGGAACACCAAAAGGAGGGGGACGGTCTAATGTGCTACACAAAGCCAAAAAGGCAAACCGTTGGGCACAAGGGGTTTCATCTCATGGATGAAACTCCCACATGGGGAATTAAAGGGAGAGGTGGCGGTTACACAAGACAAGCTAGGGCTTTGCCGTTGGAGCCTTTGGGAGTTTCATCTCATGGATGAAACCCCCAAGGGAAGCATTAAGGAAATGGGAGTTACACATGGGCTGCACCAAAGCCATCACCTTGGCCGACCATCTCATTGGGAACAAAACAATTGGACATTCATCTCATACTCTCCCTCTCCCTCTTGGCTGTTGTCTTTCCCTCAAAACATCCATTGGCCGACCAGCACTCTAGGAGAAAGAAGACCAACCACTTAGAGAATTTTATCATGTTCTCTCCCTCCCTCTCAAGGCCAATTCTCCTCTCAAGACCAAAAAGGACTTAGCATGATTTGATCTCAAGTTTCTCTCTCAAACTACCCCTTTTGGCCGAACCACTCCAAGTGTGTTATCAAGATCAGTCTCGGCCACAAGAAGCAAGAGGAAGGAGGAAAAGAGGCTAAGGAAGAAAGGAAGCAAGAAGGAGCAAAAGAAAACCGGAGGAGTCGCAGAACCGGTAGGTTTTTCTTCATGGATTGTATTTAAAGTAAAGAACCATAGGGTTCGGCCATGGTGTATGGCCGAACCCCATGGAAGAAAGATTAAGAGATGTTTATGATTTTTAATGGAAAAGAGGAACCATAGGGTTCAGCCATAATGCATGGCCGAACCCCATCAAGGATCATTGGTTTTATTTTAAGGGATCTTGAGGGATAAAAATCATGGACATATGAGTATGTGTTAAAAGGTTTTCAAAGGGTTAAAATGGAAGATGTTTAATATTGTAGAAAGGTTTTAATGTTGGAGGGTTGGATAAAAAAGAATGGAAAGGAAGGGCACCAAAACCGAAGGGTGAGGTTCGGCCATGGTGTATGGCCGAACCCCACCAAATATATTAATGGAGTTAGGGTTTCTTAGACATTGAATCATGTGGACTGGTTTATTAATTTTAAAGGGTTTCAAAACATGAAAACCATGGAACGTGTGAATACCTTAAAAGGGTTTTTAAATGGATATATGGTTAAGGCATGGGTCGGCCATTGTATGGCCGAACCATAGTATTATTATGGCTAAGATGTTAAAGGGGGACAAAAGTTAAATGAGTGAGGTTCGGCCATGGGTATGGCCGAACCCCACTAGAGTGTATATTATGGACATGAAAATGGTGGATGCATGTTAAAGAATTTTAAAGGACTTTGAAGGGATTAAATGGAGTAATGTTTATGGACATAGGTTGTTAGCAATGTTAAACAAGGGTTAGACCAATGGCAAAACCGTAAATACAAGCTAGAATGTAAATATGAGAAATTGATGGATCATGGGTTCGGCCATACATGGGTAATATTTTTATGGACCTAGGTTATTATAAATGATAAATGATTGCTGTATAAGTAATGAGATTAATGGACTTGAAGAAGGGATTAAAATCAAGATAGTGAGGTTCGGCCATGTAGTATGGCCGAACCCCACTAAGGTGTATTTGGTGGACTTGGACCTAATGTTAAATCAAAAGGAATATGGGTTTGACTTGTCGATATGTAACAAGGTGACGGGACCTCTTAAACGGTGCGCGATCGTGAGCGGTTGCCGGATAAAGGAGCAAGGACATTTAGTGGTCTTGGGTAGGATTCTACCTCATTGGAACATGGTTATGTAATATGTTTTTATCTTTATTTTGATGATTTATGTTGTAAATATATTATGTTTCAAATGTGGAGTTTTCAAGGCTATGGTTATTTATTTTACATAGCATATGGACATGTACATCTCATGCATGGCATGGGAGGGAAGTTTGTAATCGGAGGCCACGTTCCGTCGGGGCTTCCGTAAGGCAATCGTGGGAAGACCTTGATGTGTATAATCCCATCAAGAAGAATCCGGAGGCCACACTCCTTCGGGGCGTCCGAAAGACCACTGTGGGGATACCTTGATGAGGAGAATTCCATCAAGAGGTTACAAGTATTGTGATGGGTGGTACTCATTGCATAAGTCATATGGCATGGCATGATTTCATATGGTTTTGATGATATGATATTATATATGATTTTGTTACTAACCCATGTGTTAGCCCTATTTAAAATTCTTACTCGGCGCGTTGTTCTAACGCCCTACTTCTACCCTAGTGAATGAAACAGGAAATGAAGGAAATGATGATCGTGAAACGGAGCCAAGCATAAGAATTTGGGAATGTTTAGTGTTATTTTATTAAGTTACTCAAGGACATGTAATTTTAGTAGTTAGGCTTCGGCATGTAATAATTTAGATAATTTTGCTATGGTTTGGAATGGTTATTTGGATGTTTAAGTTAAGGTAATTTTGGTTAAGTGACTAAGTACTTTGCTCTCTAAAATGGAGTAGCCTTAGGTTCTATTATAATCCGCAATCAGTTTATGTTATATTCCACAATTATAAACTTAATACGTGTGAACCATCGCAGTGGACTTAGTCCACGCACACGTATGGTTGGCCAGTTAAGGGTCGGGCTTTAGAAACTCGGACTTAACTTGTGTCGTGACGTCTCGCTCTCTATCACTTTTAAAAAAAAAAATAGACTCTGATTTTCGGAAAGTAAGTGAAAAAGGGCGGGGCGTTACATTTTGTGTCATATTCATGATTGCGGTCATGTTGATTTGCAATTGGAAGAAGCTTTTAGGACTTATGCAAGTTGAAGAACTACAAGGATGGTAAATATGGGGACTTGTTGGAAGAATCTTCTTTTACATAGTATTTGTCAAATTGGACCTTGGAGCTCCACATTTCCAAGACTAGCCCTTGAATGCCATTTTTGGGAGATTTTAGGTGACTTTCCCTTGTGCTACTTATATCTCTAGCAATAAGCATGTTCAACTGAAAATCATACTTTATCTTCCTCATCTGCTATCATGCCATTAGTGATATGCTTGAGGCTGTCTCTATCCCTATCCATTCTATCCTTGACAGATGGTGTTGGACCGCTGGCAATGACGGGTCATTCAACATTGCTTCTGCCATCCAGACCAACTATAGAGACTTTGGTGACCCTATTTGGGTCAATCAAATTTGGTTCCCTAGCTGCTTGAAACGTCACTCTACTCTAGCTTGGTTCTACTTCAACAATGCCCTCAAGACGAAGTTCCTCCTTCACAACTTGGGTCTGGTTAGGGATGTCAGCTACATTCTTTGCTTCTCTGATGAGGAGTCGCATCTCCATTTGTTGCAATGCCCTTTCTCTCGTCATATGGCTCCTCCTCCTGGATAAATTCCTCTATGCTTCTCATTCGGATGACATTGTCGAGGACTCTACTACTATGGTTCATAGCATGAGTGGTAGCTTGCAGCTAAGCTTGCAGCTAAGCTTGCGTTGTCGGCTTTAATTTGGCACGTTTGGAATGAAAGGAATGCTAGGATTTTCCGCAACTCGACTCGCAACCACGAGCAAGTCTACTTAAACATCATCCATGATATCAAGAATCGTCTCTACTTCCTTTTTTCCATCTCGTCCTTCATATTGTGAGGGAGCGTTTCTCTGCTGTGTGGGACATCCCCCCTGCCATTCCGGCAATTCCTAAACGCCCTGATCCAAGGCCAATTGTTTATGAACACGGCTTTCTCATCATCCACTGCTTTCTGGTTGAGGGGAGATCAACGATGGGCGCCTTCTACTGCTGTAGAGTTTCTGGGATCAATGGGCACCTCTTCTCATCTACTTTAGGTCTGGATGACACCTTATCTACTCTCATTTTTACTCAGAGGGTCCTATTGTTTCTTATTCACCATGGGCATCGTCTACATCAGCTCTTCTTATGCAAGGATATAGTCTCTCACATTTCTTGCTCTGTTGTCAAAAATTGGTCCCACCATGGCCATGTTGCGCTATCAGGGCCCTTATTAATCTTTTTGACCCCGATCGCCCAAAGATCGCTTGCTCTGGGTGTTTTGACATTGAGAAGCTTTCTGACCACCATTCCTATGGAAACTCTGGTATCTTCCTTAAGGCCTTGCCTAATATTTAGTTTGGGCCTGTCTGTTTTGTTCTTTTGCTTGTTTTGCCTGATTGTGAGCTGTTTTTTTATATGTGCCGTTCGGCTTTATTCATTTTTTAGCCGCTAATTGTGACTGCTCTCTGCCTGGCCCAGGCTGTGGGCTTTATGTCTATTTGAGCTTTGGGCTTTCTTTGAATGAAATACTAACCCATCATTCAAAAAATTGAGACCATCGAGACAAATGGGTCAAATCAAGGGAATTCTATGATGGATGAGTGCCACCACTCAAAATGATGGACAAGCCATTTCCCATGATATGTATCCAAGTATCCAACAACAAATTAAGTCATTAGGACCTTGTCGGACACATCCAATGATGGATTGAGTCATAAGATTTACTAGAAGCATATTTGAGGTGGACCAAGCCACCAAGGTTTTCTGTTGACATAACCAACAGAAAATGAAGTCATCAAGACCTTGTTGGGAACATTCGATAGTGGATTGAGTCATCAAGCCCATTAGAAGCATATTCGATGGTGCCTCAAGCCATCAAAAGCCTTTATTGACATATCTAATGCCAGATCAATTTTAAGACCCTGCTAGACACAACCAATGGTAGATTGAGTCATCAAGGCCCACTTTTTTTTAGCAGTAATAATGGTAATTCATTCAAGAGTAAAAACTATAAATACAACAAAAATGTCTAAAAGCAATAGACCAAAGAAGGGAAAACAACAAGAAGAGTAAAAGAAAGAGAAAATCAAAATACAAGCACAATGTATAATAAGAAAAATACTATCTAACATCCCTCCGATAAAAAGCAATCAAATGGTCGTCCCCGAAGATCAAAGGAAGAAGACTACTGAGGAACCCTTCTCTACTCCCAACTTGGCAAAGCAGTCTGCCACGCCATTTGCTGAACGGCTAACATGAATGAAGGATACATCAAGCCCTGTTACATAGCTCTAATCTCTAACTGTAGTGATTAGTTTCCAAGGAGGACGCCTTTGACCCTTGGCCCACTTAAAACATGTTGATGGTGGATCAAGCCATCAAGGCCTTTCATCGACATATTTAACAGTTGATTAAGTCGTCAAGACCCTTCCAGACACACTCTATGGTGGATTGAGTCTTCAAGACCCATCAAAGCATATTTAACAGTGCTCCTTGCCTTGGACCATTGAGGAGACTTCAATGCAGTTGGTTCATTTCACATTGTTAGGGTGCTAGATAGAATTAGTGTCTGTCAGGCTTCCTTCTCTAATTGGTTGACCTTCGCTGCATGGCACTGATTTCACATGGAGCTACTTTCAAGTAATATATCTGCACTGTATTTGTGGTAAAATGATGCATTTATTTGTTTCTTGGGGGAAAAGGTATGCATTTCTGAATCAGAAAATGCAAAGATGGGGAAAATATTTTGGAAACAAGAATTGACATTTTTTTATTTAAAAGAATACCTATGTTTAATCATCTTGGGAACAAATATTGATTTGCAGATTGTTATTAAAAAAAATATTGATTTGGAGATTGACATGAAGCATTGGAGTCTTGAGCCACTATAGTAAAACTGTAGAAAGTAGTGCTGTTGCCACGAGCCTTATCTGTTGGTAGCATATTTTTGGATTTTAGACCCCTTATGTATCAGCCAAGATTATCTATTCAAAGGAAAAAGGGGGCACCAGCCAAGGTTGCATCAGCATCTGCACTGTTTTATTATGAGGTTCCAAAATTCGCATTAAGAAGTTAATCTGTGCTCTTTATGATTTGAGTGGGGGTTCCATTTCCTGAGTACTGCAATGTTTGTTGTGTATATGCCCACTTTCATGCATTTGCAATATATAGAATTTCTCACAATATGCTATTGATACAATTGAAGACAACTTTGGTGGCACAATTTTGTGGTTTCTTCCTCTTAGTATTTTTTTAAGAGGTAGCTGTGCCAATATTGTTAAAAAAATTCTGCTATGCCCCCTTCCATACATAGCCACTTGCTAACATGGCATCCGGTTTACCTGTTCCAAGTTATGCTGCAGTTGGAATAAGTGTACAATAAGTGTGGCTCACTGATGGGGTTTTGTCATTTGGATAATGTGATGAGTGGACCCTCCTAAATTTTAGGCAGGGCACCTACACAATGTGGCCCACCTATTACATGGCTTGGCCATGATGTATTTATTCCTGTCTTGGTATGTGGTGTCAGCTGCTCAATCCCTGCAAAATGTGACCCTCTTTTTTCTTAAATAGGATTCTACAAGATAGGACGTGGATTATAAATGTAACTTTTTTGTTTAGTTGAATGTTTGCAGATCCTTAATGCCAAAACAGGCTTGTTTAGTAAGCGTATGAAGATTATCCATCGTGATCCTACACTTCATGCTCAACGAGTGGCTGCAATTAAGGTTTGTAGTTTTAAGAACTTGTTTTTTGACAAGTTGGGAGTTTTTTTTTTTTTTCGATCAAGGAACATGGCAATCTTTTATCCTGTAAGTTGGTTTTTGTGTGAACAATTTAAGTTCTTTAGTTGGTACACACTGAAAGTTCTGGGTGTTAATGCTGTATCATTTGTAGAAAGCAAAAGGGACTGCTACAGCAAGGAAGCAGGCATCTGAAGCTATGAAAACTTTTTTCAGCAATCCAGAGAACCGCCTTAAAAGAAGCATTGCTATGAAAGGTCAGTGCATCCTTCTCATTGGAATTGCTTCCTTCTCTCGGTTATGTTACTCTATGGATAACTTCAATCTTCAATTTCAACTATGTAAGTTATGGCTGTTTATGACTCAATGAAAGTAAAACAAGGGCATTGCTTTGTGTTAGTGCTTTCTGAATGAGGATGGTTTTATAGAAAGTTAAGGGGGAAAACTAGAAAGAGCAGTAAATTGACATAAAGAAATGGAATCTATTAGAAGACATGGAAAGAAAAGGATCACAAGTCCTGAAGACGTGGTGGAGGAAAGGTTCGGGTAGCGGTAAGGTAGGTGGCCTTTTTAAAGAAAAACTGAGAATTCTAATTGGAAAAGGAGACGAGACTTTCTTCTGGAGTGACATATGGGTAAGAGATAGACCCTTAAAAGAAATTTACCTGAGACTCTTTCGGATAGCTAGAAATAGGCAAGTAAGGATAATGAAATGCTTCATGATCGAAGGGGAGTTCACTAGGTGGGACATGGATTTTAGAAGAGAATTTAGCCTTCGAGGAAGAGAGCCTATTGGAACTTAAGGGTTTTCTAGGTGTTGTACCCATTTTTCGGAGTTTGGAAGATGAACTTATCTGGACTGGTAACGCATTGGGATTTTTCTTTTAGTTAAGCGCGTACTGGAATTGGCTAAAAAGAATCCATCAATAGGAGTTGCCTGAGCCTTTCAACATAGACTGGAGCGGCTCCGTCTAGAGTTCAGGCTTTTACTTGGTGTGCCCTTAAAAAATGGATATTGTCCAAAGCAGAACTCAATAGGAGGGGATCGGTGTGTCCGACGACGATTTTACCTGCCCTCTTTGTGGAGAACATGAGGAAGATGTCGATCATTTGCTAGGAAGCTGCCCAATATCAAGAAATCTATGGAACCGGTTCGCTTCCTTGATGGGAGTATCTTGGGTTCTCCTTAGTTCCGTTTTGACAATAGTGGATAGATGGGTAATCTCCAAATTGGGACCCGAGTTCAAGTTGGCATGGAACATTATTTCGTCAACTATACTTTGGTCAGTCTAGAAAGAAAGGAACCAAAGAGTTTTTGAAAATGGAGAACATTATTTCGTCAACTATACTTTGATCAAAGGAAGACGACTTATTCCAAACAACGAAATGAAGATTATGTTCTTGGCGGGCTACCAGTTTGGATTTTAAAGGTGTTAGGTTATTGGACTTCTACACTTCTTGGGATGGGTGCTTATCCGGATCACATATGAAAAAGACTAGATTCTTGGGATGAGTGATTTTTTTTTGGGGGGCTACAGAGGTGGAAATGATTTTTTTTGGGGGCTAGACGTAGAAATGATCTTTGCCTGTCAAGAATGCCCCGTGCATGCAATTGGATCCTCCAAATTGCTCCTGGTAGAAATTTTCTATGAACAGATCTAAAGATCACTTTAGCACTCCTGTATCATATTTGTTCTGGCCTCGTCTTGTTTAATTCATGTCAAGGATCACATGATCTTGGACTAATGCACAGGGTTGCTACGCCCAAGTCTTTCCTTTGGAATCAATATGTGGTCATTACAAAACATTGTTTAGCACCTGAAAAGGGTGCCTAAAGGGTGTGTAACAAAAATTATCTCACTGGTTTCCTTTATCCCCTTTCTATACCGTAACCCCTCATTTCTAGAGTTCCCCTATCCATGATACTGCTTTATTTGACGTATTGGCCAACTCATTTTGTGCAGTTGGTTTTGATATGTCGGGTTAGTGAATTTGGAAAATAGAATAACACGTATGGACTCTTGATCTCCTTATTTCCATTGCAGGATTGAAGTTCTACTGCAGCAACTGTGGAGAGGAAGGACATAGAAGATTCTACTGCCCAGTGCGAAAGAATGATACTGTGGGAGGAGAGCACAAGTTCAGATGTGGTTTATGTGGGGAAAGGGGGCACAACCGACGAACCTGCCACAAGTCAAGGTCTAGTGAATCAGCAACAATGGGGGACCATAGGCGCCACCATTGCATGTTGTGTGGTCAAATTGGCCATAATCGTAGGACATGTCCTCATGGGGCTCAGAAGAAAGGAAGCACTTCAGCTTTTAAGAAAAAGGAAGGAAGCAGTTCAACTAAAATGAAGGGCTTGCAAACCTCTAGAGGTAGGACATATTGCTGCAGCTATTGCTTCGAAAAGGGACATAATATTAGAACATGTCCCAATAGATGACACAAATTGAGCAATATTGGAATTGCATATAGAACTTCTTCATTGTTGGTAAAAACAGTATGTTGCATTCAACCATTGTGTATATTTGCTTATTTTAATCAGAAATAGCATTGTTTGCAGTTTCTGCACTCGTTTTGGAATATCATAGAGCCTGTAGTGCAGTTGGTAAGTGCTCATTGTTGGAAACTAAAGATTATAGGTTTGAGTGATATGGGTGTCAGATAGAAACTCGACCTATGTAAACTAATTTGTTGAATCGAATGAGTGTCAACCCCAAACAGAGATGATAAATAGCTTAATGATAATGTCGTCATGCATAAAAAAAATGACTACATACATGTACAGTCTCTTGTGCCTAGCTCTAATATATATGTAGTACTTATGGTGAGATGCAGGCAATTGTTACTATAGGACCAATTAATATGATAGCCCATGGATGGTTTCCCAAATCTTCCACATTGTTACCATTCCCAACCCTTGGACCATTTTATTCTTATGATTTTCTATCTTGTATAGGCCATTGATTTTATATACTTGGGCTCAAGTTCAAATTGATGAGATAAATAGTTAGATGATGTTGACCGTTCCTATTCTTACCGCCTTATGCATCTTTCTAAATATATGCCAAATATAATTTGTTAACTTGTTGGGCCCTTGAATAAATGGAGAAGTAGAAACATGGGTCAAAAAATCGGTTGTGGGCCCCATGCGGCTAGTATCAGTTGTATTACTGTATGTATTGTATTGGTTAGTACAGCCCAATAAGTCATTGTATTGGGCTCATTTTTTGTCAAAAAATCTAAAAATATACAAAAAGTAGTGAAAATGAACAACTCATTTTTCCATAATTTTAGTTTAAAATCTCAAATGTCTTGATGGAGTTTCGGACGGTTGAAGACAATTATTATTATATAAGTAAGCATGCTAAAAATGTTAAAAAAATATTCAAAAAAATGAAAAATCTGAATTAGCAAACATATGAGATGAAACTGGCTTTTTCCACTATCTCATAACCACTTTTGTGAATCATTAAAATATAATTTATCAAAAACTTAGACAATTTTTTTTAAAAAATTGGAAAAAAAAATGAATTCACTTTTTTTTTTAGTTCGAAGGGGGGAAATCTCGTTGAAATTCCTGGAGTTAGATTAATTCTCTTATGAATTCACATTTTTACTGCCAATGATTAGAGAGTGGATGACATTTTGTAATGTGCATTGTCCACCACTTTGATTGAGTTAGAAGAAAATTGATATTTTAGATGGATAAAAGATTTAACTTCAAATTATACTAATTTCTTTACACTAATTAATTAAAAGAGATAAATGTGATTCAAAATCGATTATTCTTTAGCAAGAAATGTTTCTTGCATGCAAAGTTTGTGAGAGTAAAGTAGTAGTGATAAGTTTGATATCCCTTTTGAGCAGAGGTGAAAATATAGGCCGATACGATATGTATCGATCGGGGTTTTTTAACCTGATACGTATAGGCCGATACGATTAATATCGGCCGTATTGTAAAAAATTGGGAATATCGGCTGATATCTTGACCACCGTATCAGCCTGGATATTGACCGATTTGATTTTTTTTTTTAAACAAAAAAAATCACGTTATCCGGCCGATATCTCGGTCCAATATCAGCCTAGATATCAGCCAGTATCGGCTGAAATTGGTTTTCGATGGGAAACCAAAATGGTTTTGGGGAAAAAAACTATGGTTTGGAAGAGAAACCAAAGTTGTTTCGGGAAAATCATGAGCTCGACCCCCGACGAGGTCTGTGGGATGGGATCACCAGTAAATATTTGATAATCAGACTCTATAAACCTAATAATTTTATAGTAATTTGAACATCTAAATAAGGAGCCACACATTCCATTTTCTACAATTTTTTTAATTTTTTTCATAATTTTATTAATAATTTTGAAAAATCCCAATGTTTTAACTTCAAAATAACATTTGAACATGTAAATGACCGATATTTAATGAAAAAATTACACACCCAATAAGCCCATAATTTTCTGCATTTTCTATAATTATTTTGGATTTTTTGAAAAAAATTCAAAATTAAAAAATAAATCAGATGAGAGAGAATGATATTGGCCTATATGGTGGATATGTATTAAATCCGATTTTTAAACCCCTGCTTTTAAGTGTTGCTCCTAAAGGATTGTAAATGGTGGTAAGATCCAATTCTTTTGATTGCATATATGATACGCGAGAGCTCCATATTGCAAATGAATCACCATAATGTGATTGCATTTGAAGGTTTTGCATCTCATATGATTGGGGTGCATTGCACTAGATATATAGGAAGAAGATTAAGATGATTGTGCAGTTGAATTATCAATTTGACGATAGATACTATAAGGATCAACCAATCGTTATGTAGTACTATCAGAATAGAACAAAGTCTATATTTATTTTCACCAACATGATCACATGGTATTGTATGTTAATCATGTACTAGATTCGTATTCCTTTCTTCTTTGGAGCTGGAGTGTTGGAACTAGCTAACATATACGGGTGGATAATTGTGACCATCATATGGGATGAGAGTATAATTGTCATCATCATCACCAAATATGAGTTTGCAGTGCCCCTCTTGTGGTTGATTAAATAGAATAATTGCCTTTTTTTTTCTTTCTTAATGTCCTCAATTTTGCTATCTTGTTGTTTCCTTTTTCTTTTTTTTGGTGTGTTGACATTGTCAAGAACATTCATCCATATGAATAGGGCTGCAACTTGGGTCGCGTTTTGGCCTGACCAGCATGACCCGACCGAGAAATCATGCGGGTTGGGTCAAGAATTTTGGGTCAGCGGGAAAGGTTGGGTTTAGAAGATAAAAACCCACATGAAATTCGGATTGGGTCGGGTTGAAGATTTTACAAGTTAACCCGACCCGACCCGACCCGACCATACCGACCCGGCTAAAATTAGGCTAAAATGAGTTCAAAATGCGGGTCGGGTTAGAATTCGGGTTGATTCTGGTTAGAACTTGGGTCAAGTTTGGTTATGAAGTTCGGGTTGAGAATTTGGATCAGATTCCATATATATCAACTCGGGTCGGGTTGGATTTTAAGGAACCCAACTCATCCGACCCGAGTTGCAGCCCTAGTGACCATCATATGGGATGAGAGTATAATTGTACCACTTTGATAAAGGATCATCATTGACGAACAAATGATTCAAGTAGATTGCAGCAAAGAAATTTGCATGACTCGCAATGCTAGGGTTCCTCATAGGGTTTCTTATTTGTAATCCTTAGCTGTAGTAAAGGTAGACCATATCATTGAGCTTTTCTAATGGTAACATTTTCCCTAAGCTTGGAGCAGATGTAGTTAAATGTTGACCAATTCCTCTTACAATTAAATGCACTTGTTTGGGTCAAGTGACAAATAGTGTAATTTTTTAATGTATTTGCATATCACTTAAAGAGGTTGGCTTGATGATCAAGAATCTGTCTTAAAAAGCGAGAGTTTTGTGTTCATTTCACGCTCACCCATAAAGGGTCACTCTCCATTGAATTTATCCTGTGTATGTGAATTGAGAGGTTTGCACAAACTTCAAGAATTAGTCAGGAAGACGTGAGCCAGTTCCTATCTTCATAAAATTGGAAATATCAATTATAAAGAGACATGTAAATGAGTATGGAGTGACACTATTAAAGATTGAACTGTATATGTCAAAGCATGGATAAGAAAAGTTGAAAAAACAATTTAAGTAATATCTCATGTAGAAAAGTAGTACATTAGAATTTGACACTGTCATCTGTAGAGTCTTGACCAAACTGTCTAGGAGGTCGAACCTGTGGCGTTAAGGTGTCAACTCCTCGATGTGTTGACACCATGGATTGATGTACAAAGCTGCATCCTGCATGACATTGATGAAAATACATATGAGAAAACATATTTATACTATTAATCATATAAAATAGTTGACTTATCTAATCTAAAATCGATCTCGAGAAGCGGGAGCTCCCAATTTGATTTCTATTCCACTCTAAAGGAACTATCTATAGAGTTACTCGATGTTAATGACTAGAGAGGCTTATACATATTCCAAAGATTAATCCGATACTCTAAGAAGCATAGACATCTTGGTTATAAAAAAATAGTCGACTTGCCTACTACTTTGTGTGCTTGAAATAATTTATTGATTTGTTTATTTAGTATATCCATTCACGCCTTTAGCTTTTCAATTATGTTAATCTTTACTGCCACTCCAAGAATTGCTTTAAATATGTATGCCATTGTTGGCTTCTTGTTTCTATTCAGCAAATGGAAACCTTAAGAAAAGGGGTCCACAACTGGACAACGAACATTGTGTATTTCCAAAATGGTTTCGACAATAGAAACCAACTTTATAATTGTGATATGATATTCTACAACTTCTTTTCTTCTTCTAAAACCTTTGTAGCTACACAACCCAGGCTTCAGACGAACTTGAGCTTTTATAAGGACTCGGACTCGGGCTTTTGGTGGTAGAACCCGGCCTCGGAACAAGCCTATTAATGATGTGGCAAAGCAACGAGAGTGAAGCAGTGGTGGGTAGTATATGTAATTTAAATAAAAGGTAAAAGGCATTTTTGACCTTCCATAAAAAAATGTTGTCCCATGTTAAAAAATGGTGGTGTTCCAAATGAGATGTTCACTCATGCACCAAGTCTCATGGTTTTACTATACATGCCCAAGTGCAAAGCCCATCAAACATCTCATGGTTTTACTATACATGCCCAAGTGCAAAGCCCATCAAACAGAGAGGTGATGAGCATGTTGTTATCGTTTATCCTTCAATATACTATCCATAAAATATCTTCATGATCAGATTGATCAAGTCATATTGTTAAAGCTCCCAAAATGTCATCATTATAGATTATTTTTTAAATACCTAAACTTTATGGCCTTTAAAAATATGACCTTTAAAAATATGATTTGATCAATGTGATCACAATGAATTTTAATAGACAATATAATGAAAGAATGATCATTCTAAAGGGCCACCACCCAGGGGTTTAAAAATCGTTTTCGACCGATATATCTGCCGATATTTCAGCCGATATTGTGAATATCAGCCGATAACAATATATATCGGCCGATATTCACCACTTCAAAATCGATACATATCGGCCGATACGATATGTATCGGCGGATATTTGCACCCCTGCCACCACCATCTTATTTTGTGGACCCTATGCTTACGTGCATACCATAATACCATATGAATCAGTGCATAGGTGAACATTTTATAATGTCCCAGGTAGCCCTTACACAAAATGTAGTATGAGATTTTACTCTTTGTTTTAGGATCATAGAAGTTTGGACTGGTTTTATAGATAAAATAGAATTGGATTCTAAAAGATAAAATTGGCTGCTAAATATAAAGTAAAATATTGAATACATAGTCAAATGCAAAATACAAATTTTAAAATGCAAAATTGATGATTTGTCAACCCATGATTAGTGCAGCAACAACAGAGGATCCTCACTCAATAAAGATCATACATATTACTTACAAAGTCATGTACAAGATGATAACATGAAACTGGTCCCAATTATTTATATGTACTTAAATATAGATGAAACAAATGCTTTGATGAAGTTGATAATGATTTAAAAGTTAACAAAAAGCACCACATTCTAGATGTTTTTTCTCAAGGTTTAGGTCAAATTTAGATTAACTCTCCAAACTTGATATTCTATGCTTGAACCTACGAAATGAAGCCACAAAAATCAGACTACTACATCATCAAACTCTTAGTTATAAAATTTTCAGAATTAAAAATTTCAAATACCTACGCAGTAAACAAAATAGATCTAATACCATATATCATTGCCAGAATCGTCCACACAAATAGACATAAATTTAAGTCATTATCTACTACCCATAAAATAAAAAAATCCAACCTATGTGATTGTATTATCTTCTCAAAACAATCAGAAAATTTAAAGTGCCATCCAAAATTGCATAATCTTACCACCCACCCCCAAAATGTACAAGGTGGTCCTCATACAGGTTGGGTTTTTTTCTTGAAATATTACAAGTATAAGCATGTTAACTGTTGAGCCCATATTCCTATTCGTCACCAGCGCGACGATATGGCATGTACCGGTGATCTTTCGCGGCATTCTTCCTTCGCCGCTTCTCAATAAAGGCTTCAAGCTTGCCTGCAGCCTGTCAAATTACAGCAGATGAAAAACAATAAAATCATCTACATTTCCTCAAATCGGTTTTAAACAACTTTCATGTCTCATACTTACCTTCAGATTGTCATATTTCTCAATTAGCTTCTGTTCCCGGATTTCCGCTGCACAAGAATCAATTGGTTAGGCTTTGAATATGCAACCTTTTGTGTGTATGCATGAAAGAGAGAGAAAGAAAGAGAGATTTGGACACACATTTCTTGAGATAATACGGTCGTTTTCCATGCTTTGCGGCTTCTCTTTCTTTCTTTTTATGCTCAGCAAGAATCTTGGTCTCAACTCCTTTTGCCGATCCTGCTTTCAGCTGTTTGTCCTGGATAAATGAAGTCATCTATGTGAAGAACACTCTCTGATGGCATCAGGCAGCCAATTTACACCAAAGATTTTTAATCCAAACAATTTAAGTCTTCTGCCTAATGTAGAATTCCAAGACAAGCTGGAGTGTTGTCATCAATATATGCAGCAGCGCGCAATGAGAAAGGGTAGCAAGATACATGAAGGAGCAACCAAGTAACTAATTATTATTTATTCACGCGTCACAGAGTCTTGTAAGTTGTTTACCAAATGCAATGAAAATATGAAAACAAACACCATGGTTTTCTGTGTAGACAACCTTGAGGAGGTGCTTAATGTCTTCGGAGTGCTTAAATGCTTCCAAGCATTCGCAGGGCTAAAGGCGAACACTGCAAAGAGTGACAAAACTAGTGACTACTTCAGAAGCTTGTATTATGAGGTTAGCTGCTTACATTGGATGCACCAAGGTACGACTTCCATTCTCCTATTTAGGCCTTCCTTTCTACCCAAATCCTTTTCCATGTGGAAGCCAGCCATAAAAAAGATCTAAAAAAGAAACTGTCTTCCAGGAAAAAAATCTACCTGCCTTATCACCTCGACCAAAGTCCTTCTGTCTTTCCTAGTGCCCCTTAATGGTTAGAGAGCAGGTCTTTCCATCAGAAAGGCTAAGCCCTGTGGAAACTTGTACATTTGGCCATTGCCTGGCTTGGTTTGTTGGGAATGAGTATAACAAGCACAATTTTGAAGAAAGCTTCCTCCAGTGCTTGCATTATTGAGTGCATCAAGATGAACACATTTAGTGGGTGATGGCCGGGTCTTTTCATTGGTTATTCAGCTGATCAGTTCAACGGGATCGGTCATGGATTGGGTAATTGGGCTTGATGCAGTAGCATTTGTTCAAGTTGCTATATATTTTTTTTCCCGAGTTCTCATCCCCATTTCTCTCTTCTTTAGCATGTCTTTGTTCTCTAAAAAAAGGGCCAAATGTTGATAGCATGACATCTCCCATCCGATCATAAAATCACCTTTCTGTATCTTTTGTGTTATAACTGTAATGCAAGTTACTCTCTTGTCACCAGCAAGCAGTCTGCTGGCTTTGTAAAAGGTCTAGACTGCAATCTCTCTTGCGCACTTGAGGAAAGGAACACTTGCAAAAGACAAATTACTCACAGAAATACTACTCGGGCACATAAACATGCTACTTCATAGAGAGAGTGATTAACCAATAGAAGATGAACCCATTGCTTCAATGTAACAAACATGCAAAATTTGTTATGAGCGTTGCAAAACAAATTCATGAAGAAATCTTTCATTTGTGAAATTCAAGAGTGAAAACTATATTACTTGAATTTCAAAGGGAAGGGAAAAGTAAGAGTTCTGCCACTTCGAATGCTATGAAAGCTAGAGAGAATGTAGGAGCAGAATCAAAATCTGGGGAAGTGATGCGGTGCATTTCAGCACCTTCCATTTTCAGATTGTTGCTATTTTCGTGTTTTATTTTTAGATAGGGTTTTTAGTAATTAGAAATTAGGATTTACTATTTTCAGTGAGTTATTTTTGTTTTGAGTGTATTTAGAGGTTTCTAATTTTAGGTGTTTCTATTTTCTTGCTTTGAGAATATTATAAATACCTATGTAATCCCGTTTTTGGGAGGATATAGTTGAATGAATAAAAGCTTGAGAAAGTTTTCGCAAAATACCTGTGAGTGGTGCAACAATCTTTGGGAGTGACAATCTTTGAGAGTGATTCCTTAGCGTGAGGCTTGATGAGAGGCCCTACTTCTAATTCAAGTATTTCTCTTCCCCTTCTACCTCTCGTCTTCTTCTCTTTTCACCTTCATCCCCCTTTCCCTAACCAGATCCACCTTTCCACCATCCCCAAATCCCCTCTCTGGCTTCCGTGACTTCCGCTACCCCTTTGCCTCTTTTCCTTGTTGCCGTAAGCCTCTTTCCTATATCCAGTCTTTTGCATGGTTGCCCTAATTCCCAACACATGACTTAAACTCCTTTTTAAGTTACTCATGCCTCTTTAGTGTCATTCCTTCCCCTTTTTATTTATTTTAAATAATGTGTTTGGTTACATTATATTTCAAGAATTTGCATGGTTATCTGAGGTAAATTTTATATTAATTAATTGCATATATTAAATTTAGATTTTAATTTCAGCCCATGTTAATTTTAGGGTACATTATTTTCATGCTTTTTAATTTTTAGGGACCACATTAGGCATTTAGGGTTACCCTATTAGTTGTCCTGCATCAAATTTGGTATCAGTAGCCTCGGTTAGGAGAGTTTCTTAACTTTCCAGATCTTAGGTCGCATTTAAAAAAATTAATTAATTAATTAATTAATTTAAAAAAAAAAAGGATTTTTTTTGCATTACCTCATTTAGTTATTTCTTCCATTCATGGCATATAGACTTAGGTCATTACATCACTGCATTCATTAGAGCTAAGGCACATCATTTAGCGTGTCTTTCTGTGCATGCCCACACGTAGTGGCCGAGAATATCAACCAAATATGGATCTCACATCGTTCACCAAAATCTTAGACGATATCAATGCCCACTTAGCCAACATGGAAACCAGAATAGCAGCACAGGCGACCAAAACCGATAACCGCTTCGATGAACTAGAGTTTTTCCTCAATCAAAATATTGACATGGAAGTTGGTAATGGTAGAGGCAGAGGTCGTGGTAGAGGAGGAAATGGTCCCCACAACCATTATGTTTTTCATGACCTTCCCGACCCTGAATCTGAAATAGTGAGATCTGTTAAAGCTGAGGCTCCGAGTTTTGATGGTCGACATGACCCAAAGGCTTTTATTGACTGGTTGTCTTGCATGGAACACTACTTTGAATGGTATAACATGTCAGAAGGGCGTAGTGTGAGATTTGCAAAAAAGAAATTGTTAGGTCAAGCTAAAGTTTTTTGGACCAATGTAGAGCACCAAATTGAAAGAGTCAGAGGTGAGCCTATTTCTCATTAGGATAAAATGAAAGAAAAATACCTCCCTTTGACCTATAGAGAGAGATTCATGGATCATGCAAGCACTTCGTCAGGGAAACATGTTAGTCGGCGATTACATCGACAAGTTCGATGAGTACATGATGAGATGTGATATAAAGGAGGACCTTCTTGTGACTCTTTCTCAATTTCGAATGGGTCTCCGTCCAGATCTCCAAAAAGTGTTGATTCCCCACAGTGTCAACACCTTGGAGGAGATTTATCAGAGAGTTCAAGAGTTGGAGCGTTACTTGACCCCGAACCCTGTTAAGCAATTTGAGTCTACTCCAGGGGATACGGTGAGTCAAGCCAAGTCAACCACCAATGCTCTATTCCAAAACAAGGATGTAAGTGTTAAAGGAGCTTTTAGTGCGAGTTCTTCCAAACAAGAGATCAAATGCTACAACTGTGATGGTTATGTGCATTTCACTCACGAATGTCCTACCAAGAATTGGAATAAGGAAAGAACCCTTATGATGGAAAAACAATCCAATGAAAAGACTGACCAGGACGTTGAGAATGAATTGTTATATGCGGGAGAACATCCCGAAAGTGATGAGGGCATTGACAATTTCGATGAATATCCCCTTGGGTTGATTAGGTGTGTTCCCATATCATCTCCATTCATAGACCCTAGTCCAGTGCCAGTATCGCCCATGTTGTCTGAGTCTGCATCTGCATTTGCATCACATGCTGAAATTAAAAGTGAAATTAATACATGCAATAAACAATATAATTTTGCTACAAATACTCATTGTAAGTCCAATGAATCTGATGTGGATGATCATATGGAGGACCTCACATTCTGTCCAGTTCCAGCAGCCTTACCACTCAGTCTTACCTCATATAAGCCTCGTCTTGACCCACATACTGGCCTAACTAGCCCACTTCATAATCCATGGCCTGAACTTACAAAGCCTTCCCTGTCACCCAAGAGAGAGAAGGTAGAGTTTGTACTGAATGAGAAAGTAGTTCCCACACGCCAGCCGAAAACAGAATTCACATTATTGACAGTAGAGACCTTCAGCGACAGCATCGGACTCTCTGGAGAGATACCACAGCTTTGTATCACCAGGGGCGCCTTATTCTCATTTAGAGCATGTTGACTACAGTAACAGTTCAGATATCCGAGCATCCCAGCGACGACGAAAGAAAGCCACTCCAGCAACATTGTCGCTTGATTATGACTCCATTGGATGACATTTGAAGACCTCATGTGTGCGTGATGCATATTGAAGACCCTACAGTGGGAAGACAAGTGCGTGGGAAGATTGATATCTTTTCATCTGTTTGAACTCGAGGTCGAGTTTTTTTCAGATGGGATGATTGATGTGGTGCATCTCAGCACCTTCTATTTTCAGATTGTTGCTATTTTCGTGTTTTATTTTTAGATAGGGGTTTTAGTAATTAGAAATTAGGATTTACTATTTTCAGTGAATTATTTTCGTTTTGAGTGTATTTAGAGGTTTCTAATTTTAGGTGTTTCTATTTTCTTACTTTGAGATTATTATAAATACCTATGTAATCCCGTTTTTGGGAGGATATAGTTGAATGAATAAAAACTTGAGAAAGTTTTTGCAAAATACCTGTGAGTGGTGCGACAATCTTTGGGGGTGATTCCTTAGCGTGAAGCAACGGTGTGAGGTTTGGCGAGAGGCCCTACTTCTGATTCAGGTACTTCTCTTCCCCTTCTACCTCTCTTGTCTTCTTCTCTTTTCTCATTCACTTTCGTCCCCCTTTCCCTAACCAGATCCACCTTTCCACCATCCCCAAATCCCCTCTCTGGCTTCCGTGACTTCCGCTACCCCTTTGCCTCTTTTCCTTGGTGTCGTAAGCCTCTTTCCTATTTCCAGTCTTTCGCATGGTTGCCCTAATTCCCAACACATGACTTAAACTCCTTTTTAAGTTACCCCCACACATGCCTCTTTAGTGCCATTCCTTCCCTTTTTTATTTATTTTAAATAATGTGCTTGGTTACATTGTATTTCAAGAATTTGCATGATTATCTGAGGTAAATTTTATATTAATTAATTGCATATATTAAATTTAGATTTTAATTTCAGCCCATGTTAATTTTAGGGTGCATTATTTTCATTCTTTTTAATTTTTAGGGACCACATTAGGCATTTAGGGTTACCTATTAGTTGTCCTGCATCAGGAAGCCACATGGTGTCGTCTAATTGTGGAGATGAGTTTCTAAAGAAGAGACAAAAGAAATGATTACAAAAAGAATGAGATACAGATACGAAACCGGTAAATCCTTTGGGCAGAAAAGGGATGAGGTTTCAAAAGAAATGAAGCTAATCAAAGAAAAAGAAAGGTAAGAAACATAAAGCTGACCCCACATGCCTTTTTTGATGAGGAAGGCTGACACAAATAATGAGACAAGGCCATGGTCATGCAAGAGCGAAGTGACGTGTGAAGAGATGTGGCACTTCTCACCGACAAAAATCCAAACTACATTGCATAACCTACTCATCATTTCTAGTACATGGCACTCAATGAGCATCACACTAGAAAGTGCATTGAAGGGCACCAGCTTCCTTCTTACTGGCTACATTCTCGCTTTCAACAAGAAATGCTGACACATCAACCAGTTCCACGCTTCTAGATGAAACCAAGCCCAGACATTGGTCAAGTTCCAGTTATCAACAGTGGAAAACATGAATTTGAATAAACCAAATTATCTAGCCAATGAAGTCAATAAGGACATATCTAAGTGAAAACCACAAGATATTTTGCGAAAACCAACCAAACACCAAGTCTAAGTGAAATATGACCATGATAAGATGGATAACCAATTTTAAGTAAAAATGCTTTCTACAAATCTGCAGCAACTTACAATCCAAGAAATGTGAGTCTTCAATTCTTCAATAACTTTTGCATCATTTGATTTCTTTATCAGTTTCTGAAGTTTCTGCAGAAGTAAAAAGTAACATCTGTTAATGTATCAATCAAACAAATACAATATTATGGTACCCCAAAGAGGAAGAAGAAAAAATATATCTTTCAATAAAATAAAAGATGGAAACAATGTGAAAAAATTTCCACTTCACTAATCAAAATTAGAAAAAGGATAACCTTCACTGATAGGGGAAAAAGGATTACCTGTCTTTCTTTTGGAAGTTCAGTCTCAAATAAGAAATCATACCGTTTCCGAAACCTATAGAAGAGATTCATAGATGACTAATCAATGCCTAATGCTCCTTACCAGAATGATTTTCCAGTGACCACATGAAAATTTTTGAATCCAAAATTAAAGCAGAGTAAGTGCCAAGTGCTGGACAAAACTGTGGATTGGAAACCAACCCCCTAGCGAAAACTGTGTATTGGAAAAAATCTTCTCATGCCTTTCATTTATGATCAACTAAATATAATATAAGGGTATAATAAAATTTAAGGAAATTGGAAAAGATGGGGAAACATAACCCTTTATTTTTAGCAAATACCTATCACCTACTAAGTAAATAAGATATTAATATGAAAATCAAATCCTGATTCTATCAGCAACATACCCGTGCTGGACAATTCTCCATTTCAAATTCTTCATGGATCCTTTACGGATTAGTCTAGTACTTTTTTCACTTCATTGTTTTAAGTAACTTACTAACTTACTTTTATTGGTGTCATTTTTACTGCTTTATCTTCATTTAAAAATAAAATTTAAAATTGAGGTTATTCAAATATTATGCCAAATCTAAGAATATATGTTTTAGATAAAAGCTAAATCCAACACCTGGAATACCATCAATTCTGACACGTAAAACAGTACGAATGTAACATATTCTTGGCTGAAAAAACTATTTTGTTTGTGTACATCATCATCATTATCAAATGCCAAAATCCCATCTAGTTGATGGTTGGCTTTTCAAGTTCTACTTCTCCATTTGACCCTTTCCATATTAAAAAAAAATGGCAACAAAGCAAGAAACCAGGTCCATAATGTTTGTGTACATATATATTTATAAAAAAAATGAGGCAAGCTTACCCATCCACATCAAGGGTTCCACATAAAGATTCAAATCGTGGGTCTCGTATAACCTGAAAATATGAAACAAATGCATGCACCTTGAAATCAGTAGTTTAGCAAAAGTAGGAGCTATAAATACCAAAAACAGGGGATTCAATGTTCCTATGAAAAACATGTTTAGGTAACTATCACATTCCCACTATTCCTCTTTCTTTCTTTTCCTAAAAAGAAAAAAGAAATTCCGATGACTCCTAAAAAAAACATGCTTTTAACTATCATCACGTTTCCATGACAATACCCATTCCATGCCAAGTAGGACATGGTAACCCTATATGGAGAGACCAAATTATTTATGTCATCATATATAAGGTAAATTAACTTCTGTGAAAAAGAGGATAATCCTTTCAAAAAAAGAAAGAAAAAGAAAAAGAAAAAGAAGATAACAAATTGATATAAAAGAAACAAAAACACAAAGAACGAAATTGAAAATCACAAAAACTAATCAATCGCAGAATTCAAATACTTACCAGTGTGCATGAATAATAGAATAACTAAAAGAAATAGAAAAAGGGTGGTCATGCTGGTAAGGGGTTCAGAGGGAACTGCATAGCTCCTCATTTTCTGGTTGGTACAGATTATTACAATTTAAAAATAAGCACAATGTTTGATGAGGCTATTAGAGCTCAACCAAGCCAAATGAAATTCATGAAGGTCCTTTAGAAGATAGTGGGCCTAATATGAATTTATTTTCCCGCTTCTTACTTCAATTGCACCAAAGAATCGACAATGGAAAGAGAGGACCCGAAGGGCTTTCTAATGGACCCAATTGTTAGAGCCACAGTTGAATCTGTATTCTTGATGTTGTCAGTTTCGTTCCAAGGTCCAGTTGTGTATCTTGTGTGCCTCTGGAGGATGAAGACCAGATGGTGTGAAGACTGTGGTTGGCAAAGTAGCAACGGAAGATGGTGAATCAACTGAAAGGCCAACCAAGAAAGGTAAAAGGACCATAATAGACTTAGGATGACCCTGGACTGATCCCATAGGTTTGTACTCAACCGGGACTCATATTGGTTAATATAATATGTGATTCTAAGCATTGAAGTCCGTAGTTTTGGTTTGTGAAAGTGAGCTCAGAATTCTTGAGGTGTTACTTGAAGTTCAGGAGTTCGGAGTTCCGAACTGATAGGTTCGGACTTCGGAACAGAACAGTGTGATTTTTTAACAAACCTATGGACTTAGTCTCTCAGATGAGTTCAGAACTCTGAAAGTGTATTCGGAGTTTTGAAGAAAACTAACCGTTGTGTTCAAAGTTCTTAATGGAGTTTTCAGAATTCTAAATACTAGTCGTTAGAGCATGCTAGCTGTGAAACGATGAGTTGGATGAGTTGAGATAAGTTGTCAGAGCGTTGAATCTGAGTTGTATTTAGCTGCTCAGAGTTCCAAACTTGAGTTTCAAAGTTCCAAACTGAGCAGTTTGAAAAAGTTATTTAATCCAGTCTCGTTTTCTGTGCGTGACAATGAATACTACTGAATACTGAATGAGATTCTGAAAAATTCTTGAGCACAGAAAAAAACTTGTGAGAGACTATATGCGCTTGTAATTGGCAAATCTTTTGATAGTTTGTCTTGATCCATCACTTTGATTTTCATCGATCGGTTATGAGCATTTGAGGCTCTGTCTTTGAAGTGATTGGATGTTTTCAGTGAGTGAGATCTAGAGACACAAGTGAGAGAGTGCCAGATCTAGACAACCTTCCTCATAGCCTTGGTTGTGTGGCTTGTGATTGGCGAATCTATTGCAACAAGGATGGTGCGTGTGGAGGAAGAAGCTGTGAAGCAGAAACCACTGAAAGATCTTGTGATTGGCGTATCTACAAAGTCAGTGAGTACTTTGTGTGTTTTTGTTTGAGAGTTCTGAAAAACTCTCTGATAGAGTTGTTGTGACTCTTGGTGAGTCATTGGGCGTTGGTGAGTGTTGTGAGGACTTGTGGTGAATCAAGTCTGTGTTGTAGACCCGGTGATGGATCAAGTTGATTTGAATTGTCAGATATCCCAAGTTCGGGAGAGTCTGAAAAAATGGATGTAGGTCAGGTGGACCGAACCACTATAAATTGTGTGTTGTGGTGATCTCTTTATCTGTGGTGATTGATATCTTTATGCATGCTTGCTGATTTACTTGCTTAGATATATTGATTATATTGCGCATGCATTATTGATTAACTGCAAAGCTCTGACACGGATATTGATCTTGATATCTAGATCCATGCTGCTTGTTTGATTTCTTGAATACTCATACGTGCATGCTATCTTGATATTGATATCATTGTTGATATACTACGTTACTCTGATTGATCGAGATATTGATATTGCAATACTCTGATACTTATTGCTTCCGCTAGAATCAACCTTGTTAACAATCAAAGATAAAAAGGTTCTTGTTGATTTTGTGGTTAAAAGATAAAAGTTGGTCAGGAATATTTATTGGTTGATCAGTTGGACCAACTTAGATTAAAAAAAGACCAATTAGTTATACGCTTCTGCATTTGAGGTTGATTGACCTATTAACCCCCCTCCCCCTCCCCGACGTACTAGGGACACTTGTCACTCTATTTGTAGTCAGATAGGTCACTTTCACCAATTGCACCCGATTTGAAGCCCATATGAGTGTGTTATGGGTCGAGACCTGTTATGACATGTTATGGACCTTAAAAGCCCATAATTTAAGGTCCATTTACTGCAAAGAATCCATTTGGAAGAATTTTGACATGTCATCACTTGCATGGAAGACACATCATCGCCATGTCACCAAATTATCCCAACAATTTAGTTCTATCAGTTAAAAGTCCATGTGCATCAGTTTTGGGCCTGGGCTCGTTTGGGAGACATTTTGGGCCAAAAGCCCAACAAACCAAACCCGTTTGCTGCCTCAACGGTTGCACTTCAAATTACACATCAGAGGTCAGGCCAGCACTAAGTGGATCCCACTAGAACACTAACAGTGAAAAAGAATCCAAACCAAATTGGGAAGCCTTAGGTGATGGAGGTGTGGGCCTACCTACGACCGATATAGGAAAATCCAATTTTTAGCAAGGATTTCCATTAGATGATCATACTGAATTTCGAGTACCAAGGACCGACTATTAGTGCTATTTAAATGGCAAGAAATCCAGACTTAATGAAACCCACTGTTTAAAAATCAGAGAACAATCAGCCAGGGACTTGAGGATTGTCAGCTAGCTAGACTTGGATCTTTGCACCGTTTTCTTGCAGAGCAACAGAGATCGATGGCTGAGATATAAGGATGGATTTGTCCAAATCATAGCAGAAGATAATGGCTCGGTTTGGTAATAAAAGACCCGAAATTTCATGGTTGAAAATCGATCCAAACAGAGCAGACTAAATTTGCATTAGTAGGCCTGGATTTTTTTAATTTATGCAAGAAAAGCAAACCTAGGGCTGGAATTTTTCCACAAAGGTCAAGATCCAACTAACTCATATGCATTTATTCTTTATTTTGAAGTCCAATAAAGGAAAGAAACACAAGGCCATTCTACCATATCAAGGGTGTGCAGGCCCAACAGTCCTGAGTTGATTTCTCTCTTTTATTTTCTCCTTTATTTTTGTGAATTAAGTCCTATAAATTCAGTGTTTGGCCAGCATATTGTACACAAGTTGAATTTGGATGAAATAAAATAAAAGCTTGAAGCTTTGGAACCTCTCCTTTGATTGGTGAGTTTGAATTCTTTTGAATTTAATTTTGTTATTGTATTAAGTTAATTTTAATTAGAAGTAATTAGATTGTTCATTTGCATTTTGAATTTAATTGTTCAATTAGTGCATTCGTCTGTTACCTAATTAAAATTGTATTCCACAATCCAAATTAATTCATTAGAAGGTCTATTGAAATTTCAACTTGAATTTATACCGGATTCAGTTTCATATTTGCATTGAGTTAATTAATTTGCAACTTAATTTGTATTCCAATAAATTTAACCATTGCATATGAAATTAGAATTCCATGTTCATTTTGATTTCAATTGAACACCAATTTCATTAAAGTGTTATTGCATGGTGTCAATAATCCTAGTGAGATTTGATCTTTATTTTTCCATTCAGTGAAATTTAGATTTGGTAATCCAACACAACTTCAAATTTTCTCCTAACCTGAGTCGAAGGGAAAGTTGGCCCGGGGATTTTAAGTTTTAAATTCCTAGATCTAAATTGTAGAATTTAGATCTAAAATTGTTATTCCGCTGAAGATCTTTTGGAAGTGTGCAGTTTCTTGCAATTACGACCAAACATCTCCATCACTCTTTAGATATAGCTTGTAATACACCGTGTTTGTGTGAGCATTGATGGGAAAGAAAAGTAACCAAGTTTGGCGTTACTTGTCCCACACTGCTTATGAGGAGAGTTGTTCTGTGGGATATAAGTTGGAAACCCTCCTCCTTCTAGCACAAGGCCTTTTGGGAGCAACTGTGGGTTGCTCGCCAAAGCAAAGCCGTGTGAGCCCCTGTGTGTGGACCCAAAGAGACAATATTGTGCTAGCAGAACGGGTCATTACAAATGGTATCAGAGCACGGTTCAACTCTCTGCCTGTGAGTGTGGGCGTGTTTGTAGATAGAGCCAGGGACAACTCTGATCTTAAGGGGGGTGGATTGTAATACCCCGCGTTTGTGTATGCATTGATGGGACAGAAAAAATAGCCAGGTTGGGCATTACTTGTCCCACATTGCTTATGAGAAGAGTTGTTCTGTGAGATATAAGTTGGAATCTCTCCTCCTTCTAGCACAACGCCTTTTGGGAGAAACTGTGGGTTGGCTCGCCAAAATAAAGCCAAAGCGGACAATATTGTGCTAGCGGGACAGGTCGTTACATAGCTCAACTCATACACACATTGTCCCATATCGTGGAAATCACCATTTAGCAATCTAGATAAAATTTATTGGTCCAAGACCCCCAGGAAAATACCGTAAGGTTAACCTAGCGTATATAAAATGTCAACTACTTCTTAAATTCTCCCTAGACTGAAAGCCTCCAAGATCCACCTCACTCTACTTTCTCAAACTCTCCATTGTTATATTACCCTATCATTAATGCATAATAGCTTCCACATTACTGTGCTTTGAAAATGAGCAATTGACCAAATCACAAATATTTTCATTAACTAGAAATTTTTTAAAAGAATAGAGTTGTGGGAAACTATCCTTGCCTTTTTAGGTGCTTGAATAACTTCCCTAAACCTTCCCACAGGCTTCTTGCTGCTAATCTCCATTGGCCTTCATCACAAGTTCCATGGTAAAATCTAATTCAAAACATTGAAAAGAAGAAAGGAAAAATAACTAAGTTACATGAATACCTATTCTTGTTAGCGCGCCTAGACTTCTGTGAATCATATTTTGGTCCTTTGGGATGTCCAGAATGGAATCCATTAGCACGTGCTTTCTGTAACTCTTCAAATGAAACATCAGCAAGCTCGCGCTCTAGCTCCTTCTCTTGCTCTTTCTCCTCTTCTACCTCCACCTCCTCCTCCTAATCAAGTATCAGTCAGCCACAATAACAGGTTCAGATGGATCATAAACAGAACTTGTAAATTTAAATTATCTAAAGAACCTTTTCTGAGGAAGATTCCCATCCCTCATTGTCATCGAGTTTGCTAGAACTAGCCATACTATGTTTCTTTATTTCCATTCTTTAATGATGAGAAGTGTGATTCCCTGCAATCAACAAATATTTTAGAGTTCAGTGCATAATTCCAATTAGGCACAGTTGGATGTATACTTTGCAAATTCCAACAAAAGAAAAACAACATTTGCAAATTATAGCATTTCTAAGAAGCAGTCAAGTGTCTGTGTCAGAGAGAGAGAGAGAGAGAGAGAGGTCTGATCAGGACAAGAATATGAAATAGAGACTAATAGAGGAAAGACTAGGTTTTCTTTTTTTTAAAAAAAGGAAACAGCTTCTATTGAAGAAAAAACAGAAGTGTACAATCGACACAGGCCCAGTGGGGGCTGGCCAATGGTCTGTTATACAAAAAATCACCCTTTGCCCAACATGAATCTAAGTGAGACACAATATGTAGCAAAAACTAAGACAGTTGTTTCCAGTAACAATCGTATGGAGCAACATCAAACCCAAGAAAAGTTTCAGCCACTAAGGCCCATTCAATAATTTTCTGGAAAATGGCATCTGATGACTTTGCCTTGTCTTCAAATAGTCTTGCATTTCTTTTCTATCCAAACGAACCATATGATGCCAAGGAAACCATTCTCCATACAACCTGGCTTTGCTTCAAATAGTCTTGCATTTCTTTCTATCCAAAAAAATCATATGATGCCAAGGAAATCATTCTCCATAAGACCCGGCTTTTCATTGGAAAAGGACCTGAGCCCCACCCTGAAAAAAAGAGCTGGTAAAGAATGTAGGTTAACCCAACCAATAGAAAATAGGGAGATAAAATGGCACCAAATGGGTAGAACAAAGGGACAATGGAGTAACAAGTGATCAACTGTGTCCTCATTACTCCAAGAAAGAAAACAAACGTTGGGGGTAAAATTCATAATTTTTAGTCAATGCTCAAGATCTTGGCTAGTTTTGACCCAAGCCCCAAACCCCAAAAGCTTCAGCAGAGGAAAGATTAGTTTCTCTCCCTTGTTTTAGTGGATTCACTAATTTCAAGGTCAGATAAGGTCCAAACAAAAAACAATTCATACAGATCACAATTAAGTTCATAAGAACTAAACAGGACATTGTTAATCACATGTAATTGGAGAAATGAATGCCACTCACATTTTTCAAACATATGTTCAATAATAAAACAAGGCAGTGTGACATCACATCGAACAGCAGAGATAAATGTATAAAAAAATATAGAGCCTCACCAATCAATGCTAACTCTATACCAAACAAGTTTGAAGGACTGACAAGGATACTAAGAAATATGCAGAACCTCAGGGCAAACTATGAAATTTGCAGAAACTCAGGGCAAGCTTCTAAAACTCCCACACAAAAAAATGCAAGCTGATCCTCTAAAAAATTTGGTCACATAATGTCACCAATACCGTTCTAGACGTCAGTTAGTAATATCATGGAACTTTCAAATTCTCGGACATTTACCAGGAAATTATGGGGAAAATCTCACAAAAAATACAAAAATTTAAAAATAATAAATAAGTATTTCTCAACTAACATTTCTTGAGAAAAAAATACCATACAATTCCACATTAGTTTATTGCAGAAATTTTATTAAGATTATTGCACAGATTTTTTTAAATAAATAATTACATAGCTCAAAGTTTGAAATATCAGAAACTCAGATTAGGAAGAAAGGCGGCAACCCAAGTTGTCGACACTCAACAGCAATGGTGATGGATGAGCAACAGCAAATCAGAGAAAGAAAAAAAAAACACTGAAAAAAAAAAAGGGAAGAGAAAGCGTCTAGGGTTTGGATTGAAGAAGAAAAGAGAAAAGGGAAGAAGAAAAAAACAGTTGAATGCATAAAACTGAAAAGAAAATTACCTAGAAAATAAAAAAATCAGAACAGGGATTTACTTCTCCTTCAATCCTCAATCTCAAAATCTCTATTGCGCTGCAGTAGACGATTCCTCCACGAGTCACATCGGCAGCCTAAAACTCGGGATGCAACTCACTAGCCACATGCATGAATGAGTAAGGAACTCGAACATGGACTTTGGTTCCTGAGCCTGCATTCAGTTGGTATTACTGATAAATATTCGCCAATACATTAAAACCCCTAATTAGAAGGTTATTCGTCCGAAATTTTAAAAAATAAAATAAAATTTTGGAAATTAGAGTGAAATGAATAAAAATAGTATATTCTTTTTTTTAAATTAATTTCCATTTTTATATTTTTATATATTTTATTTAAGTAAATAAAACTGATAAATAATAGAAAATTTCACTTTAACTATATATTTTATTGTTTAAATCAGATAGGTCTAAATAGTTAATGAAAAAAATTAAAATTTTTAAACAAACAATTGGTGATTTTGTATGGTTAATGATCCTAATTTACTATAAAATATTATTTATGTAAATTTGAATAATAAAAACTCTTGACTCAACTATGTTGATTAGTGTAGTCATATTTCTTAAGTTTCGTGTCAAGACCACTTAGACTTTTGAGGGGGCTAAACATCAAATTATATATAAATCTATCTAATTGAATTAAATTGATCTCTAACAAAAATTTAGTTAAGTATTATAAAATTTAATAAAAATTAAACCTGCATGAATTTAATTTAAAATATAAAAAATCAATTAATATTATTAAATAATATTATCAAAATAATAATAGATACATCAATAATATGAGTGACTTTAACTATTTAATAAAATATTTTTTAAAATTCTTAAACACAAAACTAGTTATATAAAGTTAATAGTCCTATTTATTATAAAAAAATAATTTATTTGAATTTAAATCACAACTCAACCTATATCTATTAGATCCTATTTCTAAAATTTAATATTATTAAATATTAATCACCATTTCTGCACCTACTCTTATTTTCATCTAATGCAGTCTAGATAATATATCAAATGTTAGAAATCTGCAGTTGAATTCATATTCGAACCTATTTAATGTGACTGAGTAATCAAAACGCGCTCAACCAATACTGAGAATAACAAGGGCACCCATCTATCTTATACATAATCACAAATATCTATGATATTAACAAATTTATCACATTTTTATCGGCAAAATAGCTGTTGCCATTAATATCCTGAGATTTATAGACACTGTGGTAATTCTCGATAAATAGTAATATCGTGATAATATCCCAATAAATTTCTGACAAATTCCTAGTAAAATACTGATAAATTCTATACTGATATTTTAGTTTATTAATATTTTTATTTTTTATTTTTTTTAAATATTATATTTTCTATTAGATTTTCCCGTTAACTTCTCAGTAGAAATTCAAGAATTTAAAAATATTCTGATATTATCAATCACCGTTAATATGTTGAGAACAGTATTTGTGACTATGATCTTATAGAGCTTAGTGTCAAACTGTCAACTGTTGGATGGAATGTGCCTCATGGAGGGAAGCCAATGGAAAGAAAAAAAAACCATGATTCCCTCATCTCTAAGGAGGGTTTCTGCTTTCTCTGCGAGTTGGAAAAATTCCAAATGGGTCAATGTATTACGAAAATTGCAACCAAACAGACAATTATGATTTTCTTTTTTTGAATGATGACAATTATGATTTGTTATGGTGACAAATAACAAATTCATAGCCTCACGAATGAATGTATAGAGGACAACCAGATGAGAAAAGCAGTCGGGATGCACCCAAATCACACAATGCTGATATAAATTCTGTTAATTTTGTCAGCTTTACACCGCTGATCGAACTCAACACACGAAAGTCAGAACTTAAAAGAGTTCTAAACTTCTGTTAATTTTGGTACACGAGGAAAGTGGTAACTGCATTGGCTGCAATGGATGCAGGATGACCATGTTGTCTTGATTGAATAACTGAAGACAAAACATGTGTGTTTCATATATGAAACAAGAAGCATATCAATTGTGATTTTATTCAACAGGAGACATTCCATTCTCGTCAACTACAACTTCTTTCTTGGACTCGGTTGCAAACAGGAAACCATATCTCTTTAGCAAAAATCAATGAAAAATGTGATATACCACGTCCTCACTTCGCACTGGTCAACTGTGTCCGGAGCATCGTTGCAGCAGCCACCATGTTTGTCAAGGCTGGTTTAACTTCACCATACTTCCTTGTCTTCAGACCACAGTCCGGGTTCACCCAGAGAACTTTCAGTTCAAGGACTGAAAGCATCTTTCTAATGCGATCAGCAATCTCATTAGTGGTAGGGATTCGAGGAGAATGGATGTCATAAACCCCAGGTCCGATGCCTGCATGATACTTCACTCCTTCCCGGAAGACTGAGAGGAGCTTCTCATCTGACCTTGAATTTTCAATTGTGATCACATCAGCATCCATGTCAATGATGGAGTGGATAATGTCATTGAAGTTGGAATAGCACATGTGCGTGTGAATCTGCATCAAAAGTAAAGGTAAAACCGACCAAAAGATTAAGAGATTTGACTGAGAATAATATCAATTTAAGTCATTTTAGTAAATTAGTGGAACTGCCTCAAACAGTACGAAGCACCACCACCTTCCATTACTGTTTTATAAAAATGAACCCCCACCCCCCAACCCACACAGAGATTGAGAGAGAGAGTATATCCCATCCCATTGCATCCGATCATCTTTGTCTTGTGATTTTGGTCATTAAAATCTTTACTGTTATAAGCCAATTTTTTCTCTTTCACGACCCACTTGATGAGGCCAAAATGATCATATTGGGTATCCACCCCTATTCTTGTGGTCCCTTATGCATCTATCCAAGCTTGTGGTCCCCATATGATACTATGTTCCTCTGTCACCTCCCAACCACCAGTATGCTAAATAAAAATGGTTAAGGTGTTGTCCCACTAAGGGGCAGATCCTGCGATCATGTTATTTAGGCCTTACGAGTTCCATTATTTCTTTAATGATCTTGTTTTAGTCTTGCATCAACCAATACATGGTGAACGAAAGGGATGGGGAGATGGTCTTGGTTTTAACCCCACATAACTGCTGCAAGACAAGGGGAAAGATAACTTCAATATTTTTCTCCTTGTGCAGGTAACATTCTTGTTCCAATACTAATCTAGATGGGGTCAATGGGGCAATCATTAAGGCTCATGGCCTAATTAATGTCAAGGGTCTTCACTGCACTTGGGAGGGGCTTTGGCCCACTAGCTAGCATGGATGTCATAATCTTTGGTAGAGGGGATACACATTTGTGCAGCCCCCTTTTCTTTTCAGAAAAAAAAAGAAGTAAATAAATTACATTCTTCTCCAACTTGGAACGCTCTTGTGATGTGGAAATCAGCCAATCCAAGGAGTGAAAGAGCAAACCTGTGTGGTATCCTTTACACCACAATTTGTGATCCTAAATGAGTGGACAGCCCAGTCCAGATAGAGAGCTTGCTCTGACTTGCGCAGTGGCAAACCTTCTCGCATTGCAGCTTCATCAATCTGGATGACCTGGATAATCATCACACAAGTTTTCAGTTTTAAGATGCTACCAAGTTACATGTATCGGATTCATATCGAGTTCATAGATGTGTTGTCCAACCAGAAAAAGATTAGAAACTAACGTATTATGGTTTTGTAAAGAAATTTAAAGGGATGCCAAGGTGCATTACTGACTCCAAACCATCAGATTGACTGATCAATGGATATGGAGGCAAGGGTCAAGCTCAAGGAATCTTTAAACCCTTAGATCATTCATTCTATGATTGGTTAAGAGGAGGTTCTGTGACTGAGAAAGGATATTGGTTGCTGCCATTGCTCATGATGAAATGAGAAATTCTGCCGCCAGATATTCACATTAGCTTAAATGGATTTTGGAGCTATTTAGTCTTCCACTGAATGGACAAAAAATCTCATTATCCCAAAAGATAATTTAGTTTTCAGAAAAGAAAAGAAAAAAAAAATTGACATCATAAAACAAGCCATGAAGCCTCCTTTTTTCAGCAGCAGTAGCATTGTGGCAGCAGAGAGATTTTTTTGAAAGAATATATATATATATATATATTTTTTTTAAAGAATGGGCAGCGAAGAGATTTCAATGCTAATCCAATATCTCTGAAAGCATTGCTCAAATACTGGAAATTTCATATTTTTAAGTATATAATATGATCCATTTGGCATCTGGTTTGGGGCATCTTTAATAAAAAAGCAAAAAGAACAATGTGGCCATTCAGAAGAATTGAACAAAAGATCAGATAACACTGAAAGTTCAGAAAGAAAGATAAGTTGACAGGAGATTTGCTTTGGTGTGAACCTTCTCACAATGTCTTTCCCCAAAATAGAAGAAGAAAACTAGCACATTTAAATGAGAGGATACACAACCAGAGCATCTCATTGAGAAACAGTGTGCTTCAATTGAATTTCCTCAATGGTGACTGACCAAATGGCCACAAATCGTGTCCATTTTGAGTGGGTCTCCTAGAATTCAGTCTACATAGAATGCTGTTTAAAAATCAAATCACATGAATCTCTTGCTTGCATATCCATTTAATGATCAATAGGAAGTCAACATTTCCATTGTTCATTCTGTGTAATGACAATCTATGATGCAAGGATAGGCAAATGAGACATGGAAATGGACACAGAATCACGCACAGGGAGCATCGGAGTCAAAAGAGGGGACATGGATACAGATTTGAGAGGATATGACATAAAGAATGTAACATTTAACTATAAATATCTTCTAAAGGGCACCTTTTAAAAAAAGGAAGAAATTTATTTGTATGATATCAAGGGAAAGTGATTATTTAATCAATATTCAGGAGTCTTTTGTTGGCAAACGCAGGAGGAAGGAAGGATGAGATATATTCCCAGGTACACCTCTCTCTCAATAAAAATAAATATACAAATAAAAAAAAACGCAAGAGTATGGTATATGGCTAAAACTGCACTCAAACGGTATCATATTGTGTCCTGTTTGTAAACTGGTGTCATAATGTATCTGCCTAGGTGCATTGGGCCTCCTCACATGTTCATGCACTATAGATGACGATAGAATTGTGGGAAGTCAGTACGAAAGACCTTACACATTGAAATTATACAATCATCCTCGTCCTTAATTCCAGTAACGATATAATGAGGATACAATTGTACAAATTTAAATTTGGAAAGAAACTAACCTGAATCCCGGAAGCTTCCAAATCTTCAACCTCATTCTTCATTGCTAATGCAATCTGGTAACAGGTCTCAAACCTAAAGACAATTGATGATAAGAATCTCAAAGTTCACAAGGGAATCTCATAAATAAGAAGGGAAGAAGAGAAAATCATAATTAAAACATTTTGGGAAAAGAAGAAACCTAGGTTGGTCATTCCTCACAAATGACCAGTTGAGAATTGTGACAGGCCCAGTTAGCATTCCCTTCATTGGGCGTGCAGTCATATTTTGTGCAGTTGTGGACCAGAAAACAGTCATGGGCTTTGGCCGGCTCACATCACCATAGATGATTGGTGGTTTTACACAGCGGGAACCATATGACTGAACCCACCCATTAGTGGTAAAAGCAAAGCCCTTCAACTGCTCACCAAAGTATTCCACCATGTCGTTCCTCTGAAGAATCACCACCACAATTCATGTATACTATATTGAGAGAGAGAGAGAGAGAGAGAGAGAGAGAGAGAAACAGAGTCCAATTTTGCCCCATGGAGATGGCTCAATTGGAAAGGTCTGCTTTGAACATGGGGTCCACCAAAACTAGCACAATTGGATTAATTAAGCCACGAATTTGAAGGCCACAGATTTTGGGCTATTAATTTAAATCAACTAATTTCTAGGATTTAGAAGCTATCTACTCAAAATATTGTAAGCCCCAAATTCAAGTATAGAACTTTCTAACTGGCCCATATCCATGGGCCAAAGTGAGCTCCAAATAGGGATTCATGGGGCAACACCCAAGCACCAATGTGCAAAGGATAATTTTATTACAATTATTTTGAATCATCATCATCATCATAGCAAAATATCCTGAGTGAGACATATTTTAAAAATCCTTATAAAAAATAAATGGGCCAGGATGGTTGCGTGAGATCTATGAGAACCACGACTTGGATAGGAGGCCAGTGATATTCCATGCCATCCAATCATCTTAACTAGTGATTTTGGTTGTTGAAGAATTGACTTAACTAAGTATTGAATTTTTCTATGGCCCAGTTCATGGGGATAAAATGATCGGATAGGAATAAAATGTTATCCACCCTCAGTCCATGTGTTTTTTATCCATTGCATGGGAAAATTTACAGTATAAGTTGTTTTGCTAGATTACCTTGATAAAGTATTTCAATAATGTAACTCTTAAAATATCCTTCATATTTTAGACATTTAAGATGCCAAGAGTGTGGAGTTTGTAATTAATGCAAAATATTGGGGGGGTTGTCTTGCAAATTATCCTCATTCTTTTAGTACTTTTTTACATTTTTTTCTAACATGACAGAATATGATGACACCTTTTCTTCTTTTGGAATCCACCTAAAATATTCCCAAAAAAAATAAAAAAATCTATACTTGATATTTGGTGTAAAATTATACATCACTTCTTATTTGGGGTTACTTTACATTTTTTTTCATTTAAAAATATTTAAGTTTATTAAATATTATGCCTAGTACACTGATCCAAGTTTTGGGATAGGCCAAACCAAACACCTCATATTTGTTTCAAATTCAAAGACCCCTTATGTAACATCCAACAATGTACAGCATGCTTACCTCTGGCTCTCCATGGACAAGAACATCAAGATCCAATTCTTCTTGTAACTTGATAACATTGCAAATCTCTTCTTTGATGGCATTCACATACTCTTCCTCAGATATCCTGCCAAGATGTAGAGCTAAAAAATGATGATACTTCATCATAATTAAGCTTTGGTTTCTCAAACAATATGAATGATCCTAATAAAACAAGAATAAGAAGATTACAGGACAGTTACAAAAGAAAAAATTGAGTTTATGCAGGTGAAAAACTAATTCTTATTTAATAAACCAAGAAATGAAAGAGCCATAATTTCTAAAGAGCGTGGATTTTTCTTCTTCAAGAAAGGGGCAGATCTGATTTTTGAGTTTAGACATATCAGTCTTATCCACAAGATTCTTTCAAAGGTGTTAGCCAACAGACTCAAAAAGGTGTTGAGCATTCTACTTTTAGATTTACAGGGAACTTTCTGTTCAGAGTGTACCATTGCAAGAACTCCTGCAGAGAGTACCAATTCATGTACTTTCTGGATGTAATTTTTTGCATTTACCTTCCAACTTGTATTTTGAATTGAAATTTCCTGTTATCCTTAAGGATACAGTTGTACTCATGTATAAATATGCTTTTGTAGCAGAACTTAGGGCAGCATGGTTTGGTATTCAAGAGCAAAGTGTTGTAGATTCTAGTGGTGATATTATAAAGGGGGACTCCAAGTCTCTGATTCAATGGATAAAAGGAAGCCTCTGTCCTTGGGATTAACTTGACTTGGTCAAAGAAACAAAAGCAACTTTGCAAGGTGCAGCTTACAAATTATCAGAATAGATAGAGGAAACTAACAACAGGACAGATCAATTAGTGGAGGAGGGTTCTACTCTTCATGAGATAAGAATTGTGAGGTCTCAGGAGTTATGTAGTTTTGCAGAGTTTTGGATGCTCTTTGTGCTTTAGCCCATTCTGGCCTCGCCTCTGTTAGGCTTCTCGTATGTCCCTCTCTCAGTTGTATTATTTCCCTTCATCAATAAAAATCATACTCATCCAAAGGAAAAAGAAAAAAAACAACAGATGTATATACTGCATCTTAGAGCACATATGATGAAGACAGAATCGATTTCTTTTCAGTTTTTGAAATGGGGAATAATTTGTACAAGTTCAACATTAACGAGCACCAAAGATGTGAAATAGAAAGAAATGCTGATTTATTTTACGATTAGATGAAAGGCTCACTTGTTTGCTTTGTATTCTCGCCGAATTCTCCTGAGATCCACCGTCTGTGGGAAAGATCCAGTGGTTGTTGTCGGAAGAATTGGGAGATTCAGCTTCTTCTGTTGTGCGTCGAGTCTGGAGGTTACAGGTGTGGCACGACGATGGTCAGAGTCCCTCAAAGCAGATACCTGAGTTTTATGAGATTGAAAGCAGAAAAGTAATCAAAGAAACAGACACACAGAAAAATAATAATAAACTAGAAAACCTTTGCAATACTCACTGCTTTTTGAACTGCTGCGTCAGTCACCAGGGGAGATGATTTTCTGGAAGCCTGGACAGCCGCATTGGACAAAAAGAATGTCTGTAAAGAAGTAGGATACTGAGAATTGTTCTGCAACAAATAATAGAAATGACCAGAAAAATGGTAAATGAAATTGTAAAAACCTCATCCTTATGCCCATGCAAGGCCTTTGCCAAGGCATTCACTTCTAGTATTTTCTGAGCAGCAAAGGCCAGCCAAGACTTGATTTCACTGTCCAGTTTTGTTTCATTTGCTAAATCAACCGCGGTGTGCAGAAGGGAACAGGAAGTAGAAACTACAAGCTTTTCTGTAATCGGAGAGCAACCATAAGCTAAGTGATTGAATGCAAGCAGAATATGATCATCATCTTACTACTCCACCTTAAAATAAAAGAGAGAATTCATGGTGAATGTGAAATGTAAAACCCATATCAAAAATTAAAAATTAATATAAAAAACAAAAAAAAAAACTTGGATTAAAAAAGAAAATTAGATTTTTGTATTACCCATTGTTTGTTGAGAATGCTCCTATCAAACCTTGATCGTTTGTTTATATATATATCACACTTCTTCAACTTTGTAATTGGTTGTTTTTCTTTTATTTTTCCCCTATCAATTCCCTATATTATATACTTCACATTGATATTAAAAGTCTTAATTAATTAACATAATATTGGATTTTTAAATAGATATTTTTTTATTAATTAATTAATTTAGTAATAAAATAAATTAATAAAGGACTCTATACCACATGCAAAGCACATATGATTACTAATATATTTAATTAAAAAGGCAATAAAGACATTAAAAGAATAAACCTGTTTAGCTATTGAGATTCATCGATGAGTTAGGATAAAATGACTAATTTCACACATTACATCAGCTCTAGAGCTTTTAGCGTATTGGTCAAGTCCCTAACAACTGGTAGTAGACAGGGTTGTAGATCCTGTGTTCAAATTCTGGTGAAAACTGAAAGAAATGTTGTGAAACTAGAATCACCTATACCTTTTCCGACAATGTTCTCAAGCAATTTCAAAGTCTTGAGAGATGCAGCAAGATCGTTAGCCCAAACATTACGACCATCAACAACTCCAGCAAAAAGATACTTATCAGAAGGAAAACCCAAGCTTTGAATTAATTCCAGGGTCTTATCTCCTCGAATTAGATCAAACCCAACTGCAGAGACGGCTTTCAATGTCGTGACAGTCCTTCAATGAGATGAGAGAAGCCAGTCAAGCTAGATGCAAAAGCAGTGCCAAACCACACGGATTAAATAACACACTTCAATAGAGTTGAGAAGGCAACAAACTTATAAGCTTCACGTGGGATATCAGCGAAATATGTCTCAACAATAACACTCAAACCAGATAACGAATCTTCCAGCTGTTCATAAGCATCTGTAAATGCTTTTAGCTGATGAGAGTCCAAATCCAGCACTATTGTTGGCTCATCAAACTGCACCCAAGATGCCCCAGCTGCTTTCAACTCAGCCAAAACTTCCCTGAATTGAAAAGTAAAACAAGAGAAGCCAATTGTCCATATTGAAAAGAATACCGTGGATAATTTGAATTGCTGTGGACGACTTCAAAGTTAACAACTTACCTGTAAACTGGAATGATCTTCCCAAGCAGTGAAAGCATTGAAAATGATTTCTCTACACCTTTTGCTGGCTTTGATAGCAATAAGTAAGAAACAGGACCAACAAGAACAGGTACTGTCTCAACTCCAAGCTAGAAAAAGACACAACAAATCAGTTTATAATCGAAATATAAAATTAGATCGTTAGATGTAAGAAACATCATCACGACCACCACTACCATCATTGAAGCTATTTATCCTATCCAACGAGGGTTGGCCAGATTTGACAAAACTGCAAGACATAATAGTCATTTAAAGGGTAGAGGTAAGAATAGTATAACAGGTACCTCCTTTGCCTCCTTGTATTCAGATACTGCCTTGTGAGAAGCATAGGAGAACTTAATGTCCGGCTCCAGTTCAGGCACTATGTAGTGGCTGTATCAGAGACATGTTTATCATATATAAGCAACAAAATTTATGATGATCGCCCATCACTACCAAAGCCTCATCCCATAAATTTTGGTAGGGACATAAATAACATTCATGAAGTCATGTATAGAATGTAGGTGTGGAAATGATGAGATTGCTGGCATTGCTAAAACTGGTCTACTTACTAGTTGGTATCAAACCATTTGGTCATTTCCATAGCATGAAGAGTGGCATTTCCTCTGGCCATGGCAAAGTAAACATCAAAACCAATTTCACCACCAGCCCATCCATATCTCTGTGGAACAGCCCCAAGCATTGCTGTGGTGTCCAAGACCTGATCATAGTATGAGAAGGTGTTGCTGGGGATGAATTTGGTTCCTGCAGCAGCCATTTGTTTCCAGATTGAAACTCTAAGATCCTTTGCAACCTTTCGCAACTCCTCAGCACTAATTTTTCCATCCCAAAATGACTCTAGAGAAAACTTAAGCTCTCTCTTCGGTCCCATGCGTGGATACCCAACGATGTGTGAGGCCATAGCTCTAAAGTGATTGATCCGACCAAAACCGCAACAAAGCTAATATCAGGAAAGAAAGGTAACAATAAGGAAAACTACAATTTATGCAATAAAAAAGATGTAGAATGCTATCAGGTTCATATCATTCCAAAAAACACCATGCAAGAAGGAAATAAAATGACAAACCAACAGCAATGGAGCAGATAATGCAATGCTGAAACCAACAAGGACTCTTCAAGCTGCTTCAACAAGAAGTATACGTAAAAGGCAACTCTTTAAAACTAAATATTTAGAAAGAGAACCCACATAAGAATGGGGAAAACCAAATATTAGGATGTTAATTGTGGATTACTTGATGCAAATAATACTGAAACAGTTGCAATACAGTGGAAAGCAACAACTAAATACTCAAAACCATGGTAAACTGATAAAAAAAAAAAAAGCCTCCAGCGCTGATGAATCAAGATCATCTGTGCAGTAGCGTGCATAGCTTGTATTGTGCACCCCCAATTAAAAGGTACCAAATGACCCCCAAGGATGACACGTCTGCTATTAAAAAGAAAAGATAGCATTTTCACTACATGAAATGAAAAAAAAATAGCTCTCCTTGATGCTTTTCCAACAAAGTGCATACAGTTCCCACTTTTGCACTTTTCCCTAAAACAAGATATGGCCAAAAAATGACTAATATAAAAGTCACCAAGGTACCCAATATGCAGCCAAACTTTTTATATTTAACATCTCCAGTTATATATATTTTAAATTAACATCTCCAGTTATATTTCGTAACCTATTCTAATTATTGCATGTTAGTGGTATCTTCGAAATAGTAATACACTGGGATAACCCTAGAACATGAAAATCTCCTCATAGTATTACTAAAAATTGCTCTCGTGGTCATTCAAAAAAAAAAAAATTGCTCTCTTGAAAGTGGTATTCGCGAGAATGGCCTGAGTATATAATTTGCCCAGCCTGGCTTGACATATTTAACAAAATCAAACATTTTATTTTGCAAATGGTCTTGGCCTGGGCCTTTAGGCCCATGGTCTCGATCTGGAAGTGAATTTTAGGCTCGATAACTAAACAAGCAGGGGTTGAACAAGAATGGACTTCCGTAGTCAAATAATCAAAAAACTGGTGAAAACAAGAAAAGAAGCATAGCCTTAAGAATTATAATGTGGATATTAAAACAACCGTGGACAAACAACCTTTAATCACCATCACCAGCCAATATCCCATCTATCTGAGACCGGCTTTATGAACAAACCACCTTTAATGTTATCCATTAAGCATTTAAACCAGTATGTGTCAGCCGCAAAAACAGGGATTGAAGTTGATGTTACTAGTTGGATTTATTGTCTGATGGATCTGAGAACTTTACTATGATGTTTTGAATTTCATGACTTCAAAATTGATTTTTAGAACATTTAAAAAGATGTACGATATTAAGAATCATGAAGATCAATCCTAGGAAACTGTTGTGGGGGGGATGGCAATTTTTTTTTTTATACAGATAATCTCTTTCTTCACAATAGAAGAAAAGGGAAACACGAACTGATGTAGTCCAGAAATATCCATCTAGAAAAGGAAATTAGGGTAAAACACCATGGAACTATGGGAGTAGGCAATATTGTATTACTTTATCAAATATAGAGGCATTCTTTTTCAAAGCGGTCTAAAGCATACTGTCACCATTCTTGGGAGAGAGAATGATGCAGGTCTGCGGCGAATTTCAACAATTTTACGCAAGTGTGCTAGGACAATAGATCCGTGGACGTTCCCGTCAATAGAGCCCACGTAGCCAATCACAAAATTACAATTGGTTTTTGCCTTGCTACGAATCTGACGAATCAAACCCATAACAAGAAGTTTCCCATAAATTTAAGTGTGCTGATTGGAATTAGATTAAAGTCTCTTTAATTCAGATTTTAATTGAAACGTAATTAAAAGAGATAAATGAAATTGGACTGAAATTCTTAATCTAAAACCAATAAGACCCGAATTACTTAAAGATCCATGGTACTTACTTGCTATAGACTGAAGTCCGGGCCTTGGCTTGAGAAGCCTTGCCAAGCACACCCTCAAACTTGAGCAATTTGGATCTCCAAAAATTAGATATTATTCGATTGAAAAAGTCAACCATGCACAATGGCTTTTTATAAAAATACAATGTCCATGAATTTCCAAACAAGGGAAAATCATTTCTAGCAAAAGCCATATTCGATCCTACCTAAAGTCCTAATGATTTGGGAAACCAAAGCTCGTAAAATACTTCCCTATAAAGCATGCTCATGTGGCTGCTTATGTGGAATTACATGGACCAATAGAATTAAACTAATTTGACATTGGGCATCCGGTCAACTGACACATGGACAGTCCTTATTGACTTGCTAATTCACTAAAATAAGACTCCCAAAATACACAATTCCTTTCCCAAGTTGCATTCGAATGTAGCTTGCATGGCTTATCTTCACACCTTGCAAACACGCCAATAATGAGAGAAAATACGCTTGCTCATGTTGGAAGGGATTTGGGATAAAATGGAATTCAATTTTGGAGACAAAAAGATGGAGAGGATCGGCCAAGCACTTGCAATTTATTTGGGTAGACTTTAGGACTAATTTGGGTAATTTAATTGGGTCATGGAGATGGATTTAATTGGGTCATTCAGTGGATGAGGCCCAATATGAAAGTTCTGGTGATCCAACTCCAATGATATGACAGGCAAATTAGATGGGGTCCAATTAGAGTATCCACTGTCAAATCTATCCATGGAGTCCTCTTCAATTTTCTCGATCAAGTCTAGTCCAAAGTCTGGTCCATGATGCCTCCTCATTCTTTTGTGACTTGTGATCGTGTGGGCTTCCTCTGACCAATAACTACACGATCTCAAGTTGGGCCTTGGTTGCGAACATGTGGGCTTCCTCTGACCAGGACTCACACGATCTCAAGTTGGGCCTTAGTTGTGATGCACGCATCAGAGTAATAGTTTGTTTTTTTCACAGTAGACCTTGGGGTATTAAACTTATGAGACATTATGCGAGAGAGTAACAACTACATATAGAAATCAAGTATTTCAGAGAATCATTTTGGGTTTATGCCAAATTCCTAGGTAGATGATACGGCCATCAAAAGCTTCACTGTACCGAGTTAGATCGAGGAAAGCCCATTAGACGAGAATGGGGTCCATGAATATTTATTCGATGAAATTGCTCTCCAAACCTGTGCTAGAGTTGATAGGGGAACAGAGGGCCTCAAGAACATCATAAAAAATTGTAATTTTTTTAGTCATGGATGATTAAATATCTAAAATTCAGGATGAGTTTCCACAAGAGAAGGTGAACCAGTTAAAATTGGGGGGAAACAAACCCTAGTATCACAATATGAAAAATTTAGACAGATGGATGCAATTGTAGAACAAAAAGCAGGATCTTATATGGATAAAGCCATTAGAATAAACGTGATGTGTGCTAATGTGTGATAGGAAAGTGTCATTTCCATTAAAGGGGTGATTCTGCAAGATGACAATCAAATTGTGACGCCATATAGAACTCAGTTTTAGGTGATGACGAAAAGACAAATGATTGTTTTAAAAATGAAAATATTAAGATGGTAGTGTTTGAGTAGAGCATTAAAAGAGGAAAAAAAAATCAATGAGCACATTAGAGAAACTCTGAAGGTAGCTGAAATAGATGTAAAATGAATGTATAACATTTAAATAGCTTGGCATGCATGTAAAAGACCAAAATGGCTCCAATACAGAGGAATAAAATTTACATGTAGAAAGTGTTGGGAAAAAGGGAGACTTTAAATACTTGGATCCAAGTAACAAGAAAAGACATGTAAGATTGTAAAGTGAGAAAAAAAAATTATTTCAATCCTTTGAAAATGGAAATATAATTTCTTCTTTTGTAACATGGGTATCCCCACCCCACATTGGAGGTGAGACTAATCCCACGAGCATGTGTAAGCCTCTTAATCCACACATACTGGGTAAGTCGATGGGAAGTAACCCCCATGGAGAGTGGCCTGGAGGGGTTGAGCGTAAATTGAACTCAAGACCCCGCTTCATGAGGTGAGCGTCTTGACCGTCAAGCCAACCCTTCCAGGTTAAGGAAAAGATTAAATGGAAATATAATTTCAATGACATATCGGAGCAATAAAATTCGAAAAGCCAGCCCGAGCTAGCCTGGTAAAGGCCTTGATGGTGATGTAGCATTTCCAGATTTTTCCACCATCAAATTGCAAGATAACTGTTTATAAAAATTATCACAAGAGCTTGTAGCACAGTTGGCAAGTGTCTAGTGGGCAAGATCAAAAGTTTGGTGGATTCAAAGTTGCCATTAGACAAAAAGAAGAAATCTTGAAATTGCTTGTTACTGAATCACAAAAACAAGCACTTAAGTGTCTTTGTTACTCTGCTTTCTTTTTTAAGACAATCAACAGAATCTTTTAAGTAAAGCCCCTTGTTGGTGTAGCTCCGCTTCCAGGTTAGAGTAAAGGTCTTAGGTTCGACACCCCGAAGTTATCAGAAAGATGACACTTACAGGCTGTTTCGTATATATATACAATTAGTCTCATCACATCCATATTAAGAAAAAAACCCAGAATCATTCAAGTAATATCTCCATTAGCCACCGTAATTTTTTTTTGAAGGATGGTTAGTAAATTTCATTCAAAGAATAAGGAGCCCAAAAATGTACAAAAGGGGAGCCCACAGCCTGGGCCAGGCAAAATATGTTGATCATTATAGATATACGCTTAGAAAAAACAAGTGACCCAGCAAGGAATTTAGAGATGTTGGAGAAGAGGAAGTGAAGAAGTTACCCTCGTCGTTGGTGGTGCGTAGATAAGAGAGGCAGGTGAACGGGAATAGAGGCGAGCAGGCGCCGCTGCAGAGAGTAGAGAAGCTTTTAGTTTTATGCTCTGCATTTGCCGCAACTTTCGCTCTGGTGCTCGTGTCGACGAGGTCCTTTTTAACTTTTTCAAAAAATACTCTGATAAATTTACAAAATAACCCCTGACTTCTTCCAAAATCACGGAAATGCTCGTCGGAGCAAATTTACTTTCATTCTTCTAACGGTAGGATCCGATCAGAGTTCTTCCGGCTTCTTCTTCCTTCGTCAGATTTAGATCAGAAGAAAATAGTGAATTACATTAATCTTCCCAGCCAATGCCCAGCTGATTCTAATAATATTGAAAACACATATTTGTAAAATTAAAAGCCTATTGAGTATTTAATGATCCATAATCTCAACATCTTAAAAAAAAAAAAATTTATGATCAAAGGTGTCTAAGTGTCTCATCCGATTAATCCTTTTGAGGTATATGCACTCCTCCCTACACACATGTCTAGTACAAGCGGTGAGACTTTATCATGTATATATCCCACGGAGAGTGACCCTTCATTCAGGGCCGGCCCTAGCTATAGGCGAAGTAGGCGGTCGCCTAGGGCCCCTAAGTTCATAAGCTCTTTTACTATTTACTATATGTTAAATAGTTAATAATGTATAATTAAAGTACAAATTTATTCTTATCCAGTCGGTTAGAATTGTCTCTTTACAAATTTGAGACGTGAGATCAAATCTAGGTTACGTTAATAATAAAAAATTTATTGTTATTAAATTATTTAATAATAATAATGAAAAATAATAATAATTTGAATTAATACTACTTGAAATCATTTGATTATTTTTAACTATTTCAAATTTAAAACACTTAAAATTGAAAATTTATATATTGATAATTTTTCTACTCAATTTAAAACGTAGGTATCTTAAAAAATTAAAAGAATGATAATAACAATCATAATAATTATTATTACAATCCTCATTTTATTGAGTTTAATAATAATAATAATAAAATAATTTTAATTAATAAAGAATCTTTTAAAATATATCTGTCATCTAAATAAAGAGAAAGAGAAATCTATATTGAGTTGATAATTTTGAATTAAAAATAATTTAGAGCTTTTAAAATTTGAAGAGATGAAAAAATATAACTTTATTCATTTGATAAATGTAGATTTTATTAGAAGTAATATACAAGTATAAAACATTATAATTAAGATAATTTTTAATTTTTAATTTTTTAAAAAATACAAAAAAATTGAAAAATTAAAATAATAATAATATCTTCTTTTCAAATGAGAATTTGCATTAGTGTCATACTCGAATATGATAAAAGATCCAGTACCAAAAGAATGAATTGCCAAATTATATAAAAAATAATGAATTGTTGTTTTCCAAATGCATGAATTGCTTATAAAATAATGTTGATTATACCAGTTACAGTTACCTATGCAAAAATAAGTTTTTCAAAGTTAAAACTGATAAAATCTTATCTTCGGTCTACAATGTTAGAAGAAAGATTGAATAGATTAGTTATCTTATCTATTGAAAAATAAATATTAAAAAAATTTGAATATAGTAATTTAATTAGTAATTTTGCATCTCAAAATAGGAAAAAAATTTAAATAATATTTTGTTATAAATTTGATTATGATATTTTATTTAGTTTCACACATTGTAAAAAAAAATTGTATGATTTTATTTTTGTGAGTATATAAAGGCCCCATCTTAAAAACTCGCCTAGGGCCTCTGAAATCTCAGGGCCAGCCCTGCCTTCATTGGAATTATCAGGGATTAAATATAACACCTCAATTCTTAAATCTTGTATTTCAACCACTAGACAACCATTGGGGTATTACCTTCAATTTTTCTTTCTATATATGTAACTCAGGGTTTTAAATAATGATATGGCTACCATATTGGCGGAATGCCGCCAATATGCTTTTTCTCTCCTCCCATTTTTATTTTTTATTTTTTCTCTAAGAAATCTATAAAAATTACATAAAATCTAGAAAAATTTGAACCTCATTTCTATCTAATTGTATCATTATTTAATGGACATGTAGACCTCAAAATGGGATTTTCAAGTTACAAATCAAATTTCAAAAATTTTAATTTTTTTGAAAAATAGCCAAAAACCATAAAAATATAAAATAATTTCTAATAATTTTCTGACAAGATATTGATCTAGTTAATTAGTAAGAAATTATTATACCCAAATAAATTTACTCGTATCTTCAATAGAAAGTTGTAGACATGAAGAAAAAAAAGGGATTCATATGATTTTTTTTTTAAAAGAATGAAGTTCATGTATAAAAGTAATTATAAATAAAGAAAATATAACAATGATTAATAAATGAAAAGAATATATAAAAATAATTACAAATCAGGAATGAACTTCAAAAAGTTTAAGGCTTAAGGAGCACAAGCTCTGATTTTCATTAAAAATGCCAATAATTTGCTGCTATGGTTACAAGAATGGGCCTGGTGCATTATTTGGGGCCTAATATGGATATAGAAGGTGCTTAAGCCTCTAACTTTTAAAGTTTAGACCTTAGATGGACCTTACGAAAATGAATTTGGAAATACATGTGGCAGACCTTTAGGGCCTCTGAAGACACCGGGTTCAAAAAAAAATTTGGACTTAACCCGTGAGAATTGACTTGACAATTAAGAGCCCCAATAAGTTGTGGGAGGTTCTGAGTTTAAGTCTGATTCTCAATATATAAGTGTCACTCTCCCTAATTTTACCCGATCTGTGTGGATAGGAAAGTTTGCACATGCCCTAAGGACTTAGTTAGATGTTTTAAAGGCCTAGATACCTTGGACTTCAAAAAACAAAATTGGACTTGAACGGGTCTTTCAGTTTAGTCCAAAAATAAACAAATATCCAACATGCAATTTTTTTTTTTTTTATCAAAGATCCATTTTGCAGCCAAATTTGGGCCTGTTATGAATACGGGTCGGACTTATACCTTGCAAGCATAACATTTAATAGAAAACTAAGATTTTTTTTATAACATGCACATGTTATTAAGCACACACAAAGGGGACCTGAAGTCACCTGTCACACAAAACTTAGAACATGATAGATATAGAAAATCACTAAAAGGATATTACCAATAATGGTCAAAGAGTTTAGAATTTGCTGAGCCTTTGGTCAATACTAGGCCCAGAATAGCTACTTTAATGTTTCTTTAATGTTCTTAGGTCATGCCTTAGGTTTTTGGGCCCAAGTTGTATCTAGGCCCAACCCAGTTTTTAAAGGAATAGTTTTAACTTCTAATGCAGAGTCTAAAGTAAAACCATTCCATGGAAGCTAGGGTTAAAAAATGGTCAATGTATCGGTTGTAGTGGTCCCACCGCGTGCGTGGTGCAATGTTGCGGCCCATTGCAACTAAAACAGGCCTGTATCAATGTAGAAACTTTTTTTAACAGTCGAATTCGGCAACCGTTTCCACCCCACAACAGTCAAAATTTTTGGCTTATAAAATGGAAGCATCCCTCTTCCCTTCCCCACCTACTGCACAGCTAAAGTTAAAAAGACAGTTACATTGCGGTTTGAATTTTTTTTTTTTCGAAGTCTGTAATGGCCATTTTGGGTTCGATTCGAAGCGATTTTTGATCTATTTTGTTAGATCCATACCTTCTAAGTTCGAGTTATTCAATAAATCTTTCTAATCCAAGAGGATAAATATGCACAGACATGATCACAATAACTTTGTCATACGGACTTTGATTGAGACGATTCCAAAGGCATTGGAAAGAGGACTTAGAGAGTTATGTGATGGGAGATCCAAGGGACTCATTGGTATACCGAATGAGGAGTAACTAATTGAGGCATTTTGATATCATTTACCCCTCCACAATTAGAGAAAAGAACCTACCAAGGAGAAAATCAATAAAGGGTGAAAAAAATTCACAAGTAGAGAAAAACCACATATAAAAAAAAATACATTAAAGAAAAATGTGCGACATGTGAGTTCTTTTGTCCAGTGAGGGACTGAAGATTTTATGGTGCCAAGATAAAAATTTAGTAAAAAAGATGATAAATATCAAAATCCATAAAAGATAAAAATAAATTATTAGCATGAGTGGCATGATTAGTCTTATACACTTGTTACTCGATTGTGGTGGAGAAATAATTTTTGCATTCTTCGCAACATATTTTCAGAGCAACTAGTGTTTGGTGGATCTTATGTTAATAGATAACTAAGCCTGACGTAGTGTAAGCAATGCAGGTTTAAAGGGTCCTGGTCAACCTAATAAACTTAGGTCAAAAAGTCAATGGATTCAAGTATGAATGGTCAATTAGGAAATTAGGTAAACGATGGAAGGTGGAGGGTAATTAACGAATAGGAAATAGAATTTGGTAGGTGGTTAAACAAGTAATTGGTGAGGGATAATTAAGAAAGTTGGAAATGTGCACTAATGGAGGGGATAAGGCATTAAATGTCATTGGTTGAAGAGAGAATAAAACCCCCCCAATTAAAAAAAGAACCACTAAGGAGAGAAAAAACCACAAATAAAAAAATACAAAATGTGGAAAAAACTATATGGAGAAAAAAAAACCACAGGGAGAGGAAAAACTCCAATGAGAAAAAAATCAAAATAAGAGAAAAAAACCAAAAGGGAAAAAAGATACCCACCAAGGAGATAAAGAAATTAGAAAGAAAAAAAACACAGGTATTAGCTTACCTTCTTGTAGAAAAACAACACATAACATGTGTCAACGCATCTACTTCAACTTCAAAAGGTCTGTGTAGATTTGGTAATGCTAGCACTGGGCTTCAAAAATTTTCCTTTTCAGTAATTTGAAGGTGTCGTCTTTCTTATTCGTCCACTCAAACTTCTAATTGACCTTTGTTAGAGCATACAAAGGCACTGTAATCTATGAGAAATATCGAATAAACTTCCACAAATACTGACATGCTCCAATGCAGCTTCTCACTTTAGTTACTATTCTAGATAGTGGCCATTTGGTAATGACCTCAATCTTTGCAAGATCAACTATCAATTCATCTGCTCTAACTATGAATCACAAGTACACCAAAGACTGTTTCCCAAACTCACATTTCTTTGCATTTAGCTGCAACTGATTTTCCCTTAACACTCCCAACACATTTGCAAGATGATGAAGATGGTCCTCCCTGATTTTACTATAAATGAGTATATTATCTAAGTAAACAATTACAAAATCTTCAATGAAAGGACGGAGTAGTTCATCAAACACATGAAAGTGGCGGGTGCATTGCATAGTTCAAATGGCATGACAAGCCATTCGAACAGTCCTTGTTTTGTTTTGAATGCAGTCTTCTGTTAGTGTTTATTAGCGGAAATAATAAACACACCCAATAATGTCGGAATAAAATCAAGCACAAGCAAACACACCGACGATTTTAGATGGTTCGGCCTACCCTTGGCCTACTTCCATGGAGCGCGTAAATACTTTTATTAAGAGAGAAATTACACAATACAAGAGATACATATATTGAGTTTAAACCAAACTCAATCCCAAGCACGCGTGGAAACCCGATCACACCAACCTTCTTTGAACCACGAGTCACACCTTCATACAAACAGTGCCGCTGGAGCCTCTCTCTCGTTGAAAGCAGAGAGAGACAAGCCCTCTCAACTCTTTGTTCGTGACTCTCTACAGACCTGTATAATCTGTCTTGCAGGCAGCACTGCTAGCTGCCCTTTGTTTCCTCATACAGTTCACTTCGTTGGCATCCTAGTGGAATCCACGTCTTTGCCTGACCTTTGCTACACCGATCTGCAAAAGATTTTGCTTCCTTATGTCTCTCCAAGTCCTATCTTCCAGCGATAAAACAACATGCAATATATAGACTCTCTTTGGTGAGTCTTCCTCTTTTACACGCTGTGTCCCTTTAGATTTCCGATACCAGCTTCTATTCATATCCCTATACAATCGGGCTTCTCTTGCCATTCACGTATTATCAATTTCTCAAAATGATTAAGAATCCTATTATAGCAAGGATATGTCCTAGTCACAGCCGTGTTGTATTGCCCAAATTAGACTGTTCTAATTTTGAACTCCACCATATCTTGGTGGAATTAAGGTTCAATCCCAATAATCTCCACCTTGGCGAAAATTCCACCATTCCTCTGAATACGAACTGTTACAATTGCACTTCCACTGTATCTCTCTGCAAGCAACTGCTCCCGGCCTTGCTCGACTTGCAACTACAATCCTCTGCATCTCTGTGTGAGATGCGCATCCCCACGCTCTGGGGTGCTCCATCTGTTTCTCTAATTAGAAGAATTGGCCAAACCCAAGCTTTGCTTGGACTTGACAGCTATCCATCGCTTTGTTGGGCCCATCGCACTTTTCTCTATGTGGCACATCGACGTTTTCACCTTTCCACTCGTCTTTTTACCTGCATCATGAAAACCAGGCAAAAAATCACAACCATCTAGTGCAAAAGTAACCTTACCTTTTGAGTCAGCTCTCACTGGAGTCTTGCGGGTCCTTCTCTTTCTGCCCACAGCCAGATTAGGAGGTCCCTATTTTTTGTCAATTACTGTGTTCTCTAACAGCGTATACAGACTACCTTGTTTCCTTCCTTTCGTAACTATCATAGGTCCCTTAACCACTCTGAGAGCCCCATCCTTAGTTTTGAAGGCAAATCCCTCCAATTCAAGAATACCCAATGAAATTAAATTCATTTTTAAATCGAGACATGACACACATTCTCAAGCTTATTCACCATACCATCAAACATTTTGAATTTTATAGTCCAGATCCCGATGATTTTACTAGTTGCCCCATTACCCATTTGGGCAACTCCTCCATTACATGGTTTGTATGAATCAAACCATTCCCTTACCGGACACATATGATAGGTACATCCAGAATCTAAAATCCAATTATTATTTAGATTATTCTTACATTTTGTGACTGTACACAACCATCTCTGCTAAAGCATCACGAGCGTCGTTTGATTGATTTGAATTTTGTGATCTCGCCTCCCGATCACGTTTCAGTAGGTTGCAGTCTCTCAATTTGTATCCTTCCTTCTCACAGTAATAGCGGTTGAATTTACCCGCATTCCTTGATTTTGACCTCGATCACTTTTGCTTTTTGGAGTCTCTCCCGACTCCTCTGCCGTGCTGCTTATCCACCTTAGCCAACACCAATCCACCTGAATTTGATGTATTTGTTGGCATCCTGATGGTCTCCGTCTGCAGTAATGTAGTGATCACCTCGTCCATTCTCACAATCTCTCTACCAACTAGTAGAGTAGTCACCAATGTATTAAAGGAAGGGGGAAGAGAAACCAATAATATCACGGCCTTATTGACCTCCTCAAATCTCACATCAATGCTCGCCAGTTGAGTGATGATTTTGTTGAATGCATGTAGATGATCTAGGAAGTTGGTTCCTTCTTCCATTCGCAACTGGTACAGTTTTTTTTTTTCTCAGGATCAACTTGTTTGTGAATGACTTAGCCATATACAGAGTCTCCAATTTCTTCCATAACTCTGTTACAGAAGTTTCAACAAAAACAAGATATTTTAACTCTGGTGCCAGACACATCCGTATGGTTGCCACTGCCTTCATCTATAGTTCATTCCACGCATCATTTGACATGACCTTCTTCTGTGTGTCCTTCCTTTTCTCGTCGGAAGAACTTGGCTTCTCCCTCTCTTTTAGTAATTTATGTAGCCCTTGATGTACAAGAATATCCTTCACTGAACTCCGCCAAAGGCTGAAGTTGTTTTTCCTGTCGAATGGCTCCACCTCGAACTTTGTACTCGGTACTCCTCTCATGGCCATTGTGTTGTATTCCGATCTCCCACAATTTCCTGGTCTCAACTAAAGCTACTAATACCACTTGTTAGTGTTTATTAGCGGAAATAATAAACATACCCAATAATATCGGAATAAAATCAAGCACAAGCAAACACACCGACGATTTTACGTGGTTCAGGCGACCCTTGGCCTACGTCCATAGAGCGCGTAAATACTTTTATTAAGAAAGAAATTACACAATACAAGAGATATATATATTAAGTTTAAATCAAACTCAATCCCGAAGACGCGTGGAAATCCAATCACACCAATTTTCTTTGAACCACGAGTCACATCCTCATACAAACAGTGCCGCTTGAGCCTCTCTCTCATTGATAGCAGAGAGAGAAGCCCTCTCAACTCTTTGTTCCTGAGCCTCTACAGGCTTATATAATATGTCTTGCAGGCAACACTACTAGCAGCCCTTTGTTTCCTCCTACAATTCACTTCGTTGGCAGCCGAGAGGAATCCACCACACAATGAGCAGCGTCTGTTTGCTTGACCTTTGCTACACCGATCTGCAAAAGATCTTGCTTCCTTGTGTCTCTCCAAGTCCTCTCTTCTAGTGAAAAAACAACAGGCAATATATAGACTCTCGTTGGTGAATCTTCCTCTTTACACGCTTTGTAATGACTCGACCCGGGGTCAGGGCCGTCTTAACACAAATTGAGGCCTAAGGCAAAAATTTTAAACGGGGCCTTTTTGATATTTAAGATAGTATTATAAATAATATTTAATTAAAATTTTAATTATATATAGTAACACCCTATCTCACGACGAACCGATGATGACAACGACGCGTCACAATCCACCACGTGACGAAAGTGTGGGATTCTCCTTTAAAATTCAAATCTTATGACCACACACATCGGGGGAGAACTAGATTTCTAAGTACTCCTATTATTTAAGATTTCTGTCGAAATTTCGACGGAGTCTCCCCTAAAATTTGGAGATTTAGAAAATTTATTTTCCTACATTTCTCTTCATAATCACCTGCTAAGTCATAGCAAGAATATTTTTTCAAAAATGACATCAAAATATTATGTACTCCATTTAAGCCAGTACAGTAAAAATGGAAAAGTAGCCTCTAATTAAAGAAGATGCAAATCTAATGATCGAGGAAAAAATTGAGCTGTAATTGAACATGAAGATTAGGACAAACATATGATCAAATCAAAAGGAAGGAAAGAAATGAATTAAGAGAAGGATATTAAATAAGTAGAATACCCAAGCTCAAAAACTAAGGTCCTTTTCTCTTAAACCATTGGAATTTTGCTTTTGAGAAGCTAAAAGGCTCTTATTCCTACTGATTTAACATTGATAATAATAATCAAGATCTCATGATTAAATGCCTAAATCTACATAGGTGGTGATTGGTTATAAGCAAACAAAATGGAGAAACACCTTGGAAAGGGTCGGCTATACAGAGACATGTAATTCAAGAGAAAGGAAAGTATAGAGAAGAATTTAAAATTTCAAACAGGGATAGGAATTAGTCGTCTAAGGGAGGATATGAAATTATATACCCATTTTGTCAAATCTAAGCAACAAATCATGAACTTTGAGTTGATTCACCAAATTTAATTAAAGTAATGTCTACACATCTAACTTCTCAAATCTCTGAAAATAGAAGACGGAATAAAAGAAAGACAGAGAGAATGATTTTTTTCTTCGCTTTGCCAAGTAAGCTCTTTAAGGTCTTTCCTCCCACGGTACCAATCCAAAAAGATAAATAAAGAAAGAAATGGGAAAAAATCCTTTTTCTATAACTAAGACAAACCTTCAGAATCTACCAGATTTTACTCATGCAATCATTTATTCAGATCTTAGTCTAAAAAAACCGGTCAAACAATATGTTTCAAATGAATCTAATGACTCTAACCCAAGGTTCACACAAATGTCCGTAAACTGGTACATAGCGGATAATTTCTCAATGTAGGACAGAGATGAAAGATCTGAAAAGAAGATAAAACACCAAGGCTGGGTTTGGATGGGGAAAGGTTCTCCGGCTTAGAAGAGAAGCCCTACTTCACTTCTCTGATATCTCTGCCCTTTGCAAAAAACCACAACATTTTCTAAATAAATCGAACAAATCAAGTGCATATGCAAGACAATCGTCAGAATAAATCCAGTGTATTCCACAAAATAGAAGAAAATGATTTTCCAAGGAAAACAAGAGCAATAGAATGGGAAGCATCGATCCAAATGCATGACATCCAACATTTTCCACAAAATCAAAGAAAAACAATAGCAGAGCTGCAAGAGAGGGTCGGACCTGGAAGAGCAAAACCAAATCCTAGCCGTTGCTTCTGCAAATCTGAATATAAACTCAAGCGCGGACTTGCAGTGAGAGAGCCAAAGAGAAGAGAAGAGAGGAGAGGTGAGATTGAGAAAGGGTAACGCTTTTAGGGTTTTATGTGGTCTTCGAATGGGGGCCTAACGAGAGTGGGAGCCTAAGGCGACCGCCTCACTCGCCTTGCGGTTAAGACGGCCCTGCCCGGGGTAACGGGTCAATTGTGACGGGTAAAATTAATTTAGAAAATGATTGTACTTTAAATTGATTTGTTAGTTTAATTTGATAATTTTATTTGGAAAAAAAAACACAATTGAATTTAGGGATTTAATATTAGACCCCGATTTCACACTTTCTCCCCAATAAGAATTTACAAATTTATCCCCTTCGAATTAAATTAAGAGAATGGAAAATAAATTATCAACTTAGATTTTAATTCCCCTAAGTTAGAATCTCAATTGGAAATATTCAATTAAGAATGTGAAATCAATAAATAAGTTCCAATTTTAAGTGTCTAGAATTTAATCGATGATTGACAAAATTAATAAAAGAGAAATAAAAGACAATTTATTAAAATCAATAATTTAAAGGGACCCACCTTCCTTGGTCGAATTTAATTATCCAAAATTCTTTCACCGATGGGATTCCTTGTTCAGATTGGATTCTTATTCTTTCTTGTTCGTTTGGGACTCAAATCCATACCTAAATGGAAACTGTCCAAAATCCTTTCACCGATGGGGCTCCTTATTCAGATTGGATTCTTCTTCTTCCTTTTTCGTTTGGGACTCAAATCCCTACCTAAATGGAAACTGTCCAAAATCCTTTCACCGATGGGATTCCTTTACCAATAGGACTCTCTTCCTTTTAAGAGATCTTCGAACCCTTCCCTTCTTTTACCCTTTTCGAAACAACAACCAAATCCCAACGAAAATCGCAGCAGAAACCTCAGCAGAAGAAGGGAAAGAAAAACCCCAAATCTCCTTCTTGAGTTCTGGTTCGAACAGCAGAATTCCGAACCAGCGTGGTTGCTACAGAAGCTTCTCTTGATTACATCAACTTTGGAGTAAAAAACTTGTATATACAACTTTGGATTTCTTGCTAACACCATACATTTCACTCGATTCTAGGTGAGGGAAAACAATACACTATATTTTGTTGTGCATGGTATTTTCTATTTTGTTTATGTGATTGAGCAATGTAAAAATATTGCCTTATGTAATGTGTTTTGGGAATATAATGTTGGATCTATGATATGGACTGGGTATATATAGGAATAATGGTTATAATCCGGTGCTTACTCACAGTAATGTAAGGGAATAGGCTAAATTTTCTAATAGCCGTGAGAGACTCAGTCTGCCCGGATAGTTGGAAGTTAGCCACTAACCTTGTTGAAAGGTCCAATAATTATGTTCGTATTGGATTGATGTTTTATTGTCTATTATAGAGTTATTTTTATGTTATTAAGATGGATTTATGATATAGTGTTGTCATAGTAATAATATTGTGATATGAATTATTATTATGTATGTGGGGTATTGTTGAGATTGATTTTGATGTTTTAAAATATATACATGATGTTTATGTCAAATTGAGATTATAATTATGTTTAGAATGGTGGCAATGATTTTACTCGTGGCATGTTAATATGATTCATAACATGCGGCATGATGATAGAGATGATGCATGGTAGACATGGCATTGAGCATGTCATCTTCATATTTATGGGATATGTATGGAGGTGTTGGCCGTGATCTTTTATGATGACCACGACGGTGGTAGTTTCAGGCCTCGCTGTTAGTGAGAAGTACCACACATGTGGTAGGTTTGGTTTTTAGGCCATGAAAGATCACGAAGACTGATATTTGGTGGTAGTTGTATTATGTAGGCCCCATTTGATATGGGAAGTACCACTCTGTGGTAAGTTATATGCCTCGCTTCGGCGGGATGACCACCAAATACAGTGGGTATGTTGTGAAGGAATGAGACATTGAACATTGCATTGAGCATTGTGCATTGCATGGCATAATGCATGGATATTAAAAGCATATTATATAATTTGTGTTTTAAGTTCATATCTAAAGAGAATAGTGATGATATTGTGTTGGGTATGAATTATTGTATTCCTTCACTGGGCTTGGAGCTCACACCCCTTACATTGCAGGTAATCCTCTAGACTTAGGATTGGAAGAGACAACTGATGTTTAGAGACTCAAGATGAATATTTAATTTCTTAGTATAGTCGTGGATTAGTATGATTGAATTTACTTTATTTGATATTACGTATTTGGAGAGATTGATTATTTGATTTGAATAAATTGAGAACTTTGAGGATATTGTTTTTGTTTTATTTTATAGAATGGGATGTGAGCAGTGAGATTAGACTTGATATTAATAGTCGATGTTATCCTTCTCATTTTTGTGGGCGACATTATGATTTATGCAATGTTTAAATTGGGATTGAAGGATTTGATGGCTTCATTATTTCATTTACAATCTTTAAAAAAAATATATACTTATTTTTCCCCAGCCACAAATCTGTGATGTAAGACCCGTTAGATGCGTTGTTGCGTTGACTAACGCCCGTTCAATTTGCAGTTGAGCGGGTCATGACCCGTTCAGGCTGTAGAGAGGGGCGGGGCGTTACACGCTATGTCCCATTAGATTTTCGATACCATCTTCTATTGATATCCCTATACAGTCAGGCTTCTCTTGCCATTCGTGTATTATCAATTTCTCAAAATGATTAGCAATCCTATTATAGCAAGGATATGTCCTAGTTACAGATGTGTTGTTTTATCCCAACATCTTCCAGGTATCTTCTTCTCGAACCCGAACTTAATGATAGCCCGATTTCAAATTCGACTTTGTAAAGTAGTGCGCTCATTATAGTTGATCCAACAAATCATCAATCCTCGGTAAGGGATACCGATTCTTGCTGGTAATCTTGTTTAGTGCCCTGTAGTCAAAGCACATTCTCCAGCCACCGTCTTTTTTCGGCACTAACAGTACTCGTGATCCACAAGGTGAGCTGATGAACATTTTTTACCCTTAATAATTGGATTAGTTAGTCTTTATTTTCTGTATATTAGATATGTTTATTGTTGTTTTTAAGTTTTGCAGTATATTTTAGAAAATACAATGAAATGAGCTGAAATTGATAAAAAATGCAGTGTGTGGGCTATAAATGCTATATATGGAAAGTTTGTAAATTTATCACATAATTTTATATATATTTACAAAAATGCCACTGTTGGTAACCCTAGCCCCTTCTCTTTGCTTAGGTTCCAAGTTATTCATTCATGCTTCCAAAATACATAATACCATACAATAACTCATGGGGTTCGGCCATACACCATGGCCGAACCCAATGTCCAACATTCTCTCATATTTACCAAAATGCCATTGACTTCCTCTTCCCTTTAAATCTTTCATAATTAGACCTTAAAATTTCTCTAATCAAATAAGTTCATCAATCACATCTCATGGGGTTTGGCTATACATCATGGCCGAACCCATGGTTCTCCTACTTTGGTATTTTTTTAATTACATATTTGCCATTACTTTCTCCATCAATTCATATCATACATTGTACCCTTTATTTTATTTAAAACTAACATAACCTAACTCATAATGTGGGTTCATAATCTGATTGATAAATCAGCCCTTAAACCATAATTTAAAGACACCTTTAATCCCTTAATTTAGAACACGGGGTTCGGCCATACACCATGGCCGAAACCTATGGTGTATAATTTCCAATTAATCTCCACCTTTCTTAATTGGAAGGTCTCCAAATTTAGATTTTTCCTTCCAAGAATAGAATTTCCCTTTATTAATCTCTCCTACTATCATTAGAAGGTTTCCCTATTTAACTTACCAAAATATAAACCTCCTTTCATAAATGAAAAGTTTTCTAAAAATAACTCTACCTTCCATTTTTAACCTAAGGTCCACATTTAGAAGGTTTCTTAATTAAACAACAACCCTTCTATGATTGAATATCTTATTCCAGAATTCACAAGGTTTCCAAAAACTAATCTTAGGCCGAACCTCACTCATGGCAACCAATCCCTTCATTTAAATTAGGTTCCATTATCAAGCCTTACCTTCCATTCTTGGTATGGTTTCCATAAATAACTTTTATGCTCTTTAAGTAGATACTTTCTAATTTTAATATCCACTTCAAAGAATAGAAACTTTCCTTAATAAGTAACCTCCTTTCCATATCTGGAAACACCTTGCAAAATTAGATTGTTTTTCCATAATTAACCACTCCTTCCATATGTGGATTGCTTCCCAAATTTAGCAATATTTTCCATAATAAGGTTTCCAAAAATAACTCTAGTGGGGTTCGGCCATGCACTATGGTTGAACCTCACCCCTTTTAGATCTAGGTCCATCTTTTACATTTTTTTTCCAATTTTAACCCATGGGGTTCGGCCAAACACCATGGCCAAACCCTATGGTTCATGATCTTGGCCCTTGGTTTAGATCTAATCCAAAATTAATCATCAATCTATATAATGTTTGGTGGGGGTTGGCCATACACTATGGCCGAACCTCACTCCTCCTTTTTATTATTTTAGATCCCCTCCATTAGCCATAAAACAGCCATGGGCATGGCCGACCCATATTCCATATTCTTTCATTGATTTTCTTGAATTTAAAACATACAATCACCAAAGGTTTCTATGACTTAAGATCTAGGAACATAAATCCAATTAATAAATCAACACTCTCCATGGTTTCCAATCTTTAAAACTAATTAATTAAGCAAATCTGGGTTCGGCACCCTATGGTTCTTTCTTCTCTTTTAAAACCATTTACCCATCTCTAATTTTCTCTTCATGGGGTTCGGCCAACCACCATGGCCGAACCCTATGGTTCTTTTGATTTCATAAATAAAATTATAACATTAATACTTAGATACTAAACTCTTCATTGCTCTTCTAATCTTTCTCTTTCTTTCTCTTTGATTTTCTCCAAACAAGAACTCCTTCTTGTTGTTGCCCTTTCTTCTCTTGCTCTTGCCGTGTAAGAGAGGACTTGAGAGAGGGAGAGAGAGAGAGGAATATAACTTGGTAATGGGGTTGTAAAAACCGTGCACCCCTATGGATCTCTCCTTTTATTAAGCTCTCCTTAATCCCATATTAGAATGTTCTTAATAGAATCTTGCCCTCTTGTGTTTCCCTTTTTTTTTTTTTTACACGTATAATATATTGTAGCACAGTTTTAACTTTGTTAACTTCCGAATAAGAAAATGTGGTAAACTACAAAGTTGTAGCTCTTGAAATCTTCTTTCCAACTAAAAAAGAATCAAAGCAATCAGATATCAGAGTGAAAAGTTATAACAAAAACACTGGACATATGTCAAACCTTCCTTATTTAACCATGGCCGACTTTCCCTCTTTAATTAGCCATATCCGACTTTCCCTTCCCTTATTAAGACTTCCTTTAATTCTTATTAGCAAGTACTATGCGCATAACCTTAATCATAATTCAAATAATATTTTAATTTAATTCATAAATATTTCATCCCTTTTTAAATATCTAGCATATCATTGTGGATTTAAAAATCCCACATATCTCTCATGTGCATAATATGTAAATCACTATCTAAAATTCGGCCAAGATAATCTTTATTTGATTTTCTTTTTAACATCTACTTGGATATTTCAAGTCCACTACTCGGCCATAATATCCTTTATTCAAAATTGGGTATGATTCACTACTAATTTAATCCTACCCATTTAAATTTTAGTAAAATCAATTCCAACATTGGTTGGGTCCTAATTGGGTCATGGCCCAATTCCTTATCCATATAAGATTTAATTCCAAAATTCATAATCAAAATTAAATAAATAATAAACTGAAAACCCTAGGTGTTACAATTTTAGGAGAAATTGAACTTCATTATTTCATTCTAAGACTCTTTTTAGGGTATTTGAAATAATTAGACATGAAATTTCAAGTGGAAATTCGATTTAACCTAAGGTTTAATTTTGTTAATTTTTGTTTAATGAAACTCATTTTATTTCTTCTAAGATTAATTTTAATGGAATACATGAGATAAAATTTATAAATTAATTTGAGTTCCATAGTCTAGGTCAGGAATTTATTTTACTTAGAGTGTAGGATATGATGTCGGCTTGAGAACTTGACTCTGTCCAATTGTAAATATTTTATTTTATTTGTTTGTTTGATTATTTGTTTGTTTATGTTAATTCTTTTATTTATTTTATTCAATTAATTCTTTAAATTCTTTGCAACTAGATTAGAAATATTTTATTTGCTTCTTAATTAATTGGTTTTAAGTTAAGTTGAGATTATTTAATTTCTCTTCACCATTGTAATTAAACTTTGAATGCATTAACTTTAAATCTCATATTTAATTAATTTCTAGTGTTAGATGTTATTTTGGATTTTGATAAATTAAGAACATAACTCTGTGTTTTAGAAGATTAGATTTCATGTTTAGATTTAATTCCATAACTATGTTTTCTGAGATCACAGTAATTTGAAATGGTGCCAATTTAATTTTTATACATATATTTTGTTGATTTCCCTTGGGTTTGAGCTCACACTCAATCGCTATATTATTTTGTTGACTTAATGCTCCAACAACTTTTTATTTTTTTTCTAGATTTCATTGTTCTCCACGATGGAGCTGCGATACAAACCCATGTTAGGTAGGAATGCATCTCCTACCAACTTCATATGATGTTCTACAGGCCTTCATGGTGGTAACACTTGAACCTCCTGGAACAATCTCTTGAATTTCACATGTATCTCCTCAATCTTAATCAGTTGCTTTAAGGTTAAAGACAATGTAGAAAGTGTCACCATTGCTAGATGTTGCTCCTTGGGTCTAATAATCAACTAAACAAACTTCCTGCAAGCATTCACCATCCTCTTTGCCTGAGCTACAGTGACCAAGGTAGTGGTAGCTGTGCCTTACAAGCATTGATATGGAATTCTTTACCCTTTTTTCACAAATCTGTAGTTGCGTAGTTGCCTGTAGTGCATTGCATCTCGATCCCACAATTAGAGACTACCCAGAATTACTTGACACACGTCTAGAGGTACCACCTCGCATGCAACCTCATCAATATATCTCTCAGTGATAACAAACTTGAAGGTACACTATTTGGTGATCTTCGTTTCCACATCTTTCTAAATCCACCCCAATGGATATGATCTGGGATGAAAAGTTGTCTCTAGACCCATATCCTTTACCAAATACTCTGAGATCAAATTCTTCTGACTTCTAGGGTTTACAATAGCTTTAATGACACTCTGTTTCACTAAAACGTTCAAGTGGAAGAGTTCTCTCAACTCGGAGTGTGGGGGAGTGCTTGCAGTCTAGCCATGAGGGCAAGCTTACTGTCCACTTTCTGTATTTTTGGAATTTCCTCAACCGTATGGGTGTTCAATACTGCCTTCTTTTTCTTAGGGTGCAACTTAGGATGGAGTTTCCAGCATCTTCTTTCACGTGTCCATTGAGTTTACAATGGTCATAGGAATTCTCCCTCGAATTACTGGTCTTTTTCTTGATGGGTTCCCCCATTTTGCTGTATTTTCCTTCCATCTTACGGCCATTTTGCCACCTATCATCTCTACTATCGAATTTCATGTTCTATGCTTCAATAGCAATTGCTTTAGCTTCATCATCGGTACTAAATTTGAAATGTTTCAACTCTTTCTGAATGTACTCTGCTAGTCCACCGACATACTTCATAAGGACATCAAAATCCTCTATAGAGATTCCCAAAACAATGGAATGGTTGTGGAATTTAGTGGTGTATTTTTGAACCAAATAGTCAAATCCTTATCGCAAATACTGCCACTTAATCCAGTGATCTTCTTCATAGCCAATAGGGTAGAATTTTTTTGACTAACTCCTTAAATTTTCTCCAAGTTAATCCAGATACATCGTGTTGCGTCAAATAAGCATTCCACCATGTCAAAGCATGATAGACAGTTCTAGTCGTGCGAAACTGATCTTTTGGGCACTGGTGTACCCATAGCAAGTAAAGTATTTTTCTAATTGGTCCATCCAATTACCAAATTTTTTTTTTGCATCACTTACACCATAGTAAACAAGAATTTCAAGTTTGAAATCAATGTTAAATGGTTTCATACCAGATTGTTCGTCTTTTAGGGGAGAAGTTTAAGGATCGCCATTCTCTTCTTCTTTCTCCTTCTCTTCAGACTCCTCCATCTACTTCTGTTTGCTTTACTTCTTGGACAAGCTTGCGGACTCTTGTCAGTTGGTATGTTTTGAGGCATCACCTTCCATCAATCTCGATACGAGTTCCATCAACGCAACAATTTGTTCCTCTAATTTTGAGAAATGCTCATTCATTTCATCATTTCCAGCTATATCCGTGCTCTTCGAACATTTCCTCCTTACTGATTGAAGAGGTTCCAAGAGTAGTTCACTAGATTTCTGGTATTAATCTCGTGTTAGGACCATAAACGAAGGTTCTTACACATAAGGGAAATAACCTAGCTTTGATATCAACTTGATCCGAATACGAATACTAACTACGAAATTAGAGAGCTTTTAATGTGAGAAAGAGACAATTAATAGGGAGATAGACAATATCTTGAAAGAACATTTTTCTTATTTTTCTATTTCTTCTTCTCCTTCAAAACAATCTTATGTACAAACTCTCTTGGTGGGTTCCAACTGCCAAAAACCACCCAATTACATGAAAATTGAAAGGAAAAACTATGAGGAACTGACACATTTCGTGTGTCAGTCTAAGATTCAGTTGATTGATAAATTCAGTTCAGTTGACTGAATCTCAATAAGAGATTCCTAACTGCATAAGTGTAGAACTTTCAGTCGACTGAATGCACAAGTTCAGTCAATTGAATCTCAATCAGGGACTTCTGTCTAATTAACAAGTCTAAATCAGTCGACTGATAGTAAGGTTTCAGTTGATTGAATCTCAATCAGAAACACCTCTGTAATTTTCACAGGGACTAAATTAGTCTACTGATACCCAAGGTCAGTCTATTGAATGTTAACAGAGACATGTCTATTTTTTATAGACATAGAGTCAGTCGACTGATACATGGGTTTCGGTCGACTAAATCTCAATCATACCTCTTTTGTACACTTCTCAGTCCTTTTGTGTACATTGAAGATCCTTTTGGATTAGACACACATAAACGACTAAGGTGTCCATGTAGACGTAGGAAACTAATGAAGAATAAAACTAAATTAACAAATCTAAAAAAAAACTACTAAAATAAAATGCAGTGGGGTCCACATTTAACATGCGTGTCCTACATCAGTCCTTTGATCTTAAAAAGAACTCGTCCTCTAGTTGAAATCAGCAAAATAATAGTATCTTTCAAAAGGTACCAAACAAAGGTGGAGACCAATTCCGAAGAGCCGAATGACGAAGTTGGTAGAGGAGCAAATTTCAAAGCTTGAACGACGCGAGCTTTTTTCCTCTGGGACAAAGAAATCATTAAATGCACATGTGCTCAAGCGGGGCAAATGATTTTGATCGTGAAGGGGTCTTCATACTACATCTGAAAAAGGGTAAAGGCATTGGGACTGAAGTACTATGTGAAAGTTGTGAAGGTGAGCAGAGCAAGCATGATAATGTAGAAATAACCATAGAGAGATCCTTGGTATCTGTATCAGAATCATATTTGGGTATGAGAGAGGGTTGGATAATTGGCGATGGCGATGGCGATGGCGGTGGTACCGTTAGTGGTTGCAACTCCAATGACGGATCAATCTTCGACAACTTGAGGTCAATGAAAAAAGGCTCTTTCATCTTTGGTACGTGCGATACTTGTGGTCGTTGTAGCACTAATGGTGGATCAACACTTGTCGGTTGCATCGACTGTGGCGCCGACAACAAAGGTGGTTCATCCATCAGCACTTGCACTATTTGTGGGGTCATGTCTTTCGGAGGAGTAGACATGAATTCCGATGTTGGCGTTGAAGGAACTAACACACATAACGAGGAGATGGACAGACATCTCGATGAAATGGGCATGCACTCTGAGGAAGTAGGAACACATGCCATTGAATTGTCACACATTCCGTGGAAGCGAGAATGCATGTCTGTGAAATTGGCAAGCTTCCCAAGGACAAGTCTTGTACGACAACCATTGGGACCTCGTCTATTTCTGGCGGTTCTAAATCAATGTCAGTAGTCGTAGGAGCATTTTTTACCTCGAGCCGTTCTAACTGACGTTCCACTTTTATAGCCATCCATACCGCATCCATTAAAGTGAAGATGTTGTGAAATACGTTGCAAACATAGATCTAAATATGGAGTCCTCCGATGAATCTAGAGAACTGTTGAGACTAAGTCTCGGCCAAGTCGTTTCTCTCGAAGAGGTAGGAGAACTCAGTTGCATAATCTCGAACAATCTGATTTCCATACCAACAATTCTGGTTCTGTTCGAACAAAAATTGTTTATAATCGACAGAAAGGAAACGAGCTCATAGCAACCTTTTCATCCATATGCATGACCTAATAGGAAGCTGGTTGTATCACTTGCGGTCGATTTGCAACTGTTCCCACCATGCGGAAGCTTCACCTTTGAATCGATAAGCCACGAACTTCACCTATTTCGTTTCATCGATCCCCATGTAATAAAGGAAGCGTTTGATTTTCGAAAGTCAGTCAAGGAAGTCTTCATCTTGCCATTGACTGCTAAAGGGTGGGGGTCCACCTTCCTATGGTACATGCATGTTGCATGTAGAGTTCTTCCTCCTTTTTTCTTGAGTAGGAATAACAGGAAACCATGAAGAATTTTTCTTTTTTTGAATTTTTTTCAAAACAACGAAACTATAATAGATCGTCTCTGTCATGCAAAGAGATGGTTCTGAATACCATTTGAAGTAGCAGAAGCGGTACAGGTTTAAAGGAGCTTAGTCAGATTGGTCAATAGTGGTCAAACTTAGTCAAAATGGACCAATGGATTGTGGGTAAGAACCTTAGAAGTGAAAGGTATTTGTAGAAAAAGGTGAGAGAATTGGATAGGTGGGTAAGTAGGTAGTAACTGAGGGGTAATTAGGGAATGGAAAAGTTTCATTTAATGACATTAAAGGCTAAGGACAAAGAGACAAAATGAGGTGTTGTCTTGTTGTTGATGAAGGCTTTGGGGAGAGGGAAAATTATGGAAGGACACAATGCAAGGGACGTTTTTGGAAGCAAGTAAATGGGTACTGGAAAATGAAAGGATGGAGATGGTTTGGGAAGTAAAGATGGAAGGATTTGAGGAGAGAAGGTGGCAGACTGCATAAGTACGTAGGTCAGTGTTATGGAGGGTTCGGCTAGCAGCAGGAAGAGAGATGGAGCGGTGAAGGGGGCTCAGGACTCTGTAGCGGAGGTGGATTGGGATAATGCCCAAGCTTGGAGAGGCGATAGCGACACACACCTGGGATAATGCCCAGGTTCCAGGGAAGGCAAAATGCTCGATTTCGTCCAACAAGAGCCGAGTTCTGTAACTCAAGTAGAAAAAGGAATAATCGAAAATAGAAAGTTGCATGATAGTAAATAAAATCCAATTGATTTCTGTATTATCGAGAGAGGTACTCCTCTCATTGTACAACTGAGTATATATAAGGAAAAAAATACCTAAACTAACATAAGCCAAAACGAACTGGGCACCAACTATGGTGTCCTTGTAGACTTAGGACACTAATAGACACACACAAATGACTAAGGTGTCCGTGTAGAATTAGGTTAACGATAAAGAATAAAACTAAATTAACAAATCTAAAAAAATTGCTAAAATAAAATGTAAAGGGGTCCACACTTTACATGTGTGTCCTACATCAGAATGGGACAAGAGAGAGGAGGAGGATTTACAATGGAGAGAGAGAAGGGTAGGTGAGATTGGGACCGAAGTGAGAAAAAGGAGTTACAGTGGAGACAAAGGGAAATAGGAGTTATAGTCAAGAGAGACGAAATTTCTTCGTTCATTAATAGGGTGATGTTTGTCTTATTTCTATTATTTTTAAATAGGGTGATGTTTGTCTTATTTATAATATTTTTATTTGATACTTAATAAAAATTTAATGAACTGATATAATTTGAATTCAATCTCTACTGAGTGTAAGATATTATGTAATATTTAAAAGTTTGAAAGACCCGTTTGGGCATCTATTACAATTAAAAGCTCTCATGTAAATAATAGACACTTTAAGAAAAGAAAAAGAAAAAAACAAAGCCAAGAAGAAGCGAGTTACTCGCTTCTTCTTTAGCACAACTTGCTTTAAAGATTTTATGTCTAAAAGTTCGACTTAGGTATCCCTTAAAACTTGTAGTGTAACCCATATAGGCGGCAACAATGTGGGATGAAATCTGTTAAAGGGAAGAGGTTAGACAATCCCTTCCTCTATGTCAAAAATGCCTAAATTTTAACATCCAAATTATTGACTTAAAACATACCCATCTCGATAATCATCATTAAAATATATGCAGTTTGGTTTGGATACAGGGAAATCACTAGCCTTTACAAATATGGCGACGAACAACATTCGGTTTTCCAAGATCTTAACACTCAAGTAGTTCTTGAATTCTAATTACCCTTGTAATCTTGAGATAAAAGGTGAATTGCTTTGATAATCAGCAGCCTGAGGCTCAATTATCTTGTTGGACTTCTGTTCTCGTCTTTTACAGATGATGGATGAATGACTAAAGGTTTTGCAGCAAATAGGGAGGCTCCAGTCATACTCAACTTTTTTAGAAATACTACAATTACTAGTTACTAATTGAATACTATTCGACATCATCATCAGAACAGTAGCAGCAGATTGTCATTCAGTCAAATTCGGTTCATACGTGTATGGTTTTGTGAAGCCAGGTTCATATGTGTATGGTTTTGTGAAGCCATATTATTAGAGATGTAATGTTGGTCAAATATGCAATTTTTTAATAGTCACATTGCACCTTATGTAAACTCTAATCATAGTAGTATATAATATTTTTTCAGCGAGAGAATGTAGCGAAAATTGTAATAAAAGTGAGAGTCATCTCTTTTTCGATTTTTGCCTTTAAACTAGTGGAACAGTATTGAACCCGTGGACGTACCGATATGGAATCAAATAAATCCTTGTGTTGTAGTTTATTCCCTATGTTGATTTTCTCCCTTATATTTTCTTTTCTATATTATTATTTCTATGTGGTAGAAAAGACATTTTTTCTCTCAAGAGCGTATCTTTTTTCTTATGACTGTATTAAATAATAGTCATTGGGAGTTTTAGAACTATTGATTTCTAAAAGGAAAAACAGAAAACCTAGACATTTTATTTTATCTTGTAAACAAAATGGTCTCCCAAGTTGGTCCATTGTGACTCTGTGACTCGAGTTTCTTTCAGAACTGATTCAAATCATTCTGATGCTCCCATTTTGAACCCCTAAACTTGAGCCTAATTATTGGGTCTGATAATTATAGTACCCTAATAATTAGGGTAAGGCCCCTCATCAGTCATCAGTCCTCTCCCACCGCAATTACCATAGAACTTTAGTTTCTGATGTTAAGATGTATTATATTATCTTGTCAAGGGCAGTTTAGACATTTTCTATTTAGGGCTAATTAGGGCTTTTATGTTTTGTATATATAGTCCTTGTTGTATTTCCAATATGATTAATCAAATAAAAGAAGTTTTCATCTGATACACCAACAAATTCTAGAAGCCAATGGCAACCTTTTTTTAAAAAAAAAAAACTCAAAAAGTACTAATTTAATTGAATTTTAAATGAAAAAAATAAATAATTTATTATGATATTTCTTGAATAGCTTAAAAAAACTCAGCAAACTTACATGTCGTCTACTTAATTTCAATTTGAATAAGAGTTTTCATTTTTAAATTGTGTCAAGGAAAAATAGTCTTATCATTAAAAAAGAGAGTCAAAATTGTTGGACGGTGGTGGCTCAATTCCTAAAATCTAGTTGGAAGTCCCAATTAGAAGTTACCCAAATCAAATAGGAGTCTAAGATGGAAACTCCTAATAAAATCAGCACTTGTGACACGGCAACTTCTAATCTCAGTCGTGGGTTATTCTTGGCAAGAACACACACGCAGCAATTGCCTAAGAAGCAGCACCGATTGCATAGGCAATTCCTAATTAGGAGATTGGCTGGGTCACCTATAAAGGAAGCTTAGTGCTGGTTGCTGGAAGAAGAAGAGAGAGACGAGATAGAGAAAAAGAAAGCTGGCTGGAAACACAAGGGATACAGACGGGTATTCCAAAGAGTGTGAGGACAGCAGCAACACACAAAAAGGTGAGCAGATTTGATCTGAGTACATCTGGCCACTACAGAGGCAGCAGCTTGTGCGTGCAGGAGGCAACAACGTTGAGCAGAGGTGGCGGCCAAAGAGGAGGTCATCGTCTCCAACAATTGGCAGGCTGCTGGAAGTTAGAAGGGCTGCCAGCGTGTTTGCAGTGCAGACACATCTTTGGGCAGATCTGTAGTGTAGTGTTGAGAGAAGAAATAACAGCACACAGTGAAGGGGAAATCCAGATTTGATCGGTCAACTCCAAAAGACCAAAAGGCAGGAAGGGCTGAAGAGGGGAGTTTTAAATCCTTTTAAAACTCATCGCCTTTCTATTGTATTGTGTAATTCATTCTCTCCTAATAATATTATTTCTCTCTTCGTGGACGTAAGCCGGGTGACGCCGAACCACGTAAATTTGCTTGTGTTGGGTTGTGCTTATTTTATTCCGTTCGATTATTCTTTTTTATCATGCTATAACTTACGCTAACAAGAATTAATTTTCTAAGAGAGACTTTTAAAGTTTTGTTTCTTCATTTAACCTTATCAAAATCATATATACTCAATCATTCCATTGTCAATTATGTCTTTCTTTGCTTATTCCTTTCACTCATAGATCTACCCCTCCTTCTTATACCTTCTCATACCTACAGTCTATAACCTCAGGACTCTATAAATTGGAGATAAAACTCTCTATAATCTTCTAATTATGTTCCCATCATGTCTCAAATGAATTTCTCTCAATTTATTATTCATTGAAGTTATTTTTAAATATTTTCTAATTTAATCATTTGTAACTATTTTTAAAGTTATTCTACTCATTCATCCTAATACTCACATTTCTTTATCTTAACTTTATCAACTATTTTTGCATGTTGTGACACTCTCTTTCATAAAATGTTATATGTCAAATAATTATTTTATAAAAAAATTATAAAATTGGGAGTTGATTTTTAACAAGTGACATGCAGGCGGCCCAACTAAAAATCATGGCTATGGCCAAACATCAACAGCATTGTCACAAATATCGTTCTTGGGATATTAACGGTAATTGTTAATAACAAGATATTTTCAATTTCTCGGGGTTTTATTGGAAATTTAACTGGAAAATCTCGTGGAAAATATAAATATTTAAAATAATAAAATAAATTTAACAAATAAATAATTGGCATCTAACATTTCTTGAGTATAAAATATCATACAATTCTACATGAGTTAAATATTAATGATTATAATGATTATTGAAATAACTAGCAATTAACACGGTTTTTATGACTAAGTATTTAAGAAAAAACTTCTCTAACAAACCCATTAGTATGTGGGTCTCATGGTTAAGTTTGTAGAGTAATAATACATATTAATGTGCATATTAGATCATTATTTGTTAGAGAATAAAGGTATAATAACAATGAGAACTTAATTTTTTTTTATAATTTTATATTATATTCTCTTTGTTGAATAATAAATTTATCTAATTTTTTTAAAAATGTAGCATATATTTTTTTAACTGTACAATATGTAAGTGACTAAATAGTTTTCATTAAATAAAAGAAAAATATTGTGAGTAATTTTGTTGTTTATATTCAAAAGCATATACTAATATATTTTTGAAAATAATTCAATTGATTCTTTATTTAAATAAAATCTTAAAAAATTAAATGATGAATAAAGAATTTTGTATAATAAATCTCTCCAAACTACAAATACATAAAATAAATAAAAATTAATTTCATTGAATATTTTCAATAAGTCAAGATAGAAAACTCAAATGGATGTTACCTAAGAGTTCCATTTATAGGTACTATTTAATTTTTAAAATGGATGGATAAAAATATTAAATAAAAATTTTATGTAAAAAATAAAATCTTTAAAATATTAATTTGGTGAGTCTACTATATTTCATCCATGACTAAACAACTCATCACTCAATGATATCTCACATATTGACTCTAGAAATTGGAGAAAATCAACTAGTAAAAACACATTTTTAACGCCATTATACCTTTTCCCACGTAAAAAGTTTTATAGGTAAATTCCCATTAAAAAATGGATTCACGATAAAATCACATTTTTATTGTAAGAACGGTATTTTGCCGATATTTTCGTGATAAAAATGAAAATATCGGTAATATTTGTTACCGTGCCCGTGAGGGCTGAGATGAGGGAGGTCTTGGGTTCAAGTCACTCTCAAAGCAAAAAGACTATTCTCCAATAATGTTACCGGGTGTGGATAGATAGAGAGGTTTGCATATGTCCCAAGAATTAGTAAGAGAAAACAGTAAACAAATTATGAATTTATTTGAAGTGATGTGTTGGTCTTTCTTTTTTATTCATTTCATAGGACTCAAAATTAATTTTTTTATGCGAAAATTCTTAATTTTTAATTTTTTTTCATCTCACCTTATCCAGATGGAATGCAAGCGCGAGGACTCCATTTTAAGTTGTAATTATATGAAAAAATCCATAGACAATTATATAATATTATCACAATATATATTATTATTTTATTGAACATTTGGATATAATTCAATAATTATGTTCGTGTTAAAATTTAAATACTTATATTATATGGCTAAACTAAATATTATCAGTTGTCACAGAATTGATAATATATCAAATTTCTCATTAATAACAGTTATAAAAAAGATTTTTTTCTCTTTAGAGAGTTTTTCTCCTCTTGTACATTTTCCAATGTAATTACTAACAAGAAGAGGAAGTGTCTCAGCAAGAGAAAACCCTATTTAAGGGAAACCTCTGCAAAATTTTCTCCTCATTCAAACACAGTCATCGTCTCTAATGATAAAGAAGTGTATGCCGGGTCCCGTAGACCTAGTGAACCAAACTATATAATGTTTTTGAAGTAGTTTACCTTCTATTTAGAGATTTCACAAGGGAGTCTTGCTTGTTTCAAAGACCTTCATTATAAACAAATTGCGCCTTAACAGATGATAGAAATTGCTTGACCTGCATCAAATTACCGTTCCCCTCACTCTTAGGCAAAAATGTGGGAATAGATTTCAAACTTTCCCCACATTGCCCACCCTTTGAAAGCAATTTAATAACAATAGAAGTAGTCGTTGCATCTGGAGTGACATCTCTCTCAGCCATTGTATGCAGAAATTGCAATGCTTTATCTACATAGTTATTCTTGCAAAAGCCAAGGATCATTGCATTGAAAGTCACAGTGTCTGGCACACAGCCATTTTTTTCCATTTGCAAGAATAGTTCATTAGCTTCTTGCATTAATCCTCTCTTACAAAGACCATTGATAATCCTGTTGTATGAGAAAGCATCCGGCACCAAACCTTTGCTAGACATGCCACTGAATATTTCCAGTGCAACTTTCAATTTTCCATCATTGCACATGCCACCAATGAGGACATTAATAATTTCAATATTAGGTTCTATTCCAGAATCAATCATCATCTGGAATAATTTCATTGCCTCTGCCATCCTTCGATTTGAACAAAGTCCATTCAGCAAAACCCCATATGTAATGACGTCGGGACTTGGACCTCGAGATTGCATCTCATTGAAAAGCTTTTGTGCAGCAGCAACTCTACTGGCATTGCATAATCCACTTAAAAGAGTATTGTAGGTAATGATATTTGGAACTAATCCCTTTAGATGCATTTCTTGAAAGTTTTTCATAGCCTCATCCGTTCTCCCACACCTGCAATGCCCATTAATCAACACAGTATAGCTGACAGTATTTGGGTCAATTCCATTAGCCATCATAGAATCAAAGAGCTTAACTGCGACATCCATTTGACCTTCAAAACAGTACCCATTAATCAAGGTATTGTATGTGGCGACAGTAGGCTTCTCACTTGTTTGAAACATCACTTCTAACAATTCATGTGCTTCCACTAGCATTCCCTCTTTGCACAGGCCATCCATTAATGTGTTGAAGGTAACAACATCCGGTGAGATTCCAGCAGCCACCATTTCATCGAAAAGCCTCATAGCTTCGTTGCACCGCCCCAAAGTACAAAGGCCATGGATTAAGGAATTGTAAATCACAACATTTGGTGAAACTTGGTTATTGGAGCTATACACAATTACACTCGGTTTATATGTTCCCTTCTCCATTTCCCTTAGCAGCCCAAGAGCTCTGTCAATGTCCCCCTTTTTGCAAAGCCCATTTATGAGGGCTCCAAATGTAATCACATTAGGCAGGCACCCCTTCTCTAGCATCTCTGAGAAGAGGTCCATGGCCTCACTCATTAGTCCATTTCTACAAAGACCATCAATTATTATGGTATACACAGTCACATCTGGTTTATACGTCTTTGTCTTATCTATTTCCACGAGCAACCCAAGAGCCTTGTCAGTGTTTCCCATTTTGCATAGCCCATTTATGAGGGTGCCATAAGTCACAACGTCGGGTGGGCACCCCTTATCTACCATTTCTGAGAATAGATTCATTGCCTCGTTCGTTAATCCACTTCTACAAAGACCGTCAATGATCATCGTATACACTGTTGCATCAGGTTTACACCTGTTTCCCTTCTCCATTTCTCTGAGCAACCCAAGTGCCTCATCAGTGTTCCCCATTTTGCATAGACTATTAATGAGAGTACCATATGTAACTACATTACATGGGCAACCCATCTCTACCACCTTCACAAAGAACTCAGTGGCTTCATCCATCCTATCTGCCATGCAGAGCCCTTTAATCAGAGTTGTGAAGATTACGACATCAGGTTTGAAGCCCCATTTGAGGATTCCTCCAAATATCGTAAAACTGAGATCGAGCTGCTTCAAGTGGCAGAAGCAATTGAGAAGAATGCCTAGTGTATGCCCGTCGGGTTGGATACCAACCGAATTCAACATCTTATTATAGAATGAAACCACAGTGAAATAATTCCCCATTTTAGCAACAGCTCCAAACACATAATTGAAAGCATAAATGGAAGGGTGAGGGTTCATGAGAAGCATTTTGTCGAACAGGAGCCGTGCATCATTTATCTTAAAATTTTCTGACTTGCAGAGATTTTTCAAAGAAATTTGGAAGTGGGTTTTGGTGAAAACGTCGTTAGAGGTCGTTTTTCTGAGAGTTTTGGAATCAGGAAAAGAAGGAATCGCATGAAGTGGGTCGGAAAAGAGAGAAGAAAGAGAAGAAAGAGCAGAAATAGAAGTACCAGCTTGTGTTTGGATAGTTTCTCTTGTAATTGGACGAAAAGAAGTTCTGATCCCCAACACCATTTTGGCGGAGGAAAGGAGGAGACGACGAAGTGAACGGGAGTTGATGGAGACCAGCGTTCACCGGGATGAATAGTCGGCCTTGCAGACTTGGAATTCAACTCACCGCTGAAGTCCTGAACTTACTTGACGTGCAAGGAACAGTGAGTGATGTGAAACGGCGGTTTGGCATATCGGGGCACGGCTTAATTCAAAGTTTCAAACTTTTAAGGGAGGCTTATGCCATTGGCCGGGTTTAAAAGCCCGATTAATCCAAAAGTCCTCGATATAATTAGATAGATGGAGAGATTATACCCGGAGTCTATTAAATTGTTTAAACTGAAATTTAAATAAATTATTAATGTGTTTAATTTTTAACTTAAAATAAAATTAATTTTTTTTTTCACTTATCATAGTTAATTCAACATGGATAATGTGTTGCATGGAAATAAATACGATTGTATCTAAATTTAAATAAGACGAGCAATTTTATTGACTTAAATTGTTATAGAAGTGAACCCATATGGGTTGGAACGATGCTCAGGAACCCACTTTAAGAAGTCGGAGTTCTGAGTTCTATTCCCACTCTATTTAAAGGGTTCTTTTTTGTAGATTTATTCAGTGTGTGTGACTAGAGAGATTTACACATGTCATGAGAAATTAATTATTAGACACCTTGGTTATAAAAAAAATATTATAGAGGTGTCCTACTAACTGGGGTTAATAAATTGCCCCCGGCAATATATCGGCCCTGATATTTTTCTCTCTCATTCGATTTTTATTTTATTTTATTTTTTAAAAAATTAAGAAAATTTTCAGAAAATGAAGAAAATTATGGTCTTCATGAATATGTAATTTTTTCATTAAATAGCGGTTATTTACATGCTCAAATGAATTTTTATAGTTACGAACTCTAGAATTTCAAATATTTAAAAAAAAATGATGAAAATTTACATAAATGAAAATTTTAAATGAAAAAATTATATGCAATCTACTTTTGAACCCAATCTTGATATGATATCAATTATCAATATTATATGAAAAAAATGAAAAATAGATAACTATATGATTTTTATTCAATAGATAGATATGCTATTATATGATTTTTAATATGATATTCTATGATCTTAATATTTTATAAGATAAACTCTACTTTTCAATATGATTTTCATTTTAATTTTATATGATAAATTCTATTTTTAATATGATTGTTTCTACAAATATGATATCATTTATTTTTTTTTAAAATTAAAAATTCAATATCGAGCTGATATTGGCCTTTTGTTTATAAAAAAATACTCAAAATTATAAAATACAATATTGGCATGATATGGTCCTTTTTTTAAAAAAAAATTATGGAAATTATAAATTACAATATAAGCCCAATTTTTTTATTTTCTAAAAATATAAAAAGGTAAATATCGGCCGATATCAAGGAGGATATGATGCCCAATATATCGCCGATATTTACTGCACCTGACCAATATATATTATATCGGCCGATATATATTAATCGGTGCCTAAAAAATGATATATATATATATATATATATATATCGACTGATACGATATAGATCGACTGATATTTTCAGCTTAGCCTACTAGTATAAAAGATTTTAGATCAGATCAAAAAGTTCATAGCTAAATACGAAATGTACTAAAAATTAGTTTTAATAAGATGGATAAAAATCATATCTTTAGGCTTTTAAAAATGTCATCACTTTTAAATTAAGTATTGTATATTTCAAATTCAAGCCTATTAACATATGAATATGAGAGATCAGGAAAAATCACTTTGATTGGGCAAATAAATTTTTATTTATAAAGATTTTCTAATTTTGATTAACTTAAATTAATTTTATCTCTAACATTTGTGACATTTTTACGTGTCCATTTGAAAGCTATACTTTAAATAAAAAACTCACAAAAAAAAAAAAAATAACATGAACAAATCATGTTAATTATTAAAAAAATTAAATTTGATTAATTTAAATATTTTTTTCTTTTAAAATTTGTATTTTACTTTTCTTACGAAATAAATTTTGGTTGGACTTTTCATTACCCTAAGGTTGAATACATATTTATGCTGTCATTTTAAACTCATTTCTGCTCAGCCAAAGTTTAAATAAGTTCCAATTTTTTTAACAATTGATAGAATTAATGTTATAAAATTTTCTGACGAAAGGCAAAGAAGACTTAGAAATTTTAAATAATTTAAAGGGATAAAATTTTACCAAGCCTAAAAAATATGCTTTGATTAAATTGAGTTAAATCCAATACAAATTTTAAGGAATTAAAATACAAATTTAAGGTGATCAAATTTGAAGAGTCTGATAAACATTACTCAATTGATTTGGTCACATCAATTTCCTATGGGCTTTATATTCAAACGTAAATATTTTCAAATTTCAATGAATACGTAAAATAGTCACCGATGTTTAAAGAAAAGAATAATCAAAATCAATTAAAATTTAAAAGTATAATTATTAATTATTATTCTAATTAAATTAATTTTGTATCTCTATAATCATATGTGATCTTTTCCAAATGAATAGCTCTATAAGCTAAAATTTATGAAAAAAAAAATTAATTAAAAATGATTAAACCTTTTTTGGATTAATTTGTGGAAAATTCATACACAGTCCTACTAAAATTCCCACGGATGATCCCACTACCCTTCCTAAGGCACACCAAAGTTAGGCCATGAGGGCACGAACCCATAATCTCCCGCTTCCTGAGGCGGGAGCAACCAGTTGAGCTGCATCCATGTGGATTAAAAAAAATGATTAAACTTTGAAGATCCAAAAAATACGGTTTCACTAATCCTTACTAAAATGATTTTTAGTAAATCTCATATTTAAGTATGAAGTTTTTTCCAACATGCAAGAGTCTTCGTGGGATCCATTTTATGCTAAATCTAAATAAATGAAATTATCATTTTATTTTTTAATTTAAATACGATCATTTTTATATCTATTTGATGTATTTTTATTGTTTGACTGATTATGATAGATAAAAATATTTATTCGATAATTTATTTATTTTTATCTTAAAATTCAAGTGTTCGAAAGATTTAGTAAATCCCATTTTAAACAATTTAATGGTCTCATCATAATTTATTTATTCATTCCAATTATTTTGATGAATTATATTGATTATAAAATAGGACACGTTTTTGACAAGATATGTTTGATTATTCGGGCTTTCAAGCCACATCCACGTCGGTTTTACTCACCAGTCCTTTCCATAGTTTAAAAACTCTAAAAAAAAAACTTGGGCAAATTACTCCAAATTGACTCAAATCAAATTTTCTAAGTCAAGTAAAAAACTCAAATGAGTTACTCGACTCAATACAATTTTGAGTGGAATCTAAGTTTCGAGTTTTCAAAGCATTTTAAAGTCAACTAATATGAAATTCCCATGACTATCGTACCCATTTTCAATAGCAAGATTGTCTATTTATCATGGATGAGTACCACATGATTGGGTGAGATAGATTGCTTTATAGATATAACACAAGAAAACTATTCAATCCGATTATCATAACTCAGTGAGATAGGCAATAAAATATCAATAGGTTTGTAGCAATCAATTTTTCAAAAACTAAAAATCATGAGGCCAATATGATCAGACGAGGCAGAAATTTTATTGAGCAAATGTCCTTGTCATTCTCTACATGTTCCATAAAAAAATATGTGATCCATTTCAATATTTAAAGAGTGGCCACTCTAAATTAGGAGACTTCTTGAGGCTTGAGAAGTCTTCCTAGAATTTTTTATTTAAAAATATTTCCTTAAGAGTCTAAGATTTTTTCACAAGTTTTAAAAACCGACCCTTAGATCGAAGTATCCAACTATCTTATGTGACGGTTGAGTTGAATAAGGTTCGAGTTAGGTTCAATTATGGTCAAACTCAATCAAATCGGTAAGATCAACATGATGTCGTATATAAAATTAATAAACTATAATAAATAAATTAAAAATATAATATGTATAGCTATAAAACGTAAAATGTCAAATACAAAACACATAATATATAAAAATTTAATAATCACATTTTCACAATTATATATAACAAAATAGTCTAATCCAACAAAGGAAGGTCCAAACCTTTGGGGGTTATTGAGGGTCGAGCACCCAGACCTTTCAAGGGTTTTTGAGTGTTTGGACTTTAAAAAGATCTTAAAAATAATTGAACGATATTTGATAAATATTAAAGTTGAATTGAGGTTGAACTCGTGAGAAGGGTGAGATTTAAAGTAGTAAAGTACACAATTTTTTTTAAGAACATAGGTTTTTTTTCATAAATATGCATGTGTAACTCAATCAAAACATATTATATTATTACTTGTATTTTATTTTATATCTTATTCTATATTTTATATTTTTATATACTGATTAATTTTTGGTATTTTCATCTTCACATTATTTTTCCTTACACATTGTTATGCACTCTATCAAGATAAGATACAAAGTAAAATACAAATAAGAACATGACATGTTTTAATTGATATATTTCTTTGCACAATGATCCAAAGAAAACCTTTCATGCTTTCACATCATGAATCCAAACTTATCTTGATGGATTCCTTTATCTAAATTTTATGTAAAGATGTTTATATCATTTTTAGAATGTGTTGCTAATGTATTAAAAACCAACTTGTGAATTGAATCATCACAGTGAAAAGTTGAATTGAATAAGATTCAACTAAGTTTAACCTTAGTCAAACTCAGTCAAACATGTGTCATCAATATGATATTATAAATAATATTAAATTATTAACTAATTTTTTTTTTTTTTTTGAATGAGAGGTTAGTTATTCATTCAAAAAGGAGCCCAAAGATACAAAATTTGCCCAGAGCCTGGGCCAGGCAAGGAAAAGAGAGATATAGGTCTAACAAAGGCCCAACATCAACGAAAACGAACAAAACAATGTATAGAAAACCTTACAGAGAAGAGAGAGCCCAAATCCAGGCTAGCAAAACACAAAAATTAGATGTTAGCTTTATCACAAATCTTGTTCTTGGGATATTAACGGCAATTGTTTATAGCGGGATATTTTTAAATTCTCAAGTTTTTATTAAAAATTTAACGGAAAAATCTCACGAAAAATATAATATTTAAAAATAATAAAAATAAATATATAAATAAATAATGTGGCTGGAGTTTGAAAATATAGATGATATTTCAAAAATAAAAAATGTATATTTGGCCCAAACATTTTTAAAGGTAAATCTCATGATTTTAACGGGAATTTACCATTTCTCGTGGTAAAAACGTATTTTTTAGAGAAATTTATTATTAAAAATGGTAGACGTGATAAACTCGCGATTTTAATTTGCAAAAGTTAATTTTCCAATATTTTCATGATAAAAATGAAAATGTCGAAGATATTTGTTACATTGGCTGTTAGTAGATGCTATATCCACAGATTGAAAGTTATAATTGTTGCCCGTCCTGAAAAGAGTAACAAGCACCCCGACAGAGTCCTTCTTGCAGCATACAATCTTAACATTACCAGATCGGAATCTGGCAAGGAGGGAGTTAATAACTCTAATATGATTGAAATAGGACCACTGAGAGGCATGGGAGTGTTTAATGGAAATGGCAATCTCATCAGGTAGCATAATGCAGTGGAGTAGAATGTCCAATCTGAGCAAAGCAAGCAGAATTCTTTGGGCAAATATCAGAAAAGAAATGGTGGAGTCCATGGGAATGAGGGTAGTCGAATAGAATCCCGGGATACCTTTACCATCGCAAGAATACTTGGCACCAAGGAAATCCCTCCCGGCAGATGAGAACTGAGAAATGATCAGAGAGCAAGGGCCAATATCAATACGAGCATTCATATCCGGTGGCACTGGCGGAGCAACACATGCAAGGGGCAGGTTCCAAGAAGCAGCGAAGCCATCCCTCATTCCCTTCACATCAGAGTTGGAGAATAGAAAGATGAGACACTGACGAATATCCATAAGAATATTATGGCAAAGGCGATCAATATTGCTGACAGAGTGTTTGAAAATCCTAGCATTCCTCTCATGCCAAAGATGCCAAATCATGGAAGGCAGAGCAAGATGAGCAGCCAAGGATTCAAGACGACCATTACTGTTCTAAATCAGCATAGAAGAATCAATCAAAATGCTCCCAGGCCGGTTAATCGGTTGGAATTTTCTCATCAAATTATTCCAGACATCAATGGAGAAGCTACAATGCACCAAATGCTAGTGGGATTCCACGTCAGTGCCACAAAGGATACACGTGAGGTCATGGATTATGCCCAGATTGTACAATAACAGCTTGGTCTTCAAAGCAGAATTGAAGAAGAACCAGTCAAGAGTAGAATGGAGATTGATACACGAAGAGAACCAGATGGACTTAACTAAGATTTAATTTATGGGTTGAAATAAAATTTTAAACAAAAAATGTTTTTTTAAATAGTTTTTTTTTTATAACTTTTAAAATGGACTTTTATGATGGGTCATAGTTCACGGACGATTGATGAAAACCGGTCACACTCACGAGTCTGATCGTTTTTTTACGGTTTTCTGCACCGGATGATTTTTTGAAGAAATCGGCCCTTATCAAGGCCGGTCAAGGTTGAACCGCCAGTTGAACCACAGGCAGTTCAGTTTTCAAATCATTGTGTCTTGCATATTCTAACGCAAAATTTATTTTTAACCATAGAAATAGATTCACTAAAAATATATAAACACAACACTTTTTTTTAAAAAAAAAAATTTAAATAAATTAATAAATTTATGTTTTTAAACCTATGTTCGGTTTAAGTTATTATTTTTACTCCTTAAACATTTGTAGCCTTCAAAAATAAATTGAAACTTAAAAATTCGTATTTTACTACAATAGTTATGCTTGGTTATGACCATTAAAAAAAATTATGCTCGAAGGTCCATCATAAAATTACTTTGATTAGATCAATTAGATTACATTCAAGCTCCAAGATTTGATCATTTTAAAATATTAATCTAATCTTTGGATTGTTTTTGTTGGTGAGAAACATGTGGGACTAACAAAAAGAAATCACATTGATTAGAAATTTTTAAACAATATAGGATCCACCAAAATTTTATTAAGTCAATCAAGTCATTTTTAAGTCTTCAAGTTTTGATCACTTTAAATTCATATTTTTTGAACTATTAAAACATGTGAGACCAAAAAAGTCAAATCAAAGCATCTGAATTTTGATTACTTGTAGTACCCCGCCCTGTTGAGGAGGTCTGGACCTAGTTGAGGGGGCCAGCTTTGGACCAAAGGGGCGCCAGGTGGAGAAAAAAATAGCCAGGTAGAGGCGCTGTGCGTATGGGAAGTCCCACATCGCCTAGTGAGGACGCCTAGTGTTGAGCCCAGCAAAATTGCATTTTTGTCCTTCAATATTGGATTAGTTAGTCTTTATTTTGTAGATAAAAGATGAATTTAATTTAATTTCTTAGCTTTGTAGATAAATTTGGGGAAATACATGAAACAATCATAAATCAGTGGATAGTTGCAAGAAGTGAGCTTAAATTGGAAGATTTGGAATTTTATAATTAATTCATACCACTTTTAGGATTTCAAATGTAAATTGATTAATCTGGATCCAGTTATGAGAGTCTGGATTAATTCAATATTTTACATTTTTAAGTGGTTTGTTAATTATTTAATTCCAACAAAGGAAAGTCTGCACTTTAAGGGCCAGAAGAGAAAAGAGTTTGAATTTCAAGATCCATGGGCCAAAGATCCACTACAAATGGACCAAGTTATGCTCCAAATGTCAAAACACTAGGCCAGGCCAAGCATTTCAAGCGCATATCACAAGGTGGGCCAGGCCAATGTGAATCCAAGTCCAGCAAGTCTAAGTCCATATACTCCAATCAAAGTCCAAGAAGTCCAAGCCCAATGCCCAATTACTGTAGGCTCATATTCGAATTTTGCTAACCCTAATCATAATCCATTCATAGATCCAAAATCCAACCCCCTCTCCATGCAATCCTAACCGCTCATCTTCATCCATACATCCATCACATTAGATCTAGGCCATCCAATCCATCAATCATTTAGATTAACCTTACGATTATGATCATCCATACATCCTCTCACCATTCATCCATTTAGATCATCCATCTATTATTAAAGCCATTAGATTTAAGACATTTAATCATAACCATTCATTCCAATCATGCATAAAATCCTAGATCTAGTGCACATCCCTAGAATTTAGGACCCCATGTATCACACAAATTCACCAAATCTAGAAGCCTACAAGCGCATGGAAATCCCTAAGGCTGCGTTTGGATGGGGGGCAAGAGGGGGTAACCCCTCGTTACCCCTTGTTACCCTCGTTTGGTAACAAGGGGGTGAGGGTAAAAATTCAAATTTTTACCCTTCTCATCACCATTTTGAATACCCCCATGGGGTTTGGGGTATTCACTCTTGAATACCCTCCTTACCCCCCGTTTTGCTGTTTCATGAGATTTTTTTTTTTTACATTTTTTATTTATTTATTTTAGTGAGTACTTGGATTTTTTTTTAAAAGCACTCTATTATTTCCATTTGATAAATTTTATATCACCAAACAACAAATTAGATTCTTTTTATTCATTTATTGAAATTTAAAATAATAATAGTGGTTTTTTATTTTTTAAGGAAACCTTGCCCCTATTTACCCCGTGTTTTCCTCTATTTTTCAATTATATATTATATAATTGAAAAATTAATAGATTTCAAATAATTAGCAATTTATGTTTTATATTATATAGGTTTTAAACATGATGCATTTGGATGAGGGGTAAATTTTTACAGGGTTACCCCAGGTTACCCTTGAGTAGGGGTAATTGTAAGTAAGGGTAACCTGACATATTAACAATTTTAGAATAATTAATAATTTTATTTAACCTGTAATACCCTAGATTTTGCAATATATTAATATTTACGAAATTGCCATTGAAATGGTGAATTAAAAAGATATAACCTTAGATGAGTAAATTGTGGGGTTCATTGTTCAATCTAGACCCAATGTACATGTTATGTGGATTAAACTAAATTAAATGGGTATGGTACATTTATTTGGGTCAAAGTGGTTAATTGGGTCAAAGGACCCAATTGGGACCCAATGGGTCGTTGTGGACATAATTGACCATTGGGTGAGCTTAAGATTAATGAGGTTAGGCTAAAGTGAATGGGAGTGCCAACAAGTATTTAGTTAACTCAAATTAAATGGATGAGTTGAGTTTAAAAGGTGGAGTTGAATTTTATTGGTTGAGATGTACTCAAACGGATCAAGATTTGTATTTGGGTCAAAATTTGTTTAATGGGTCAAAATGGCCAAATGGGACTCAATGGGTCGTGTATGTCATGATTAATCATTTGGTGAGTTCAAAACTTAATTGGGTTAAGTTTAATTAATATTTGAGTGGGATTGAGATAAATTAAATGATGGAGATGAGTTGAGTTGAATTTATGGGTTGAGTTGCATTAAAATGAATGAGTTGAGTTGGGGAGTTAAATAAATGAATTGGATGGAATGTTTATTTCAAATAAGTGAGGTGTGTGAATGAGAATGGAGTGTTTTAAATTCCCATTTGTTAAACTATGAAAACGTTGGCTGCATGGGAGGTTTTACATGCATGTAACTCCCATCTAAGTGATGAATGAAATGGAACTACATGGGAGTTACTTGGGTGAGAGTTTTGTTTCAAATTCAAATACTTCACACGTTGGAAGGCAGCAAGGGAGGGGGAGTTTCATCTCAAAGATGAAACCCCCACATGGGGCGTTGATGAGCATCAAAGAGGTGGCAGTTACACATGGGCTGCATCAAGGGTGAGGAGTTACTTATTTCAAATATTCAAATCAAGCATGAGAGAATGGACATGGAGTTTCATGGATGAAACTCCCAAACGGTTCACTAATGGAAGATGAAGGTTACACAAACTAAGCTAGGGCTAAACCGTTGGAGCCTTGGGAGTTTCATCCCAAGGATGAAACCCCCAAGTGAGCATAAAGGATTATGTTGAATGCAAATGGGAGTTACTAATGTTGTTACCAAGAGACATCACCCCTTGGGCTAGTTTTGATTAAACAAAGAGTTCTCATTTCACTCTCTTTATCTCTCTCTTTGCCGTCTTCTACATTCCAAGATCAAGAACAACAGCTGGTTGCTCATTTCAATCAGTCCTTGGGTGATCCTTTCATCAAGACAAAAATCAGCAAAAGAGTTTGGCACCAAGGTTTAAGATCAAATATCTATCTCTATCTCCCTCTCAAATTCATATCACCTGGCTGAAGTGTTCCAAGGAGGTTGCAACAAGGTTTGTCTTAGCCAAAAGAACAAGAAGAAAGAAGGAGAGGCTAGGGAAGTAAAGGACCAAGGAAGGAGTCAAAGAACCGAAGGAGACGTGGTATTGGTAAGTGTACTATGAACCTTGTCAAATAAGTTGGGTAAGGGATGTGATCCGGCCATTGTGTGGCCAGATCCATCAATGGTTTAGATTAGGTATTATGTTGTCTTTAAATAACAAAATATGGACCATAGAGTTCGGCCCCTTTGGATGGCCAAACCCCATGAGAAAACTTGGTGATTTTTATGGTGTTTGAAAGACAAAATCCATATTATGAAATGGAGGTTTTAAAGGATTTTAAATGGAGATAAGCTTGCTGTTTTGGACCAGTTATGGGATGGCTGAATCATGTGGTTTTCATGGTTAAAGTATGTTGTCTCATATGTATATAATTGATGGAAATATTGTGTTAAGAGAACCATAAACATGGCCGAACCCCATGGACTGTTTTTGATGGCATGTTTGGGTTAAATCATATTGGAAACCTATGATGTGTTTAATACTTTTGATTAAGGAATTACCTAGGCTTAGTTATGGATTTAATATTAAGTGGATCAACCATGATACAAAATGGAAAGTGGGGACAAAAATCAGATTGGTGACATGGCCGAACCCCACTAATGGTGATTTATGGACTTAGTGATTTATTTTGTATGGATGAGTGAAGGATTTAAAAGGACCAAATTAAGATGGTGAGATTCGGCCATGTGGTATGGCCGAACCCCACTAAGATGGTTTTATTTTAGGCGATGGAAGTTAGCAAAAATAAGCATTGGTTAGACCAATGACAAAACTGTAAATGCAAGATAAATTGTATATGTGAATGGATTGATCAAAAGATTTGAAAAGAGGGGTCCAAAATCAAGTGGTAAGGTTCGGCCATGTTGTATGGCCAAACCCTGCCAAAGTATGTTTGAGGTTTGAGGTGGATTAGTTATGATTATGTTTAAGGAAAATTAAACAAAAGATTAGTCTAAATGGCATAATGGTAATTATGGATGAAATAATCAAAGATGAAATGATTATAGGATTGGATGTACGAGCCAAAACCAAAGTGGTAAGGTTCGGCCATGTTGTATGGCCGAACCCTACGAAGGTTCATTTGGAAGTTTGGTTTAATTGAATGGGTTTTACTTAAATAAAAGAGAGACCATAATGTAAATGGGTGAGGTTCGGCCATGGGGATGGCCGAACCCCACAAAGTGGATTTCTGGGACTTCGACTAAGTGGAATCACATGGATGAATGTTAACTTGCTGCTATGTACATAAGGTATTGGATTTGCTAGAACGGTGTACAAGTCGTGAACGGGAGACAGTTCAAAAGAAAAGTCAATCTAAGTGAATTTGGAGTAGGTTTCCTACCTTTTTGAACCACACGTATGTTTGATGTTTTATAGTAATTTGATGAATTATGTGCTAAGTATTTATGTTTCAAAGTAGTATTATATGTTATGATGTGTTTACAAATGGCATGACATCATAGACATCTCATGCATGGCATGGGGTGGTGATTATGGAAATCGGAGGCTACACTCCGTCGGGGTGACCGAAAGACCACTGTGAGGTACCTTGATGATGAGAATCCCATCAAAAGGAATCTGGAGGCCACACTCCGTCGGGGCGTCCGAAAGACCACTGTGGGGTACCTTGACGATGAGAATCCCGTCAAGAGGAAGCTATGTACATTTGTGATGGGTGGGACTCATTACATGTGCATTTCATACATAGCATAGTTTTATGTGATTTTGATGAACATGTATTACTTTATTACTTGCATGATTTTATACTAACATTGTGGTAGCCTTAATCGGATGACCTACTGGGCGTGTTGATCTAACGCCCTATCTCTATCCATATTGGATGACACAGGAAAGGGGAAGAACAAGGATCGAGAAGAAAACCAAGCATAGGAGCTTGGGCATATTATATGGACTTTGAATGGACTGATTTATGGACTATTTATTTAAGTTATTTGGACAATGTAATTTGATAAATAGATGTGTTGGCTTGTAATAATTTAGTTAACTATGGTTTGGTAGGATTTGGATGGTTTAGAATGAATGTTTACATTAAGGTTATTTTGGTAATTTTGGACGATTATGTACTTTGCTATCTTAAGTTATAAAATGGAGTAGTCTTAGGATCTATTATAACCTGCAGTTAGATTAAGACTAAGTATATTCCGCAAGCTTATTGTACCATGTGTGGATTGATTCTTATGGACTTAATCCATACGCACATGGGCTTGGCCAGTTAAGGGTCGGACTTTAGAAGTCCGAACTTAACTCGCGTTGTGGCACTCCGCCCCGATCACTTGATTATTATTATATAAAAAAAATAAACTCTGATTATTAGAGTGAAAAGGGCGGGCTGTTACATAACCCATATAATATAAAAATTTCTGAAACATATTTGTCAAAATGTCCTACTTTAAGGGGTGATTTTGTCGAAATTTCGATAGGGTCTCAAAACTCTAAAAGAGTTTGAGGTTCATGGTAATCTTTTTCAGGGTAATTAACAATTTATTTTGTTAGAAGTTTATTTTAAACATGTGTCAACATTTTCAACGTGATGCATTTGGGTGAGGGGTAAATTTTTACAGGGGTTACCCTTGAGTAGGGGTAACTAACTGTAAGCAGGGGTAAATTGACATATTAACAATTTTATGAGAATTAATAATTTTATTAAATCTATATAATATAAAAATAAAAATAAAATTTTCTGAAACATATTTGTCAAAATATTCTATTTTTAAGAGGTGATTCTGTCGAAATTTCGATAGAGTCTCGAATCTTCAAATGAGTTTGAGGTTCACGGTAATCTCTTTCAGGGTAATTAACAATTTATTCTCTTAGAAGTTTATTTTAAAAATGTGTCAACATTTTCAACATGATGTATTTTTACGAGGGGTAAACTTTTACAGGGGTTACCCTTAAATAGGGATAACTGTAAGCAGGGGTAACCTGACTTATTAACAATTTTATGAGAATTAATAATTTTTATTAAATCTATATAATATAAAAAATAAAAATAAAATTTTATTAAACATATTTGTCAAACTGTCCTATTTTTAAGGTGTTCAGCCCGTGACAATTTTTAATATTAATTTTATATTTGTTGTGATTTATTAAACTATTATAATAGTTTATTATATTATATTTTTCACGATACCAATAAACAAATTATATTTTTTTATGAAGAGATATGTTGATATTTTTTTATTCATTTATTGGGATTTAAAATAATAATATCTATTATTTCTTTATTTATTTTTTTACTGTTAGAATGCAAGTGTTTATTTTAAATTATAGTTATAAAAAAAATCTATAAAAATTAGATAATATTAGATTTACTTAATGAATATTATTTAATAATTATATTTAATAAAATTTCTTATAAAATTGTTAATATATCAAGTTATCCCTCCTAATAGGTACCAAACAAGATTTTTTACCCTTACGGTAAGTTTTTACTTTACCACTACAATTACCAAACAAGATAAGCGTATCCCCTTTTCAAAGGTGACCCCTACTCAAGAGTGACCCCTACTCAGGGGTAACCCTTATAAAAATTACCCCCATCCAAACGCAGCCTAAGTTTCCTCTCCAAATCCATCCGCCTCATGTACACATCATCTAGATCCTATCTTGTCTCCCAATCCAATCCAAAAATAGTCAAACACGATTTTACATTATCCCATTTAGATCCATTTGAATTTCACTAGGTCAACCCTCCATGTTATCACTCATCATCTCATCCATCCATCCATCTATCTTAGCTTTTAATCTCAACCATTCATAATCATGCATTGCATTGCCCAAAACCCTAAACACTACATGTCAAATTTGACCATAGCCAATTCAAATCCTAATTTTCTCTCCAAATTCCTATCTTCTCTCATTCCCTGCTTAGCCACCAAGTCACCTATCCCAAAATTCGTGTACACCTATTGTAACCCTAGATTTTCCATTTTAAATTCCATCAATTCACCATAAGTTAGATCCAATCCAAGCCCTTCATTCATCAACTTAAATCAAGATTTAATCTCCACCCTCCATCTAATCCCAAGTCCTGTAAATACCCCATTAACTCATAGCCAAACTCGAATTTGACCTGGAGCACATGAGGACCAAAAATTGGAGGAGGATGTTGAGCATTGAAATATTACATTTTTACCCCTGATTATTGGACCAGTTAGCTCTCATATTTATGTATATTGGTGCATTTAATGCAATTTCTTAGTTTTGTAGATAAATATGGAAAGTTCAGGGAAATAATCTCAATTCAGTGGATAATTGCAAGATTAGCGCTTAAAAGTGAGACTTGGAAATTTAATAATTTAATTCATGCCACTTTTAGGGTTTTTGATGTAAATTGGTTAATCTGGATCCACTTATGAGAATCTAGATTAATTAATTAATTAATTATTCAAGTGGTGAATTAATTATTAAATTCTTGAAGAAAGAAGCTGCAATTCAATGTCAAAAGAATGAAAATCAATATCAAATGGGTCAAGATCAACTTCATATGGGTCAAGCCAAGCCAACATTGGGCCAGGCCACATACAGTCCATGCGCATTTCACACAGTTGGGCCATGCCAATGTGTAATTCAAGACCAACAAAGGCCCAAGTTCTGAAACTCAAGTCCAAGTGAAGTGGGCCTAAGTTGAAGTCCATGAATTCAAGTCCAAGTCCAAAATCCAAAAAAACTCTATGGTCCAAGTTCGAATTTCACCTAAGCCCATATCGAATTACCCATGGCCGAATTCCATAAAACAAACCCTAATCCCTACATGTCAAACTTGAAAATCCCATGCCAAACCCAATCATATTTTCTCTCATTTCCTTGCTTTTAGCCCAAGCTGCCTTAAGACCCAAGAAAGCCAAATTCATGTGAGCCTATTGTAACCCTAGTCTTTTCCATTTTAAATCCCAACCACTCATGTTTAATGAGATCTAATCCAAGCCTTTGATCCATCAACTTAAACCCAGATTAAGTCTCCACCCTTCATCCATTTCTTGAGCCTATAAAAACCCCTTTAAGGAAATGCAAAATTCGATTTGACCTGGAGCTCAAGAGGACCAAAGATTAAAGGACACACCTTGAAGAACAAAAGAATATGCGAATTTTACAAGTGAGCAATCAATGTAATTTCAATTTTTATGTCTTTTAATTGTTTTTCCATATCTTGTATTTAATTCTTCCATGAAATAAATAAGAGGCGTTCTTTTAGAATCCTGGGAAGTCCGATTATTCATATTTCTTTTTATGCTCTATTTTGATTTAATTTTTAATTTATATTCTTTGTTTAATTAAAGGACTTAGGTTGTAAGTGTCAAATCTAAGAACTAGACTTTAATTAGATTAAAGATCATGAATTTTAATTAAATGGTGTAAATTGATTTTTGGATTCTTGCGTTGAATTTCAGATCTAGATATCTTATTTGTTTATTTATTTTGGGCGATGAGAGAAGAATTCCATAACCACCATTAAATTATGTCTTGTTTTATTTTATCATTTACTTTTCTTGTCAATTTATTTCCGTTATTTACTCTATTTAGTTATGTCATTTACTTTGTCTGTTTGTTGTATTTTATTATTGTATGTTCATGTAATTCTTTGTATTCAAACACTCTCTCTCTCAAGATTCTTTAACTAGGGTTGGAGATATGATATTTTAGTCTTAAAATTTGTAATTTTAAATTAAGATGAGATTACCATTATTCTTCTTTCACCAATTTAATAAAATTAATAAAAAGAAGATGGATTTGGTTCTCGACTTGTTAAATTCATAAGTTAGATAATATTGGTGTTAACTTTGGTTTTTTAAGACCTAAATTAAAATTGTAATTCTATGTATTAGATTTCTTACGATTACATCTTTTTAAAGGTACCAATTTAATTTAAGCATATATTTTGTGGATTTTCTTTGGTTTCGACCTTTCACTCAATTGCTATACTATTAAATGGTTCGTGCACTTGTGAGATTATAAATGTAAAGTTTGAACATCAACAAGTTTTTGACACCGTTGCTGGAGAAATCAATTTAAATTGTGTGCCAATAAAATTATGTGATTTTAGGAAAGATTGTTATTTTTGGAATGTTCTATTTTTGGCAACTCTTTAAAATTGGAAAATATTCTTTTTGGAAAGTTCTAATTTTAGAAAGTTTCCTTATTTAAGAAATTTTTGAAAATATCAATATTCATGGAATTATGTTTTAATTTATTTTTGGAAAGTTTTTATTTTTAGAAAAAAATATTTTTGGTAATTGATCTATGTTTGGTAACCATCCAATTTTAGAAAAATCTCCAAACTTAGAAGTTTTCTAAATCTAGAAATCTTATTCTAACTTATGAAAGTTTCAAAATAATCAAATCTTGGAGACTATGGAATTATAGATTGATTTGGTGAAACTCAACTTAAAATTTTTATGGTCTTGTCTTATTTAAAATTCTTGTTTAGGATTGTAAATATTACATCTCCTCCACTAGTTGTAGTTTAGAAAATTGTATCTAAATTAGGTTTCATGCATTCTTTATGAGAGTCTGAATCTTCACTTTGTTTTGTGGTATTTCAATATACATGGATTTTGAATAGCGCTCTAAAAATTTTTGGCAGGAAAGCACTACAGGCCAACGTAAGTTCCTAACCTCATTTTCTTTAATTTTTTCTATTTTCCATGCATTCAAATAGATTTTATTTAGGGTGTTTTGCATAAAACAAAAACAAAAATATTGCATAATTAATTTTTTTTCATGAATTTAGGTTGTTAGTCTTCATGCATTAGATTAAATTGTTTGCATATTTGCTTTGAGTATTGCATTGTTAGATTTAAGATTGCATTCACAAAAATAGAAAAAAAGAAGAGAAGATTAGTAAATAAAAATGGTTTATGCATCTCCTAATAAAATCAATTAAGGAACCATTAGGCTAGATTTTAGGGTTTCATGCTCATTAGGAACATTTTCAATCTAAATCAATTTTTGTAATCAATGAATAGTTCATCTTCAAGAATGGTGTCTAAGGCTAGTTCTGTCACCAAGGAATGAGGTCGAGCATGTCTAAGGGTAAGCTAGGACAAGATGCCGTCTGTGCTCCCCCACTTACTTGAGAACTTACCTGCCCATCTTATGGTTAAACTCTCATTGGAGGCTTAGATTATTTGGAGAGAAAAGTAGGAACAAGTCTAGAAACAAATTTTAGGGTCCTATTAGCAGCCAATAAAAATTCAATTTCTCTTAAAGAAGTTTGAATCTAGATTTAGGCATTTTCTTGTGTGATTTTTATTTGAACGTGTGTGATCATGTCTGTGTATGCTTCATTGATCTCATGACTCCACCAATAGCTTGGTCCAAGTTACACTTCACGTCAGTACATCAATCGTTGCGTCTGTGACTCAGTCAGACCCAATCATAGACAGTTCACCCTTATCAGCACCCACACCAGAATCAGCACAGGATCCGTCCTATCAACCATCCTGAACCTGCAAGTCCAACATTTGATTGAAACTGATTAGGAAGATTAATTCACGCATTATCCATTTATCCATTTACCCATCCACACATTTATCCATTCACCCATTACCCATTTACCCATCCAATGATTTACGCATTTATCCATGTTGGTCAAGCTAGCCAAATGTCTAGAATAGTCCTAGAGGGGGGTGAATAGGACTATTGGAGAATTTTAAAATCTATTTTAATATTGAGCATTTTAATGATTAATCAATACAAATTTGCTCAATTAATATTCTAAATGTGATTTACAAGAAAGATTAAGTTTAATCAAATTATGTGTACAATAAGATATGATCTAAAGCAAGTGCACAAAATAAGGTGAAGGAGATGAGAAGAGATGGAGAATTGTGACACAATGATTTTTACGTGGTTCGAAAACCTTGTCTACACCACGCCTCAGGCACACCACTTGAGGATTTCACTAACCTTCTTCTTCATGGGTGGAGAAAAAACCTATTACAACTCTTGTGGTCTCTTTCAAGGGTAGAGACATTACCGTTACAATCTTGATCTCTTTCATGGGTAAAGATCGAACATAGGGTAAACAACACCAAGAAAACACCTTTCTTGAATTTTACAAGGGTTACACCAACCCTTACAATTTTCTCAATGAATAATGAAAGTTGTAGAATGTTACCAAGAACACTAGCCTCTTGTTACTTTAAGTAGCTTTTGCTTGTTCTTAAATGTCCTCCTCTTCTTGGCTTGATATAGATGCTCCAATGAAGTCCAACCAAGATAGTAATAAGGAGGTCTAGAGTAGATAATGGTTTTCCTATGAGGATTAAGACCCTAAAGAGAATCTCCACTTAACACATTCAACTTAGATCATAAGATACTCAAGATATGCCTAGAAGAGCTTTGAATGTATTTGAGATTAAGATTCAAAGCTTAAAGTATTTTAATTATGGAGTTTGTAACCTTTGGAAGAAGACGCTTAGCGATGATATTTGGTTTTCGTATAGATCAATCTTTCCCTAAGATGTTTCTCAATGACATATTCAAAATTGAGCCTAAAATACTCAAGGATTTGCCTATGAGTGCTTTGAATGTGCTTGAGAATAGTTTTAGAGCAATGACGGTATAACTATGGAGTTTTGATGCTCTAAGAATGATTGAGAGTCTTGGAGAATGTTAGAGAGTGTTTGACTCATCAAGGATCAACCTTTGGAATGCCCTAAGGTCATACATTTAAAGCCCTCTTGAAGATATGACCGTTGGAAGTTGCAATCACAAGAATAGAGCCATTAAAAACTATCCATTACGTTTTCAGTCGACTGAATTGTAAGATTCAGTTGACTGACAACTCCTGAGAAGTCAGCTGCAACAAGTGGGACGAATTCAGTCAACTAAATTCCAAGATTCAGCCTATTGAATCTCATCGAAAGCTGTAAAATCCACTATGCAGACTTTTCAGTCGACTGAATTGTAAGATTCAACTGAATGAAAACTTAGCAGTTTTGCACACCTCTACTAAAATGACCATAACTTGAGTTCCCGAACTCGGTTTTATGTGTTCTTGGGATTGTTGGAAAGATAACTGATAGATCTATCTTCTGACAAATTTGGTCCAATTTTAAGTCCCTTAGATACCTCAAATAAGCTCTCCAAGTGAGGATATATGACAAAACTATTTTGCTCTATTTTGCACCCTTTCATTGAAATGCTAATAACTTGAGCTATACACATCAAAATTGGGTGCTCTTGAACTTTTTGAAAATCGTTTTGAGTCGTCTATAAAATTATAGAGGTTTAACAAATATTTGAGCACATTTGATAGGAAAAGAATCTTGTCCAAAACAGAGCAAAGTTTAACTATCCTAAGAAATCCAATTTTGTTCTTACAAATTCTAAGTTGTGGATTATAAGGTTTGTCCCCATGATAATTCTAGGTTTTCTAAGTCAGTTCTAGGGTCCAAATGCCTATGTTGGTTGGCTTTCATGAAGTTCTTCCGAGTTCAGTGTGATACCTTCTAGATGACGTGTCTTCTAGATCTTGAAACTTGATTTGACTATTTAGGTCTTCTAGAGGGGCGGTCTTAGACACTTGGACGGTCACGAATCAGTGAAAGGAATTGACAATTCAGTACTCAGTCGGACACAGTTACGGAATTGACAACACAACCTCATTCAGGGAGACATGTTTAACTTTTAGGAAACAATCTTCCCCTGTATCAATTTCGTGACAAAACCTAGATAATACTCTATACAACCCCAAATACACATTATAGACTATGACAATTCAATTACATGCCATGTACAAAAATACAATATTACAATAATCTTAATACACATGGACATGACTGTATTATGGTCTGAAAACTTAAAGGCTCATGGCGGCTCCCCCTTAGAATATGCATGTGATATTCCTATAAGCACAATATAAACTGCATATTTTTGTGGAAAATGATCTCTCCAATGATTAGTGATAATAAGCAATATGTGTTCAATTTTAAAGCATATCTTAAAATCAAATTTACTCCCCCAGTCGTTGATACCGGTATTGTTTTTTTGTTTCTCTCCACTAATCTTCATGTATTAGCCCCTTCAAAAGTTTTCTCCCATGAAAACATTTGTGTCTCCAGTATTTCAATATTTCTCCTCTTTTTTTTTTCAAAAATTGACAAAGGGCCATTTTAAGTATTTTACATGGAGCACAAGTTGGGAAGGGTCATTTGAACAAGTATAACCTCCCCAGGTTATCATTAAAACTTGTCAAATAAGTATTCATATTTACTCCCCCTTAATGTTGGAGGGTGACAAAGGTTTAGAGGTGCACGACATAGTATCTTATCATTCATCTAACCAAATACAACTATATAAGGTCAACTGTAATGAATGATGCTAAGATAATGCCATATTCCCAAAAGGTATGTGATATGTGTAACGGCCCGTCCCGCTACAGGCACGTTAAACTAATACAAAGTCTCAAAACACCGATCTAATACTATTTTAGGGGCATTTCTTTTATAGAGAGGCACCGCTCTTGCAACTCACGGTAACCACGAGCAAGTCACCATTAAACCAATAGTACTAATAAAGTATCATTCATAATTGGAAATAGTAACATGAGTCCATTATTACATTCATCCAACTTAATGAAAAGTATACTTATCTCAAATATATTAACAAGTCCTCAATTACAAAATAGAACTATGACAACGTACAAAGCTGTAGCTCTACGCCCAACGTCCGATTGAGGGTCTCGCCGACCCTTCCTCTATGAAGTACCTTTGAGGCAAGGGGTGAGCTCTACATGCCCAGTGAGGGTAACACATGCATCACATGTTATCAAGCATACACTGCATATAATCATATGGCCACATCAATGTTTAGGATGTCTACAAGCACGACCATGCAAGCGTGTGCCCTACCCCTAGCACACGAGCCCACGTCAGCCGGGCCTCTAACACATCCTCTAACCAACTAAATACTACTCTATGGAACTCCCTCATGTGCCCATCTACTGCGGTCCAACCACCCTCGGGTACAGAAACTGATCTCTAACGGGCTTAGGATCCATACTCCTCGACAGACTTATGACTCTCTCATGACAACTCGCACACATACCACGACTAACCCAAGAGTCAGACTCACTAGAGTCCCAAACTGACTACCAAACGGGAGTAACCACCTCACCAGTCCTCAACGGACTGCCAACCAGACTCATCTATGGTCTCCTCAACCAAGCACCAGAGTCTCTATAGTCAAACCTATAACCTTTGGCCCCATGTGATGGTCTCCACACGATTGGCGTATCCACCCCTCACAGAATTCTATATCTCTTCTACAGAGTGACCCGGCCGAACTCACTCGTTAGGCGCCTATAAATTCCTGGTGAGTCACACCCACAACACAAGTCTCAACAATGAACTCCAAAGTCATAACTGCGGGTAAACACACTACCACATCACACCAAAGACTGTCCCCACCATACAGGTGTCCTAGCCTAGAATATCTCATCACATCACATCACATCGCAGACTGTCCCCAACCTACAGGTGTCCTAGCCTGAAATATCTCATCACATCACATTGCAGGCTGTCCCCACCCTACAAATGTCATAGCCTGGAATATCTTATCACATCACGTCGCAGATTGTCCCCACCCTACAGGTGTCATAGCCTGGAACATCTCATCACATCACGTCGTAGGTTGTCCCCACCCTACAGGTGTCATAGCCTGGAACATCTCATCACATCACATCTCATGTTGTCCCCACCCTACAGGTGTCAAAGCCTGGAACATCACACCTCACCATCCCTCGACCAATGAGTGGGCGAGCACATCCTCAGCATACTCGGTCATCCGGGGAATCACCAACCATATCAACGAGAGCTGTCTCTCACCTCATCATCCCTTGACCAATGAACGAGCGAGCACCTCCTCAGCCTACTTAGTCATCTGGGGAATCACATACCATACCAGTGGGAGCTGTCCTTCACCGATCATCCCTTGACCACTGAGAGGGCGAGTACCAGCCTACACGGTCATTCGGGGATCACAAGTCATACCAGCGGGAGTTGTCCCTCACCACACCATCCCTCAACAAATGAGCGGGCGATAACCTCCTCAACCTACTCGGTCATCCGGTGATCACAAGTCATACCAGCTGGAGCTGTCCCTCACTATACCATCCCTAGACCAATGAGCGGGTAAGCACCTCCTCAGCCTACTCGGTCATCCGGGGATCATAAGTCATATCAGCGGGAGCTGTCCCTCATCGTACCATCCCTCGACTGATGAGCAGGTGAGCACCTCCTCAGCGTACTCGGTCATTCGGGGGTCACCTCATCTTTCACGCGCTCAGGTACTGTAACAGCCCGCCCTTTTCACTCCAATTATCAGAGTTTATTTTTTTATTTTTAATAAATACTCAAGTGATCGGGGCGGAGTGTCACGACGCGAGTTAAGTTCGGACTTTTAAAGTTCGACCCTTAACTAGCCAAGCCCATGTGCATATGGATTAAGTCCATAAGAATTGATCTACACATGGTACAAATGCAACATGCGGAATATACTTAGTCTTAGTCTAATTGAGGTGATAATAGATCCTAAGACTAATCCATTTTATAACTTAGGATAGCAAAGTACATGATCATATTCTCCAATATTACTAAATAACCTTAGTCTACCATTCATTCCAAACCATCCAAATAAATCAAACCATAGTAACTAGTTAACTACATTATTACATGCCGACATCAACTAATTACCAAATTACATTGTCCATATAAAAGTCCATAAGTCAATCCATTAAAAATCCACTCAAAGCCCAAGCTTCTAGGCTTGGTTTCCTTCAAGATCCTCGTTCTTTTCCTTTTTGCATCATCCACTAAGGATAGAGATAGGGCGTTAGATCAATGCGCCCAGTAGGTCTCCGATTAGGGCTACCATAAAGTTAGTAACAAAACATGCAAGTAATAGAATATTACATGTTCATCAAAATCACATAAAACAATGCTATGTATGAAATGCACATGTAATGAGTCCCACCCATCACAAACATACATAGCTTCCTCTTGATGGGATTCTCATCGTCAAGGTACCCCAAGTGGTCTTTCGGATGCCCCGACGGAGTGTGGCATCCGAATTCCTCTTGATGGGATTCTCATCATCAAGGTACCCCACAGTGGTCTTTCGGACGCCCCGACGGAGTGTGGCCTCTGGTTTCCATAATCACCACTCCATGCCATGCATGAGATGTCCATGATGTCATGCCATTTGAAATTATAGATCACCATATAAAACTACTTTGAAACATGATAACTTAGCACATAGCTCATCAAAATTACGATAAAAGCATCATATATAAATATGGTTCAAAAAGGTAGGAAACCTACACAATGATCACTTAATTTGACCCTTCTTTTGAATCGTCACCCGTTCACAATTCGTACACCGTTCAAGCAATCCCAATACCTTATTTACATAACAGCAAGTTAAACATTCATCCATTTAATTTCCAGCAAGGCTTAAGTTCCAAGAACCACTTTGTGGGGTTCGGCCATACCCCATGGCCGAACCTCACCCATTTAAACTTTGGTCTCTCTTTTATTTAATTTAATTAAACCAAACTTCCAAATGAACTTGGTAGGGTTCGGCCATACATTATGGCTGAACCTTACCACTTTGGTTTTGGCCCATTTATCCAATCACATGATCATTTTATCTTTGATCATTTCATCTTTGAACTTTTCATCCTTATTTACAATAATGCCACCATACTACCCTTTGCTTAATTTTCCTTAAAAACCAAAGTCCAACACCAAACCACCTTAGTGGGGTTCGGCCATACACATGACCGAACCTCACCACTTAACTTTTGATCCTTTAAATCTTTCATTAATCCAACTCCAATTATAAACTAGCACTAAGTCCACCAAATGACCCTTTAGTGGGGTTCGGCCATCCTACATGGCCGAACCTCACCAAACTGATTTGTCCATATTTCCATCATCTTTAATGGCTGATTAATTTCTTATATAAACATATCTAATTCTTAAATCAAAGCATATAATAATTATTACATAATTTCCATCATAACTTTACTCTAACTAAACCATAAAAACAGTCCATGGGGTTCGGCCATACATATGGCCGAACCCTATGGTTCTCTTAACACAATACTTCCATCAATTATATACATATGAGACTCCACACTTTAACTATGAAAACCACATCATTCAGCCATCCCATAACTGGTCCAAAACAGCAAGCTTATCTCCATTTAAAATCCTTTAAAACCTTCCTTTCATAGGATTTTGTTTTTCAAACTCCATAAAAATCACCAAGTTTTCCCATGGGGTTCGGCCATCCAAAGGTGCCGAACCCTATGGTCCATATTTTGTTATTTAAGACAGCATAATACATAATCTAAACCATTGATGGATCTGGCCACACAATGGCCGGATCACATTCCCTTAACCAACTTATTTACAAAGGTTCAAAGTGCACTTACCACACTGCGACTCCTTCGGTTCTTTGACTCATTTTAGATCCTTAGCCTTCCCTCTACCTTCTTGTTCTCCTAACTGAGATTAACCTTGCTGCACCCTCCTTGGAATACTTCAGCCAGGTGACAAGGATTTGAGAGAGAGAGAGAGAGAGAGATATTTGATCTTAAACCTTGGTGCCAAACTCTTTTGCTGATTTTTGTCTTGATGAGAGGATCACCCAAGGACTGATTGAAATGAGCAATCAGCTGCTGTTCTTGATCTTGGAATGTAGAAGACGGCAAAGAGAGAGAGAGATAGAGAGAGTGAAATGAGAACTCTTTGTTTAATCAAAACCAGCCCAAGGTTAACCTCACATGTAACTCCCATATTAACCCAAGCCCATATTAACTCCCATATTAACCCAAGCCCTTTATGAAATGAAACCTCCCCAAGCATCCAACGTCTCTTTGGGTTGTATTTGTGTAACCCCCCTCCTTAGCTCCTTCTCTCATTAACAATTCAAGTGGGGGTTTCATCTTGAGATGAAACCTTTCCATGTTCCAACGTCTGGTGTACCCTTTTGAATTTGAAAAGTCAAAACTTCTTTTGTAACTCCACATAACAGCAACCCATTCATTCTCCATCCTTGGAGTTACATGCATGAAAATAACACTCCCATGTATTCCAACATTGTGGCCATCTTATTTGAATATGAAAACCAGCCCTTCAACTTCATACTCCACTCATTTATAATTTAAAACAACTCACTTACTCATAACTTATTTCAAATCAACTCACTCACTTATAATTTATTTCCAAATCAGCTCACTTATTTAACTCAACTATATGATTTTATTTCAAACTCCAACCAGCCCAATTTAATCAATCTTGGACTCACTTAGTGGTCAACAAAGTCAAACCCGACCCATTGGATCCAAATTGGCCATTTTGACCCAATTCACAAACTTTGACCCAATTAAATAAAACTTAACCCATTTGATTCACTTGGACCAACTCAGCCTTCCAACTCCCCTTTAATTCTCATGCAATCCAACGTGTTTTACATCTTACATTTAAAACATAATTCCTCCCCATTTGTAACTCCCAAACAGCCACCCCATTTATCTCTTTTGTAGAAGTTATATACATGGAATAACAATCCCATGCAACTCCAACGTGTAGTCTAGTATTTTGATTTTGAAAAGTCAAAACCCCTTTTTGTAACTCCATAAAACAGCAACTTCCATTTATCACCTAACTTGCAGTTTCATGCATGAGGTACACCCCCATGCAACCAACGTATATATGCATTTGAATTTGAAATACAAACACTCACATATGTAACTCCTAAAAACAGCCACCCCATTCATTACTTAGGAGTTTCATGCATGAGATAACCTCTCCAACCAATTCCAACGTGTGGTGTGATGTTTAAACTTGAAACTCCATTCCTTCAACTTCACACCTCACCCTTTGAGATAAATATCTCCATAATTTCCCATCCAACTCATATGACACAACTCACCCATTTAACTCATCAATTTAATGCAACTTAACCCATAAATTCAACTCAACTAAACTCCATCATTTATTTCAACTGAAACTTCAATTTGAGTTATCTTAAACACTTGTTAACATTCCATTTAATTCATTTAACTCAACTCACCTCTTTTAATTCAACTCACTTCTAAACTCAACTCATTCATTTAATTTGAGTTAACTAAATATTTGTTGGCACTTCCATTTAATTCAGCCTAACCCAATTAATCTTAAGCTGACCCAATGATCAATTATGTTCACAACGATCCATTGGGTCCCAATTGGGTCCATTAACCTCTTTGACCCAAATAAATGTATCTTACCCATTTAACTTAATTTAATCCACATAACATGAGCATTGGGTCTAGATTGAGCAATGAACCCCACAATTTACTCATCTAAGGTTATATCCTTTTAATTCACTATTTCAATGGTAATTTCCGTAAATATTGCTATATTGAAAATTAAGGATATTACAGGTACCATAACAGCGAGGTCCTCCATGTCTGCCTAGGGTCAGCCAACACCCAACCCAATGGCTTCCCTGAAGATTCCATGACTGCCTCACCACTTGTTCCGACCGGGACTCTAGGGCACGTCGCCCTCTAACCCAGACGACGTGTAATACCCTGACCCAAATTAGGCGTAGTTTAGCTTAATAAATCCTTCTTACACCGGTTAATCTCGAAGATTACTATTAGGGCATTGTGAAAAGCCCAGGTGTGGCCCAATCTGAGTTCGAAAGCTCAATGATCCAGCTCGTCCAGCTGGAGGGGCAAAATGGTAATTTACCACTTATTGTTATTATTTTCTTTATTGTGTTAGTATGTGATTATTATTGGATGATATTATTCTCCTTAATCAAGGATTCCTATTTCTGATTTTTAAATAATTTTATTTTCAGAAAATAGTATTTAAACCGTCCGTTAAAACCCCGAAAGGGAGAAATAAATATTTTTAAATGGTTTTGGAAATGAGATAATTTTTGAAACAAGTATAGTATGTTAGACCATTTTATTTTGGTCTAGTTTATTCTTCCAAATACCAAAAATGAGGACTTTAAATCGTTTTATTTAACATAAGTTAAAACACGTAAATAATGTTAAATTGTGATTTTTATTTAAATCTATGGTTTTTGGTGAGTTTTAAATCTCCAAATTTTTATGGTGATTAGAGTTTTTAAAACCCAACTTATCTGTCAGGTTGGATTAAAATTTTTGAGCTTTTAAAACCATGTTTTAAGTTGAAAATCGGATTTTAATCAAATAAGCGCTTATTTGCAAAATCGAAAGTATAGAGGGGCTTATCTGCAACCAACTCCCAAACAATGCCGTTATTGTTGGGCACGTCGGCTGCAATCGCATGCAGTGGCCCGATGGCTACCACCATTGATCAGTGATCTCTATAAGATGACCCCTCCATCAGCTGGTTTAAACTCCCAAACTTTATTATCTCTCTCAGTCTCTCTTCTCAGACTAACTCCCTCTCTCTCGGCCTCTGTTTTTCCAAGTTTTCTTTGCCGTAAGCTTAGAGGAAAGATTTTTCAAAAGTTGGATTTTCAACCCAGGAACTCAAGTGAAGGTAACCACTGTGTTCTTATTTAAATTTTAAGTGGTTTAGAATCAAATAGAGCCAAATTTGGCCAAGTTTTGAGTGTGTAAAACCAATTTGAAGTCTAAGGAAAAATGTGGGATTCTAGTATCGGTATGTTTTTGGTGTTTAAATCCGTTGCCCTATTAAGTTTTAAAGTCTTAAACCACTCCCTATGGAAAGAGGACTCACTGAGGAGTCTATCTGACCGGTTGGATATGAAAACCGAATCTAGAAAACCCACTGTTTATGGATTCGTATTTCAAAGAGTGCTGCCCGTTACTGTCTGCTATTGCAGACAGAGGTGGAAGTTGACTCTTGGATGGTCAGAGAGTTGTGCTTCGGACGGTCCGAGGGCAACACCCTTCGGACGGTCCGAGAGTGACCTTCGGACGTTTCGAGCTTCATATCGAAGTTCTGAAGCGTCCGAGGCTAGTCATTCTCAACCAGACGTTCCGAGTCCTGTTCGGAAGGACCGAACCCCTCTCGGACGATCCGAGCTTCACTCGGCATGATCCGAGACACACAGACCCACCGAGACCTGTTTTCTCTGTTTTTCGGTTCAGAAGGACCTTCGGACGATCCGAGACCTGATCTTCGGACAGTTCGAAGCTAGACCCAAGTGCCGAAGTCTGTGACTAGTTTAGGTAGTGGTTCGGATGATCTGAAGCCACAGTACATGGTTCCGAGGCATGTTCCAAGGAACCCAATTTTTGAATGAAGAATCTCGATTGTTTGATGATGCATGTGATGTTTATGCCCTTAATAATTTAAAATGTGTGTTAACCCTCTTCTCTTATTACTATAGTGTATATACTATTGTATTCACTTCCAGGCTGACTCTATTTGTCAGGCACTGAGTGACTTCACTTCCAAGCCGACGCTACATTCGTCGGGCACTGAGTGACCTTGAGGCTTTACTCAACATGTCAAATCTGGTCCTATCCAGAAGACAACCGAGAAGTGACTTGAGTATTTAGACCTAACTTAATAAGTCAATCTGGTCATGCCCAGAAGACAATATGAGTTTTGGACTGAGCACCTTATCAATTCTATATTGTGGATTATTGTAACTTAAAATCGTTAGAAACCAAGTAGGAGACTCAATTCCATTTACTTTGGAGATTTTTGGGAAAACAAGTATGGTTTTGAAATACTATTTGTATGTATGCATTTGGATGCTATGTATGTTGACTTATCATTGATTTTGTGCACTTGTTTGCTTGTTGGACAGAGACCGCAAAACCACACATTTTTCGGTGAGGGAACTTAACTTTGCAGTAGGTGTAATCAGGTTTTTATTGAGATGGATCTTGAGCAATGAGTGGTTTCAAGTTGATGAACCCACCCATGTACCTAGACATGATGCACTGTTGTAAGAAGTGCTTATGATAATTGTGAATGCTATGATGTTGATCATATGAGATATGTAATACTGCTTCCACGTGCCCTTGACTATTGAACCAATATCGGGCATGTGTGTGAGATGGTTTACATCTACTGGAGCAGGAGTGTCGACAGTTGCTGACTTGAAGCTTGTCAGTATCGGCCATGTGAGGGCCGGAGATGTACTTATAAGGATGTATTTTGACCGTGTCGGGACTTAATACAATGGTCTCAGCGTAGTATGTAGGCATTACGTTGGATGACAACAGTAATGGACAAGATGATGAGAATATATATGATGATGAAATTATCTTGATATTGAGAATTTATTATCAAGCATGAGATATTATATTGCAAATATTGATTATTTACTAACCTGATGTTTCATTAGACTGCACTGTTATATTTCCTTCACTGAGCTAGTTAGCTCACCCCACTCCCCTTTCAGGAGATGTGCCGGAGGAGGAGAACCCTCTGTTTGAAGCTTAGGATAGATAAGCTGCTGCGTTGCCTTGGAATTCCCACTGAGGGGAATTCCGTTATCTTTGCTTTTTGGTTCTTTGAACCGTAGGCTTATGTAAAGTACCGTGTGGTACTTAGTTTGTTTACACTTGATGTATTAAACTACCATGTGTCCGTAGTTACTCTGATGTTAAAATAATAAATCGTTGTTGGATTTATGTGTTTATGTTTGTGTCTCTTTGGGGTAGACTTATGGTATGTGTTTGAGTCCACATGTTGAGATCATTTATGACCTCTGGGCCTAACAGTTGATCCAGCCCAGTTAGACTTCTTGAGTGTAGTGTTAGTTTTCCAAAAAAAAAAAAAAAGTCAGTCGCATTCCGGGCCCACCTTTCGGGTCTGGACGTGACACGACGCCTCTCCCACAAGCATGTCTGAAGACCACTAACGGTAGACCTAATTGTCCAACCCCTACTAGGGAACACATCTATCATCTAATGATCCTTAACCAAACCACGCTTCCTAGTATGGTTTCTCAAAATCTCTCAACCCCAACTACCCGACAAGTTAGGGGGAGTCTCTAAATCTTGATTTGGCCAGTATCCATGCACACCGGCAATCCGAATACAGTAGCTACATGCATGCCAAGTTATCTCTATGCATGTTATCAATATAGCAATTCACATAATAATCAAATATATACTATCATCTATCACATGCTATCAAACGAACATGTAACATGTTATTATCTAAAACATATCATTTATTGCCGCAGGTTATACACATCATGATACTACACAGTCCATCCAGAATGTTTTGACATTTGGCAATTCAACGGGTTATTACGTAATCAAATAGCATGTTATCACACAACTCACATCAACATGTTGTCCAACCAACAGATTATCAAGATATAAATCATCACGTTATCATTTTACCCAACCAACATGCTATCACAAGTAATCTGACACGAGTACGCCCGAAGAGGTCCCTTGCCACATCAATCATCACAACGGTTTCCCTTGCCTAGTGGCTCAGTTCATATAAGGACCCCATTCCTCGTACTTCGTGTCCAACGGTTATAGGATAATATGCTTTCATGTATGCTAAAACAAGTGTAATGAGTCCCCTCACCTGTGTGTGCCTTTGAAATCCAAAGCGGAAAGCAGGTTCGAGGGATTGAAGGGAGCTCCATCTGCTGAAAAGAACAAAAGAATAAGTAATTGAGGTAAACGGGCCAAACTAAGCTTGGACCTCAAACGGGTCCGAAAGCAAGGAACTGAAGTGGGCCCGAAACTAAAAACTGGGCCCAAAACTGGAAACTGGGTTTGAAATTTGGTCGAGCCTGAAACTGGGTCGAAATGGGCTGGGCCAGAAATTGGGTCGGATCGAATTGGGTCGGAACTGAAACTGGTCTGGGTCCAAAGGATGGACCAGGCTGAGGCTGGGCTGAGCTGGGCCAGGAAAGGCCCGAAAGCGAGCCGAGCTGGGCATGGTTCATCGGGGCCCAGACTCAGACTCAGCTGCCCAGCAGAGTTGACTCAGCAACCCAGTTGAAGGGAAGAAAAAAGGGGAAAACAAAAGGAAGGGGGAGAAGAGAGAAAGAGGGAAAACCAGAGAGAGAATCGGGAAAAATCACAAAAAAACTACAGTAAAAACCAAGGAATTCAGAGAGAATAAGGAAAAGAAAACAAAGAAAATAGAGGAAAAAGAAGTAAAATCGGAGAAGAGGGGAAAAAGAAGAAAGGGAAGAAGAGAGGGTACCTGGGCTCAGCTGGATCGATGCCGGACGACGACGAGGAGCGAATCCGAGTGGCGAGAAGGGGCGAGTCAAGGTGGAGCAACGACAGGAGATGAGAGATCAGAGAGATGGGGCGGCAACACTCAGGGTTAGGAAGGAGAAGAAATGAAAAGGAAGAAGAGGAAGGAGTCGGGATCGAGAGAGAGGAGAAAGGGGGGTGGCGGTGGCGGCACCTAATGGGGAGGGGAGTTTAGGATTAGGGTTAGAATAAGGGAAGGAGAGGAGATGAGGGATAGAGAGAGATGGGAGAAAGGAATCGTGGCACTGTAGCTGCACTACAGTGCCGCGTTGATGGGGGAAAGGATGAGGAGTATGGTTATTTTAAGGCATTAGGGTTTTAGGGTATTTTCCTCTTCTTTTTTTTTTTATAAAAATATTTTAAAATCTTAAATTTTTGAAAATAAGTTAAAACCCTTTAAAATCAAACGTCGAACATCGACGGTGAAAAATCATGAAATTTTCAAACATTTTAAATGACAAAATATTTAATAATCCAAAATTACTCAAACGACCTCCAAGTCTCCGACCTCGAAACCAGGTCAACTGGGGTCCACCATGGGGCCTACACTCTCTCTACTGCTACTGAGGCCCTACAATCTCTAAGAATCGGGTCGGGTTGTTACAACACTACCCTCTTTAAGGAATTTCGTCCCCGAAATTCAAATTGAACTCAATCCTCTCTAGATTCAAACCTCACAAGTGAAACCCAAATGAAAAAAAATTGTCTCTGCACCGCTGAAACTCACTCTCAAGCAGATCTTCCCATCACAAGATGATGCCACAACACGTGATCCATTGAAATAACCCTGCCACTAATCACCATGAACAACCGAACAACCTGGACAATAGTCTGCACCACCATTGAAACCAACGACTTCCACCTGACCAATCCCATATGCTCAATAGTCTTTCTGACTATACCTGGTTCCCACAGAATTGCATCAAGGTCTTCACCCAACACGGGGAATTCTATACAGTCAGTTACAAAGTACCTTGCACAGAACTACTGAAATGCCAATCTGTCACTACTGTCGTACTCGAGCTTTATCAGGAACCAGCAATCCTCCTAACTCGCCTCATAATTCAAGGCACAAAACATAAGGCATGTCCTCTAAAAATAGCATGGTCTGTCCCGATCGACTGTCTGTCCACAGGTAGTCTGCTGAGCTAAAATACGGCGGAGCATACAACTCTCTCTGTAACAATGTCTGATCTGATGAGCAAACTTAAACCTCGATCTGACACTGCTAATCCATGTTGACGGAGTCGAAGTACCTCCACACGGCACCGCTCAAGTTGAGTCGCCAACAATCTGCTCTGGAGAGTCAATCTACCATCTGGTCTCACAGTCTAGCTATCCAACCCACCAATACACATCGCAAGATCCCATAGTCTGACTGCCCCTACACCTGAACACTGAATCTCCGCGGCTCTGCCACTCAACACTGATTGAACTACCAAACCGTATAAACTGGTCGCTGTAGTCTCTGCACCTGATCAACAATCATTCCATGAAACTCTAACAATCACGTTTGTTTCATGCTCAACCATTCCTGAACGGACAAGCACTCAAAACCATGATGATGGGGGAATAATCAGAACCTCCCTCAACACAAATGGACACCTCCAACCCAAGCACAATCTCATCGCCGTCCATCCAGGGTTATTGGTGAAAAGTCTTGTTCATCAATCTCAAGTCGTCTCGAATCAGAAGCCACCAATTATCCATCCTTTATCAGCATGCAACCCTTACCATCCCTAAGAACATCACTATAAACAGTACACCCACGGCCTCTCTATACCTCTAGTACGACCACCACTACAGTGGTCGTTTGCCTCCACTAAAAAAAAACTACCTCATTGCCGCCGTACCAAGAACTGACCGCTCTCTTTGGCCAACCTAACTGTAGGCATGGCCACATGGAGTAATCTGAATAAACCGCAAGACACGACCTCAGCCTCATCCTGACAAACCTGATGTAACTTGTTGAAAACACATGGTCAGCTGCTCCTCTGGGGTCAAAACCTGCATCTGACAAGGTCCCAACTGAAAACACATCCTCGAAAAGCAACATGGATCCCCCAACTGTCTCAACAAGTCATCAAATCCTAGGAGAAAAACCTCACCCTATTCTGTAACATTGCTCAATCGTAGACCACTAGTACAAAATCTCAACAAGTCACTGTTCTTCTTTGCCAACAAAGTCGGTGCGTCCCAGATGAAATACATGGACGAACGGGTCCCACCGACTGTGGCCCACAAATCAAGCGTCTAAGTCCAACACCCCTGCCTGAAGGAAAATCCACGCCTCAACAAAACACCTCAAACGGTTAAGAGATCAGTCATCAATCATAATGTGTTACCTGTAAACATGCACAATATCTATCACTTGCTCCAACGGAGTCGTGACAACCAAGGCGTCTCAACCCCCTCTGTACCCAAACTCAAACCACGGTGAAGTTCAAAGTCACTGAGGAAGGGGCGTATCTGAATCAGGTCAAATCTCGGAACCAAAAACCCAAGAGCACTATCATATCACTCACATCAGTAGGATGTATCAACCCATACGGGGTGCTGCCGCCACACTCGGATTATTGCACTAATGTCATACTCTGTCAAATACCCCGACTTCTTGTAGCAAGATACCTCGGGTCTTGAGAATATATACTCTGACTGCGGGGATAAACAACCCACTCGCCAATACTCTTTTCTGTAAGGCCCCTACCATGGGTCAGGGAATCTACAAGGCATCTGCAATACTGTCCCCAGCAAGGTTTCCCCTACTCAAACAAGTGCTCATCCTCGCCATTTCGCAGTCCACAAACCGAAAATCTGACCAAACTCAACCTCAGGTGAGAACACAAACCAGACATACATCTCTAACACTCAATATCAAGGGCGGCTCCATCAGGCTCACCACGACAACCTAGGGAAGTCCATACACTATTCATGAAACCCGGTTCCATATACCCTATTACAAAGGGATGAACCTAATCCCTAGTCCATATCTCACTCCATTTCCCACATACACTGTCCGAGAGTTGAACCGTGCTCTGATACCAACCCGTCCCGCTACGGGGACGTTAAACAGATACAAAGTCTCAAAACACCGATGTAATACTATATCAGGGGCTTTTTTTTTTACTTAGGGGCACCGCTCCTGTAACTCACAGTAACCACGGGCAAGTCACTATTAAACCAATAGTACCAATAAAGTATCAATCATAATTGGAAACAGTAACATCAGTCCATTATTACATTCATCCAACTCAATGAAAAGTACACTTATCTCAAATATATTAGCAAGTCCTCAATTACAAAATGGAACTATGACAAAGTACAAAGCTGTAGCTCTACGCCCAATGTCCGATTGAGGGTCTCGCTGACCCTTCCTCTATGAAGTACCTGTGAGGCAAGGGGTGAGCTCTACATGCCCAGTGAGGGTAACACATGCATCACATGTTATCAAGCATACACTGCATATAATCATATGGGCACATCAATGTCTAGGATGTCTACAAGCACGACCATGCAAGTGTGTGCCCTACCCATAGCACACGGGCCCACGTCAACCGGGCCTCCAGTACATCCTCTAACCAACTCAGTACTACTCTATGGAAACTCCCTCATGTGCCCATCTACTGCGGTCCACCCACCCACGGGTACACAGACTGATCTCCAACTGGATCAGGATCCATACTCCTCGACCAGACCTATGACTCTCTCATGACAACCCGCACACATACCACGACCAACCCAAGAGTCGGACTCACTAGAGTCCCAAACTGACCACCACACGGGAGTAACCACCTCATCAGTCCTCAACGGACTGCCAACCAGACTCATCTATGGTCTCCCCAACCAAGCACCAGAGTCTCGATAGTCAAACCTATAACCTTGGACCCCATTTGTTGGTCTCCACACGACTAGCATATCCACCCCTCACAGAATTCTATAGGTCTTCTACCGAGTGAGAAAGCCGAACTCACTCGTTAGGAGCCTATAAATTCCTAGTGAGTCAACACCCACAACACAAGTCTCAACAATGAAATCCAAAGTCATAACTGCGGGTAAACACACTACCACATCACACCACAGACTGTCTCCACCATACAGGTGTCCTAGCCTAGAATATCTCATCACATCGCATCGCAGACTGTCCCCACCCTACAGGTGTCCTAGTCAGGAATATCTCATCACATCACATCGCAGGTTGTCCCCATCCTACAAGTGTCATAGGCTGGAATATCTCATCACATCACGTTGCAGGCTATCCCCACCCTAGAGGTGTCATAGCCTGGAACATTTCATCACATCACGTCGCAGGCTGTCCCACCCTATAGCTGTCATAGCCTGGAACATCTCATCACATCACATCACTGGCTATCCCCACCATACAGGTGTCAAAGCTTGGAACATCACACCGCACCATCCCTTGACCAATGAGCGGGCGAGCACATCCTCAGCATACTCGGTCATCTGGGGAATCACCAACCATACCAGCGGGAGTTGTCCCTCACCGCATCATCCCTCGACCAATAAGCAAGCAACACCTCCTCAGCCTATTCAGTCATCTGGGAATCACATACCATACCAGTGGGAGCTATCCCTCACCGTATCGTCCCTCGACCACTGAGCTGGCGAGTACCTCCTCAGCTTACTCGATCATCCGAAGCTCACAAGTCATACCAGCGGGAGCTGTCCCTCACCGCACCATCTCTCGACCAATGAGGGGGCGAGCACCTCCTTAGCCTACTCAGTCATCCGGGGATCACAAATTATACCAGCTGGAGCTGTCCCTCCCTGCACCATCCCTCTACGAGCGAGCGGGTGAGCACCTCCTCAGCCTACTCGGTCATCCAGGGATCACAAGTCATTTCAGCTGGAGATGTCCCTCACCGCACCATCCCCCAACCGATGATCAGGCGAGCACCTCCTCAGGCTACTCGGTCATTCGGGGGTCACCTCATCCATTACGCACTCGGGTACCGTAACAGCGAGGTCCTCCATCTCTACCTAGGGTCAACCAACTCCCAACCAAATGGCTTCCCTGGAGATTCCATGACTGCCTCACCACTTGTCCCGACTAGGACTCCGAGGCACCTCACCCTCTAACCCAGAAGACGCTTCACCCACAAGAATGTCTGAAGACCACTAACAGTAGACCTAACAGTCCAACTTCTACTAGGGAACACATCTATCATCTAATGATCCTTAACCAAACCACACTTCACAGTATGGATTCTTATAATCTCTCAACCCCAACTACCCGACAAGCTAGGGGGAGTCTCTAAATCCTGATTTGGCCAGTATCAATGCACACCGGCATTCCGAATACAGTAGCTACATGCATGCCAAGTTATCTCTATGCATGTTATCAATATAGCATATCTCATAATAATCAAGTATATACTATCATCTATCACATGATATCAAACGAACATGTAACATGTTATTATCTAAAACATATCATTTATTGCTGCAGGTTATACACATGATGATACTACACAGTCCATCCAGCATGTTATGACATTTGGCAATTCAACGAGTTATTACGTAATCAAATAGCATGTTATCGCACAACGCACATCAACATGTTGTCCAACCAACAAATTATCAATATATAAATCATCACGTTATCATATTACCCAACCAACATGCTATCACAAGTAATCTGACACAAGTACACCCGAAGAGGTCCCTTGCCACATCAATCATCACAATGGTTTCCCTTGCCTAGTGGCTCAGTTCATATAAGGGCCCCATTCCTTGTACTTCGTGTCCAACGGTTATAGGATAATATGCTTTCATGTATGTTAAAACAAGTGTGATGAGTCCCCTCACCTGTGTGTGCCTTTAAAATCCAAAGCGGAAAGAGGGTTCGAGGGATTGAAGGAAGCTCCATCTGCCGAAAAGAACAAAAGAATAAGTAATCGAGGTAAACGGGCCAAACTAAGCTTGAACTACCAACGGGCCCGAAAGCAAGTCGGGTCCAAATCGAACTGAAGTGGGGTTGAAACTGAAAACTAGGTCCAAAATTGGGTCGGGCTCGAAACTGAGCCCAAAACTAGAAACTGGGTTTGAAATTGGGTCGGGCCTGAAACTGGGTCAAAATGGGCTGGGCCTGAGATTGGGCTGAGCCAAATTTTGTCTGACCTGAAACTGGACCGGGCCCAAAGGATGGACCAGGCTGAGCTGGGCCAGAAAGGCCCGAAAAAGAGCCGAGCTGGGCCTGGTTCATAGGGGCCTAGACTCGGCTGCCCAGTTGAGTTGACTCAGGAACCCAGCCGAAGGGAAGAAGAAAGGGGAAAAACGAAAGGAAGGGGGAGAAGAGAGAAAGAGGGAAAACCAGAGAGAGAATCGGGAAAAATCACGGAAAAAATCTAGTAAAAATCGAGGAATCCGGAGAGAATAAGGAAAGGAAAACAAGGAAAACAGAGGAAAAAGAAGTAAAATCGGTGAAGAGGGGAAAAAAAAGAAAGAGAAGAAGAGAGGGTACTTGGGCTCAGCTGGATCGATGCTGGCCGGTGGCGAGGAGTGAATCCGAGCGGCAAGAAGGGGCGAGTCAAGGTGGATCAGCGAAGGGAAAGGAGAGATCAGAGAGATGGCGGCGGCAACACTTAGGGTTAGGAAAGAGAAGAAAAGAAAGGGAAGAAGAGGAAGGAGTCGGGATCAAGAGAGAGGAAAAAGGCCGTCACAGCGGCGGCGGCGGTACCTAGGGGGGAGGGGAGTTTAGGATTAGGGTTAGAATAAGGGAAGGAGAGGAGAGGAGGGATAGAGAGAGAGAGACGGGAGAGAGGAATCGTGGCACTGTAGCTGTGCTACAGTGCCGCGTTGATGGGGGAAAGGATGAGGGACAGGGTTATTTTAAGGCATTAGGATTTTAGGGTATTTTTTTTTTCATAAAAGTATTTTAAAATCTTAAATTTTTGAAAATAAGTTAAAACCCGTTAAAATCAAACGTCTAACATCGACGGAGAAAAATCGTGAAATTTTCAAACATTTTAAATGACAAAATATTTAATAATCCAAAATTACTCAAACAACCTCCGAGTCTCCAAACTCGAAACCAGGTCAACTACGGTCCACCATGGGGCCCACACTCTCTCCACTGCTACTGAGGCCCTACAATCTCTAAGAATCGGGTCGGGTTGTTATAATGTGACAATAAGCAAGGGGAAGGGGAGGGATAAGAGAGAGAAAGCCAATGGTTTTACACAGTTCTCTTAATGTTCCATGGTTATGAGCTGAGGCCAAGTTTTCCATTTATGGACTTACACAGATTTTTAATGTATGCAACGGTTTAAATCTGAGCCAAGTTTGAAAAACATAACACTATGCATGCCAAAGAGGAGGGAATCACTCATGCAGTTTTTTCATGAAAGGAACCTATGAGTGAACACAACATGAATTACAAAGTGTACAAATAAAGAACATAGTTCATGAGAGCATGAAGAATCCAACCAAGCCAAGAAAAAGCTAAAACCAAATCTGTATGATTTTCAAGAAGTATAGGTTGATCTTCACACCACAAGGCTTGCGCAAAATTAATTACCAATGCAAGCACAAATGCATCAATCCAACAAACTAAGTCCATTCAACAAATCATGCACCAATGAGTGAACAATGAATGAACAAATACCATGTCATTGGAAATGAATTAAGCATTGGAAGATGGAGGTTCTTTCCTACCACTAAATTTTCCAAGGTGTGCTCTCCTTAGCTCTTTGAGAACACAATGCACCAAGTCCTTAAGCACAAGGACCACTTAACCAATATGGCTTTCATAATACCAATCAATCCAGATTTTGGCAATGTCTATGTTTGCTCCTTGAAAGCCAAGCCTTTATGGTGCACTTATCATGCTACATTCAAACCTCTTGTGACCTCTCCCCTTTGGGTTGTCATAAGAAAAAGATTAGAGGTTGAATGCCCAACATGACAGATTTGGAGAAGAATACTATCCCATTTCTCCAATCATACTTCCAATGTCTAATTGATTTTCCAATATAAAGCTAAACTATAACATTGGAAAACTAGAAATTCATCCCTATGAGATTTGCAAATTGAGGGATGAGATTGTGTGTGCTTGTGATGGATGCAAGTCTACAAGACAACAAGTTTTGCACACCAACCTTTGAAGCCAATGTGTGTCTATACATTCACACAATTTTTTTTTTTGTGTGTCATTTGATGATTCTAACTCATGCACAAAAACATGGATCTTAGATCAAATTTGTCTTTTCCAACTTAATAAATTGATCCAAACCAATCCATGAACCTTGGGCCTTAAAATTTACCTATTCTAGTCAACATTGCCAATGTGTGATGTCATATGATAAGGCATTCATAGGTTTAGCAAAAACTTGGTGCTTGTGAACACAAAAATCATTCCACATAATGTATACAAAAAATGAGCATAGGAATGAAACCAAGCACACAAATGATACATTCATTTCACATATGATATACCTATAAAAAGAGGAAATGAAGTATGAATAAACTATGGCATATGAAAATTTTATTTCTACCACTTAAGAACATATATGTCATACAAGCATCTTGCACATGATCATTCCAACAATCAAACAAGAACATGGAATGAAGTCAAGATACATAACGTGATTCTAAACATACTTCAAATGTGTTAACCATATTAAAAAAAAAAATAACGCATTTGAGCTAACATTGTGGGACTTGGAATCTAAAGTCTACATCTCTATGACCCTTTAAGCATGATATATACTATAGCCAGGAAAAATATAATCAAGTGCTTGCAAAGAGTCAATGTGCCTGCCACATCACAATGTATGCTTGAACTCACTTGAATGAAAGATTGAGTTCAACTACACTTGGTCTATAGATATAACAATTTGGCTCAAATCTTAGACCAATATAGGGCATGAGCAAGGTCCTATCCCTTGGGGATCCATATGAATTTTTTATCCTGACCTTTCGTCTCAAATCCTTGGAATTTGTGCTTTTTCATTCTTCCATCTTGTACATTTGGCCAAAGTCCAAAGGATTGAGACAAGACCCTCCTTATGATGCTACTAATGTTGTTTTTAGGCCCTAGAGCAAAAAACAATCATGTATCAACTTTTGATTTTAATAATGGTACACAAGTCATGCATGATTCATGTCAAAAGAATTGCAAGATACAATACATTGAAAATTTTCAACATTATCATGCAACATTAGAATATTTTGTCAATCAATAACTACCATAATGCCCACTTCGACTGATTCCAATTTAAGACATGGAGATGGAGATATTGAAAGCAACAATGATCCAACAATTTGTGTTCATATCACTGTGGGGTAGCATGATTGAGACAAACATTTAACAATCAAACTTTATGACATTTGAATAATTAATTTCAAATCTATAAATTTTCAACTCTTCAATAATGATAAACATCATGGCAGGAAGAATGTTATTAATTGCATTGAGAGTCAAGAGTTCTATACCAAAGCATATAAGTCATTTCAACTTGCCTACAGTAGTGGTGATCCAATAGTTCAAATTCTATGCAAGTTTACTACTATGGTCCAATGATATTACTATTAGCTCCAATTTTGGACTATAATGGAACATGGGTTCACATATAAACATCATCAACAAGATATATGCATTAAAAGCATGGATGATCAAAGCATTGAAAGAAGAATTCCATTCATGATTGATTCTAATTCATATACATAAAACAGAAACATAGAATCCTGCAAAAGCTCATACCAAATATCATAACACAATCTAACCCACTTTCTTAGCCTTGGATAACCATATGGCGTTGGGGAAATGTCTCCGAAGTCCATCGGTATCAAACACATGAACATTTGATTTTCTTTTTTTAGTGTGCTTGTTTGTTTGGCAGAATCTTGTGAATTCATTCAAGGCTTCAATCAATTTATGAGTTAAGGTATCATTTTGATTTCCATTAAAGTAGTTATGTCTTTGCCCATGATTTTGAATTCTTGATGTATAACTCTTTTGATTTTATTTTTCTTACCCCTTTTCACATTTTCTTTGTGAACATTTTCCTCTAGATTTTGCACTTTATTTTGTTTTGCATTATTGTATTGATTTTCTTTTCTTACTTTGATTTCAAACATGAGATGCACGGATTGTCCACAATGAAATTTTTTTATGATTTTTATTGGAAGAGTTGATAAAGACTTATCCTTAACAAAGATAGTTTGGTTCTTGGGTCCTTGATCATTTTTTCTATCATATCCAAGACATGTTTTGTCTCCGAATGGTTTGATTAGTTTTAGAAGCTTTTCAAGCTTCTCTTCTCCTCTTGTGAACTTCATCTCAAATTTTTCTATATATCTCTTTAAGTTATTAACTTTTTGTCAATCTTTGATTTTCAATTTCTAGATTTGCTTGTGATTTAGGGATTTTAGCTTCATTAAGTTGATTTTTAATTTTAGCATTTTCTTGTTGTTCACAACTTAACACAATTTTCAAATTTTTGTAGTCTTCTTTTAATGAGTGAAGTTCATGTTTTACTTTTCTTACATCATTTTCAAGATTACCTTTTTCTTCAATTTCCATTTTCAAACACTCTTCAAGTTTTAGGTAATTTTTTTGTGTGGCTTCAGAATTTTCTTGAATTTGGCTTCTTTGACTTTCAACACTTCTTCTTTAGCTAATTCCAATTCTTTTAGGATGTTCTCATTTGTTACCTTTTCATAGCTTAGCTCATTTGAAAGTTTTGTGTTTACATTCATTGCCTTAGTAAATCTTTAAGTTAACTTTTCAAATTCAAGACAGAGATCTTTATAGCCTTCTTGAAGAATATCATATTCTTGGTCTTCTTCTAAGTCTTCATGTTTAGGTTCTTCAATTATAGTATTGACATTATTATGTTCAAGGTTCTTCAATTATAGTATTGACATTATTATGTTCAAGAGCTTGGATGAGTCCTAGACAATAGACTTTTTCCATGGTTTCTTCCTTCTTAGGCTTTTCATGGGCTTCCTCTAAAATGTCCCATGCTTCTTTGCGGTTTCAAATGATATGATGTTTTCTAAGATATTTGATGAAACGATACAAAATATGGCATCAAGGGATTTCGCATTGATCGAGTGCATACTCTTTCAACATCACTCCAAGTGAAGTAACTTTTGATTGATTGAGTCCAATCACATTTAATCATTTCCCAAAGAGCTCCATCTACTTTGATTAAACATACTTTAATTTTAGCTCTCCAAAGAGCATAGTTGGAGCCATCAAAGATTGCAGGACTCATCACGGCGAAGCTATCTCCCATATATATTTTACTAGCTCAAGAATCGGCACTTAGACGGTTAAGTCGGGTACAACAGACCTCGCTCTGATACCACTTGTTGGTCAAGCTAGCCAAATTTTTAGAATAGTCTTAGAGGAGGGTGAATAGGATTATTGGAGAATTTTAAAATCTATTTAAATATTGGACACTTTAATGATTAAACAATACAAATTTGCTCAATAATATTCTAAATGTGATTTACAAGCAAGATTAAGTTTAAACAAATTATGTGTGCAATAAGATATGAACTAAAGCAAGTGCACAAAATAAGGTGAAGGAGATGAGAAGAGATGGAGAATTGTGACACAATGATTTTTACGTGGTTCGGCAATGTTGCCTATATCCACGCCTCAAGCACACCACTTGTGGATTTCACTAACCTTCTACTTCACATGTGGAGAAAAAACCTATTACAACTTTTATGGTCTCTTTCACGGGTAGAGACCTTACCGTTAGAACCTTGATCTCTTTCACTGGTAAATATCAAACCTAAGGTAAACATACACCAAAAAAACACTTTTCTTGGATTTTACAAGGGTTACACCAACCCTTACAATTATCTGAATGAATAATGAAAGTTGTAGAATTTTACCAAGAACACTAGCCTCTTGTTACTTTAATTAGCTTTTGTTTGTTCTTGAATGTCCTCCTCTTCTTGGCTTGATGTAGATGCTCCAACGAAGTCCAACAAAGATAGTAATAAGGAGGTCTAGGGTAGATAATGGTTTTCCTATGAGGGTTAAGACCCTAGAAAGAATCTCCACTTAACATATTCAACTTAGAGCATAAGATGCTCAAGATATGCCTATGAGAGCTTTGAATGTGTTTGAGATTAAGATTCAAAACTTAAATTATTTTAAATATGGAGTTTGTAAGCTATGGAAGAAGAGGCTTAGGGATGATATTTGGTTTTCTATAGATCAATCTTTCGCTAAGATATTTCTCAATGACACATTCAAAATTGATCCTAAGATGCTCAAGGATTTGCGTATGAGTGATTTGAATGTGCTTGAGAATAGTTTCAGAGCAATGAGGGTATAACTTTGGAGTTTTGATGCTCTAAGAATGATTGAGAGTCTTGAAGAATGTTAGAGAGTGTTTGACTCATATAGGATCAACCTTTGGAATGCCTTAAGGTCATACATTTAAAGCCCTCTTGAAGATATGGCCGTTGGAAGTTGAAATCACAAGAATATAGCCGTTAAAAACTATCTGTTACATTTTTTGTCGACTGAATTGTTTGATTCAGTCGACTGAAAACTCTTGAGAAGTCAGCTGCAACAAATGGGACGAATTCAGTCTGGGGAATTCCAAGTTCAAGCAGACTAAATCTCATCGAAAGCTATAAAATCCATTCTGCAGACTTTTCAGTCTACTGAATTGTAAGATTCAACCGAATGAAACCTTGGCAATTTTGTACACCTTTACTAAAATGACCATAACTTGAGTTCCCGAACTCGATTTTGGATGTTCTTGGGATTGTTGGAAAGCTAACTGATAGATCTATCTTCTCACAAAATTTGGTTCAATTTTAAGTCCATTTGATACCTCAAATAAGCTCTCCAAGTGAGGATCTATGACAAAACTGTTTTGCTCTATTTTGCACCCTTTCATTAAAATACTAATAACTTGAGCTATACATATCAGAATTTGGAGTTCTTGGACTTTTTGAAAGTCTCTTTGAGTGATCTATAAAATCATAGAGGTTTAACAAATACTTGAGTACATTGATAGGAGAAAAATCTTGTCCAAAATAGAGCAAAATATAACTATCCTAAAAAATCCAATTTTGTTCTTACAAATTCTAAGTTGTGGACTCTAAGGTTTGTCCCAATGGTGATTCTAGGTTTTCTAAGTCGTTCCTAAGGTCCAAATACCTATGTTGGTTGGCATTCATGAGGTTCTTCCGATTTCGGTGGGATACTTTCCAAACGACATGCCTTCTAGAGCTTGAAACTTGATTTGACTATTTAGGTCTTCTAGAGGCGCGGTCATAGACATTTAGACGGTCCTGACTCAGTCAAAGGAATTGAAAAATCAGTACTCAGTCGGACATAGTCACGAAATTGACAATATAGTCTGATTCAGGGAATCAGATTTACATTTAGGCCAACAATCCATTTACATACTTACCCATTTACCCATCCCCCTACACTCATTTACCTAATCTCACCCACTCATCCCCCTTTAACCAAACCCACCTCCCATCTATATATTTCTGAGACGATCTGAGTCTTTAGTGTTTAGTTTAGGTTTGTATCGAGTAAGTCTATGATTTTAGCTAATTTGTTAGAGTTAGTCCTGTCTAGGATTTTTATTGAGTCAATTTAGGAAATTTATTTTTATTTGGTCTATTTTTAGGTGTTGCATAGTGATCCCTCTCAGGTACGTCTAAACCCGAATAAGCATTGTTCCGATATTTTCTTATATGCCCATGATCACTGTAGATTAGGGAAGAAGACAATGTTCAATATAAGTTTGGGGGTATTGAGGGGTTACACTTGAGTTGGTTACATTTGAGTCCAATAAAAAAAGAGACAGATTTAACATTTTAATGGAAGAGTAAGTGAAGACTGAGACTCCTTGGGGCTGAAAAATCTATCAACTTTGGTTTAAGAAGGAACGTCTTGATGATCTGACGTAAAAATAGTAACATTTTTAGCATTAAGAAGTAGATAAAATCTTTATATCATACTTTTCCAGAAAGATTTTTATAGGATTTATACCTGGAAAATTTTGTACACAGCCATGTTAAGTTTTGTCTGAAAAAGAAAAATATTCATGAGTCGAGTAATCACTAGAGGAATACCAGTGGAGACTTAACCTAGTGAACTTTAAAGTCATTCTTTTCCTATCAGGGTTATAAGTCAATTCCATTTTCATTGGTAGTGCAAATGAGTCGTTGTCAATCTCATTATTCTTCATCTTGGTCATATTACTGAAAACGCAATCAAAATTAAGTTATTATGCTAATTTTTTTTCTGAATTTGTTTGAAACAAGGAAATTACCGAAGTTTAGGATATGATATAAACCATTTTTGGATTGTTTGAGCCTTCAAGCCTACCTATTTTTTTTCATCTTATTTTGATAGTTCCCTTGTTGAGCCTTATATAGCTTGTTTATTGATCTGCCATGTTTACCGTACCCAACTCCGGACATTGAGTTTGAGCCAAAATTGAAATATTTGTGACCTATCTTAGGGCCCGGGAAATGTTAGAGACGAAAAACTGGGATGGTATTCTAAAAAAATTGGCACTTGAAAAAAAAAGGAAAATATATTGCATTAGAAAAAGAAAAAAAGAAGAAAAAAAGGGAACATCTAGACATCAAAGAAGGATGTGAAAAAAATAGAAAGAGAAAAAAGATGAATATTTTGAAAGAGTGTTGAAAGAGAAAAATTGAAGAAGAATATCCTATTCACATTATGAAGACCTTTAACTATTTCTGTTCAAAGTATTTAAATTTTTAGAGCCTTATATCCTTCTTTGATATGACCCGATCCTAAGCAACGTTTCGTTCTATTTAAATATGGTATTTCATGTGGAGAGTAAATGAGGAAAAATGATGGCACCTATTCATGAGATCATTCATTTTCTTTGACATGAACCGTCTTTGTTAATTCATATGTGAGATATTTTGATTTGCACACATAAATTTTACTCACATATACTTTGAGAGAAAATGAACCCAAACCTCTAAGTGTTAATTTTTCCGAGAGATATATCCAGTGAGGTTTGCAGTCGAAACGTATCTTCCAATGGTGTGAACAAAACTTGTGTCTATTTAGAAAAAGAAGTCTATCTTAATATTGGTTAAGCACACACTATACTCCGGGTATAAGATTTATAAAATGATTTTTAGAATTGTATGATGTTTAGATCCCTTATCTATTTGTTCTTATTAAAGATATTGATATTTGCGGGTATTATCACTGAAAGCCCTCACGAGACTACAACTCGTCCACTAGGGGTAACCTAGGGGCTTAAAGGTTTGTTGCATATGCTAAATGTAATCAAGAGTACCAACGAAAGTGGTGTAGGTTTTAGATTTAGTTTAGGATTTGTGTTTAGGATTTTTGTTTGCATTTTAGGGTGGAGAGTAAGTGTTTAATCTAAGTTACTAAGGCCCGATTTCTTAAATTAGAGTTTATAAGTCTTGATTTTGATGATGAACATGAATTGAATGACGAATTTTTATGCGAATTTCAACCCTAGATTTTACTCTTATTTATTTCTTTTGTGTGATGAAGGATTTGTTCCACTAACCACCCTTTCAATTACGCATTTTTATATTCTGTCTTTTACTTTTATTGTCAATTTATTTTCAATGTTTACTTTATTTTGTTATGCAATTTATTTTGTTTGTATGTTGTATTTTAATTGTTTAAATTATTTTAAATTCTTTAATTCTTTTGTCATGTATTTTAATTGTCTTGTATTTAAACCACCCTCTTAACATATGTGTTAACTAGTTTGAGAATTAATGTAGTTGATCTTTAATTTTGTTTTCCCTAAATTTTGGTGTGAAATTGTTTATAAATTCTATATTAATCCATTCTCTTAATTATATTTAATTTGTGCTTTAAATTTTAGATCTATTTATTAAAATTAAAGCTTTTTTTCTTGGGATTAGACTAGTTTAAGATCTATATTCTCTAAAAACATAAAAATTCAAAATCATATATTTGTGTTTGTATATTTTTTTTATTATCTGTGGGATCGACCTCACACTCATAATGGTAGACTATAAATGGTTCGTGCGCTTGCGAGATTTATAAATGTAAAATTTGCACATCAACTGTAACGACCTGCCCCGACCTTCTAACACAATATTGTCCGCATTGGTCCCGCACTAGGGCCCGTACGGCTTTGCATCTGAGGACCCACGCTAGGGGAGCCCTCAAAAGGCCGTGTGCTAGATTGAAGGAAGCCAACATCTTATATGCAAAGGTCCAAGGCCCTCACTAGCGATGTGGGACTCTTGAAACATGCTCCTAGGCGCAAATCCCACCTCCATTAGCGATTTTATCTCTATGTGGCGCCCTGGTTTTCAGGCTGGGACCCACTCTGGAGCAGGGTAGTAAAACCTACCCTTCTTAAGACCAGAGCACCCTCATCCGAGAGTTGACCGTGCTTTGGTACCATTTGTGACGACAAACCCCAACCTTTTAGCACAATATTGTTCACTTTGGTCAAGCATTTGGGCCCGCACGACTTTATATCTGAGGACCCACACCAGGAGAGCCCTCAAAAGGCCTTGTTCTAGATTGAAGGACGCCAACATCTTATATACAAAGGCCCAAGACCACTCACTAGCGATGTGGGACTTTGAAACACGTCCCTACGAGCAAATCCCACCTCCATTGGCGATTTTATCTCCATGTGGCTCCTTGCCTTTAAGGTTGGGCCCCCCTATGGGGCGGGTACTACATCAACACCTGGCACTGATATATAAGCTTGGACGCTCTTCCCATAAAGCACAAGACTTTTTGGGGCTCCTTTTTGGTATGGTCCTCAAAACAAAGTTGTGTGGGCCCAAAGCGGATAATATTGTGCTGGCAGGAGCGGGTTGTTACAATTGGTATCAGAAAACTATTCAAGTCTCGAACGTTGATGTGGGACTGGATTGATGTGTGTAGAGCCGGGGCGGCTCTGACTTTAAGGGGGGTAGGATGTGATGACCCGCCCCAGAGGGGCACCCTAAGAGTAGAGTGTCCCAACCTGGCTAAAAAGTAGCCAGGTTGGCGCTGGGCGTGTAGACAGAGAGTTCCACATCGCTAGTATGGGTGAAGTGAGGCTAGTATATAAGGCTGGGCACCTCTCCTTCATAGCACAACGTGTTTTGCAGGCCTCCTTCGGGTGGGTCCTCAATGCAAAGTCGTGTCGGTCTCGACTGTGCCCCCAGAGCAGACAATATTGTGCTAGGATGGACCGGGTTGTTACAATTAGTATCAGAGCACAGTTTAACTCTCGGACTGAAGGTGTGGGCTAGTGCGAGTCTTAACCAGATATAGAGAGTTGGGGCGGCTATAGTCTTAAGGGGGTAGGATGTAACGCCCCGCCCTTTTTCACTCGCTTCTTCTTGTAAATCCAGAGTCTATTTTTTTTTTATATAACAGAGTAGAGTGATAGAGCACGGGACGTCAAGACGCGAGCTAAGTTCGAACTTCCAAAGTCCGACCTTTAAGTGGCCAACCCTATGTGTGCATGGACCAAGTCCACAAAAATGGTTCACACATAGCAATATCAACATGCGGAATAAAAATCATAACCTGCCGAATCATAACATCATTTTGCGGAATCGTAATAGAACCAAGTTTTATTCCATTCAAATAGCAAAGTCCGTTAAGTCCTTAATCATCATTAAAACGTCATAATCATCAAGCTAAACATCCGACCATCTAAGTTATTACATTCCGAAACTAGTTACTCAATTACAAGTCCATAAGTAACTTTATTCAAAACATATGAAATAAATCATCCAAGCTCCTAAGCCTGGCCCGTCTTGCGTTCCTCGTTCCCCTGATTACCTGTATCATCAACTAGGGTAGAAGTAGGGCGTTAAAACAACGCGCCCAGTAGGTATTCCAGTTACGGCTAACACATGGTTGGTACAAAACATATATTATAACATAATATACAAAGCTATGTAAAATCCATGCCATACAATGATGACAAATGCAATGAGTCCCACCCAACACATGTACATAAAATATACCCACCACATAGGTCTTCAATACGCCCCGGCGGAGTGTGGACCCTCCGGATTCTTTTTGATAGAAATCACATCAAGGTACCGCACATAGGTTTTTCGGACGCCCCGACGGAGTGTGACCCCTCCGGTTACAAATCCTCCACCCCATGCCATGCATGAGATGCCAATGAAACACATGCTATTTTATAACATAAACATAGCATTTAAAATCACCTTTTGAAACATAATCAACATATGTTATTTATACAGTTAAACATAGCATTTGAAATTCAATAATAAAGCATATCCTTTAAAACATATTTTCATTAAACATAAGATAAAAATAAGTGTACATAAGCCCATGGTTTCAAAGAGGTGGAATCCTACCAAAGACCGTTCACGAGTCCTTGCGCTTCCGTCCAAGAATCGATCACCTATCGCGCGCCGCTTGCGAGATCCCGTTACCTTATAATATAATAATAAATCAACACCAAATCCCACTTGATTTACAAGGTTCTAAGTCCATAATAAAATCCCATGGGGTTCGGCCATACATCATGGCCGAACCCATGGCTTACCATTTTCACACCTAATTACGAAAATGCCATCCATGGCTATCATTCCATAATCCTATCTTTTCAATCATTAAAACAATTGCCTAAGTTAATGTTTGATCCACAAACCATCTCATGGGGTTCGGCCATACATCATGGCCGAACCCATGATCTTTCAATTTAGGCGCTATTTACAATTTTGTCACTAGCTTAGGTTTATGTCTTCCCATTAATCCAATCATCATATTAAATCCATACAATCCATTCCACTTTATTCATGGGGTTCAGCCACACACCATGGCCGAACCCTATGACATCTTAGTTCCATCTTAGGTCCATAAAATAAGCCTAACCCATAGAATTAATTCATGGGGTTCGGCCATACACCATGGCCGAACCCTATGTCCAATATTTCCTATATTTACAAGATTGCCACTCATGGCTAACCTTCTATATTTTGCAAGTATTTACAACCTTGCCATTGGTCTCCATTACCTCATGTTTATGTTCAAAATCGATCCATAAAATCCCTTCATTTGGTCCATGGGGTTCGGCCATACACCTTGGCCGAACCCTATGGTGTATAATTTCCAATTATAACATTAATACTCCATACTTAGAAAGTTTCCTATTTTAGCATCCAACTTCCATAATTACAAAATTTCCATTCATGGCCAACCTTCCATAAATAGAAGGTTTCCAAACTTAGAATCACCTTCCATTTAATCTAAGTTCCATAATTAATCACCACCTTCCATTCTTGGATAGTTTCCATAAATAATCTTCATGGTCTATAATTAGATACTTTCTAATTTCAATGTCCACTTTCCAAGAATAGAAACTTTCCAATATTAGACAAACTTCCATAAATACTACTTCCTAATTTGGCAACCTCCTTCCATAATTGGAAGCTTTCCAAATTAAAGAACTTTCTAAATTTAACATACCATTTCCTTAATTAAAAGGTTTCCATAAATAAACTCCTCCTTCCATTTTAATCATGGTCCATAATTAAATTCCACCTTTCCATAATTAGTAACCAAAATCTATCTCCATTCAAAAACAACCCCATGGGGTTCGGCCATACACCATGGCCGAACCCTATGGTTCATGATCTTGACCATTAATTTAACTCCATTACATTTTATCAATATCCCTTCCATGGGGCTTGGCCATACCCATGGCCGAACCCTATGGTTCCATTAAAAATTATTAACCTTATGTCCATATAATCCAATGCCTATGAAAACCCCAAATTCATAAATTTATTTGGTGGGGTTCGACCATACACCATGGCCGAACCTCACCCCTCCAAACATCATTTTACATCATCAATGATCTTCTATTAAAAATCACCAACAACATCTATCAAAACTGTATGAATCTATTACCCAACTCCCATGGTTTTCATTCTTAAAACCTTGCGCCCTTGTCCCTCTCTCCCTTTTATAATTTTTCCTTAGTCCATATTTAGGAAGTGCTTAAGATAGCTACTCCCCCGCTTTGTCCGTGCGCCCCATGTGTTATTTTTAGCCATTGCCGACCTCTCTTTCTTAATTTGAAATGTACTATAGCTAAACAAATCCCCTATGCCGTGCGCCCCTTCTTTTAATTTAGATACTTCTTTTATTTATTTTAAGAAAATATGCACACCCTTTTTAAAAGATCCCATGCGCCTATGATAGATTTTATTATCTAAAATTCGGCCAAACTTATCCCATACACGGCCATAAAATCTTTTAATTAATTTTTGGACATAATGCATTACTAAAATAATTCAACCCATTTAAATTTTAATAAAACCAATTCCACAATCAATTGGGTCCTAATTGGGTAATGGCCCAATTCTTTATCCATGTAAGATCCAATCTAAAATTCATAATTAAAATGGATAATTTTTTATATAAATAATAAATTGAAAAATTCGGGGTATTACATAGGATGTAGTACCCCACCCTGTTGAGGAGGTTCGGACCCAGTTGAGGGACCCAACCTTGGACCAAAGGGGCACTAGGGGGATAAAAATTGCCATGCAGAGGCACTGGGTGTGTGGGAAGTCCCACGTCACCTAGTGAGGACGCCTGACACTAATATATAAGCTTGGATGCTCCTCCCATAAAGCACAAGGCCTTTGGGGGGCTCCTCTTCAGTGGGGTCCTTAGATAAAAGTTGCACAGGCACGGGTATGGACCCAAAGCGGACAATATTGTGCTTGTTGGCCTAAAAGTTAAATCTGTCTCCCCTGCGTCAAACTGAGTTGTCAATTCCGTGACTGTGTCCGACTGAGTCCCCTGAGTTGTCAATTTTGTTGACTGATTCGTGACCGTCTACGTGTCCAAGACTGCGCCTTCAGAAGACCTTCATAGTCAAATCAAGTTTGAAGCTCCAGAATACGCGTCATTTGGAAGGCATAGCACTGAAACAGGAAGAACTTCATGAATCCGAACCAACATAGGTATTTGGACCTTAGGACTGATTTAGAATACCTAAACTTACCTTTGGGATAAACTTACTTAAAATTTAATAGAACTAAATTGGATTTCATAGGTTAGTTTTATTTTGCTCTATTTTGGAGAAGATTTTTCTCCTATCAAATGTGATCAACTATTAGTAAAATTATCATCATTTGGTAGAGCACTAAAAGAGGTTTTCAAAAAGTCAAAGAGAACCCAATTCAGAAATGTATACCTCAAGTTATGAGCATTTTAATGAAAGGGTGCAAAACAGATCAAAGCAGTTTTGTCATATACCCTCACTTTGAGAGCTTATTTGAGGTATCAAATAACTTAAATTTAGACCAAATTTTGTGAGTAGATACATCTCTCAATTATATTTCCAAGAGCCCAAGAACACCCAATACCGAGCTCGGGAACTCTAGTTATGGTGATTTTAGTGGAGGTATGCAAAACTGCCAAGTTTTCAGTCTGCTGAATCTTATAATTCCATCGACTGAAAATTCTGCTGAATGGATTTTTCAGCCTTCAATGAGATTCAGTCGGCTGAATCTTGGAATTCAGTCGACTGAATGTGCCCAACGGTCATTTCTGGACATTTCATTCGACTGAATCTTCAAGTTCAGCAGACCGAAATCACAACGGGAAGTTTTTAACAGCTCTATTCTTGTGATTTCGATTTCCAACGGCCATATCTTCAAGAGAGCTTTAAATGTATGGCCTTAGAACATTCCAAAGGTTGATTTTTGATGAGCCAAACACTCTCTAACATTCTCCAAGGCTCTCAATTCTTAGAGCATCAAAACTCCATAGTTATACCCTCATTGCTCTAAAACAATTCTCAAGCACATTCGAAGCACTCATAGACAAAGTCCTTGAGCATCTTAGGCTCAATTTTGAATGTGTCATTGAGAAACACCTTGGGGAAAGATTCATCAATAGAAAACCAAATATCATCCCTAAGCCTCTTCTTCCATAGCTTACAAACTCCATAGTTAAAACACTCTAAGCTTTGAATCTTAATCTCAAACACATTCAAAGCTCTCATAGGCATATCTTGAGCATCTTATGCTCTAAGTTGAATCTGTTAAGTGGAGATTCTCTCTAGGCTATTAATCTTCATAGGAAAACAATTATCTACCCTAGACCTAATTATTACTATATTGGTTGGATTTCATTGGAGCATCTACAACAAGCCAAGAAAAGGATGACATTCAAGAACAAGACAAAGCTAGTTAATGTAACAAGAGGCTAGTGTTCTTGGTAACATTCTACAACTTTCATTATTCATTGAGATAATTGTAAGGGTTGGTGTAACCCTTGTAAAATCCAAGAAAGGTGTTTTCTTGGTGTATGTTTACCTTAGGTTCGACCTCTACCCGTGAAAGAGATCAAAGTTGTAACGGTAAGGTCTCTACCTGTGAGAGAGACCACAAGAGTTGTAATAGCTTTCTTCTCCACCTGTGAAGGAGAATGTTAGTGAAATTCTCAAGTGGTGTACTTGAGGCGTGTATATAGGCAAGGTTGCCAAACCACGTAAAAATCATTGTGTCACAATTCTCCATCTCTTCCTTCACCTTATTTTGTGCACTTACTTTAGCTCATATCTTATTGCACACATAATTTGCTTAAACTTAATCTTGCTTGGAAATCACCTTTAGAATATTAATTGAGCAAATTTGTATTGATTAATCATTAAATTGCAAAATATTTAAATAGATTATAAAATTCCCCAATAGTCCTATTCACCCCCCCCCCCCCCCCCCCCTCTCCTCCTCTAGGACTATTCTAGACATTTGGCTAGCTTGACCAACAAGTGGTATCAAAGCGAGGTCTCTTGTACTCGACTTAACCGTCTAAGAGCCGATCCTTGAGCTAGTAAAATGTCTATGAATGATAGATTTACCGTGATGAGTCCTCCAATCTTTAATAGCACCAACTATGCTTTTTGGAGAGCTAAAATGAAAGTATGTCTAATCAAAGTAGATGGAGCTCTTTGGGAAATGATTAAGTGTGGTTGGACTCAACCAATCAAAAGTTACTTCACTTGGAGTGATGCTGAAAAGAGTATGCACTCGGTCAATGCGAAAGCCCTTGATGCCATATTTTGTGCTGTTTCATCAAACATCTAGGAAAACATCATATCATGTGAAACCGCAAAAGAGGCATGAGACATTTTAGAGGAAATCCATGAAGAGCCTAAGAAGGATGAAACCATAGAAAATGTCTATTGTCTAGGACCCATCCAAGCTCTTGAATACAATAATGTCGTTACTATAATTCTAGAAGCTAAGCATGAAGACTTAGAAGAAGACCAAGAATATGATATTCTTTAAGAAGGCTATAAAGATCTATGTCTTGAATTTGAAGAGTTAACTAAAAGATTTACTAAGGCAATAAATGAAAACACTAAACTTTCGAATGAACTAAGTTATGAAAAGTTAACAAATGAGAAAACCTTAAAAGAATTAGAATTAGCAAAAGACGAGGCATTAAAATTTAAAGGAGATAAAATTCAAGACACACAAAAACATTACCTAAAACTTGAAGAGTGCTTAAAAATGGAAATTGAAAAAAAAAAACTAATCTTGAAAATGAAGCAAGAAAACTAAAGCATGAAATTCACTTATTAAAAGAAAACTATAAAGGTTTGAAAATTGTGTTAAGTGGTGAAGAAGAAGAAAATGTCAAAATTAAAAATGAACTTAAAGAGCTAAAAGGTCATACTCCACAAGCTCAAATAATTCTAAGTGTTGAAAATCAAAAGCTCATACAAGAAGTAAATGATTTAAAATGATATAAAGAAAATTTTGAATTGAAGTTCACTAAAGGAGAAGAGAAACTTGAAAACTCTTCAAATTAAGTAAACCCTTTGGAGATAAGACGGGTCTTGGTTATGACAAGAGAAATGTTAAAGAAGCCGTCAAACCAACTATTTTTGTAAAGAGTAAGTCTCTCTCAACTCCTCCAATGATAATCATAAAATGCTTTCATTGTGGACAATCCAGGCATCTCATGTTTGAATGCAAGGTAAGAAAAGAAAATCAATACAAAAATGAAAAACAAACTAAGGTGCTAAATCTAAAGAAAAATGTTTACAAAGAAAATGTGAAAAGGGGTAAGAGAAATAAAAATCAAAAGAGTTATGCACTAAGAATTCAAAATCATGGACAAAGGCAATAACAACTTAAATGCAAATCTTAATCATGCCTTAACTCATAAATTGATTGAAGCCTTAATTGAATTCACAAGATTTTGTCAAACTAACAAGAACACTAAAAGGAGAAAATCAAATGTTCATGTGTTTGAAACCGGTGGACCCCGGAGACCTCTCCCAAAGACCATATGGGTACCCAACGTTATGAGATTGGGTTAAATTGTGAGATGTTCATTGGTGTGAACTTTCATAGGATTCTATGTTTCTATCTTATGTATCTGAACTAGAATCCATCATGGATGTAATACTTCTAAATTGCTTTGCTCATCCATGCTTTTGATATCTATATCTTGTTGATGATGTTTGTATGTGAACTAATGTTCCACTATGGTCCAAAATTGGAGCTAATAGTAATATCATTGGATCGAAGTGGAAAACTTGCCTAGCATTTGAACTATTGGATCACCACTACCCTAGGCAAGTTCAAATGACTTATATGCTTTGGTATTGAACTCTTGACTCTTAATGCAATTGATAACATTCTTCTTGGCTATGATGCTTATCATTCTTGAAGAGTCGAAAATTTATGGATTTGAAATTAATTATTCAAATGTCATAAAGTTTGATTGTTAAATGTTTGTCTCAATCATGCTACCCCAGAATGAAATGAACACAAATTGTTGGATCATTGTTGCTTTCAATATCTCCATCTCAATGTCTCAAATTAGAATCAGTTGGAGTGGACATTATGGTAGTTATTGATTGACAAAATATTCTAAAGTTGCATGATAATGTTGAAAATTTTCAATATATTGTATCTTGCAATTCTTTTGACATGAATCATGCATGACTTGTGTACCATCATTAAAATCAAAAGTTGATACATGAGTTTTTTTGCTCTAGGGCCTAAAAACAACATTAGTAACATCATAAGGAGGGTCTTGTCTCAATCCTTTGGACTTGGGCCAAATGTACAAGAAGGAAGAATGAAAAAGCTCAAATTCCAAGGATTTGAGAGGAAATTTTCGGATAAAAAAAATTAATATGGATCCCCAAGGGATAGGACTTTGCTCATGCCTTATATTGGTCTAACATTTGAGCCTAATTGTTACATCTATAGACCAAGCGTAGTTGAACTCAATCTTTCACACAAGAGAGTTCAAACATCCATTGTGATGTGGCATGGCACGTTGACTCTTTGCAAGCACTTGATTATACTTTTCCTGGCAATAGCATACATCATGCTTGAAGGGTCATAGAGATGTAGACTTTAGATTCCAAGTCCCACAATGTTAGTTCAAATGTGTTATGTTTTTTTTAAATATGGTTAACACATTTGAAGTATGTTTGGAATCACATTGTGTATCTTGCCTTCATTCCATGTTCTTGTCTGATTGTTGGAATGATCATGTGCAAGATGCTTGTGTGGCATATATATTCTTAAATGGTAGAAATAAATTTTTCATATGTCATAGTTTGTTCATACTTCATTTCCATGCTCTTTTTATAGGTATATCATATGTGAAAAGCATGTATGGTTTGTGTGCTTGGTTTCATTCCTATGCTCATTTTTTGTATACATTATGTGGAATGATTTTTGTGTTCACAAAGCACCAAGTTTTTGCTAAACCTATGAATGCCTTATGACATCACACATGGGCAATGTTGACTAAAATAGGTAAATTTTAAGGCCCAAGGTTTTTGGATTGGTTTGGATCAAAACATTAAGTTGGCAAAGACAAATTTGATCCAAGATCCATGTTTTTTTGCATGAGTTAGAATCATCAAATGTATAAACTCACATTGGCATTCAAAGGTTGGTGTGCAAAACTTGTTGTCTTGTGGACTTGCATCCATCACAAGCACACAAAATCTCATCCCTCAATTTGCAACTCTCATAAGGATGAATTTCTACTTTTCAAATGTTCTAGTTTCGCTTTATATTGGAAAATCTATTAGACATTGGAAGTATGATTGGAGAAATGGGATAGTATTCTTCTCCAAATCTGTCATGTTGGGCATTCAACCTCTAATCTTTGTGTTGTGAGAACCCAAAGGGGAGAGGGTCCCAAGAGGTTTGAATGTAGCATGATAAATGCACCATAGAGGCTTGGCTTTCAAGGAGCAAACATAGACATTGCCAAAATCTGGATTGATTAGCATAATGAAAGCCATATTGGTTAAGTGGTCCTTGTGCTTAAGGACTTGGTGCATTGTATTCTCAAAGATCTAAGGAGAACACACCTTGGAAGATTTAGTAGGAGAAAAAAAGCCCCCATATGCTTAATTCATTTCCAAGGACATGGTATTTGTTCATTCATTGTTCACTCATTGATGCATGATTTGTTGAATGGACTTAGTTTGTTGGATTGATGCATTTGTGCTTGCATTGGTAATTAATTTTGCATAATTTTGGTTGTGTGAAGATCAACCTATACTTCTTGAAAACCATAGAGATTTGGTTTTAGCTTTTTGGCTTGGTTGGATTCTTCATGCTCTCATGAAATATGTTCTTTATTTGTATACTTTGTAATTCATGTTGTGTTCACTCATAGGTTCCTTTCATGAAAAAAAACTGCATGAGTGATTCCCTCCTCTTTGGCATGCATAGTATTATGTTTTTCAAACTTGGCCCAGATTTAAACCATTGCATACATTAAAATCTGTGTAAGTCCATAAATGGAAAACATGACCTCAGTTCATAACCATTGAACACTAAGAGAACTGTGTAAGACCATTGGCTTTCTCTCTTTTCTGCCTCCCTTTCTTCATGTTTATAGTCATTTCACATACCTTTTTGGGAAGATAGCATTATATTAGCATCACTCAACCTTTATATGCTTATAGTTATATTTGTTTAGATGAATGATAAGATCTTATGTGATGCACCTCTAAACTTTTGTCACCCTTCAACATTAAGTGGGAGTAAATGTGAATCCTTATTTGACAAGGTTTATGATAACCTGTGGAGGTTATACATGTTCAAATGACACTTCCCAACCTGTGCTCCATGTAAAATACTTAAAATGGCACTTTGTCAAATTTTGACAAAAAAGGGGGAGAAATATTGAAATACTGGAGGCACAAATGTTTTCATGAAAAAAAAAAAAAAGTTTTGAAGAGGCCAATACATGAAGATTCGGGGAGAGAAACAAAAATTCAATATCGGTATCAAAGACAAGGGGAGCAAATGTTACTTTAAGATATGCTTTAAAATTGAACACATATTGCTTATTATCACTAATCATTGGAGAGATCATTCTCTACAAGAATATACAATTTATGTTGTGCATACAGGAATATCACAGGCATATTCTAAGGGGGAGCCACCACTAGCCTTCAAGCCTTCAGTCTTAAAGCAGTCATGTCCATGTTTATTGAGATTTTTGTAATATTATATTTTTGTACATGGCATGTATTTGAACTTATCAAAGTCCATAATTTGTATTTGGGTATGTATAAAGTATTCTCTTGGTTTTGTCACAAAATTGACAAAGGGGGAGATTGTTGGCCTAAAAGTTAAATCTATCTCCCTAGACTGAGTTGTCAATTCCGTGACTGTGTCCGACTTAGTCCTGAGTTGTCAATTTTTTTGACTGATTCGTGACCCTCTACGTGTCCAAGACCGCTCCTTTAGAAGACCTGCATAGTCAAATCAAGTTTGAAGCTCCAGAAGACACGTCATTTGGAAGGCATAGCACCGAAACAGGAAAAACTTCATGAATCCCAACCAACATAGGTATTTGAACCTTAGGACTGACTTAGAATACTTAAACTTACCTTTGGGATAAACTTACTTTGAATTTAATAGAACTAAATTGGATTTCTTAGATTAGTTTTGTTTTGCTCTATTTTAGAGAAGTTTTTTCTCCCATCAAATTTGCTCAAGTATTAGTAAAAAATTTATGCTTTTGTAGAGCACTAAAAGAGGTTTTCAGAAAGTCCAAGAACACCCAATTCGGAAATGTATAGCTGAAGTTATGAGCATTTTAATGAAATGGTGCAAACCAGATCAAAACAATTTTGTCATATACCCTCACTTTGAGAGCTTATTTGAGGTATCAAAATGACTTCAAATTGGACCAAATTTGGTGAGTAGATAGATCTCTCAGTTATCTTTCCAATGAGCCCAAGAACACTCAACATCGAGCTCGGGAACTCTAGTTATGGTGATTTTTGTGGAGGTATACAAAATTGCCAAGTTTTCAGTTGGTTGAATCTTACAATTCCGTCAACTGAGAATTTTGCTGCATGGATTTTTCAACCTTCGATGAGATTCAGTCGGCTGAATCTTGGAATTCAGTCGACTGAATGTGCCCAGATGTTTCAACAGTCATTTCTAAACATTTCAGTCGATTGAATCTTCAAGTTCAATCGACCGAAATTTCAACGAGAAGTTTTTAACTGTCCCATTCTTGTGATTTCGACTTCCAACAGCCATATCTTCAAAAGGGCTTTAAATGTATGACCTTAGGACATTCCAAATGTTGATTTTTGATGAGCCAAACACTCTCTAACATTCTCCAAGACTCTCAATAATTCTTAAAGTATCAAAACTCCATAGTTATACCCTCATTGCTCTAAAACAATTCTCAAGCACATTCGAAGCACTCATAGACAAAGTCCTTGAGCATCTTAGGCTCAATTTTGAATGTGTCATTGAGAAACACCTTAGGGAAAGATTCATCAATAGAAAACCAAATATCATCCCTAAGCCTCTTCTTCCATTGCTTACAAACTCCATAGTTAAAACACTCTAAGCTTTGAATCTTAATCTCAAACACATTCAAAGCTCTCATAGGCATATCTTGAGCATCTTATGCTCTAAGTTGAATATGTTAAGTGGAGATTCTCTCTAGGCTCTTAATCTTCATAGGAAAACAATTATCTACCCTAGACCTCCTTATTACTATATTGGTTGGATTTCATTGGAGCATCTACAACAAGCCAAGAAAAGGAGGACATTCAAGAACAAGACAAAGCTAGCTAAAGTAACAAGAGGCTAGTGTTCTTGGTAACATTCTACAACTTTCATTATTCATTGAGATAATTGTAAGGGTTGGTGTAACCCTTGTAAAATCCAAGAAAGGTGTTTTCTTGGCGTATGTTTACCTTAGGTTGGACCTTTACCCGTGAAAGAGGTCAAAGTTGTAGCGGTAAGGTCTCTACCCGTGAAAGAGACCACAAGAGTTGTAATAGGTTTCTTCTCCACCTGTGAAAGAGAATGTTAGTGAAATCCTTAAGTGGTGTACTTGAGGCGTGGATGTAGGAAAGGTTATTGAACCACGTAAAAATCATTGTGTTACAATTCTCCATCTCTTCTCATTTCCTTCACCTTATTTTGTACACTTACTTTAGCTCATATCTTATTGCACACATAATTTGCTTAAACTTAATCTTGCTTGTAAATCACATTTTGAATATTAATTGAGCAAATTTGTATTGATTAATCATTAAAGTGCCCAATATTTAAATAGATTTTAAAATTCCCCAATAATCCTATTCACCCCCCCTTTGGGACTATTCTAGTCATTTGGCTAGCTTGACCGACAGTGCTAACAGGAGTGGGTCGTTACATTACTCCCAAGGGAAAAGATCACCAAGTCATCTATCTGATTGAGTTTTAGGCCATGTATTATTGTTTCTTTGTAGAACAATGAGGTTTTCCTAGCGGGACTAGGACAAAAAAGAGTCTGCTGGGTCCGCTGAGGCGAGACCAATGGATGCGACCAACACCATGGTGGACGGTGCCTGTTGGGCCTGACAAAAACAATGAACTTTGTATGAAATATTGAAATGGACTCTACACAGCGAGGACTCTAGAATTTGGATTTGTTTTAATCATCTAGTAATGGATTATTTTAGGATTCAGTTACTGAATTGTAGGAGTTCAGTTTAATCAATTTCTATTTATGTAAACCCAGGTAGCGTTTGGATGAGGAGTACATTTTGCAGGGGTGAGTAACGAAGAGTGGGTAATCAGGGGTGGGTAAACAATTGTAAATACCCTTTGCTTCAAAAGGGTTTTCAAAAGTGAGAGGGGAGGGATAAACAGGGGTAAAATTAAGATTTTTTACCTTTACCCTTTAGAGATGAGTATTGTTTTCCAAGTGTGAGGACGTAAGAATTGCCTCAAAGAGATTCCAATCATCATCGAAACCAATGTCACAAATACCGTTCTCAAGATATTAAAGGCGACTCGTAATATCGGGATATTTTCAGATTCTCGGGTTTTTATCTGGAATTTAATGGGAAAATCTCGCGAAAAATCTAAATATTTTAAAATAATAAAAATAATATATAATATATAATAAATAAATATTTCTCACCTAATATTCTTTGAAAAAAAATATCATGCAATTCTACATGACTTCCTTGCTAAATACCATATCAAAGTCTTCCAATATCAAAATAACACTAAAAGACACAATTATCCACCAAAGAAACATAATTTGAAGTAAAAAGGGTCTCTTGACTCTTTTCTAATTTTAATGACTTTAAAAATTTATAAATTACAAAATTGCAATTTTTCTATTTAAAATTATTTATAATTTAATATACATTCTTATAAACATAATTACTTAAAAAGATATATTCTTAGATAGATGATTTATAAGAAAATAGGTTAAATAAATTATCTTAAGTGTAACGACCCGGCTCAACAAAATATTGTCCGCTCTTCTCCCACACAGGGCCTGCACGATTTTGCATTGGGTCTGGCCCAACAGGTAGGCCCAAAACGCGTTCTACTGGATTTAGGGGTGTGGCCTCATATAAACCCCTCAAGAATTTCCTCAACTTCCATGTGGGAATCTAACTCCCTCACACACACACACACACACACACACACACACACACCCCACAAACACGCCCCCCCCCCCCCCACCCCCAACACCCACCCCCCTAAAGACAAGAGCCACCCTCGGCTCGACTTACAACACACAAGAATCACATAGGGATGGGCCCACATAGTCCGAGTGTGTGAACTAAAGCTTTGATACCATCTGTAACGACCCGTCTCAGCATAATATTTGTCTGCTCTGGTCCCACATGGAGCCCCAATGGCTTTGCATTGGGTCTGGCCCAACAAGTAAGCCCAAAATGCATTCTACTAGATTTAGGGGTGTGGCCTCATATAAGCCCCTCAAGAATTTCCTCAACTTCTGATGTGGGACTCTAACAATTTCCCCCCCATCGCTCGACACAGGTGTCAACGTATCGAGGAGCCAATACATCGCCTCTGCCGATATATCGTGGCGCTCTGGCTTCTTGGGTCAGGGTATTACATTAAGTATGGTTTGTAAGATCATAAAAGTTGGGCTTAATTTTACAAAAAATCTAACTTAGATTGGATTTTCTATTTAGGGTGATTGACAATGGATGCTAAGATAAAAAAAAAATTGGCTAATAACAAGCCTATAGGGGACTATTTTTTATATAAAAAAAAAAATGATTTTATCACTATTTGGCTAATGTGTTACTTTTTAATTTATAAATTTATTAAAAATTAATTAAAAATTTTCAAATAGATTGAAACTTTTTATTTCACAAAAATATGACTCTTACGTAACAAATGTGAAATATTGATCGAAATATTATTATCAACCATTTTTTTATTTTAACATCCACTTTCACCTCATAAATTGAACCATTCAAATAAATTAGCATTACAATAAAATTAAATGTTTACTACTTATTAATCTAACATTAAGATTTGAGCATTCATATTAATAATTATTTTTATAACTTAATTATGGAAGAGCTATTTTCTTTAAAGCCAATTCTTGTTTTACAACTTATTTAAAATAATTAAAATAAAAACAAAAAATTTAATCTATATCCATTGCTATTCATGCTATAGTTTTAAATTATAACTATATATATATATATATATATATTTAAAATTATATTACATACATATATATATTACTATTTAAAATTTTAAGATAAACTAATTTTATTGACTCCTTATATTGATAAATAGGTAAAAAAGTTTAAAATACAAGAAGTGGAGGAAAATGAAAGGCGTCTCATGTTAATCGTTAAATCATCCATGTGTGGCTTCCTGAGGGCGTGCTAGTGCAGTTGTGGAAAGTGAGAACGAGGGAACAATTATTTTAAGGAAGAAATTTTTTATCGGTACAAACGCAGTATTAACGTGATTTTACCATTTACCGCTATAAAAATGCATTTTTATCAGTAAATTGCCGTTAAAAATAGCAATGGTGGTAAAAACACGTTTTTAACGTGATAACGTTATTTTGCCGATATTTTCGTGAAGTGAAGATGTGAAATACGGTGCAAACATAGATCTCGTTTCTCGTGGAGAGGTAGGAGAACTCAGTTGCATAATCTCGAATGGTCCGATTTCCTTACCAACAATTCTGGTACTGTTCGAACAAAAATTGCTCATAATCGGTAGAAAGGAAACAAGCTCATAGCAACCTTTTCATCCATATTTATGACCTAATAGGAAACTGGTTGTATTGCGTGTGGTCGATTTGCAATTGTTCCCACCATGCGGAAGCTTCACCTTTGAGTCAACAAGCCACGAACTTCACCTTTTTCGTTTCATCGATCCCCATGTAATAGAGGAAGTGTTTGACTTTCGAAAGTCAGTTGAGGAAGTCATCATCTTGCCATTGACTGTTAAAGGGTGGGGGCCCACCTTCCTATGGTGCTCTCGATTTGGGCTCTACATGTACGCCGCATGTAGAGTTCTTACTTTTTTTTTCACTTGAGTAGGAATAGCAATAAACCATGAATTTTTTTTTTTTGTTTTTTTGAATTTTTTTCAAAATAACGAAGCTATAACAGATCATCTCTGCCATGCAAAGAGATGGCTCTGAATATCATTTGATGTAGCGGAGGCAGTGCAGGTTTAAAGGAGCTCAGTCAAATTGGTCAACAATGGTCAAAACTAGTCAAAATGGGCTAATGGATGGTGGGTAAAAAGCTAAGTGAAGGGTATTTGTAGAAAAAGGTGAGAGAATTGGGTACGTGGATAAATAGGTAGTAACTTAGGGATAATTAGGGAATGGGAAAAGTTGCATTTAATTGCATTAAAGGCCCAAGACAGAGACAAAAGGAGGTCTTGTCTCGTTGTTGATGAAGGCTTTGGGGAAAGGGAAAATTATGGGAGGGCACAATGCAAGGGACGTTGTTGGAAGCAAAGTAAATGGGTATTAGAAAATGAAGAAGGGAAAAATGAAAGGATGGAGATGGTTTGGCAGTAAGGATGGAAGGATTTGAGGAGAGTAAGGTGGCAGACTGAAAAAGTACGTAGGTTTGTGCTATGGAGGGTTTGGTTAGCAGCAGGAAGAGAGATGGAGAAGTGAAGGGGGCTAAGGACTGTCTTTAGTAGAGGCGGATTGGGATAACGCCCAGGTTTGGAAAGACAATAGTGACACACACACACAGGATAATGCCCAGGTTCCAGGGAAGGCAAAAGGCTGGATCTCGGCCAACAAGAGCAGAGTTTTGCAACTCAAGTAGAAGATGTGAAGATATTAAATTAGTAGTTGGTTATTTGTTTTAGTTGAATAAACCCTAAGTTTATGGAACTAGTTAGTGTTTGAACATTTCTTTAGGAGAATCCCATGAAGTCAGGGTTTGTTAGTCATGGTTATTTTAAATTTATCTTTATGTTATTTCAACTTTGTAAAGTCTATGTAAGCCATGTTTTTCGTCATTAATAAAGCGTATTCTCCCAATTAATTGTTCTCAAAGCTAACATCTGGTATCAGAGCGCCAACACCAGGGCCTGACCAACAAAGAAGCCGCAGTCTTCTAACTTGCAGCAACAAGTACCAATGGCAGCAGAGGGGAGTAGCTTCGTGCAACCTGCAATTCCACGATTTGATGGTCATTATGATCATTGGAGTATGCTGATGGAGAATTTCTTGAGGTCCAAGGAGTACTGGAGTCTAGTAGAGAGTGGGATCATGCAATATCCTAAAGGAACTATCTTAACCGAGGCTCAACTCAAAACCCTAGAAGAACAGACGCTGAAAGACTTGAAGACCAAGAATTACCTATTTCAAGCCATAGATCGAGCCATACTGGAGACTATCTTGAAGAAGGATAAAACAAAAGAAATTTGGGATTCGATGAAGAAGAAGTATCAAGGCACAGCTAGGGTTAAGCGTGCACAGTTGCAGGCTCTTCGTAAAGAATTCGAGATGCTTCACATGAAGGTGGGAGAATGTGTCAATGACTATTTTACAAGAACACTGACAGTAGCCAACAAGATGTGAATCCATGGAGAAAAGATGGGAGATGTGGTGGTCGTTGAGAAGATTCTGAGATCGATTACACCTAAGTATGATTATGTGGTTTGCTCAATTGAGGAATCAAATGATATAGATGATCTTTCAATTGATGAATTGCAAAGCAGTTTGCTTGTGCATGAGCAAAAAATCATTGGCCATGTCAGGGAGGAACAAGCTCTGAAAGTAAGTCAAAAGAACCACTCACCTGGGAGAGGAAGAGGCTGAGGAGGATATAGAGGACGTGGAAAAGGAAGAGGGAGACAAGGATCATTTGACAAGTCCACTGTCGAGTGCTACAATTGTCATGAGTTGGGGCATTTTCAATATGACTGCCCTCATAAGGAGAAGGATACCAAGGCAAATTTCATTGAGGCTGAAGAAGAAATGTTGCTGATGGCTTATGTGGATGTAAAAGAAGATCACTCCAACAACTTATGGTATCTTGACTCTGGTTGTAGTAACCATATGAGTGGAGACAAGAAACTATTCTCCAAACTTGATGAAACATTCAAAGAAAGAGTAAAATTGGGGAACAATTCTAGTTTATGTGTCAAAGGAAAAGGAGACATCAAGATTGAAGTGAATGGAGTTGTGCAATGTCTCTCTGGGGTGTTCTATGTACCAGAGTTGAAGAGTAATCTCATTGGCCTTGGTCAACTGCAAGAAAACAGATTTGTTGTTCTCATTCAAAAGAATACGTGTCAGATTCATCATCCTGAGAAGGGCCTAATTATACAAGTTGAGATGGTATCGAATCGTATCTTTCCACTGCAAACAAAGTTCTCATGTGACAATAAAAAATGCCTCAAATCAACCACTCAAGATGATAGCTGGCTGTGGCACTATAGGTATGGACATCTGAGCTTCATTGGCTTAAAAACCTTGCAACAGAAGCACATGGTGACTGGACTACCTCAACTGCAAGCTCCCACAAAGGTCTGTGAAGAATGAATGATTGGGAAGCAACATCGTGAATCATTTCCTCAGAAGAGCACTTGGAAGTCCTCACACATACTTCAGTTGGTTCACTCTGACATTTGTGGACCTATTAATCCCATCTCCAACAGAAGTAAGAGGTACTTCATAACATTTATTGATGATTTTAGTAGAAAAACTTGGGTGTATTTCTTATCTGAGAAGTCTGAAGTTATGATCATTTTTAAGAAGTTTAAAGTTATTGTTGAGAAAGAAATTGGGGTGTTTATCAAAGCATTTCACTCTAATCGTGGAGGAGAGTTCACTTCACATGAATTCACCAATTTTTGTGAAGAGAATGGCATACGTAGACAATTAACTGCAGCTTATACACCTCAGCAACACGGTATTTCAGAAAGGAAAAATCGCACCATTATGAATATGGTACGCTGCATGCTTGCAAGAACGAAGGTGCCAAAGACATTTTGGCCTGAGGCTGTGAATTGGAGTATTAACATTCTAAACAGATGTCCAACATTTGCTGTGAGGGACGTTACTCCAAAAGAGGCTTGGAGTGGGAACAAACCAGGAGTTGAGCATTTTAAAGTGTTTGGTTGTTTAGCATATGCTCATGTGAATGATAATCTAAGGAGCAAACTTGATGACAAGAGTGTACAGTGTGTCATGTTTGGAATCAGTAATGAGTCCAATGCTTATAGGTTGTATAATCCACTCACCAAAAAGATCATAATTAGAAGAGATGTGGCCTTTGATGAAGACAAATGTTGGGATTGGACAAATGAGGGAGAAGAAGAGATTGTTGTGGATGTTGAAGCTACTGAGGAAAACTCAACTGAAGACACCATTTTAGAAGCATCAGAGAATGATTCATCAGAAAATGAGTCATCTAAAGACAACTCAAATGAGCACAGAACTAGAGAGCCAAGATCAAGGAGAACTCCAGCATGATTGACAGATTATGTGAGTGGCGATGAGTTACCTGACGATGAAAATACTGCTCAACTAGCCTTGTTCGCTGACAGTGAGCCAATCACCTTTAATGATGCTGTGAGAAGCTCAAAATGGAGGAAGGCCATGGACTCGGAAATCGAAGCAATTGAGAAAAACAATACTTGAGAACTTACTGAGCTACCAGCAGGAGAGAAGTCCATTGGAGTTAAGTGGATATATAAGACAAAGCTCAAAGAAAATGGAGAGATAGACAAGTACAAAGCCAGATTAGTGGCTAAGGGATACACGCAAAAGTATGGAGTAGACTATACTGAAATTTTTGCACCTATAGCAAGGCATGATACAATTCGGTTGGTGATATCTTGGCAGCTCAGAACAACTGGTCTACCTACCAACTCGATGTGAAATCGGCTTTCTTGCATGGAGAACTAAATGAACAGGTTTTTGTGGATCAACCTCCAGGCTATGAACAAAGGGGAGAAGAGCAGAAGGTTTACAGATTAAAAAGGGCGTTATATGGACTGAAACAAGGTCCTAGAGCTTGGTTCAGTCGTATAGAATCCTACTTCTCGAAGGTGGGTTTCAAGAAGTGTCCATATGAACACACTTTGTTCATCAAACATGGAAAATGAGGTAAAATCTTGATAGTATGTCTATATGTGGATGATCTTATATATATTGGACATGATGAGGCAATGTTTGATGAATTTAAGAAGTCTATGATGGTTGAGTTTGAGATGACAGATCTAGGGAAGATGCACTATTTCCTAGGAATTGAAGTTAAGCAAACAGCTAGTGGGATTTTTGTTGGGCAAAAGAAGTATGCTCAGGAAGTGCTTGAAAGATTTCAAATGAGCAACTGTAATTCTGTTCAAAATCCGATTGTGCGAGGAACTAAGCTCACTAAAGATGTTGATGGGATAAAAGTTGATAGCACTCACTTCAAACAGATTGTGGGAAGTTTGATGTACTTAACAGCCACACGACCTGATCTGATGTTTGTAGTGAGTGTCATTAGCAGGTTTATGGAGTCACCTACAGAGCTACATTTCCAAGCAGCAAAAAGAATTTTGCGTTATCTAAAGGCGACTGTCGATTTTGGATTGTTCTATAAGAGAAGTTCAAAAGCAAATTTGGTGGGATTTAGTGACAGTGACTATGGTGGAGACTTGGAGGATCGAAAGAATACTTCAGGACATGCATTTATGCTCAATTCAACAGCTATGGCTTGGTCATCAAGAAAGCAACCTGTGGTCACTCTATCAACAACTGAAGCTGAGTTTATAGCTGCAGCTTCTTATGCATGTCAGGCTGTTTGGATGAGGAGATTACTTGAAGAATTATGTTGCTCACAACGTGAGGCTACTCAAATTTTTGTGATAATAGCTCAGCTATTAAGCTGTCCAAGAATCATGTGATGCATTGGAGGAGCAAGCACATAGATATTCAATTTCATTTCTTCGTGATCTTACTAAAGAGGGAGTGGTGACGCTAATTCATTCTCAAAGTCAGGAGCAGATAGCTGATATTCTTACAAAACCATTGAAATTGGAAGCATTCTTGAAGATGCGCAATTTACTTGGAGTTTGTTCGAGTTCATGTGTAAATTGAATACTTAACTGCATTCAGTTTAAGGGAGGATGTGAAGATATTAAATTAGTAGTTTGTTATTTGTTTTAGTTGAATAAACCCTAAGTTTATGGAACTAGTTAGTGTTTGAACGTTTCTTTAGGAGAATCCCATGAAGTCAGGGTTTGTTAGTCATGGTTATTTTAAATTTATCTTTCTGTTATTTCAACTTTGTAAAGGCTATATAAGCCATGTTTTTCCTCATTAATAAAGAGTATTCTCCCAATTAATTGTTATCAAAGCTAACAGAATAAGGAATAACCGAAAATAGAAGTTGCATGCTAGTAAATAAAATCCAATTGATTTCTATATTATCAAGAGACGTACTCCGCTCATTGTACAACCGAGTATATATAAGAAAAAAAAAAAACCTAAACTAATAGAAGCCAAAATGAACTGGGCACCAACTACGGTGTCCTTGTAGACTTAGGACACCAATAGACACACACAAATGACTAAGGTGTCTGTGTAGAATTAGGTCACCGATAAAGAATAAAACTAAATTAACAAATCTAAAAAAATTGCTAAAATAAAATGCAAAGGGGTCCACGCTTAACACACGTGTCCTAAATCAGAATGGCAAAGAAAAGAAAAGGAGAAGTTACAGTGGAGAGAAAGGGTGGGAGAGAATGGGACCGAAGAGAGGAGGAGGAGTTACAGTGGAGACAGAGGGAACGAGGAGTTACAGTCAAGAGAGAGGAAACTTCGTTTATTAATAGGGTGATGTTTTGTCTTATTTCTATTATTTTTAAATAGGACGATGTTTGTCTTATCTCTAATATTTTTATTTGATGCTTAATAAAAATTTAATGAAATGATATAATTTGAACTCAATCTCTACTGAGTGTAAGATATTATGTGATATTTAAAAGTTTGAAAGACCCGTTTGGACATCTATTACAATTAAAAGCTCCCATGTAAATAATAGACACTTAAAACTAAAATTTAAAGAAAAAAAAACAAAGCCAAGAAGAAGCGGGTGGTTCTTCTTTAGCACAACTTGCTTTCAAGATTTTGTGTCCAAAGGTTTGACTTAGGTATCCCTTAGAACTTGTGGTGTAACCCATATAGGCAGCAACAATGTGGGATGAAATATGTTAAAGGGAAGAGGTTAGACAGTCCCTTCCTCCATGTAAAAAAACCTAAATTTTGGCATCCAAATTGTTGACTTATAAGATACCCATCTCGATAATCATCATTAAAATATATACAATTTGGTTTGGACCCAGGGAAATCACTAGCCTTGACAAATATGGAGGAATTATGGCTGACGAACAATATTAGGTCTCCCAAGCTCTTAACACTCAAGTAGTTGTTGGATTCTAATTACCCTTGCAATCTTGAGGTAAGGGTGAATTGCTTTGATAATCAGCAGCCTGAGGCTCAATTATCTTGTTGGATTTTTGTTCTCGTCCTCTACATATGATGGATGAATGACTAAAGGTTTTTGCAGCAAATAGGGAGCCTTTCGTCATACTCAACTTTTTGAGAAATACTACAATTACTAGTTACTAATTGAATACTTTCGACATCATCATGAGAACAATAGCGGCAAATTGTCATTCTCGGTTCATATGTGTATGTTTGGTTCTGTGAAGCCAGATCGTAGAGATGTAATGTTGAACAAATCTGCAATTTTGTAATTTTCACATTGCACCTTATATAAACCCTAATCAAAGTAGTATATAATGTTTTTTTTTCCCAGTGAGAGAGTGTAGTGAAAATTGTAACAAAAGTGAGAGTCATCTCTCCTTCGATTTTTGCCTTTAAACTAGTGGATCAGTGTTGAACTTGTGGACGTACTGAAAAGGAATCACATAAATCCTTGTGTTATAGTTTGATTCCCTGTGTTGATTTTTCCCTTATGTTTTATTTTCTATATAATTGTTTCTGTGTGGTAGAAAATGTTAGAAACTGAGAAAAATGTATTCAATAAAGAGTATTACACAACTATATATAACCTCTAGCCGACCATAGGGCTATTACACTTCTAATCTAATCTTAACTCAAATACATCTCTTAATAGAGATTAACCCAAACTAGAATCCTAATTCTAATATATTCAACATTCCCCCTTAAACTCAAGTGGTTCATCACTTTGAGTTTACAATTATTGAACAAAATAAAAAACTAATAACCAGATAAATCATGTGTCGACTGACGCCATCTAGTTGAGCGGAAGCAAATCAATGGTGAAGATGTGATGACGAAGCCAACCAAAACTGAATCAATGTTCCACGTGTGTTGCAAATCATAAAACATATGCTGAACATACTCCAACTCTCCCACTCCAACTCTCCCACTCCAACTCTCCCCCCTTCCACGTGTTGCGTCCTAAAGAAAAGGTCCAAAGTTACTTGCAAAATCAATACCGATGCCGATGCCAATGTCAATACCAATGCCCCCAATACTAATGCCACTTCCAATTCCAAAGAATAAATTCCAATTCCAAAGCCAACAAAAGGCTAAAGTGCGAGAATACTACAAACTCTAGAGAAAACAAGAAATCAAATCAAAAAACCAAATCCTCCAAGTTGTGGCTGCAAATGGAGGAGACAAAGTGCCAAACAGCTGCAAAAGGTACCAAACGAATGCAAAGGGTACCAAACGAAATCAAATCAGCCACAAAACTGGACTACAAAAGGGCTGAGTCAAAGTCCAGATACAAAACGAAGACAAGAGGAAAATAAATGAAAATCAATCGAATGAGATGATGCAAGTCAAGATCAATCGAGATCGGAGAAGAAGAAAGAGACCAAGAGAAACAAAAGAAAGAACCAAGGGCATTCTCACAAACTGAACTCAATGCAATGCAGGGACAAACGGATCAATTTTTTTTTTTGCTTCGAACGAAAGAAAATGGCTACCAAGAGGAAAAGTGGCAAAAGCAGACAAGATCAGACTAACTACTGTGAAGAAAAGCCATTGGTGACGGGCACAATAGATCCAAATTTGGGTGGTGTCTGGTCACATGCACAGATCTACAAAGGCTATAGCAAGATACATATCTGAGCACAGTGAGAGGCGAGATGGGGCTGCTATCTGGCGGTGACTGCAAGTGAAGGGCTGATGAGAGGGATAAGAGACAAACACAAGAAAGGCAAATCCATTTTGCTCTTCAAAACCACCAAACGAAAATCCAAAGTTGCCAAGGGCAGTCGGGCGGCCTCACATGCACACTCGTCAAATCCGATAACTTAGTGTATGGCGAGATCCAACAAGAGTTGGAGATCAGAACTTTCTCAGATCTGCCAGCCAAATCAGTGAGCAAAGTGGGTGGAGGGGTGCTCAGAGCGGCGACTGCAGGGTGGACCAGATCTGATCGACGCGAATGGGTGGATATCGGAGGCAGGGAGGACCAAGATCTGGTAGATCTGGTGCGGGACGGAAGGGCAGAACAAGAGCTGGGCTGGGAGGACCAGATCCGGGCGGGCTGCAACTGGTGCTGTAGGGGCGGCGAGAGAGAACGAACGGAGACTGCAGAGTGGAGATGCAACGTCGGGCTGGAGGACGGAGGCTCTAGATCTGGGTCTGGTGTCAGTCGTCGTCATCAAGACCGTCGCTCACTCTTGCCTGTGTTTCAAAGACAGAAGAAAGCAGGTGGCTAAGAACAAGTGGCTCGAGCACCTTCACAGGTCTACAAAGGCAATCGCAAGATTCCCAGAGCTGGACAAAGATCCGTCGAAGTAGATGATTCAAAAACATGTTGCAAATCTGGACAGGGGTCTTGCAGATCTGGGTGGCGGAGCAAAACTGAGATCGGTGGGGTGAGATCTGCACAGATCTGGGTGCGAACGGGATCTGAAGCTGCTGTAGTGGTCCGTCCAGTGCAGAAGAGGAAACACGGCCCGGAGATGAGGATTGGAGGCGATGGGAGATTGAAGGCTGCAAAACGAAATCTGCTGTAGACGAGATTTGATCACAGAGGAGCTGTGTACAGATCTGGAAGACGTCCGCACTGGACAGAAAATCAAACGCAAACACCGCAAAGCAAGGGCACAAACGTCCCCTCCCTCTGCCCGAGGAATCTCATTGGCAGAGGGAGAGAAGAAAAACTCTCGTTGAAACCTACTCTTTGTAGTCAGGATCGTGGTTTGATTGATACCATGTTAGAAACTGAGAAAAATGTATTCAATAAAGAGTATTACACAACTATATATAGCCTCTAGCCGACCCTAGGGCTATTACACTTCTAATCTAATCTTAACTCAAATACATCTCTTAATAGAGATTAACCCAAACTAGAATCCTAATTCTAATATATTCAACAGAAAAGACATTTTCTCTCTCAAAAGCATATCTTTTTTCTTATGTCTCTATTAAATCCTAGTCATTGGGAGATTTAGAACTATTGATTGTTAAAAGGAAAAAAAGAAAATGTAGACATTTTATTTTATCTTTTAAACAAAATAGTCTGCCAAGTTGGTCCATTGTGACTTTGTGACTAAAGTTTCTTTCAGAACTGATTCAGATCATTCTGATGCTCCCATTTTGAACCCCTAAACTTGAGCCTAATTATTGGTCTGATAATTATATTACCCTAATAATTAGGGTAAGGCCCCTCATCAATCATCAGTCATCAGTCCTCACCCACCGCAATCACCATAGAACTTTAGTTTCTGATACACCAACAAATTCTACAAGCCAATGGCAACCTTTTTAAAAAAAAAAACTCAAAAAGTACTAATTTAATTGAATTTTAAATGAAAAATTTTAATAATTTATTCTGATATTTCTTGAATAGCTTAAAAAAACTCAGCAAGCTTACATGTCGTCTACTTAATTTCAATTTGAATTAGAGTTTTCATTTTTAAATTGTGTCAAGGAAACATAGTCTTATCATAAAAAAAAAAAGTCAAAATTCCTTCTCTCTAATATAGTCTTATCATTAAAGTTTTGTTCTTCATTTAACCTTATCAAAATCATATATATTCAATCACTGCATTGTCAATTATGTCTTTCTTTGCCTATTCCTTTCACTCATAGATCTACTCAGGGAAACAAATCTTGGCCGATACAATAGATATATCGGTCGAGATTTGAGATATCGGCCGATTTCCTATATATATAGTCGATATAGGGTGATAAAGATGGTTTTTTAAAAAAAAAATAAGAGAGAAATTTCTCGACCGATATCCGAGATTTAAATCCGTGGATCTACCTCTCTTTCTTATAACTACAATCTATAACCTCTAGACTCAATAAATTGAAGATAAAACTTTATCTAATCTTCTACCTATGTGCCCATATTGTTTGGAACGAATTTTTCTCAATTTATTATTTATTAAAATTGTTTTAAAATATTTTCTAATTTAATCATTTGTAACTATTTTAAAAGTTATTCTACTCATTCTTCGTAATACTCACATTTCTTTCATCTTAACTTTGTCAACTATTTTTGCATTTTGTGATACTCTCTTTCAACAAGTGACATGCAGGCGGTCCAAACTAAAAATCATGGCCTTAGCCAATCATCACTAGTACTATTCACTTGAGTAAAATTCGGCGACTCCACTCATCCATATTCCATCATACGCTATTTTTCTAAAGAAATCAAAGTAGAGAAATCTGTTTCTTGAAAAATTCCATCTTCCAAACACAAAATTCCTGAGAATTCTGTATACAATTCCTCATTCCAGCGGCGATGGATCCAATGCCAGTCTTTATTCATGCATGGACTACCATGATCGCCATGTGTGCCTGAGCACCCTAAATTATACTCTGGCATGATTCATCTTGTACCTTGCAAATTTAAATTCGTGAGTTTAGACTCAGGATTTGGTGCTGTCAATGGAAATTCTTTTAATAAATTGACATCTAAGTATTTTTGGGTTCACAAATCATTATTTTTAAATTTATTTAAACACATTTTTTAGAAAATGTCTTGAATTTAATATAAATATGTGAAAATAGATGGACAAACTTGAATGTTCTTATTTTAATTTATTGAAAAATTTTGTATTCAAATTCAATCAAATTTTTATGGCTTAATATAAAAATAATATTTTATTTTAAAAATATATTTAAGTATATCTAATAAATACACTTATTTAATATGGTTGATAGCTTGATGAGCCTCAAGAAGGGGCAGTTGGCCTGACGGTCAAAATTGAATTCGATTCACGCTCAACACCACTCCAATATATCTAGTTGCTTAAAACTTTAATTTAAATTGTTGAGTGTTGTAAAAAAAATGATAAATTGCATAGTGATAAAAATACAATTATTAATAGAATTGTGTGGAAAAGTAAAATTTTAAATTATTTTTTTATAAATATCTCCATCTTTTCTAAGGGATGAGACTTATTCCACAAATATAAAATTTCAAACATTATCAATGATCATATAAAATGTCTAGATCAAATAAAAATTGAATTGTTACCAAAAATAAAAATTGAAAAATATAGAAAAAGGAAGTTAGATTGAATTATTGCAGTCATGTAAATGGTTATCCCAAAATTGACTATTGATTAATGGAGTTGGTCTGATTAAGATGCATACCTCATAAAATAAGGTTTGAGTTAGATTAACGTTCAATTCCTCCAACTCACTCTACGTGATATTACTCTTCTATCCACCTAATCGATTCAAAGGTTCCCACGTATTCCTGGATTATCTCACCTCACCTCCAATGTAGCTATAGCATGAGGGCACCCATGTCATAAGGAGCACAAATTCCGGTGGCCTTGAGCTGCTCATCGGTTTTCACCATTTTTGTTTTCCATCCAAGATGACAAACACAGAAAGAGAAGTTCTTGGCACATCCTTCCTTTGTCTTTTTGGAACTTTCCTTCCTTCCTGTCCTTTTCTCCTCAACATGCCGAAGCCAAACTCGTCCTCTTTTATCCTACAAAACTCTGCATTTAACCTCTTCTCAACTCCATTTTGGAAGCTAAAGAGTCGAGACAATAATCCCATTTTGGAATTTGTCATGATGGATCCCGAAATCATCGTCTCACATTGTCTTACTCTGCTAGAAAAAACATGATTTCAGAAAGAAACTAGGCTAAAAGCTAAAATGTCTAGTATTGCTGCTGCTGCTATATATATGTATTCGGCCATCAGGGAACAAACCAGTCCATTCTCCATACTCTACATACTTGCAAGCATCTGGCTAAACAAGTAAGAAACAAGCAGAAAAAGATGGAAGCAGTTTTGGTGAAGAGCGAAGAGAATTGCAGAAGGGTGTTGGAGAGTGAGGTACCCAAGTGTGTCAAGAGGAGAAGAAGAGAGCCTACCCCAGCAAGGGTCGCCGGTGACGATAAGAAAGAACAGATAGACCCATCCTCAACCATAAGCCCCACTGGTGGTGCTGCCCTTGCTGGTGCTACTACTACAGTGAAGAGGAGCTCTAGATTCCGAGGTGTTAGCAGGTGACATCTCCTACTCCATGTCTGTTTAATATGAGAATGAGTACTCCCATCACTTCGACGCTTAATAACTTTTTGACTTTTACTTTTTTTCATTCAAAATTTTGTTAAAATATATTTTATATTGAATCGGCGGTAGGGGTATAAGGGTCAATCTAAACCTAAATTCTAATGGACCCGTCCCTTTAATATAATATTGCCTGTTTTGGACTCAAAAAACGCGTACGGCTTTGCATTGGGTCCAAAATGCTTTGTGTTAGGAGGAGGAATGCTCCCTCATATATTCTCCCATTTTTCAAGTCGCTGGGTGATTTAGGACATTTCTCTCCTCCCACACGCCTAGGCACTCTCTCTCTCAGCACCCAGCGCTATGGGTCTTGGGTTATCACACTAGTGACTCGACGTGAAATGAGCTGTAATCCAACTTAGTTAAAATATGGTTCTATTTGGACGGAAAAAACTTCATCGATTGTTGATTTGTGACTCGGTTTAATCCTGTCCGGATTAGTTAGTCTGAACTAAAAATGAATTAAGTTATGAGTGGTTGGAAGAGTTCAAAATATAAATTGAATTGAGAAGTAGTGATTTGAATTAAATATACAGAGACTAAGATTTGGCTCTCAACTCAACTCTCTTGGCTCAGTTAAATGTGTTGTGCCAATGGAATTGTATGATAATGTATCGGAAAATATTTATATATATTGCAGACATCGGTGGACAGGTCGCTATGAAGCTCACTTGTGGGATAAGGGGTCCTGGAATGTGGCACAGAAGAAGAAGGGAAAGCAAGGTAAACAATCAAAACCAAAAGTCTTTTACACTGATATGAGCCTTCCCTTTGTTTTACCTTTAGTTATGTTGAACATTTGATTAATTCTATTACTGATTCTTCTTTTTTTTCCTTCTGTTTACTGGTGTTTGGACTTGCGCTTTGTGGTTGGAATAAACAGTTTATCTAGGTGAGTAATATTTCCTATTTTTCCAACAAATGCATAATTTTGGATCCCAGCGGGCGAGCCGGATTCAGGCCTGTTGAAGGCCTAGGTGAGCAGTCGGATTTCAACTGATGGAACTGTATTGCTTGGTTAATCAGGAGCATATGATGAGGAAGAGTCGGCAGCAAGAGCTTATGATTTGGCAGCACTCAAATACTGGGGGCCATCCACATTCACAAATTTCCCGGTAAAAACATTTTTTTTATCTCATCTGTTGTTCCAAACTATCTTGCAATCATCTATATCGTAAAAAACATGATTCATTTTAAATGGCCACACTAAAAATGCAGAGTAAGAAACAGTAGAAATCATGAAGATCAATTACACATACATTTATACACAAAATTTGCATCCACCAGATCAACCCTCCTACTTTGTCTTGTGCATAAATCGATATCTGACATAAATTTGAACATTATCGATTTTACAGGTATCGGATTATGAGAAAGAAATTCAAATAATGCAAACTGTGACTAAAGAAGAATATCTCGCATCTTTAAGAAGGTATTGTTCCATAATTCCAATTCTCTTAAGAAAATTTTGAATGTCTTTAAAGGTTTTCATGTTCTATTTTCTCATTTCCTCGTGGTTTTGATGTTAACTTGCTTCGATGCGTACAGGAAAAGCAGTGGTTTCTCTAGAGGTGTATCCAAATATCGCGGAGTTGCAAGGTAAAAACATTGATTACCAAGTATTGAGTGAAGTTAAATATGCAATAGGATATTCATCTCCAACTGCAATCAATAAACAAGAATGGGATGATTTATGATGAACAAAGTGTTAGAAACTGAGAAATTGTATTTAATAAGAAGTATTATACAACTATATATAGCCTCTAGCCGACCCTAGGGCTATTAGACTTTTAATCTAATCTTAACTCAAATACATCTCTTAATAGAGATTAACCCAAACTAGAATCCTAATTCTAATATATTTAACATTCCCCCTTAAACTCAAGTGGTTCATCACTTTGAGTTTACAATTATTGAACAAAATAAAAAACTAATAACCAGATAAATCAAGTGTCAACTGACGCCATCTAGTTGAGTGAAAGTAAATCAATGGTGAAGATTTGCCGACGAAGCCAACCAAAACTGAACTAATATTCCACGTGTGCTGCAAGTTATAAAACTGATGCTGAACCTAATCCAACTCCAACTCCAACTCTCCCTCCTTCCACTTACTGTCCAAACACGATTGCCAATGCCAATGCCGCTAATACTAATGCCACTTCAAATGTTAATTCTTAAGCCAACAAAAGCCTAAAGTGCGAGAATGCTACAAACTCCAGAGAAAACAAGAAATCAAATCAAGAAACCAAATCCTCCAATATGTGGCTGTAAATGGAGGAGACAAAGTGGCAAACAGCTGCAAAGGGTACTAAAGGAATGCAAAGGGTATCAAAGAAACCAAATCAGCCACAAAAGCAGATGCAAAACTGGACTATAAAAGGGCGAGGTCAAAGTTCAGATACAAGACGAAGACAAGAGGGAAACAAATGCAAATCAATCGAATGAGATGATGTAAATCAAGAACAATCAAGATCGGAGAAAACGAAAGAGACCAAGAGAAACAAAAGAAAGAACCAAGGGCATTCTCATAAACTGAACTCAAATGAAGGAACAAATCAAAACATTTTTTTTTTTTGGGACAAAAGCAAATCGATACCAAGAGAAACAAATGTGCAATAGTAGATCAGAGACAGAACAATAGATATCGATGAACAAAAAGAGACAGTGGTTGACAAAGGCATGCAGATCAACGTGATCAACGTGAATCGACCGTGTAGAGCAGCGGGTACCGGACCCCCAAATCGGTGGCGAAGGAGTCGGCCGGACAGGTTAGAGACGAGCAAAGGAACCCCGAAATCGCAAGCGAAGGAGTTGACCGGAGTGGAGTCTGCCGGGCAGATGCGGAAGGGCGCAGTACAAACGGCAAGACTGTTGTGAGATCAGATGCAGTGGGAGGCAAAGATCGGCAAAGCTGCAAAGGGCAGAGGCCTGGTTCAGGCTGGGTGATTCAAAACTTCCAGATCGATTCTCTCTCACCCCTTTCCCAAATAGCAGTGCAGATCTAAGGGACGAGACTGATCAGATGCAGATCGGGTGACTGCAAAGCAAGGATTTCTGACTGCATCAGACGGCGATGTGATGCGGGAGATGCATGTAGCAGTAGATCTGAGGTTGTGAGACTGCTCAGATCTGGACGATCAGACTGCAGGGCGTGAAGGAGAGGCAGGGCTACATAACTAGATCTGCTGCAGGCGGGATCTAATCGCAGAGAAGGCCAGGCGAAGGGTGAATAGGTGATGGGATTGCGAGATGCTAATGGGCAAGAACAATGTGGACTTTCAGATCCGTGGTGAAGATGGGGCAGAACTCAGTGAATCAAATCAAAGGTCGGCAGATGGGCAAGATGCAGTAGCCTCGATGCTAGAAAACGAGCAGATCTGGTGCTTCAAAGCAAATCTGGGCAAAGAAATCACAGATATTCATCTGCCAGACGAAAACAAAAACAGAGAACAAAATCAATCGTGTTCGCTTTACTTGTCCCTTTCCGCCCGACATGATTCATCTTGCAGAGGGATGGATGGTATTCCTCTCGTATTGAATCAAGAGAACTTGAGATGCAAAGTTGCAAACAATCGGAGAAGCAGAGACGATGCAATCTATGAAAACTAACGTGTCCCCTCTCTCTGCCACGGCAGATACGCCCGGCAGAGGGAGAGAAGAGAAACCAAGATTTTCTCTTTCTCACATAAAACCCAAGATCGAATTAGACTGATACCATGTTAGAAATTGAGAAACTGTATTCAATAAGGAGTATTACACAACTATATATAGCCTCTAGCCGACCCTAGGGCTATTAGACTTTTAATCTAATCTTAACTCAAATACAACTCTTAATAGAGATTAACCCAAACTAGAGTCCTAATTCTAATATATTCAACACAAAGAATAGCCCAACTTGTATTAAATGATTTACAGTTACAGAACAGTGTTCTATGACTAAATTGAGCTATTTTGAATATAAAGCGGTCATCTATTCAGCGGAGTTTTAGACACCATTTTTAAAGTTCCATCAGATCTCTAACAAAATCACACTTATTTTTGGATAAAAACACAGACACCATCACAACGGGCGATGGGAGGCAAGGATAGGGCGTGTTTTCGGGAACAAGTACCTTTACCTCGGAACCTATGGTGAGTTTCTCTACTGAGATTTTCTACTCAAGATCAATGGGTTTGTAAGTACGTATCTTATATGTTACTAAATGGGCTTTGAATTTCCTCTCCTTGATGAAGGTACACAAGAGGAGGCTGCTGCAGCATATGACATTGCAGCCATAGAATACAGAGGGATCAATGCAGTAACCAATTTTGACTTGAGCACATACATTAGATGGCTTAGACCAGAAGCCAATGCATGTATTGCTTCTAAAGAACAAATTTTCGATAGCGATGTTCAAGTTCCATCCTCTTCAACAATCCTTTCAAAAGAACAACCACAACCATTCCTCCACCACACCCTCCTTGCGACAAACGACACGGATTTAGCTCAAAAACAAGAATATCACCCTACACAAATCTCTAATGTCTCCCACAACACATCCTCTTCAAGAACTGCACTCAGCGTGTTGTTGCGATCGTCAATATTTAGAGAACTAGTAGAGAAGAACTCAAATGCCAGTGACAGTGAAGTTGAAGGAGATGAGATCAAGAATCTGCGACAAGTGAGCAACGATGATGAACTAGGTTTGACCTTTTATGATGGAATTTCGAATGTGCCATATGTGTGTCCTTCAGATGGCAAAACCTTATCTGGGATTGAATTTCAAGCGAGCACACCCTGTTACAATCGCCATGGTCAATCCCCATGGAGCAGTATTTTGTGCATGTCTTCCTTCCATTGACAAACATTTGAGGAGATCATAGACTGCTCTGTATTTCTCTTAGGCATTATCTCATTTTACTTGATAGCTCTCCTTTCATCATCATCGTCATCATCATCAGTCAGTATCCCATCTATCTGGAGTCGGCTTTATAAGTTCTTCTCCAATTGACTCTATCATAAACCATACCATCAGTCACTCCACAGTACATGTTCTTTTTTGTCCCTTTCCTCCATGTTATGTTTTCGAAGGTCGCCCTCTCCTCCTATTACCTCTCGTCTCGTCCGTTACTACACATCTCTCATTTTACCATAAATGTTTGCACAGTTCCTCATAAAATGGACATTCCTTATCTGACATGGATATAAGCTATACAATTTTGCATAGCAGTGAGAATTCTATTAACACATGTTTTAAGGATATTCATGAAAGTTCCTCTCTGTTGTATACATTGCAAATGCATAATATGATTAGAACTGTTAATCTCATTCAAATCGATGTGTGACACCATGAAAATCTAATAATGATTGAATGATCCCAAATTACCAATCTGAAATATGTATGATTTCTCCCATTGAGTTTATACAGATCAATGCTCATGTTTTCTTCTACTTTGTCTTGGCATCTATTTTGCATGGGCTGAGGGAAATGCTATGTTGATTGCATTCATATTTGAGGCAATGGCAACAGAGAAAGCTTAGTCAATCCACCATAGAAAGTAATGATATTGACTATGCCAACTTACCTAAAGTCCCTTTCTCCTAAAGCTACTAGCTAATGGAAAATTCAAATGAGATTAAAAATCTAATTCACTCCCTTGAACTAAAACTTCTGAATTAATTTGATATCCAATCTCTTTGATCCACTGTCTAATTGTCCAATTGAATGTTAAAATGGATATTGGCTCCATAACCTTTTCATCTCAGTTTTTGGAACCATGACCCACTGGAAATATTACTCCCAACAAAAATTAGAAGATTGAATTGTAATAAAAATCATGGTTGACAGAAAGTATAACAACAATGACAAATAACAATAACTTTTTTTTTTTATTTTATCATCGGGTGGGGTATCTTCACTCCATATTAAGTGAGACTTATCGATACAAACCTCGTGTATTAAAATAAGTCTAGAAAAAGTTGAACTCAAGACATAATTTCATAAGCTCAAGACAACTAATAATACTTAATTGTGAAGAATGTTAGCGATTCTACTTCATCACCTAAAGCATGAGAAGATTGGAGATGTTCAGTGTGTTAAAATATCAAGACTTGAATAAAACTCCAATAGCCCAACAAATGTTAGAAGTGGGGCCCACCTGACTAAGTGGGCATTTTGTGCCTTTTCACATTATCTCTCTATATTTCTTTTCTTATATGAAGTGGGACCCATATTTATAGCTAAGCTCTCTTCATGAAGCCTTACTGCTTTAGTGTCCTAGTGCATGGGTTCATCTTTAATTCTTTATCACCCGTCTTTCTCAACATTTTATGAAAAAGACGCAAGGCTTGCTATGGAGAAATATTATCAATGGGGTTAGTCTGGCGGTCAAGACGTCCGCTTTATGAAGTGAGGTCTTGATTTCAATTCATGTTCAGCTCTTCCTGGCTATTATCCAATAGTTATTTTCCATTGACTTAACCAGTGTGTAGATTGGGAGATTTAACATGCTTGTGTGATTAGTCTTACCTCCAATGTAGAGTGACAAAAACCATGTTAAAAGAAAAATACATTACCAATGCAAAAAAGGGTAAAAAGATAGAGAGTGAGAGTTGTCGTGAGGAAAGAGGAGAGACTTGAGAGCGCTTGTTTGATTGGAGGAAAAAGTTTATCTTACATCCATCACTCTCTCCATTTTAATGATCATGTTTACTGTTGAACCCAGATAGGTGAATTATAAACAAAGCATTTCACTTGTGATTAGCACCATTGGATTGTTGGGTTTTGGCATTTTGGCTTTCACCTATCTATAAATTAATAAATCTTTAAACTCTTAGTTTGATTTATTATTTAATCACTTACTAAATTTGTTAAATCAGATTCATGACATGATAAATGATAATGTTGGGCCCACCATGCTCATATCGTAGCATCCAACAAGGGTATCAAAGCAATTGGCCCCTACGTTATTTTTGTGTAAATTGGTGCCTTTGGGAGACTTTCATCTGGGGGTAAAAAAAATTTGTGTTCATATGGTGCGATATTATGTCTGTATTGGTGGATCGATATGTATCGATCAATAAGTATTCTCTCTCATTTGAATTATATTTTTATTTTTTTAAAAAAATATATAAAATTAAGAAAATTATGGGCTTCATTTTTATGTAATTGTATCAGTATTTTGCAATCATTTAAATATTCAAATGTGATTTTTAATTTATGAAATCAAGAATTTTAAAATTTTGAAAAATATGTGGAAAAAAATTCCATAAACATGAAAAGTAAAGTCCAACAATTTTCTGATAATTTTCTCATACAGAATGATCACTTTAAGTTATTTTTATCAATTTTTTTTTGAATTTCGACTTTTAAATAATCTCAAATTCAATAATAAAGTGTAGAAAAAAATTCCACTTCAACCCCTATTTATAGTAGTAGAGGTCGTATCCTATTCACAATACAAGAATAGAGATTATGTCCTACTCTAAATAGAGTGGAAAAACCTTATTGTACACATACTAGGGCGTACTTATTACAAATAGTAATACTATTTATAATAAGTCTAAATTTAGTAATTTACATTTACTACATATAAACATTGGGACTACTAAATACATCAAAATTCTCTTCTGAAGAATCCTCACAAGTCATCATCGCCATGGATCATGAGATAATTGCGATGAAAAATCGAAAGTTGAACTTTCACCACTATTGTGACTTTTTTTCTAATTTTTTCTCCATTTGGTGGAGTTTTTTTTCTCTTATTTTGATTTTTTCTCTGTGGGGGTTTTTCTCTCCTTGTGTGTTTTTTTTCTTCATGTAGATTTTTTTCACATTGTGATTTTTTTATTTGTGGTTTTTTTCTCTCCTTATTGGTTTTTTTTTTTAGATTAACATGTGAGAAACTCAAACACAGTCCTACTAAAATCCTCATGGATGAGTCTACTACCCCTAAGGCATACCAAGGTTAAGCCATGGGGGCTCGAACTTACAACCTCCTGCTTCCTGCCACATGAGGCAACCAATTGAGCTACACCCATGTTGTTTTTTTTTTTTTTAATTGGGGTGTTTTCTCATCAACAAATGACATTTAATGTCCTTTCCCCTCCATTAGTGAACCTTTCCGACCTCCCTAATTACCCCTCACCAACTACCTATGTACCCAGCTACCCAATCCTTTTCCTATTCCTTAAATACCCTTCACCTACCATCTTTTAGCCAATTGCCTAATTGACCATTCATACTTCTTTCATTTAATTGTTTGACCTGAGTTTATCAGGTTTGACCAGACACCTTTAAACCCACATCGTTTCTTCTACGTGAAGCATAGTTATCATAGTTATCCCATTAACATCAAATCCACCAAACGCTAGTTGCTTTGAAAATATGCTGCGAAGAATGCAAAAATTATTTCTTTACCACGGTCAAGTTAGAAGTGTATAAGACCGATCATAGGCACTGATGCTAATAGTCTATTTTTATTTTTTACAGATTTTAATATTTATCGTCTTTTTTTACAATATTTTAATCTTGGCACCACAAACTCTTCAATTCCTCACCAGATAAAAGAACTCGCATGCCTTTTTCTAGTGGATCTTTTTATATGTGGTTTTTTTGTCTTATTGTGGGTTTTATTTTCTAATTTTCTTCTCTCCTTGGTGACTTTTTTTCTCTTTCCTATCGTGTTTTCTCTCTTTGATGGATTTTTTTTCCTCTCATTTTGGTTTTTTTCTCCTTGGGGGTTTTCTCTCTCCATGTGTGTTTTTTCTCCATGTATTTTTTTTCACATTGTGGTTGTTTTTATTTATGGTTTTTTTCTTTCCTTATTGGTTCTTTTTTTAATTAGAGGGTTTTATTCTCCCTTCAACTAATGACATTTAATGACTTGTCCCCTCCATTAATGCACCTTTCCAACTTCTCTAATTACCTCTCACCAAATGTTGGGAATATAAGTGGAAATAATCAATGAAATAATTAATCACAACACACATTAATCAAGACACCAATATTTTACGTGGTTTGGCCAAACCCGGCCTACGTGTTTTCGGCCAGCCCCACTTATGGACCTACTGGGCTTAGGCCCAGTATGGTGACTTAAGCCCTAGCTTAAGTTTCTCTTCTTCTATCTATTATTGTATTCCTGTGTAAAACACAGAGAGGGATTAGAGAGAGAGTGAGAGACAGGGAGATCTAAGAGGGAGAGACCTTGTAATCTCCTGTACTTGTTTCTCTACATAGTAGATTTGATCTCGCTCCGTAGACGTAGGCATTCTAGCCGAACCACGTAAATCTTGTGTCGTTTGTGTGATTGTGTTATTTGCATTTGATTAATCTCTAATCCCCAACACTACGTTCACTGAGCGTGAAAATTATATTATTAAGTGAGAAAAGAGAGCACTTTATATAAGAGAAATTCAATGAGTTTGAATACCCAAACCCAAGACCAAGCACAAAGATATAACCCTCTCTACTGCTTTATGAACACAACTAACGTCTCAACAATGACTTCTACTTACTGTATCAAATTTCCTGCCTCTCTCTATATCGGAAGTAGATTGTTTGCTAGTATCCCTTGTATGTTGTGCATACACGTACTACATACCTTGTAGTATGTTTCCTACAGTACCAAACATCACTTCCCTCTTCAGCTTCTCTTCTTCAATTCTCTCTCTTAACTCCCATCTATCTTGATATATATAGATCGCTTAGTTGGTAGCCTTTATAAAAGGAATACCCACCTTGATGTACAGATGAACTCATACACGCTGATTCTGAATTGTGTCATACACAAAACAAAGTCCCACTTAAATCTAGCTTCTTTGTTTGCTTCACCAACCAAGAAACACACCAAGGTCATGATATCAATTCACAAACCTACACATCACCTAATAATATTTATCTTTAAGCAGCAAACCTTACCCATCCCTTGGGTGCCCATGGATCAATTGAATGCAACGTTGGACCCACTCACTTATCCCGTGCAAAATCCAATTGCATATGAACTCTTCTCCCATTACAACGTCTACAATGCCCACTTATCCAGCCACTTGTACACACAAACGAATGGTTTGTTTCTGTATTTGGATTGCTTAGCCCCACACATTGTGATCTATGCCATGCAATCCTTAATAGTATATGAAAATCACCAACCATGGAAAGTATATCTTAATCCTATTGTTTTGTAGTTCCTTAAGCAACTTAGCATGTTCTATTAGCATACATTACAACTTTAGGAAACTTATTTTGGATTAATTAAATGGGCCCACCAAATTTGAGTCATACTCAACACCAACTACCTATTTACCCACCTACCCAATTTCCTTTCCTATTCCTCAAATACCTTCCACCTTCAATCTTTTACCCAATTGACCATTCATACTTCATTCCCTTGACTATGTGACTTAAGTTCATAGGGTTTGACCAGGCCCCTTTAAATCTGCATCGCTTCCGCAACGTCAAACTTACTTATCCATTAACATCAGATCCACCAAACGTTGATTGCTCTGAAAATATGCTCCAAATAATACAAAAATTATTTCTCCACCATAGTCAAGCTACAACTGTATAAGACCGACCATGGCCACTAATGCTAATAGTCTTTTTTTATTTTTTATAGATTTCGATATTTACTGTCATTTCTACTAAATTTTTATATTAGCACCAAAAACTCTTCAGTCCCTCACCAGGCAAAAGAACTCGAATGACCTACATTCTTTTTTAGTGGGTTTCTTTTATAAGTGGTTTTTCTCTACTTGTGGGTTTCTTTCACTCTTTATTGATTTTTTTCTCTCCTTGGTGGCTTTTTTCTTTCCTTTTGGATTTTTTTTCTCTTTGGTAGGTATTTTTTTCCATTTATTTTGGTTTTTCTCTTTTCTTAGGTTTTTTCTCAATGTAGTTTTTTTCACATTGTGGTTTCTTTTTCTCTCTTTATTTGTTCTTTTTTTAATTGGGGGGTTTTCATTTCCCTTCAACCGATAACATTTAATTCATTTTCCCTTTGTAACACCCCTCCTCCTCTCAACTATGATCAGAGTAGTATAAATAAGGATTCCACGGTGGGGAACGAGAATCATGACACGAGCCGAGACCAAGTCCGAAGACCCGACTCTCGACTGGCCCAACTTAGCACGTGCATGGATTGAAATCCAGATAACATTTACACATGCTAGAATAAACAACGAAAAATTTAAAACATTTAATACATGGGTACTGGATTTCATCACCAAACAAAAGTAAGGATTCTCACACATAAGTCAAATAAAAAACTCAATGCACTAGGAATTAAATAAAAATATTAAATTCCCAAAATAAACACTCCTACAAATTACATTATTCTCAAAATCCAAAGGAAACTATTCTAATCATATTTCTCCTTGCGCTAAACTGCCGCTTGTTCCGGCCTCGCCTTCCTTACATTGAGCTTCATTTGCATCTAAAGGGGGAAAATTTGTGGGTTTAGTCAATGCTCTCAGTAGGAATTCCAGCTAAAGGGGTATGCACCAAAGAGTGCCAAGATAGATGAAACAAAACTCACATTTCCATGATTAGAAAATTCACAAGTTATAAACATAATACATTTCTCAAATCTTATTCATATTATAAAGGAAATCTCACATTCAAATCATGAAATGCAAGGTGTCATGAGTAATATATGCCTTTTTCATGCCCCATGCTCAACCATACTTTCTCATCTCAATGGTATGATACTTGGCCAATTATGTCCGCGGCATTCTTGTGACACCAAATGGGGGTTGCTTCTCAATACCAACAATTTAATCTGAACTACCGGTGGAGTGTTGCCTCCTTTCTGCATAGGTTTCGGGACTTCTTCTAACCTTAGAGGTCGTTCGCCCAATTCATAATGTCATACCTTTTATCAATGGACGCGGCCAAATCATAACGGTTCATTCACGAGACCAAAGCATGTCCGAAGCGCTCATCTTTGGCTCGACCAATGCAATTCCCATCCATGCAACGTGTATGAGGTACATGAATGCATAAATATGATAAAGCTCATTCAATCATATGACTTCAAATCTTTCCAAAGTACAAAATATGTTATCATATACTTAAAATAGTTCAAAATACTTCATATTGAAATAACATCATTTTTATAAATGAAACCACATGAATCGGGAAAAATAAATTCAACATTTTCATAGTAATAGCAGAATATTTAGGTCACAACTTTAGTGCTTCAAGGATGTAAGAAAATCTATCTAATAAAAGGTGATCAGTGAGGAGAAAGGATTTTGAAGCAGCACAAATGACGTCGGGGTTAATCTCAGATCTTCATTCGTTTTCATATATGCCAAGAATAACAATCATAACACTAACTTAAGGTCTTAGAATACTTATACTGCCCTCACACATCATAGGTCATTTTATGTGAGTTTTGTCTTGAGTAAGGGTAAAATGGTCATTTTACCCATAATACTCCATTTAAACTTAATTAATAAAACTCCAAATTATTTAAACTCACTGATATATTCTTTAGTGAATCAGAACTTAGGAACAAAATACCCATTATTAGAAAATAAAAATTAAGATCTAGTGAAGATGCCCAAAACTAGCATTTCTCGTTTTGGAATACAAACTGTGCACTATTTTTATAAAAATCATTTTGGGTTCTTTCCGATAACGGAATAACTCTAATAAATACTCCTTGGAAATTTATTTGATAGTAGAATACACGAAAAATATTAAAAAAATATCCAGAAAATTGTTTTGAAATGGTTATAGGTTCATCTTTGGGACTGATATGTAAAGACAGTTTTTTCTTTCTTAGAACTGTCCAGTTTTTACAAAATTATTTTGGGTACTTCTCGATATCCGAATATTGTGAATAAATTATTTTTGAAAACCTCTTTCATAGTAGAAGAATTGAAAAAAATAGTTACAAATTCCAAAAAATCATTTTGAGATGATTACAGGTCCACTTTCGGGACTAATATGTAAAAATAGTTTTTTATCTTAGAACTCTCCAGTTCTTACAAAAATTATTTCGGGTATTTCTCGATGTCTGAAAATTACGAATAGATATACTTTTTGAAAATCTCTCCCATAGTAGAAGAACTAAAAAATATTTACAAATTCCCTGAAAATCATTTTGAGATAAATAGAACTCCATCTTTGGAATTGATTTGCAGAAACGATTTTACCATGAATTACTTCTCCTAAGTTCATCATAAGATATCATTTTCTTAAACTATTTTTATTACAAAAACCAATAAATAGAAGACATTCAAATATTCTAATGGATTTATAAAAATAAAAAATAAAAGAAAATATCCAGATATCAAGGCATTTTAAGTAGATCTCCCATTTTTTACGAAGGAGACACCCATCCCACTTGTCAAGTCTCTCACCTCCCTAACCACATTGATCAGTCTCCAAGGTGGGCATTTCACACCTAAGGCCCATTTAAGAGCATTAGCTTAATCCCCTTCAATAATCAAGTTACCATGGCCATAGACCGACCAAATAAAAAGAGCTCTCCTTATGCTGAAAATTTCTACTTCATTTGCATCCTTCACTCCTACTGACTCATTGAACATAATGGATGTTTCACCTACATGATTTCTTAGTACTTCGCCAATCCTTGCCGAACCTGGAACCCCTCTACAAGCTCCATCAATGTTAAATTTCCAAGTCCCCAATTGAGGAGGACTCCAACTCTCCTTCCTCTTAATCTTCTTACACTGACCTTTCAAAAAACCCTCCCATGATAGTATGAGGTCGTTCATTTTAAGACCCTTAAAATTATGATCCTCCAAGAGCCATGTAAACCATCTCCATTTCGATTTTTGGAAAAGATCATTTTCCAATGAAGTTATACCTTAAAAAAGTCTTGCATTCCTTTCTTACCAAATAGATCAAAGGAGGATTGACAGTAGCAACTGCCAAGCACATTTCAACCTACATTTCACCCTTGACAAATTCCAAGCACCGAAAAGTGAGGTTGCCATGTGTTATGCCACCTCATCGGGTTTTGCTATGTCATCAGCGATTTGGCCCACTTGCTACCTCATAATCCATTCTCACCAATTAAATTCCACTTCATCACATGGTTTTGAAATTAAATTCTAATTTGATATAATCACCATTTATTTCATTTAATTTATTAGTCACTTCTCTAATCTAGTTAATTAATCTCCAATTTTCTCATCAATTTCCAATTAGTGTTTAAAACTTGAAATTTTATTCAAAATATTCCGAGAATATTACATTGAGTTACATAGTTGAAACACCGAATCGTTACACCCTCTATTAGTGCACCTCTCCAACTTCCGTAATTACCCCTTTCCAACTATGTATCTACCCACAAACCCAATTCCCTTATTATTTCTTAAATACCATTCACCTTCCATCTTTTACCCAATTGACCATTCATATTTCATTCCATTGACTGTTTGACTCAAGTTTAACGAGTTTGACCAGGCCCTTTTAAACCTGAATTGCTTACGCTCCATCAAGCTTAGTTATCCATTAACATCTAATCCACTAAACATTGATTGCTCTGAAAATATGCTGCGAATAATGCAAAAAATATTTCTCTACCACAACCGAGTTATTAGTGTATAAGACAGATCAGACCAATGAAACTAATAGTCTATTTTAATCTTTTATGAATTTCGATATTTACCGTCTTTTTTACGAAATTTTTATTTTGGCACCACAAACTATTTAGTCCCTCACAGGAGAAAAAAACTCGCATACCCCACATTCTTCTTTAGTGGTTTTTTTTATATGTGTTTTCTCTCAACAACTGGGTTTTTTCACTTTTTACTGATTTTTTTCTCTCATTGGTGGGATTTTTCCTCTTATTTTGTTTTTTTTTTTTCTCATTTTTATCTCTCCTTGGTGCCTTTTCTCTTTCTTTTTGGAATTTTTTTCTCTTATTTTAATTTTTTATCCTTGGAGGTTTTTCACTTATTTTCCTCTTAAGTTTTTTTTCTCTATGTATTTTTTTTTTTTTTTTACATTGTGGTTTTTTCTCTCCTTATTGGTTCAGTTTTTATTTGGGGGATTTTTTTTTTCTCTCTTCAACTAATGACATTTAATGTTTTTTCCCCTCTATTAGTGAACTTTTCCAACTTCCCTAATTACCCCTTACCAGCTACTTATTAACCCACCTTCCCAATTCCTTTTCTTATTCTTTAAATACCCTTCACCTTCCATCTTTTAGCCAATTGCCTAATCGATTCATACTTCTTTCTTTTGATTGTTTGACTTGAGTTTATCGTGTTTGACCAAACCCCCTTAAATCCGCATCATTTTTTCTACGACAAGCACAGTTATCCAATAACATCAGATCCACCAAAGGCTAGTTGCTCTAAAAATATGCTGCGAATAATGCAAAAGTTATTTATCTATCACGGTCGAGTTACAAGTATATAAGTCCGATCAAGGTTACTGATGCTAATAGTATATTTTTATCTTTTATTAATCTCGATATTTACTGTCTTCTTTACTAACTATTTATCTTGGTATCACAAACTCTTAAATCTCTCAACAAACATTTAATGACTCGACTCGAAATCACATTTTTTGAATAATTTTTGTGACTTAATTTGGGTTAAGAGTTGTTTCATTGCGTAGATCACGTTATGGGCTTTCCAACGAGCCTGAGTTGGGGCAAATTCAAGCTCAAGAGCTCATGTTATGGCCTTTTGAATGAAATTAGGAATTTTTTAACATTATTCATCAAATTTAATTTTGAATTTTTAAAATTATTCAAAAGTATTTATCTTTAACAAAATTAAAAAGGTAGTATAAACTTAATATCTAGAATTTAATGAAAATTTCAAATCTTCTAAGAGTATAGTCACTTGACAATTTTTAAAATTTGTTTCAAAGTGTCCCGTAAATCACTTAGTGTGGGTCCCACCTTATCTTCTTTTACTCGATATTTCAATCCTTCTTGCTGCCCAAGTCTGATCTGAGTAAAAAAATTAATAAAATAAAATAATTATTTAATTCAAGTTTTGATGTGGGCCCCATGGGACCCACACTCAAGAACCCTCAACGTCAATCCATCTTATCTCATTTAGAAACTTGGTGTCCACTCCATTTGATATTTAATTTTTATAATTTAAAAAAATTAAAGCAAAGACTCCTGCATTGCACATGTTAAAGCTTTATCCCATCATATGCTTACCTCATATGTTTGAACTCCAAGTCTTAAAACTTTATAAATACTTATCATCTCTCTCATTATCTCATCCTGTTTCATTCACCGTCCACCTCATGGGATAAAAGAACTCCCATGCCCCAACATTCTTATTTAGTGGATTTTTTTATATGTAGTTTTTCTCTACTTGTGGGATTTTTTCACTCTTTATTGGTTTTTTTTTTCTCTCTTTGGTGGGTGTTTTTCTCTTATTATGGCTTTTTCTAATTTTTTTCCTCTCCTTAGTGGCTTTTTCTTTCCATTTAGGTTTTTTTTTTCTCTTTTGTGGTTTTTTTCTTCTCTCATTTTGATTTTTTTTCCTTGGGGTTTTTTCTCTTCTCGTGGTTTTTTCCCTCTATGTAGTTTTTTTCTCTCCTTATTCTTCTTTTCATTTGGGGGGTTTTCTTCTCCCTTAGACCAATGACATTTTATGCATTGCCCCTCCATTAGTGCAGCTTTCCAATTACCTCTCACCAAGACACCTACCTAATTCTTTATCTTTATCCTTAAATACCCTCCACCTTCCATCTATCAACTAATTGCCTAATTGACCATTCATACTTCATTCTATTAATTGTTTCACCTGAGCTTATCGGGTTTGAGCATCCCCTTTAATCCCACATCGCTTACGCTACGTTAATAATATTTATCCATTAAAATTAGATCCACCTAACGTTTTTTGCTCTGAAAATATACTGCGAGCAATGTAAAAATTATTTCTCCACCTCGATGGAGTTATAAGTGCATAAGAACGATCATGGCCAGTGATACTGATAGTCTATTTTTCTCTTTTATGGATTTCAATATTTACCCTTTTTTTTACTAATTTTTTATTTTTTCACCACAAAGTCTTCAATCCCTCACCAAATAAACGAACTCACATGCGCCACATTCTTCTTTAGTGGATTTTTTTTATATATATTTTTCTATACATATGGGTTCTTTCACTCTTTATTGATTTTTTTTCTCTTTGGTGGGTTTTTTTTTTTTTTTTGAATGAGGTTTAGTTTATTTCATTCAAACTGGAAAAACCAAAAAAATAATTTACAGAGTATACCCATAGCCCGGGTCAGGTATTATGGCCTGGAAGAAAGGCCCATCAAAAGCAGAACTGGAGCACAGTCCGGAAACAAGGGAGGCCAAAAAGCACACCCAGAAGATAAAGAGAAAACAGTTATACAGTAAGTATACCGTTATACAAAAGTTCCCTTGTGTGGTAAGGGGAAGGACAACATCCATTGCACACTTAACCAAAAAAGTTGGAGCAGTTTACTTGTTGATAGCAGTGTAATTAAGAGTGTGAAGAAGAACATGAATGGAGTCAATGTAAATTTTCAGTCTCCAGTCGATATGAACATCATGTCTTTAGGAAGCCACCATGGTAAGAAGCGCATAATCATTGATGTAAACTGCACCAGGAGAGAAATAGTTCTTTACCAAAGCATTGAGACAGTCTACATTGAGGCATTGTGTGGTTTTCTTATTTGTGGTTTTTTCTCTCTTCTTATTGGTTCTTTTTTAATTAGGGAGGTTTTTTATTATCTAGTTTTCATTTCTTTTTCTTTTTTCTTCGTAGTTTTCTCTCTTTATGGTTATATATTGATGTGGACATTATTGGATTCTTTATAGGATTCAATTGGCAAGTGGTTCAAATGGTAACAATCAGAACTAGACCAAGTTCACTGCAGCGGCTAGGAAAATGGTATGGAGGCCATGTGGTCACGCAAACTGTATATTAGGCTTATTCTTGTTTTACCCTTATTACAAAACTACTTCAATCTGATTTAATAAAAACTAAAATTTAAATATAAAAAATTTAAAATGGTTAGTTTCATAAAAATAACGCTATTCATTGACCAAGGTAATGAGTAAGCATGGATATGAGTTGAGTTTGATCATGAGTCGAGTACGAGATTATAAATACTATGTTTGGTTTGGTTAGACTGTCATCTGGGTTTTAAGTTATGAATTGGTCCATATGTTTGGTTAAGGTGACCATGGTAGAAGGGTTGTATTGGTTGAATCTTGGATTTGATAATGAATGAGTCAATTGCATCATAGAATGGGTCATGGGTGATGGATTGAGCTATAGGTCATGGATCGGATCAGGTGTTGGGTTTGTGTTAGATCTTGAGACATAGATCGGGTTGGGCCACGTTTAATCCCTTGGTTGGCTCATTTACCTTAAAGTCTACAAGTTATCGAGATAACTTTCCAACCTCTCTCCCTAGAAATAGATTTTCTACACTTCTTGTGAAAAATTGACCAAGCCAAGGAAATTATTTATCATGGAAAAAGTTGGAACAATGGAAAACAATATCAATGTGAAAGTCATTTTCTATTTTCACATAAAATATTGTACACAAGTATACCCTAAGAGATTTTGGAATAATAAATGTTAAGTCAATGAGGAGAAACCCATGGGGAGTAGCCTAGAAAGGTTTAAGCATGAATTGAACTCACCATTCAATATGTTTGTAGGTATCACACACGAATAGGTCAAGCGCATGCCATTCAAATGTGGTAAAAAAGGAATCAGAAGTTTATCTTTAATGAATTCATTTAGAAGTCTTTGTTTATACCATGATTATATTTGTACATGTATGAGAACCCCCGTTATGACTATTGTTACCTTTCTCAATACTGTTAGAAATGCTTGGACATGCTTTAACGTTGTTAGATTTTAGGAAATGTTGGGCCAAATGCACTGCTTGGTAATTTCTTAGGTTAAGGTATCAACTAATATGTTGTGGAATTATGGATTGCGCAACAATCGATCGATATGTTGCATTTCATATCAGTCAGTATCGAGGCACCTGATACAGTGTTGAAGCGGCCGAATCGTTGCGCTGAGTATCAGCCACTTTGGGCACCATATCGACCAGCAATTTTTTTAAATTGTGTGGGCCCAACACAAGAGAAATTTATTTTGTCAAGATCAACTAGACATTCATGGCATACGTTTTTTCTTCTACTATACAAGTTTTGAAGATATACAATTGTGATACATATATGCCTATAGAAGTACATTTATAGAAATTCATTTTTCATTTATTATTCATTATTATATGTCTCATACTTCATTTATAATTATTTTTACACATTCATTTCATTTTGTTCAATTATTTTCATATAAATCCATTTTTTTCATGTTTAGAACTATTTATTTAAGATAGGAGTAAACTTTTTTAAATATAATCATTTTGTACTAATTAACTAGATCAATTTTTTTTTAGAAAATTACTAGAAATCTTTTTTTCATTTTCTATTATTTTTGGCTTTTTTCGATTTTTTTGCAAAATTATTGAAATCTCAATTTTGTAACTTGAACACTCCATTTTTTATGTCTAAATGACTGTTAAATAATAATACAATTATTTAGAAATGAAACCTAACTTTTTCTTGATTTTTATAATTTTTTTAGATTTTTGAAGAAAAATAAAAAATAAAAGAAAAGAGAAAATGTATCAACGATACGTGTGTAACGGCACACCATATCACCTGACATGTTATTTTAACCTCTTGGGTTCGTTCATATATAGATGGGTCCATGGTGAGAGTTATTTCTTATGTTAATAGTCCTAAAGTAGGGATTGTCATGTATGGGATAATCCCAAGTAGGCCTGTAATCGGACCTAGGTCCGACCCGGAGACCGTCCGGCCCGAGGCCTAGAGTCCGTTTACAATCTAGATCCGCGAGTCCGTTAAGACTCTCGGATCTAGATCCTACAGTCTAATAAAAAATTGGGCTGGCCGTGGACCCTCCTCGGACGGTCCTGCGAACCCATATATAATCTCCTCATTAGATTAGGGCATGCCAAAAAAATTCGCCTCTCTCTTGCCTTTCTCTCTCTCACCACTCTCTCTCACCGCTCTCAAGATTGTCTCTCTCTCAGTCTCTTTCTCTGGGTCTCTCCATCTCGGTCTCCCTCTCTCTCTCTCTAGGTTTGTCTCTCTTTCTCTATCTCGGTCTCTCTCCGTTAATTAGCTTCAAGAAAATAAGTCATTTCTCATGGTTGGAGTTGCCCTTGTCCCTTCTTGTGCAAAATTAATGGAGTGGTTGTGTTGCTGGTGAGGGCTTCTGCAATGATTTTTACAGGAGTTTTGTGGGTATAAATAAACTGGTATCATTCATGATTTGACATCTACTTTCATGTATTTTTCGTATTTTTCATGTGAAATAACAATTTTTAGTTTGTGATTTTTGTGGGTTGTACCTCTGGTTCATCGGTTGGTATTAGGTTATGGATTATTGTTTTTCTTTTTCTTTTTATTTAATGATTTGTTGATATACCATTAACGGAGCCATTTTCTGACACTTTTTCCACGAGAAATGACTCACTAATTTTCATTCATGTGTTTGACCATGAAAAACAATTTGATTAAATATCATGTTTGCATTAGGAATCTATTCATTTTTTTATGGGCATGAGAAAATTTATTACTTCGTCAGTATATATGCCAACTTGTTTGTTCTGGATTTTGTAGCCCTTCTTTGCTTTTCATTTTGACAATTAGCTTTCCTCTTGCATTTTCATTGGTGGTACAAACTACTAAGGAGTGAGAGTTGTACCAAATATCTCTAAATTATTGAGTTCATTACATAGAAAATGAGTCTTTCGGACTGCTAGTTATTGGAATTTGATATGGCATTTTTGGATCATTTCGTTGGAGCAAAATGTTAATGTATTACTGAAACTCTTTGCCTTATGTGTCGCCTTTGTATACTAATGGATTTTTTTCTAAATTTAAGTGGACTTTCTTGATTAGAAATGGATGGAAAATGCTGACAACTTGGATGATGGAGATGCCTAAATTATTTCCAAAAAAAGTAAGGGAATGTTGGATTGTACAAATGTGAGGTAGAATACGTGGGGCAACAAAGTATAGGAATTCAATTACATGGTGTGAATGTGTGATGTTACTAGTGCATTTTTTCATATCAAAAGAATTATGAAGCAATATGAGTGAAAGGAAACCATATAATAATCTTCTGATTCGAACCCTTATGGCTTTGACTCAATTAGACTTATAAAAAAGGTTAAATTCAAACCCCTCCATTATTGCATTATACACTAAATCATGTATATTTGGATCTATTTATATGTATCTTATGGAGAATTGGCTTGGGGATTCTAGGATTTCTCAATCATCTTCTGTTGCTTTTCATGAATACTCTTTTTCCCTTTTTTGATCGAAAACATTTTTCTGCTTTGGTCAATGGGAGATTTGGGTTTTTGATTTTGTTCCCGATACTTGCTTTCATGTGGGTCTCAATGGATTAAGATCTCACTTTCTGAAGAGCAAGAGATTATAAGCAAATTTAGCTAGAAAATGCATTTGGATTTAGCTAGGGAAGTTTTCATGATACAACTTGTTCCTTGCAGTACACTGAAGTGGCAATTCTTAACAAAGCCACAACCCAAAACCCACTGTGACTTCAATTGTGTGAGAAGGCCACTTGGCATATTTCTTTTAAACCTATATGGGAAATCAAACACAAGGATGAAGGTGGACTAGTGGTGGAAAATCAAAGTCAGGGTCATCAGATATGAGTAATGGGGTCACAGGAGAAGGTGATGGTGGGGAGGGAGGCAAATCACGATAAGGAAATATACCCTCATAAAAGGTGACATCACGAGATGTGTAAATGGATTTGGAAATGAGGTCAAAGATGCGATAGCCTTTTTGAGCATAGGGGTAACCTAGGAAAATATCTGGTTTGGCCCATTCGTCAAACTTATGTTTGATGTTATAATTGTGACCAAAACATAAGCTGCCAAAGACACACAAACGAGAGTAGTCTGGTTTTGAATGGAACATAATTTCATGTGATGATTTACCTGATAAAATAAGGGTGGGCATTTTATTGATGAGGTAGGCGGCAGTGAGGATGCACTTGCCCCAAAATTGTAAGGGCAGATGGGCTTGAAAGTGAAGAGCACAAGCAACCTCAAGAAGATAACGGTGTTTGCGCTCGACAATGCCATTTTGTTGCAGAGTTGCGACACAACTCCATTGATGGATGACCCCATAGGTGGAAAAGAAATGCTGCATATCATAGGAAAGAAACTCAGTACCGTTATCCGAACGAACTTGTTGGATAAGGGGAAAGAATTCACCACCAGTACCTGAGTGAAGAGGGTCAATACGAGAATGAAATTGAGTTTTAGTCATGGGAAAAAAGGATTTTAAAATAGATAGAGTTTCTTATTTGACATGCATGAGATAAAGCCATGTGCATCGACTAAAAGCATCGACAATAGTAAAAAAATACCGAGAGCCATTGGAAGAGGGTTGAGAAAACAGACCCCATATATCACAGTGGATTAAAGCAAATGGTCTTCTAGTGGTGATAGTACTAGAAGGAAAAGGTAAACGCGATTGCTTCACCTATGGACAAATCTCACAAGTGTGATGTTTAGAACAAGAAATACAGAAACATCCTTGGCTAAGGTTTGGAGGGTACGATGATTTAAGTGGCCTAGCCGCCAATGCCAACGATCAAGTGAAGGAGGGAGAATGACTGACATCGCTGAAGTCACATGGAAGTAGCCCCTCATGAATGGTCCCCTGTCCTATCGGTTTTCTTGTTGACGGGTCCTGAAAAATACAATGGGAAGAAGAGAAAGTCACTATACAAGTGTTAGATTTTGCAAGTTGGCTCAAAGAGAGAAGGTTAAATTTGTAAGGACGGAATGAAAAAAAAAAATCTCAAGCACAATAGAGGGTGAAAGGTTAACAGTCCCAATGTGTGTTACCAATGCATGTGATCCATTCGGAATTTGAACAGGGGAAAAGTGAAAACAAGGTCGATATGAAGAAAATAAAGATTAACTAGAGAACATATGATTGCTAGCGTCGGTATCAATAATCCATACGGAATGAGGGGAAACTGTAAGAGCAATACCTTCGAGATGAGCACTAAAGGAGATGCTACCTGAAGAGACTGAAACCATAGAAGAAGGAGAAAAAAATGTGGTTAAGACTGACAGCAAATGAAGGTTTGATAAGCGCTCAAAGGGCCGAGTCTTTCCTGGCGAGGCAATAAGAGATCGAGAAACCAGAGATGCCAACAATAGAAGAGGTCAAAATCTGTTGATGTAGAAAACACTATAGAAAGTGTTGTAGCACAATGTAGAAAAAGCTGTAGAAAAACACTGCAGCACACTGAATGATGGTGACAATCATATAGAATACTATAGCGAGCACTGTAAACTGCTGTACCAAGCACTGTAGACTGCTGTAGCGAACACTGTAGACTACTATAGGGAGCACTGTAGACGACTGTAGTGAGCACTGTAGAATATTGTAGCGCCAAAAGAAGAGAAATGTGTCCCTTGTAGCTGCAAAATCAATTAATGGCATTGTTGATGCATAGAGATGAAGATTAAGAACATATGCAATAGGTACCCCTCTATGGCCTTTTGAATGTTTGGGCTGCTTGTGCAAGGTTGACGCTGCAATGGAACATAGGGACGACTGAGTGGCAGTGAACAGTGGGCGAAGACGGCCATCCAGCGAGTGGAAGACTGTAGATCAGAAAAACAAATTTGGAACACAGGGAGGGCCAATCCAGATTGTGGCAACTCACGCACGGTGGAAAGAATTCAGATCTAAGTGGCACAAATTCTTGGAACAGCTAGCAAAGTATGTCGCCCAAGAAAAGAAGGGAAGGGCCATCAATTGAGGTGGCTTGAAGAACGCGCACCTGTAGATCTAAGAGAAAATCCATTATGAAGAAGTCTATACAATGGCACTGCAGTAGCGTGCGTTGGTAGCACGACAACAATAGCAGGAGAAGGTGCGTTCAGAGGTCTGATGGGCTCAGATGATAGAAAGATGTTATACAAATTTTAAATTTATAACTCGAAAGCGCACAAACCATTAGATAGTATAGCGATTGATTTGATTCTTTTTGGGTTGGAAATAAAACTTTAAGTGATGCAACTTTGTAGTTTACTACTTTTCGTGATTCGGATGTTAACTAGGTCAAAACTGAGCTGTAAGGTGGTAAACATGTAAAAAAGGGGATTTTGCACCCACTTTCCTTACACGAATTTTACTATTGTTTCCCACCTCCTTGCCTCCTTTAAGTTATTCCATCTTTAACACAAACCATATCAACCCTCCAAGTATCTCTTGTTTTATTAAAATATTTAAATCCAAGCGATTCACTCCACCTCCTTTCATCTATAAATACTATCCCTCTCCCATTGAGAAAATTGAACTTGGACAGAGAATTTCAAGGTTGGTTAGACTTGAGAGGGATTGAAAAACGAGAAGAGGAGACTTTGTCAATTTTGATTTTCACATTGGGCTCTTGAGGTTGGTGATTTTAATTTTCCATTGTATTTTCTTGTCTTTTTAAATTCCAAAATCCCAATTATATTATAATTTTTATTCCAATGCTTTAATCAATAAGAGAAGGTGAGAATTAGAATTCTGGTTTTCCAATTGTTCTTTCATGTGTAATAAATATTTCAATTTTATTTCCATTCTTTTCATGATTTTATGTTGTTTATTTTTCTAAGAAATTCAATGAAAGTGATACTCCCTCTATCCCAAATTAATTATCCTATATGGATTTTGAAATTGTCCCAAAATAGTTGTCTCATTTGTATTTGTATAGTACAAAATATGTTGAAAATGGATCAGATTACATAAGTGCTAGGCTTATATAGAGAGTTCCTTAAAAAATACAAATATTTCAAATGAGACAATTAAAATGGGACGGAGGGAGTATTATTTTAGGATTGGTAGAACTTGATTTTTCCCTTCTAAAGCTCTTTTTAAGATTGAGATTATTTTAGATTTGGAATTATAAGTAGAAATTTTACCTAAGCCTAAGGCCGGAATTGAATTTTCTCAGTTAAATGGATATCATAGATTTCATATTTAGAATTTTAATGAATTTGATATTTAAATGCGTGTTAAATAATTTACGTGAGCTCCATGTTTAGGCCGTAATTTTATAGTTAAAATATGGATAATAATGCCTCCATGAATCTCTGATCCAATTCCATTGAAAATATATACAGAGATAATGTTAGATGTTTTTAATTTATTTATTTTTATATATAAATTCAAAATTCTTGAAAATTGTGGACCTAGATTAGTAAATTAATTAATTGCATCTTAATTATGTTCTTTAAGTTAGATTGAGATTATTTATAACTTTTAAATTAATTCCACCATCTTAATTGAAATTAGATGAATTTTGTGTTTTCCATGAAAATTAAATCTCTTGAATTGTTAACTTCTAATTTTAGATGTTGTTCCTATTTTTAGAATGTTTCTAAATTAAAATTAGATTTCCTAGATTAGAGAACTAATTCCATGTTTAAGATTTATTTATATGATTTTCTAAATTTCTTAAAATATATAAATCAATGGTATGTTTTTCATGAATATATTTTCCTAAGTTCCAATGGGTTCGACCTCGCACTCAATGACTATACTATCTAATGGTTCATGCGCTTCCGACTTATAAATTTAAAATTTACACAACACCAGTGGTTGTTCGGCTGGGTAAAACAGCCAGCACCAACAAAACTAAAGAATGCTGCCAGAGAGATCAGATCCGACAAGAAGTTAAGATCTGGTGAAGGGCAAAGCATCCAATGTCATCTGGTGGAGAGAAGACAGTTTCGGCTCTGCCGTGCAAGCCCCATGAGATTTCAAAGGCAAATTTGTAAGCATGTGACGCCTGACGAGAGAAGTTGTTCGTCCGTTTCTATCGAAATAAGAAAAAATATCTGTGACAAAAAATCGAACCTGGGCTCGAATGCCATGTGAAATCAAACACAATGATGAAGGTGTCTTCCTCAATTCAGGAAGAGCCAATTTAACTTTGTATTTATAAAGAAAATACAATCAATGAATATGAAAAATAGTTAAAGAAAAATATACAAAGAACGAAATAATACAAATTGGTATCCGTTAGGATCCAGTCAATCTGCGCTAACCATATATGTCAACACTATATGAATCTAATCTATTGGGTCTTTTAACTGCTATGTCTTCTAGCAGTATATTCCTACTTTGAAGAACAAAAAAGAGCAGTTGCAAATCTCTCTCTCACTCTCTCATATGCAATGCTATAACATGGAACATACGAAAAGTGGTTTTTCCATGACAGTTTGCTCTTGTTTTCAAGTGCATCTCTCTCTATGTTTTGATGGAAAAAAAAAGTAGTCAATGCTAACTAAGAGAAGTTTGAGGCTTGTAATTCAGTCAATGCTAACTAAGAGAAGTTTGAGGCTTGTAATTCAGTCAATGCTAACTAAGAGAAGTTTGAGGCTTGTAATTCAGGCAAGGGATCTCAAGAAAGTTACAAAATGAAAGAGAGGATATAGAAGCAGAGCCCCAGTTCAGAGATTATGTTATTCGAATTCGATTTCATGGAAGTTGCACAACCTAAGCAATAGATTGTAATATTATTATCATGTATGTCTCTCATGGAAGTTGAAGAGCAATTTAAAAGAAATCCAGACTTTATTTGAAGGAAATGATGCAAACTAATTTTTTTTCAATTGTGGATATTCAAGACTTTAGAAAATAGACATGTTTACTTGGAAAAAATCAATTGATTTTTTTTTAAGTTCAATTTTATGTTATTTTTTCTTTAAAATTATCTTAGGGAAGCACTCAATGTACCCTTCATCCAATCTTTGTTTAAAAACTTGAAAAAAGGTGGCTGATATAGTTAGAGTTAGTTTGATTCAACAAAAATTCAAGTTGAAAAATTCAGAAGTTTTTTTCTAAAGTAAATTAAATTTTTTGATAGAATTTCAAATTTTCAAATTATAATAAAAAAATCTGATTTATGAGGTCAAATTTGAAAAAATATGGTTGAAAACGTTGATTTTGGTCTGGGTAGCATAATGGGTTAAAAATGGCCAAATGGATCCTTATCGGGCCGCGGACGGTCCGATAGGCTTCTCGGGTCAGGCCGGATCTAAGGCTATTCGGACCATGTTTTATCGGGCCACGCCGCGGAATCGGGTCCTGATTTTTTTGGGCTGGGCCGGACCTGGGTCCGATTACAGGCCTAGTCCCAAGTAAGATCTACTCATGTAAGCGACCAGTAGTTCAATCCATTTATGCATTGATAGGTTCAAATTACGACCTAATGTCATTTATCGATCAGTTCAAAATGGAACCAGTTTCATTTATTAGTGAGTCTTTTCATTTCATGTTGGAAGTGGGACTCATTCAAATGTAGTGAACTTATTTTGAGGCTTGTCTATGGACTAGACAACCTAAGGTGGACCAATTTTACATACAAGCTAATTTATTATAGACTCAATTTTTACGTCAACATTCACTGTTGAATAAAAATCAATTTCTCATTCCATCAATTTTTTTTATTTAATACTGAAAAATAAAAAAAGATCAACCGATATTTCCATAATAAATCATATTTCAGCCGATATTAATAATGATTATATCCATTATTATCCAATGCAAAAAAATTTGAAACATTGTCATGTAATATTCTTGAAACTCTTTATTTTTCATTTAAAATTTCTATTTGTAATTTTTTATCATTTTTTAAAAAACATTTGAAATTCTCGAGTTCGTAACTTAAAAAATCCATTAAAACATGTAAATAACCGATATTTAATGAAAATTTAACGTTTTCATGAAGCCCATAATTTTCTTCATTTTCTAATTTTTTTGAAAAAAATAAAAATTTGATGAGAGAGAATAATATTGGCTGATATATCAATTTTGCCGATATTGATATATCTGCCAATATATCACTGAAATTTCCCAGCGTGGGGGGGGGGGGGGGGTGGAATAGGTGAATCAACAATTTTAACGGTCTTTAAAAAAATCTTAATTAATCAAATGATTTGCAACAGATTAATTTAGATTAATCAAATGTGTGATAAAATAGTGTGCCAAATTAAAAGATCAATCACACAAGCATAAGATCAAATCACCCACAACACATAATATATAGTGGTTTGGTTAAACAATCTACATCCACTGTTGGACTCAACCTCTCTAGGACTATCCCAAATTCACTAAGTGGAGAATTACACCCACACTAATACATTAGGACTTCCACCTAATCAATTGGTTGGGAATCTCTAACTCCTATCCCTTTATTTTTTATAGTGGTTTAAGAGAAAAATCAATCTTTTTAATCCACTTCACAATGATTTGAAAATTAAAATCAAACATTAAGAAGCACTTGCATTTTGATAGCTCAACCTTGTAATGTACGCTTATTGAAGATGTCCTTCCCAATGTGATGTCGACGATGTTGAAGATGTGCATTGTGTATGCTCAATCACAATCCTTGGGTAAAGTCTCTAGGATTTAAAATAAACCAATAGTTATCCTAGATTTGGTTTACTCTCTTTCTTAATCTCAATTAAGATGATTGGATATTAGATGATTCACCAAGTGGGGTACTTAGAGAGGAGGATTGGAGAGTTTGGGGTCACTAGGGATTCTTTAAGATGTTCCAAGTTGAAGGGTCAAACCCTACTCATAAGAATTTGAAGTATATATAGGCAAACAAATGATTCCCGAGCTGATACGGACGATCAGTCGTGTACCGGCAATCGATCGTGTGCCCAAAAGAGTCGTTGGAATGTTACCGTTGCGGATTAATGGTTTTCCAACGGATAGAAAACTGACCCGGACAATTTATCGTCACTCACGATTGATCGTGCTCACGATCGATCGCTATTCACGATGGGTCGTGTGGACAATTTTTCAGCAAAACAACTTTTCATTAAAATGGCCATATCTTGGCTCCCGAACTCCGATTTGAGTGTTTTTGGGCTCTATAAAAACCTCTTTCAATGCTCTATCCAACCATGGTGGTTTTACCAGTCGATTACTTCATTTGATAGAGTGAAAGAATCTCACAAGTCATGACATTTTGACAACCCATATTTTTCCAAGATATTTTTAGGAGCTCCAAGGTTTTGATCCATTTTCTCTAGGCTGTCTAATATTACCAATATGTTCTAAGCCTATGGAAGGTCTAGTCTCAGCGATTGGTTGTACGCTCGATGTATCGTGCTCTATACCACATGATGGGTCGCCGCCAGACGAATGGATCGGCTTGAACCTAACTGTATTTTTCAGTGGGTATCCAACCCAAGCTCGAGGCGATTGATCGTGAGGGCGATTGGTCTTCGCAATACCCAGATGAAGGGTCGTTTGGACAATCGATTGCCAAAGATATGACTGTGAATGACGGTCCAGATTTTGTCTAAGCCCAGGGCGATTGATCATATGTATGATTGGATCAGCCCTGTCTCAACAATACATCGTGAGCACGAATGCATCGTCCTGAGACAACTAGAGTTTGACATACCATTCCAAACCAGAACCTTCATTTTTCCAAGTGATTGATCGCAATACCACGATTGGTCGCATGTTTTCAATGTCTATTGATCACCGACACGATGTGTCTTCCTGACAGTAAAATCAATGGTTTGAAACTTTAAGTCCATGTTCTGATTTTGGTGTCAAACATCCACTAGGCTTACTTATGATTTACCAAGATGTTCTCTTAGCCTAGACAAGGGCATCCTAAGGTGTTGGGTTCCACCTAGGGTCATCTATGGCCACTTTACCTTTGTGATTGCCATACACTTTGGTCATACTTGATTTTCCTCGATCTTTAGTATTCACCACCACTTGAGTCTTGTACTCTTGCTTCAATCTTTTGAGACAATGCTTCACATAAGTCATGGAATTGGACTACCTGATATACAAGACCTGTAGACTGTCCTCCCCCAATGCCTCCCGCTAGAGGTGTTATGTGTTAAGGACTATATAGTTAAGAGAATAATGAAAAAGTCTCTATCTAAACATTTATAATTTTGTGGTTGAACTATAAAAATTAATAATCTAAATGTATATTTAAGGTTCAAAATCACTAGACTAAAATGATCATGATCAAATGCTAATTATACTTCACTCATCTCTTGCCCATGTTAATTTCTATTTGTCTCACATAAACATGTCAAACCTGACTAAAAGGTGGGGTGGCCCATCGCTTGCCTATGTCATTTTCTACACAAAATAGATTTTTTGTTATAATGGTTCACTCAGGATTAACTTTTGCGTGGCTTATATCGAACCTCAAAAATTTTGAAAAATATTTGACAAGGTCATTATAATGAAAAATTTAGATTTATAATACTTAGGGTTACATTAAATGGAAAAGAGTAGAATTTGCTTCATAAAATTATCAAAAATTTAAGTACTGTTTAGTTTAGAGGGCCATCAGAGAGAGACCAAATTTTAGAAGATTCCAAACCCATCCTCATTCTATGATTTTGTCCCTAAAATCATCTGCTCTAAAATATGTCCTAGAAGAAGTTAAAAATATTTCTACGCACTAATAATGTTTGTGGGCTTTAAAATCACACTTATGAAATAATCACTTTATATTTATTTTTCAAACCTTTTTGAAGACGCAAGTATCTAAACGTCCCACCTGACTAATCATTGGGGCATGTGTAAACCTCTCAATCCGCACACGCTGGGTATAGAACTAAGGGGAGTCACCCCTTTTTGTATTGAGGGAAACTTGATCTCAAAATTTCCCACAATTAAAGATGGGAAAGTAGGTTGTGAAAAGATTTATGAAGATCTTAGTAACTCTATCTTTTTTCTTTTTTTTTTAATTTACGTGTGAGATACCGTGGGATACCCAGCATAATACCTCTACGGGTGAGCCCACTACCATTAGAGCACACTAAGGTTAAGCCATGAGGCCTCGAATCCACAACCTCCCACTTCCTAAGACAGGAGGCAACCAATTGACCTACACCTAAGTACTTATTCAAACTGAACTCTAAGATTTGATACAAACCAATTCAACTAAATCTAATAATTTGGATGGTCCAATCTGACCCAAATATGTCCCATAAAAGCACAAATGCCTCAACTAATTTGGACTTAAGAATGATTCAGCCATTTAAATTTCGTTATAGATCATGCCACCACATAATTCATGGTTCCATTGATCAGCAGCGGATGTCATGTGCACAAATTCAAGGATGGTTTAATCATTTCAAGTCTAAGGCGATAGTTAGAATTTTTTTTAAATGACAAACTCACCCCTAAATTTGTCTAGGTGATAGCATCACAAATTATGTAGTGCTTAAACACTATATATTTGGAATCTTATATTTAATGTCCCAAACAATTCAAACAATGAATATTTATTTTGACATATAATTTTACTATTACATATAATTCCATCATCATAATTTCATATTGATCTCACGGTTTTAAAATCGTTTAACTCAAAGTTTGAATTTGATTAGACTACATCTTGACAAAAAAAAAAAAAATGGTCAATCAATTATTCAGTTTTTAAAACATTGGTCTAAAACATGTTGAATGTTTGCAGGTTTAAGTCCACTTAGGGTAAGTTTTGCTTTGTCCAAAATGATCCCTTCATAAATTACGAAAATTGTATTAAAAAGAACAAATAAGTATATTTTTAAACTTAGTTTTTGTGTCTCATTGTATTTTATTAATATTTAGATTTATCATTTTTTTATGACCAAGATGTCTCTCTAGAGCATTTGATTAATTTTTGGGATATGTGCAAGTCTCCCTATCCATATATTGGATAACTCTTTGGAGAATGATCCTTTAGGGTGGAGTAAAAATCGAACTCAGAATTCTCACTTTCTGAGATGAATTCCAAACCATGCTTTTATACTTGACAAAAAAACAAATAAAATATAAGTGGTATTTAAAGATCGTACAATTGACATTGAATCAAGGTAGAATTTGAACTTTAAATTCCTAATTATCTCATAATTTGATTTTCTCCTTTTATTTTTTAATGGACCATATCTCTTCATTTGGATTTGGCCCAACTTTGCGGGCCCAAGGCCATTTAGCTAGTTTCTAAATTAAGGCTTTGACTTTCTTCAATTGTAGAAAAGTCTTCTTTATTCAAAATGAGTGAGAGTCCCACAAACATGTAAAACCAAACATTAAGCCACATTAAAGAAGAATAAAGTTTGAATCCATCAACTCTTTACATTAAGCAATGGCATCATCCCACTTTTACTCTTGGTCATCCTCTCTTCTCGCCATCCCTCTCTCCTCCCTCTTGTCTAAACATAGATCTTTTTTATCCTCTTTTCCAATCAAGTTTTGTAACTTTTAAGCTTCTACCATAGACCAATCTGTGATTCCTCCTGTTGGGTCTGATCTTTGAAGGCCAGAGGATGATAATTTAATAACATACACAAGAAAGAATAAGAAAGAAAAAGAAAATAGAGAAGGACATGAGCATGGAAGGAAAAACCAACAACTTATGTTTCTTCTTCTTCTTAACGTTCTTGGCTGTGCTTCCTACATTTCGAGCTAACAATGGCGAATTTGATGAGGTATGGCAAAAGAAGGCAAGAGACGCACGGGCTGCTGCAAATGCCGCTTATCAACCAAATCCTGAAGAAGTGACTGAGCAAATCAACCACGAAGTCCGATCGTATGTGTTCTCTCTCTATCTCTATCTCTATCTCTATCTATCTCCTCATTTGATTAAATCAACTTTGGGACTCAATTAATTTGGACCTTGATTCAAAATTACGTCTCTATGATTTTACTGAAACAACATATTGTTGGGTTTTTTATGTGTGTGATGAAATATGTCAAAGGATTGTTGGGACTGTGAATGAGTCCTACATTGAAAGTATGGACGAAGATCAAGAGATTTATAAAGAACTTAAGTCACTCCATCTAACATACTAGTCTTCTGGGGATACCCAGTCTTAATAAGTGGTATTAGAGTCAGGTCTCAGGCTACCTCATGTACACTCAGGAAATCCCCTAGGCAAATGGGATGAATGACCTCGTTTGAGGAAAGATTGTTCGGGTCGTGAATGAGTCTCACATTGGAAACGTAGAAGGAGATCTAGAGATTTAAAAAGGACTTAAATCACTCTATCTAACAAGATTAATATAATAAAATTAATCAACTAACCAACTTTTGAATTCATTGTACTGAATAGTCAAGAATGAAATTTAAGCCTAACTTTTTTATATAAATACTCCATAGTCTTATTTTAAATGTTTTGAGGTCCAATGGTGGAATTGCTTATGATAAAAAAAAATATTTCTATATAACCACGTAAAATGACAAAAATGTGCTAGAATAATTCTCAGTAAGAAAAAATATGATGAGCAAAGTGCTCAATAAGAAAAAGTCACATAGTTCTCACATTTTTGTTGTACAGATGTGTTAGGATGTGGGTATCTATCTCAAAATATTAGTATTTTAAGTGAAATGACCTAAGTCTTTTACAATTCTTAGATCTCTCTACACTTCAAATGTGAGAGTCATTCACGAGTTCCAAGAGAATGTAAAGGGGTTTAGACTTAAGATATGTTTGAGATTTCCATTTGCTTTGTATACACACTTCAGGCTCAAATTCATAAGCAAATCAAACCAAATAGGGTTCTAAAGTTGTATTCAAATTCATTTATTTTGAATATAGGTGTATTTATTATCTTGATAAAAAAAAAAAATTCAGGTCTTTGAAAAGTAATGGGACAAGAAGGAGCATGCGTTCGAAGAAAGGACCCTGCCTTGCTACGAACCCCATCGATCGTTGCTGGAGATGCAAACAGGACTGGGCTAGTAATCGGAAGAGGCTAGCCAAATGCGCCCTTGGGTTTGGCCGGAAAACCACCGGAGGATTAGATGGTGAGTTCTATGTGGTGAATGATCCATCAGACAATGATCTTGTGAACCCTAAAAAAGGGACCCTTCGTCATGCTGTGATCCAAGTTGAGCCATTATGGATCATATTTGCCCGTGACATGGTGATCAGGCTCAATGAGGAGCTCATTATGAATGGCAACAAAACAATAGATGCAAGAGGGCAGATGATCCATATCGCCTATGGGGCTGGCATCACCGTCCAATTCGTCAGTAATGTCATCATCCATGGCCTCCGAATACACGACATTAAGGCCGGCAGTGGCGGCATGATCAGGAGCTCCACTGACCATTATGGCTTCAGGACTAGAAGTGATGGCGATGGTATATCTATCTTTGGATCATCCCACGTATGGCTTGATCATCTCTCCATGTCCAAATGCACGGATGGGCTAATCGACGTCATCATGGCCTCCACAGCTGTGACCATCTCCAATTGCCATTTCACCCACCACAATGAGGTATAAATGTTCCCTCCTTTTAACGGGCTATTTGTCGTCTTCGAGATCGACTAAAGAAAATGAGACTACCCTCAATTCTTCCATAAAACAAATATGAGTAATGCTTATACTAGGGCATGTTGGGTTGGATTTTAATAAATCCAATGTAACTTATGTCAAAATTTATTGAATCCGATCCGACTCGACTAGAATTACTCAACCCAAATGCTGGCCCAACCCGCATTTCAGTCATAATCGCTGTTGTTTTATAACTTGGTGAACTCGGGTCAAGTTGAACATGTTGATTTTAAATTTCTCAAACCAACCGACCTGAATTGCATGTTGGTTCTTTTTTTCCCTACCCTACCCGACCCGACCCGACCCAAAATATACTAATACATAATCCAAACCCATTGGTTTCTCGATTTGAGTCATGCAGATAACGTTAAAACCTGGCCCAAGTTTCACCCTTAATTTTATGAGATATTTTTTGTTCTTCCAAGGCATCTATTTACTATGGGGAGAAAGAGATAAATTTAATGAGAAAAAGAGGGACATTTTTCTTTCTTGGCGAGATAACTTCTCATTCATTTTTTGTTAAATAAGATGTTTGACAAAAAAAAAAACATAAATGATAGGTTTTTGTGGCTTCAGACGCTACCAGGATTTATGTTAAATAACATGGATTGCACCGAAAGATAAATTTTCTTGAACTAATCTTCTCAATAAAATTGACAAACAGTCCCTTCATGCATTTGCTTTTGCTTGTGCTTTTGCTTCTCAATTGTTATAATTCATGCTTACGAAGCAATGAGGGCATGCCCTCATCTACGCTCAATGTTTACTTAGGTTAATGGACCACGCAATGTTTAGAATTTTCAAAGTAGTACACAAGATAAAACAGTAAGAGTATATGAATGCCTAATGAGGTAAGCTTGTTGACATTGTTGGGTACTCATATTATTTGATCAACCAACAAATTATCTTGGATGGCTAAATTGACTTATTTTGTGATAATATCTAAGATCTAGCAGTAGATTATTGAAGAGTTGGGCAATACAGATAGACTTTCATCCGTCAATAATGATGATGATAACAACAACGATGATGACTAAGTTTTAATACATGAATAATGCAGGCAATGCTAATGGGAGCAAGTGACAGCCACACTCAGGATTATATCATGCAAGTCACAATTGCTTTCAACCACTTTGGACAGGGCATCGTGCAAAGGATGCCAAGGTGAGGAAAATGTTTTCAATATTTGTAGGTTATTTTTTAGATTAACGTGTGGAAAACTCAGAAACAGTCTTAATAAAATCTGTACGGATGAGCCCACTACCCCTAAGGTACACCAAGGTTAGGCCATGTGAGCTCGAACCCGCATATATTTATAGGTTGTTTGTTAATTTTCAACTATGAAAAATAAAGAGCACAAAAAATATAGCCTTTCTTTCCTCATTTCATGGAATAAGCCAATAAGGGTTTTTGTCAAAATACGAAAAAATTAGACTTTTCCCTTTTCTTCCGAAAAATCCATTTCCCAAGAAAGAGGGAGGATTAGAAAAATTAATGAAGAAAAGAGGAAGATTTTCTTGACTTAACCCGACAACATCTTTGTTCATTTCAATGATAATAAAAAATTTAATGCAAACAACTGAAATATTGGGTTTTTTTATTTCATGGTGCTTTTCTATTAACATAATTCAAACCGAAACATACTTTTTATATGAAATTAATTTCCTCAAAGAAATTGACAAACAGTTTAGAAATGAATCTAACTTGACTTGGGTGTACTCTATGCCCTTTTTTCTTTACTAGCCATTTCTTGGGCTTTCAATCTCAACACTCCAAATTGCATTCTATGTATGGCTAGGATCTTTGAGCTTGTGGTCAAATCGATTGAATTCTTATATCTAATTTTATTTGAAACATTGGAAAAAATGATGCCACAATCAAAACTGGGTCTACCTTTGGTCCACCAATCAGTGTTGAATGACTGAGACTTGATATTAACTTTTCATCAAACTTATTTATGTGTAGGTGTCGATATGGATTCTTCCATGTATTGAACAATGACTACACTCACTGGATAATGTATGCAATGGGTGGAAGCAAGAATCCTACTATTCTTAGCCAAGGCAACCGCTTTATTGCTCCAAACATCCCATTTGCTAAGGAGGTAAGTCACATTATTATCTAACTGAAATGTATACATATGTACATGCATACGTATAGACATAAGAATCGGTACTTGGATACTTTCACTTTAATAAATATAGATAGGGTTACATACATAACCCCAATCTCCTACGGTGCCTTATTTGTAATACCAGAGCATGTGAGGCCCGCATGGGTCCATGTGAATATGTTGTTTGAAAAAGGGGGGCATTTTTTGAATAAGGCGCCTATCAAACAGTACCATGATCAGATAAATAAAGACATAATTTTTAATGTCCCAACCAATTAGTTTTATTCAACTACATAAATGTCGTGGAGTTAAATTAGTTGTCTATCTATTTTAAAATGAGGTCAAATTGGATAAGGATCTAATTCATAGGACTAAGTGCATAGTAGGAGGGTAGGGATGTGATTGGACCCCACAAGACCGTCACTGTATGAAAGATACATGCAATCTATATATGCATATGCGTACAGATACATACATGTATACATATATACACACATGTATAAACAGGTTCTCATCGCTGACAAAACCAAAATGGGACCCACCTAGGCCCTACTCACTCCCCATACCCCCTCACACCCTTCATTACCATGTGAATTAGGGTTGCTTTTGGATGGGGGGTAGGGGGGTTACCCCCCTTTACCCTTGTTTGGTAATGGAGGGGTGAGGGTAAAAATTCAAATTTTTACCCCTCCTCGTCTTTTTTGAAAACCCTTTGGATCATGGGGGTTTTCATGGAACCCTTGCCCCTCTTTACCCCCTTTACCCCTCTTTATCCCCTCTTTACACCTATGGAGCAAAAATATTTTAATTTTTTTTAATAATGAATATTATTTAATAATTATGTTTCATAAAAAAAATTTATATATTATATGAATTTAATAAAAAACCATTAAGTTTAATAAACCCCTCCTTACCCTCTTTGCACCTGTGGAGCAAAAATATTTTAATATTTTTTAATTGATGAATATTATTTAATAATTATGTTTTATTCTTTTTTATATTATATGAATTTAATAAAATTATTAATTCTAATAAAATTGTTAATATATTACCCCCTCAGGTTACCCCTTCTTATAGTTAGCAAACAAGATTTTTTACCTTTAGGGTAAGTTTTTACTTTACTACTGCAATTACCAAAAAAGATAAGGGTAATCCATGTTCAAGGGTGACCCCTACTCAAGGGTAACCCCTGTAAAATTTACCCCTCATCCAAACGCAGCCTAGATCCCTCCCCAATTTAAACTCATTCTGAGTTGATCTCACCATTGGATTAAAATCTATTTAAAATTGCCACCATTTTTACCATTGATTTTGGGACCCATATACAACACCCCTGCCCACCTGGGCATGTAGGAAAGAGTCCCACATCACCTAGGGAGGTAGGTGTGTGGGTGGATTTAAGAGAGGAGAGCCCCTCTCCCAAGCAAAGTCTTTTGGGCTTGAAAGTGAGTCGGACCGAAATGCAAAATCTTGCAGGTCAAGTGGGCCCAAAGCGGACAATATATTGTTGGGGAGTCGAGTCGTCAAAATGGTATCAGAGAAGGTTCAACCCTCTACCTGTGTGGGCCCTCTACGTTTGTGTTGTGGTCGAGCCGAGGACGGCTATGGGCTTAAGAGAGGTGGATTGTAATGCCCCTGCCCACCTGGGCATGTGGGGAATATTCCTCATCGCCCATTGAGGTGGGTGTGTGGGTGGATTTAAGAGGGGAGAGCATATCTCCCAAGCAAAAGGCCTTTTGGGCCTAAAAGTGAGTCGAGCCCAATGCAAACCGTGCTGGTCAAGTGGCCCCAAAGCAAAAAATATCTTACTAGGGGAGTCGAGTAGTCACACCGTATATCATGACTTTTTAAATCCAATGGGCCTGAATCTTTATAAAAAAAAAATCTAGAATATACTTTTTAAACGGACCCTACCCCATTCCTTGGTACCCACCCATGTGGGCCCCATATGGCCACTTGGACACTATCATGCATGTGTAAATACATATTGGTTCATAGAGGCAACATTGCACATGCGCAACAACATTTAGGTGGGCCTTTGGGGCCACATGGATGTGGGACAAGGGGTGGAGTGTAGTCCAGTTGAAAGGTATTTTCCATATGACACTAGCTATAAAAAATCAAGTCCATTGAATTTCAAAAGTCATGATTTTTCATGTTTTAGAAAGCAATAGTAAAAATGAGGGTAGTTTTGCATGAATTTCAATTCAATGGTCATATCAACACATAATGGGATCAAATTGGATAGAGATCCAATTCCAGGATAGGTTACGGTGTGAAGGAGGTATAGGGTGTGTGTGGGGCCTAGGTAGTATAGAAATGCAAAAAGATGATTTCAAGAATGGGTTTTTTCCCTTCTCTTTCTTTTCATATTTTACATAAGAGGCTTCCCTCAGTTTATATAGCGTTTACATACAAAACTGTTATGGAAATTACAATGGAGAAATCCCTTGAAGATAGGAGATATCATGATATCACGATGGTAATCTACCGTGTACACACAGCAAGGTTGGATGCCCACTGTTGTGCAAGGCTGGTTAAAGGTTAGCTACCGTGTATGAGTTGTTTTAATATTGTCGTGCCTGAGCAGTCTTCTTATCCTAGATTGTAGGCGGTAAGTCAATATCCCCACTCAAACTGAGCTGCGGAGGACCCCAAAGGCCCAGTTTGGTGCACAGAGTGGTATGAATTTTGTGCAGAAGAGACTTGGTAAAAATATCGGCAACTTGATTGGAAGAGGAAACGAATCTAGTGACAATAGAACCAAAGGCAATATTTCGCACACAAAATGATAATCAATATCAATATGTTTAATGCGAGCATGAAAAACAAGATTTATGGTAAGATGTAATGTCTAAATATTATCTGACTAAAGCAGTGTAATGGATAAAAGATGAAGGCCGAAATCACGAATAAGGTATGTGAGCCATGTGAGTTCAACAACGGTGGAAGCGAGTGCTCGATATTCTGCCTCAGCATTAGACTTAGCCATAGTAGGTTGTTTCTTGGCAGTACAGGAGATACAGTTGCCACCAAGATAAGTACAAAAACCTGTGGTGGAGCGGCATGTGGTCGGACATCCAGCCCAATTAGCATCAGAGAAGGCATAGAGTTGCATAGGGCAGTGAGCCAGAACGCGAAATCCAAGATTGATAGTCCCATGAGTATAACGAAGAATCTGTTTCACCATCTGAAGGTTGATGCATATGTTGATATAAAGAGTTGACACTGTACAAGATATCAGGACGAGTGATAGTGAGATATTGTAAACCACCAACAATGCTGCTATAAAATGAGGGATCCAAGTAAATGTCATTATCAATAGGACTTGGTCGCCACTTTGTGACCATAGGTGTGGAGACGGGCTTGCAGCCTAGCATCTGAGCACGTTTCAAAAGATCAAAAACATATTTTGTTTGGTTGAGAAGTAAGCCACCAGAGATTGATATAACCGAGATGCCAAGAAAATAGTGTAGATGACCAAGATCTTTCATGGAAAGCTCCTTACTAAACTGACTAATAAACCCATGAAGCATGACAGGGTTGGATCATGTAACAATGATGTCATCAACATATAGTAATAAAAACAAGGGTACTTTGTCAACCATGATGAACCAATAAAGATGTGTTGGTTGTGCTACAATAGAATCCCTAGCCTAAAACAAAGGTGATAAATCGATCAAACCATGCTTGTGGAGCCTGACACAACCCATAGAGAGCACGCTTGAGTGAACAAACATGAGTTGGCTTCATAGGATCTTTAAAACCTGGAGGCTGCTCCATAAAAACAGGCTCAGTTAAATGCCCATGAAGAAAAGCATTTTTAACATCCAATTGCCGAACCTCCCAATCATGAGCTAAAGCAACAGTGAGAATAAGTCGAATCGTAGCTGGCTTGATAACAGGAGAAAACGTTTCAAAGAAGTCAATGCCAAGAATTTGATTGAATCCTTTTGCAACAAGAGGAGCCTTTAATCGATCTAAAGAACCATCAGATTTGAGTTTTGATTCGAAGACCCACTTACAGCCGAGAACACTCATGGTGGACTATCGTGGGACCAAATCCCAACTGTCATTGAGAGAGAATCGCCAGTTTGTCTTTCATGGCAGCAGTCCAGCCAAGATGTTTGAGAGCGGAGATAATGGACTTTGGTTCTAATGGTATGGAGTGAACCAACAAACAATAATCAGAATTAAAATACTTATGATTAGACTTGATAATACCATGGTTGCGACGAGTTGCTATGGGGGAAGGGGAGGCCGCATTGGAGGAGATGTTAGGAAGATATGGTTCAGAATTTGCATTGGATGGAAGAATATCATGAGCAGCAAGTTGGATAGGAGAGTTGTCTGATTGTGGAAGTTGATCATCACATGTAAGTTGATCAACGCCTGTAGGAGATGTTGCAGTTGGTGATGCAAAGTCATCTTCATTAGAGGGACCACTCTCTCCTGCTTCCTCATTGTGAGTGTGAAGGTCGGAAGTGGGTGGATTTCTTGTATCATAAGAAATGGTGTTGGATCCCTTGGTTGCCACTGGAGTATCTAGAAGCCAGTCAGAGAAGTCAATAAAGTCAGTAGCACTATGTGAAGAAGTGTAAAGTAAGCCTATATTTTGGAATAGAAATATCGATTCATCAAAGACCACGTGCCGCGAGAGATAAACCCGATTTGTTGGCGAATAGTAACAACGGTAGCCCTTGTAATGTTCATTCTAGCCCAAAAAATGCATGGAAGAGACTGTGGTTCAAATTTATTCTTAATGTAATCTCGAAGACAGGGAAAGCATTTACTGCCAAAAGTTCTAAGAGAACCGTAGTCTGGATGTTTATGAAATAATGTCATATACGGACTTTTCCAATCCAATACCCAAGAGAGTTGTCTGTTAATCAACCATGCAATAGTACTAAAGGCCTTAACGCAAAAGCGTTGGGGTACATGTGCGTGGAACATCATGGTAAGGCCCAACTCAGTGATATTGCGATGTTTGCGTTCAACTAACCCATTTTGCTCAAGAGTATGTGGGCAAGACATTTGATATGTATTGCCTAGATTGGATAAAAAGGATTTGAACTTGGAATCAGCAAATTCACCACCACCATCGGATTGAAAGATTCGAATTTTCTTATCAAATTGAGTAGCAATGTGTTTTTGGAACATAATAAAGTACTGTAAAAAATCTGACTTGTGTTTAAGAGGATAGAATCATGTGTGCCGAGTGCATTCGTCCACAAATATCACATAATAAAGGAATCGTTGAAAAGATGTCACTGGTGATGGTCCCCATAAATCACTATGAATCACTCCAAACGGTTCATTCCAAACATCATGAGATTGAATAAAAGAAAGATGACATGCTTTAGCCATCTGAAAACTATTACATATAGTAGCAACCTTATTTTTCTATATACAAATATCTAGAGAGAAAGTCCAGATTCCCTAAATATTGGGGCGCAAGTTGCAACTTGAAAACTCAAACTTGGAGCACACAACGATCAGCATGCATGGGTCGGTTTGAAAGGATTTTGCTTAAATGTGATGTCTGTAAAATTTTATCTTTATTGAATAAGTAAAACAAGTTTTTTAGAGGCCTAAAAAATTCAATTTTGTTCAATGGTGGAAATACATCAAGTCAATGGGATTAGATAAAAATATGGCAGTTCAAAATTATTGCCTTTATAAGCCTTAGATGCGATTTTTTTGGCTTGAACATTCAACAATGTATAAAGGTAGATAGATGCCAATTTGGATATACACCGATTCACAAGGGTAGGTGAGTGTGAACAATTTAAAATGATAATTCGAGGGCCCACACAGGAGTTCTGTAATGTATCTATATATATATATATGGACGTCTCTCGTGAGGGATAAAAAATTATTTACTTAAATGGGGTCCTCATGGATATATATCCTAAGTCATGCCCCTTGTGAGAGAAATTTTTTATTTTGCTCAAGTGGAGTCCACTAAATTTGGAAGGAGGTCAAATTGGATAAGAATAAAATTCATAAGGAGTAGGTGAGTGTCAGATTTCGAGGGGCATGATAGGGGCCAATGGACCCTAGAAGGCCATCACCCTATAAAAATTTCATGAGGTAACCACCACAAATAAAATTATAAATATATAATCACATTTGAATCGGTGCTTATTTGAGAAGACAGCTACTCTAAATTATTAAAATTTATGAGTTATATAAACGATAATGACAATATTGTTTGCTTTGGGCTTGTGGCAGGTGACTAAGAGGGAGTATGCCCCTGAGCAAGTTTGGAAGGACTGGACATGGACATCTGAGGGAGATCTACTGATGAATGGAGCCTTCTTCACTGAATCTGGAAAGACCAACTCTAAAAGGAATTTCTCTAGGCATGATGTGATAAAAGCGAAGCCTGGCTCATTTGTGTCCAGGCTAACAAGATTTGCAGGATCCCTCACATGCAAAAAGGATGTTCCATGCTAGGAGCACAATGAAGGAGAAGGTTGAATCAAGTATACAGAGAGTGATATTGAGAAAGACAGAAATAGAGAAAGATTCGAGTCTTTTTTGGGTGAAGTGGTAGGAGTGGTTGATCCTTTGTATCTTGGTTTTTGTTTACTTCTTAGTATTCTTTTTTAGTCATTGCTTTGTATTCTGTTTTCCCATTATTCTTCTTGTATTGAAATATATATCATCTGTTAGTTTAAATAAATAACATTTTAATTTGACATTCCACTTTCATGCAAGTTGGTTGAGTCACAAGTGTGGGATTTGGTTGAAAATATTGTCACTAGGGGAATATTGAGGGTGCTTACCATTAGCTAAAATAGTAAAAACGGGAAAGGACATTGAGGAAAAGGATTCAAGGAAGACATTTGCAAATGTTTCTTGAGCAACTCACTTCCTTCGAGCCTTAGCTTATGTGACTCTCAAAATGTTTCTTGTGATACTTCAAATGGGTAATTTAATTGATAGGATTTCTGTGTCAGGAATCAAAGGTCTCAGGTTTAAGTCCTATAATAACTCGATCCACGTGGTTTGTAAGGGTATGCATGCATCCCAAATTTTATCCAATGCCTTCATGCTCAGAGAGAGAGGTAAGGCTCTCAAAATATTCCTTATAACACTTTGTATGGGCAATTTAGTGATAGACACTGGCTTATGAACCCGAGATCACAGGTTCAAGTCCTTTGATAACCTAGTGCACGTGGCTTCCAGAGGTCTGTGTGCTTGAAGAGAGATGGGGTTATTGGAGTTCTCCATCATAAAAATAAAATGTTCCTTGTGATTATCAAAATATAAATGTCAATTTGATTATCAAAATATACATGTCAATTTTTGGAAGGCTTTGTTATGGTTCCTAACATAAATTTATTATTTTTCACACCAAAATACAATCAAGAGAATATTTCCTCTAATAACCAATGAAAAAGGCACAAAGAACAAACCTTTGATACTCACCATGTGTTGACATATTCTTTCTCCTCTCCATAAGTTCATACACTTTATTTAACGGTGAAAATTCACCGGGGTGCAACCAATCACAAGCCAGCACCTGGCATCATTTTGTTTATTTTTAAAATTTTATTTTAAAATAAAAATCTAATCGTGCAAATAAAAAATAGACTTGATGGGTCATCCATGATTAAAACTCTAGTCCGAAACTCAATACTCCACACACATATAATACATGAGTTTTAACGTACTTCAATGCAACACCATTGAATTTCTCTAACTTTTCTTTTATTTTGCTTACATTTTGACATAGAGCACACCCTTCCATGTTTGAATGCAAAGCCCGAATATAATTACTATGATTATCATAATTATGCCATGTTAACGGCTACTAAAGTGTAGAGCTTAGATTTGTTTTAAAGCTGATCAATTTTTTTAAGTTTAGAAAACATAAATTGATTAATTTAATTTTTTTGAATTTACGTGTAGAAAACCGCGGGATACCCAGTGTAAAACCCTCACAAGTGGACCCTTACCCCTAAGGCACACCAATGTTAGGCCATGGAGGCTTGAATTAAGATGTTTTTTGATAGATCATATATCTTATATATATATATATATATTCTACTAGGAGGAGGGGGATTAGCTGTAAATCTTACAAATTCAATAGATTGATTATTTCAGTCACCTAAACTTGTCATAAATATTTGTCAAAGAAAAAATTCTGTTAATCTTACAAGATATTGTAAGAATTTGAGTTATCAATACATACTACTTATAAATTTTGAACGTATTTATATATTACACACAATTTACATGTACTACGAATTATTTTAGACATCTTTTACGAACATTTTAATTGAGGAACTTTGGGAATCATTTTTCAACTCAAATCTTTGTCCGAAGCCATGCCTTTCAACATTGTTGGAAATTTGATGAATATAATCAAGTGGCTTATTAAACCTTGCTAAGTCCTGTGCTCTATGATTGAACTTTTGGAACGTTTCGACTTAGATATAATTAATAGATGAGAGTAGATTGGTCAAAACATAGACAAGTTGGATTTTATGCTATAATCGTTCACTTAAAATGATAAATTTATAAAATAGCTATTAGATCAACAATACTCTATGGAGGAGAGTGTTGGGCAATGAAGAAATAATAAATAGACAAAGTTGAAATTGTGATGATGTGTATGTTATTTTAGATGAGTAGTTTTACTCTAAATGATAGAGTTAGAAATGAAGGCGTCAAGAATAGTTTAAAAATAGTCCCAATGGATGACAAATTGTAAGAAACTCGTTTGAGGTAGTTTGATCATATTAGTAGAAGATCAATCACGAGCCTAGTACGTAAAGTTGAGAAGTTACAGATCAAACCGACTATTGAAAACTTTGAGGGAATGGATTAAGAAGGACATGCTTAGATTTTAGAGTAACTAATGTTATAATTTATGATAGAGTTGGTCGGAGAAGAAGAACTCAAAATGCTAACTCTAAATAGATGGGATTTTAGCTTTTAATGATAATGATGATGATGATGATGATGATAATATGTGTAATTGTTTTGATTGATTTAATCAAGAGATTGACCTAATACCATGGGACATGATAACAATCTTGAGATAGAATTCACTTTCAAAAAACTAGCCATTGAGAAAATGATATCTCAAATTATATAGAATCATTGATTTTTCAAATTAACGAATGTTGGATTTTCCATCGCTTCACAATTTAATTAGAATTTGTTTTATCTCTTCCCTCAAAAACAGCTTTGAGAATAATTCTCTCCTTACACTTATCTTTCAACTTTTGTCTATCACATCTAATCATATTTACTTTAGATTTTCTACCTCCATCAATCGATTACTATTTACACCGATATTGAGCAATCTAAGCCGTCCATCCTTCTATCACCTTATTTAGACCGTAGGACTCTCAATTGGAGCTGAGGAGGCTATTCCATGGTTGTGAACTTGTGATAATGATAGTCGCTTAGATAGACCAATTAAAGGTGACAAAGTCTTCATGAATTAGTTCAAGGCCCAAGGGGAGTTTTTAAGCAATTTATTCATTTCGTCAATTAATTTAGGCCCTATTATTCAATTGTTGCAATTATTTTTGTTCAACATTGCAATTTTAGTTTTATATTAGAAATTTAATGGTCTCATACTGAAATCAAATGTTCTTGGGTAGCACCGATGTTATCGTTGGATAATTAACTTGCAATCTTTTGTTTGACCCAATCATCTTGTTCCTTTTGATGGACTAAGGTAAGTGTTAAATCACATTAATTTAGTCTCAATCATTCTAAAAATCATGAGTGAAAAAATCGTTTCACTGGTACAAATGGCCGTTAGTGTCATATCGCTTAATCAATTTGTGTCGACTGTTACAGGCTGATACGTATCCTTCCATACTCATCTGGACCCGATACATTACGGCTGATATGTATCTATTTTGATGCTTCTTGATTGGATCCTTAGTGCAGAATACAGATATGTATTCAGATTTAGAGACTTGCACTCAAATGAAACACTTTAATCCATCTGATCATCCATATCTTAATTCAAATTTGAATTTTTTTTAAAAAATCTATACGAGATGTATATCATTCTTAACAGTAATAAATTGGACTTTAGGTGCGAAACGCCCACTTTGGAGATTGACCAATGTGGTTAGGGAGGTGAGAGACTTGGCAAGTGGGATGGGTGTCTCCTTTGTCAAAATTGGGAGATCAGCTAGTGGCGTGGCAGATTTTTTCGCCAAGCTTGGAGTCGACAACCACTGGGAGGGAGTTTTTCTTATTTAAGATTTTCTATTTGTCTTCTCTTCTCACCATGTTTCTTTTTCTTTTTCTCGGTCTAATTGTTTTAGGCTTTTTCATATACTTTCTTTCCCTCTCTTAATGAATTTTTTATGATTGCTAAAAAAAAAAAATTAACTTTTTTTTAATGACAAAATTTATTAGAAATGGTCTCTTAAAAGAAGAGCCCAATGAAAATCTTGATACCTTAGATGACAAAATTTATTAGAAAGGGTCTGTTAAAAAAATTAAGATTTACATTTAAACAGAAGAAAATACAATTAGATTATAAAATTAGTCAAAAGCTAAACTCTGCCTAGCTTTCAATAAATATCTAAGAAGGCTATTCCCCCAATTTCAACTTTTGTAGAATCTTGATAACACTGAAAGTGCTTGCTTTGCTTACATGGAAACGAGTTCAATAAGATATAAACTTGAAAAAATTGGGATGATTAAATTTTCATAGATCTCATACTAGATAATAAGAATGGGTGATAGAATTCAATTTGAAAAAATCATAGATAGGACTTGAGCTTAGTTTAATAGTGAGTTTCTCAAATCAAAATGGTTTTAAATCCAACAAGAATTCAAGGAAAATAACATATCTTAAATGTTGAATTTCTACTGTACTTACTTTCTTAAATTCAGAACTTGATGTTGCAAGGATTTTATTGGGCTCAAGAATCATGGTTCCATATAGATTTAAGTAAGAAAAAAGCCCATAAGACCCATGTATATTAAACGTTGACTCATTAACTTTTTAATCAATAGTTCTTTGAATCAAGGTAATCCTTCGAAGTATCATAATTATTAGAGCTGAAACTTGGATTGGATTGGATCGAGTCTCAATAAAATCAATTCAACCCATGTAAAAAATTATTAAACTTAACCCTATCCGATCCAAATTGCTAACCCAATTTACTCAACTCGACCCGACCAAAATTTTTTACCCAACTCAATCCGAGCGCTATTTTATAACTTGGTGCACTCAAGTCGAGTCGGATCGAATAGCTTTTAAATTTCTCAACTCGACCCGATCTGACTTTCATGCGGGTTTATGTTTTCCCAACTTCACCCGATCCGAAATATACAAAAATATAACCCAAACTCATTGATTTCTCAGGTCATGTGGGTCGGATTTTAAATTTCACCCTATTGTTTATCATAGAATCTTATTTTGTGATCTTCAAATTCTTCTTCCAATGCGCTGCATCAGAAGACCTATAAAGTGTAAACCTTGACTTAATGAAAGTGATATTATATTGTAAAGAGAGATAAGTGGTTTTACAAAAGGCCAATCATTCTCAAAACTTTGGATAATGGGGTCACATATTTCCTTTTTTGGCAATGTATTGATAGTGAGGCACCTAAAAAGGGGTAGGAAAACAACTGGTGTTTTATATTATCAAATTTGCACAATGTTCGAAAAAACTTGATGAGAATTAAATTACTAGGAGTAGCGATCCTCATACGGGTATTTTATGTATACAGACACAGATTTTAACGTATGCCCCATTTGCCTTCTACGTGCCGTACCAAAGAAGAAGAAAGGAGAATGCATGAACAGTGCAATTCGGCTCTCCGAAAGTTCAAGTCGGAGAGCCGAAATTCATGAACAGTGCAATGTTCATGAATTCGGCTCTCTGAAATTTCAATTCGGAAAGTCGAAATTCATGAACAGTACAATGTTCACGAATTCGGCTCTCCGAAATTTCAAATCGGAGAACCGAAATTCATGAACAGTGCAATTCGGCTCTCCAAAATTTCAAATCGGCTCGCCGATGAACAGTAAAAATCAGTCCATTGAAATTTTACCCTTCATACGAAGGGAAAATTCGGAAATACTCTAAAACCCGTGTCGCTAACACGAAATGCCCATGGGAGGATCGCTCTCCAATTCCTAGTGACCCACACATCTAGTAAATTAATTCAAAGTCTTAGAACAAGATTCAAACCATTTGAAAATTGCAATAAAGTTTATTATTGTGTCTTAAAAAAAGTATATGAAAGCCATTGAGAATATTAAAAAATTTGGATTAGAAAAATAACTTCACTTCCATTTTTTTTCTCCATTTTCAATCAGCTATGCATTGGTGGAAAAAAAAATTAGATAAGAAGCTCCACTCAAAAAATGTCAAAGGCTACTTTTGAAATCAAGTTTTAGAACCAAGTTCGAATATTTGGATTTGTCTTGAATCAACACATTAATTTAGGATGAAGAAATACAAAATTTCTTTACTAGCTCTAAAGGCCCCTTGATCTAGGTGTATGATATTTTTTTGAGGTCTAAAGGTGTCCAGGCATCGCACCTAACTAATTATTTGGAGTGTGTGAAAACCCTCTATCCATATATACTGAGTAATTCGATGGGACCTTACTCTATACATATTCTCATGAAAAGTAGCTCTCCATTAAGACTAATGGTTTGAACTCAAGACCTTACTGTAGAAATCTTGATCTCAAACCAACTGGAATAACCCCTTAAGATTCATGGCGTATGATATTTGGAGTCACCTTCTCCTGGACACGTGGCTCAAAGTTTGGATGGTATCTTATAGCAATTGCCTATAACATTGTTTGGCCAAGAGTCTTAAATAAAACGGGCACCATCCGTTTCTAGTGTAAGGACCAAGGAAAAACACTCTTTGACTCTCTAGGAATTACCTATAATGCTAGGACTCTTGAGAGAAGTTCATGAAATCTATTTTTAAAATATTCTTAAATTCTTTAAAAAAAAACATACACAAGGAAAACCATTTGGACTAGGCTATTTGTCACCAAGATTTCATCTATTGTAGACCAAATTTCATCTTAAAAAATATTTTTTCAATATATTTTCCTCATCTTCATCAATAAAATGGAATGGAAGGACATGAGATGGTAGCCGCAAGTAACAAATATGAAAGATATTTTTTTTTCATGATGAGGAAACTTAACATCTCTATTTCTCTTCAAATGCGAGGACATTAGATAAAATTCTATATGCACAAAACACCCACAACCTACGGACATTTAGTGACTACGGGACTCAAGTTTGAAATGACTGTCACTTGAACTATCCCATGCAAAGTGATACTGATACTCCCTTCATCCCATTTTAGTTGTTTCATTTGAAATATTTGTATTTTTTAAGAAATTCTCTATATAAGACTATCATTCATGTTATCTCATCCATTTTCAACATATTTTATACTACTCAAATACAAATGTGACAACTATTTTGGGACAATTCCAAAATCCATATAAGACAACTAATTTGGGACAGAGAGAGTACTAAATTATGTCTTCAATAATTTGGTTCACCATTTCTAAATTTCAAAGTAAATTTATTCCACGATGAGCACTTAAAATGCGTAATCACCTTCTTTTCATACATTTTTTTTTTTTTTACCTCTACTTCCGAATGATTTTTTTTTGAAAAGCTTTTCGCTTTTATCTTTTTTATTAATGAATCTATTATGTGATCGTAGGTTCGAATCTTTGTAGAACCTTACAGTCAAAGGTTCCAGTTGCTGTTTGGATGTAAAGAAATACAAACCGAAGTTAATAATATTTGCAAAAATTGTGCTTCAAGGAATTCTAAATTTTGACAGAAGCTCAATTGGTTCCTCTATCATCATAAAGAATCAAATCTTACTAAGAATAAATTGAATAGTAACTCGCTCATCAAGAATCAAATACTTAATTAAAAACATATTGAATTCTCAAAATTTTATGAGAAATTTAATTGAAAAAACAACCACACATGTTAGAAATAATTCAAACTCAAGCAATTGACCAAAAGCCTTTATTTATACATGAGGTTGAAGGGAGAAAAAAATTAAAAACACAAATGGATGGGCATATGTACTTGGTTGGTATAAGATTGATCCTAAGATCCAACATCAGATAGAATGGTTCAATCAAGAGGTATAAATATCAGCCGATACATATCGTGTTGGCCGATATATATATCGAGTTTTAAAAGTCGATACATATCGGCCGGTACGATATATATAAGCCATACATGTATAACATCGGCGATATTGGCCGATATATCGGTCACGATATCACCGATATTATAATATCAGTGAAAAAATATAAAAAAAAAAGACGAAAATTTGATATTTATTTTTTTACAATTGTTTTTTTTTCTCATTCTTTGCTTAATCAAAACCAATAAAAATTTATGGTGACATTTCGGCTTTTAATGAAAAATAATGGACTTTCCTTTTTTTTTTTAGAAAATTTAATGGTGATTTTCGTTTTTTGATAAAAATTAATGGTAATTTTTTAAAACACCACGGACAATTAATGGTGTCTAATCAAAACCGATAAAAAATTATGGTTATTTTTTTATTAAAATTTAATGTTTACTTTTCGTTTTTCGATGAAAATTAATAATAGCTTAATCAAAATTGATGTAAATTTATGATGACTTTTCATTTTTTAATAAAAATTAATGGTGACTATTTAGAAAATGATAGAAAAATTAATGATGACTTAATCAAAATCGATGAAAATTTATTTTGAATTCTCATTTTTTGATAGAAATTTAACTGTGATTTTTCATTTTTTATGAAAATTAATAGTGACTTTTCAAAAAACAATGAAAAATTAATGTGGATTTTTAGAACTATTACATGAAAATGCAGCTATAAATACTTTTATATAACTAGGGTTTTCTCGAAGAAAAATATTAAATTTCCTATTTGTCATACTCTATAAAGTATGATATTATATGAGAATTAAAGGCACAACACAAGAGATAGACAATTGAAATGTATAAGGAAAAGATTAGACTGCTTATCAGTATAATTTATAATAAAAATAGATAAAAAAACAGTTAAAAAATTTGAGCTCTATACATAGGTTGAAAATTCAACTGAGATCTCGATTCAATTTTTTTTTTTTTTTAAATCTCTGTGGCTCTTTTGTTTTTGAAAAAATTTATCTAAAAAAATAAAAAGACAGTTTTTTTTTAAAAAAAAAAAAAAATATATATATATATCGATCGATATTCATCTAAATATCGGCCAAAGGCAGCCGCCCTACCTTCAACCAACATTATTAATTTTTTTTTAAAGAAATCAGTCGATATTGAGCGGATTTTTTTCTTCTATCGGCCACAGGGTTAGCCCAGAAAAATCTCTCCATCAATCGTCGGATGGGATAAACTAATCTTCTTCCCCATTCTCAATCGGACGGTCCACATTTCTCTCTCAAAACCCACCACTCGACCCCTTCTCCAAGAAATAGCAGCTATACATACTTTTCTATAACTAGGGTTTTCTCCCTCACTCTCCACACTCTATTTCTTTTTTCTTCTCTTTTATAATTTTTGCTTCTTCTCTGTTTTCGTCAGCAAGATGGGAAAGGGTCCGGGCCTCTACTCCGATATCGGGAAAAAGGCCAGAGGTATGGATTTTGCTTTCCATTTTCCCTGTTTCTTTTCTACATTCACTTATTTTATTCCGTTTCCGTTTTGACAGATCTTCTTAACAAGGATTACCAGAGCGACCAGAAATTCACTCTCACCACCTACACTGCTACTGGAGTTGTGAGTGTTCTTTGATTTTCCTTTCTCTATTCATCCTTCTTATTTATGTATTTTTTCTTGCATTAAATTTTTTTACTTTCGAAGAAAGCAGCGGAGAGTGAAATTAGTAGGAAACTGAATTCCGTGGCAAATGGTTGTGCAGAAATGTAGTATTAGGAACCATTTGGGTCTTTTTTTTTCCCCTTGTTTAGGGGATGTTTGTCAAATGAAGAGCATAGAAAGTGAGACCCTTCTCTCTTCTTCCATAGAATAAAGGCTTGTCCTATGGACATAAAAATGAGGCATGCCCCTTCTTCCAAGGCATCCATTTCCCTTGGGAGATCAGAAATTTTATCAGGAAAAGAGGGTGTTTTTCCTCGCGACAAGACAGCGTTTTGTTCATTTTCAAAAGAAATAAATATTTCGACGCAAGTAAAAGAAATGTGGGGTTTTACGGCCCAGACATTTCACAGTGCCTGTTAGATGACATTGCTGGAATCAAAATGCAATTCTTTTCTGCAGAATTGATTTCCTTGAGAAAAGTGAAGGTCCTATGCATCTCCATTTTTTGCACGGAAACCATTTCTGAGTGGCCCATTGTTTGAGAATTTTGAGACAACGGCTAGCATTTGGAGGCCCTTTTCGTTGGAAAATGGGTTGATTTCCACAAGCACATGGAAATCAAGGCCAATCCAGATCTGGATTTTCCAGCAACTTGTCGGTTGATGTGATTTCTGTCTTCCATTTTCTTGAGTATGATAGAAAGATCAGGGCCTCTATTAGGCATTGTGGGTTTTCCCTTTCTCATCTTTTCATTATGCAATTCTAGGACATGAGTACAGGTTCTCTCTGTATTCCATGAGTTTGAAGTGGAAAGAGCTATTTGAAGAATCCCTCTAGAAGTTGAGGAAAAAGGATTGAAGTGCAGCTGGTTGCATTCAAACCATAGTTCATAAACTCGGAACTTGAATCGACTCAATTTTTCACCAAGTTGAGTCAACTTAAAGACTTGGGCAAATTTTATCAGGGTCAAAACTTCAGATCCTGGTCAAATATTTTAAAATAATATTATTTTATATATTTTACATATATGTATATATGTTAAAAAAATTTAAAAAATAAAAATCACAAAACTATGAAATAAAAAGGCATCACTCAATAATATTAATCATGAATTCATTAATAATAATCATAATTTATCTAAAAAAAATCACTCACTAGTAATAGTCATGGATTTATTAAATCGGTTCCTCTTTGTTGTTACCGTTAGGTGCTGCTTTATTTCGGTTTTTCTCTTTCTGTCTTATCTGGTTTCTTCATTATTTAGATGTTTAATTTTGTGTTGCTGTAGGCAATCACTTCAACAGGAACAAAGAAAGGTGACCTATTTTTAGCTGACGTCAATACTCAGCTGAAGAACAAGAACGTCACTACCGACATCAAAGTGGATACAAACTCTAATGTAATTATTTATTTACCCAATCTCTTGAAAACTAGTGATTTGTTTAATTGTCTTTGGCAGCTAGTTAATATGTATCCACTGCCTTATGTGAGCTATTTCTTGAATGTGGGAACAGTTGCAGGTCTGTCATGGATGCTAGGTGTCTGATCGTGGTCTTAATTGCATTGAATTATGTTATATAACATCTCCATAGTAAGGGTGTGTTTGGCAATTGATAGATTTTGATCTAGGAAATTTTGAAAATAGGAGAGTGGGAGTAAATGTACTCATATCCTAGTAGATTAAAAGCCGGGCAAAAGGGAAAATGCTTTCTTTATCAATTATCACTCAGTCTATTCTCAACATAACAAACTGATTGATGTAAGCTTGAGCTTCATCTAAGTAGTGATCTAAGCTACTCATGTTTCTACTGTTAAGCTTCCTACCCAGATACAAGTTCTTTGCTGCTGAATTTTACGACCATCAGATCAATGTGAAACTGCTGGAGTGGGCCTCACCTGCATTTTTAGACTTGTTAGGATGCTGTTGCATCAAGGGGAGGCATTTTCCTGCACTAAATCATATCTCACATAAGATAAGAAAAGAGAGAAGCAGGAACTAAAGGTCGTGTTTTGGCTGTGATGGGGAATCGACAGCACCAATGGTAAAGGAAAAGCTGCCTGTGGCCTGCCCTTTCAGCCCAATCCGGTAACCTTCAGGAATTCCTCTCATACTTCCCTTTTGAACAGGGGGGAAGAAAGAGAGATGGCTGAGAGGGAGAGAAATCATTGGTGGGGAAAGAGACAGACCAGAGAAAGAGGTAGAGTGATCTTCAATGAGAGAGATGCATTTGGGAATAGAAGAGAAGACAGAAATCTGCAAGGTTATAGAGAGACAGATCTGAGAAGAGAGTGACAGAGATACTTGCTAGGAGCAAGACAGATCTGAGAAGAGACAGATACTTGCAATGAGAGAGTGAGATTGCCCACCTGGTTTGGAGCAAGAGAGGAAATATCTCTCCAATCTTTTGAGATTTTTGTTTACGAAACATGTTATGTTATGAAATTATAGGAAAGATAAGTGAGATTGTTGTTGAGCAAGAATTTATATTGGCTTGCATTTTTCTCAAATAATAGAACCACAATGATGTTTTTGTTTTATAGCATGTATAGTTGGCATATAAGATAAACATTACCCATTCTTTGCCATATTTTTACCATATATGCATGTATTGAATTTTTTATGTCTCTTGTATGCTGTTGTATTTTTCCTCCTTTATATTGTCTGTTTTACATTTCTTTGTACTTCTGTTTGGTTGCATATCAGGATAGATAAATACCACACATCATATTGAACTAATTTTTCTGTATTAAGGTGGTTTAACTTAATGTGCAATGTATCTTCATTTAATTTCAATTTTCATTCTACTAACGATGTTTGCCTTGCAGAAATTCCTTGTTCTCATAGCCAATATACCTCTTCAAACATTGTTGGGAAGTCAACTACATTTTCTATGGTACCAAAATCATTTGGTTGGTGGCTGATGGCTCTTCTAATGTTTTTCCAGCTTTTTACTACTATTACTGTTGATGAACCTGCACCTGGACTCAAGACAATTTTTAGTTTCATTTTTCCTGATCAAAGATCTGGGAAGGTGAGAGCTCTCTTCCTAATATTTCTAGGTTTCAGTTTCTTTGTGATCTTTAATTTTCTAGATTTGTTCTCTCGTGAATGGACAGTAAAAGTTATTTTCGTTCTTTAGCAGATGCAGAAATGGTTACAATTTCTAAACACCCCTCTCCCTCAAACAAAAGAGGGTACTGTAGCAAAGTTCTGATTGAACTTGTATATAACTCTGAGATGGATACCAAATGACTAGTTTAATCTTTTTTAAATTGGTGGCATAAATTCTATTTTATTATTAGTATTTTCTTTTTTAACTCAATTGGTGGACTAAGATCACTTGAATATAATAATTAATACTATGACACGGGTACGAGTGCATTGGACAGTGTGGTGTGATAGTTGAGTTGTTGGGTACTTCCGGTCAAATATTTTTGGGGATTTTTAGCTTATTGTTGGTTTTTTTATGACATTAGTTGGATTATACGGATATTGGATATAGTATTGGCATATTAGCTTTATATATTGGAAATTTGAATTCCAGTGTAATGGTTATGTGCTCTTATATTCATTTACACTTGACATGGAAAAAAAACATTGGATATTTTCTCCTCTTACTATTTAGATGTCTTTTATGTTATTTCCTATGCTACATAAATACTTCAAAATGTATGACATACCCGTATGGACACTTGTAGATACTTGCACCCATGTTGGACAGTTGTAGACACTCATACCTGTCCTTCATGGACTCTTCTAGGAATTTTTAATATGTTTTAAGATGAGTATAATATTATAACACATTTCCCCTTTTAAAGCTTTTGTCACCTAAATGTTTAGAGTAAAACTAGTATATTATTTTCTATTGCTATTATTTTCACACCTTATTTTCATTTAAAATAAACTTAAATTTATTTTATTTAAATTGTGTCCCTGTGTCTTAATTTTTTGGAGTCATCGTGTCCGACATCTCGCGACACTTGTACCCGTACTCATGCAATTTAGGTTTTTTCATATATTTATTTTTATTTTTTGGGGAAAAACTATGAATCTTACAGTTTTATGATTTACAAGTCACAATTTATGATTCAAGTTATGTTACAATTTTGCGTTACAATTTGATTTTTACAACCTTTTTTTTTTCACGTTAGGTAATCATTGAATTGGGGTGGTAGATTTCCTAAAGGAGAATGAAATTTTAAGGGACAGCATTGTATAATGTTATTCACTTGGATTAGAGGCTATGAGTTTTTAGGAGCAAAGGACACACTTATATATCTATGTAATTCATCTTGGGTGATGCATACAATTCTTCTCTCAATGAATATTTTTTTGCCATCTTGCAAAGTAAAGACAGAAAAAAAGGATTTTGTATGTAGAACTAAAATTAATATGAAAAAAAAACATTACAGATAAACTTAGAAACTTCATCTAAAAAATATGTTAATAAGTACACGCATACCAAAATTAGAAACTACAAGAAATCCGGCCTGGGATTCCTTCTCCCCCGACCACCCCCCCCCCCCCCCTCCTTTCCCTTTATTTTGAGATGGAAACTGATTACATGACTAAATCTGCATCCTTTGTGTTAGTACCAATGAGCATTTGCTGCCAATCGTGCTACAAGTTCCTGTTTGTCTGGTTATTGTTTTACATGTCTTTTGCTGTTTCTTTTGAAGGAATTTATATCATATGCTTTGTTTCTTGCAACTCAAACATTACCCACTCATTATGTGTTACCTGTTTTCTATCAATTTGTCAGTTTTACACCTAGTTGTCAATTTTGTTCTGTTTTGGCCGGAATGGACAGAACATTCTGGATCCTATTGAAAAACTGAATGGAATGGGTTTAGTTTTGGTACCAGGTTCTGTTCCAGTCCATTTCATCCGTACCTGTTCTACTCTACTGATTTTGTTTTCTTTAATTGTTTTAGATATGCATACGAAATCTAACCTTACTACTAAAAAATAGACTTCATGAGCTACAATTGAGTCTAAAATTCATTTCAGACTGAAATTTGGTGCAGTTGTAGTTTATGAAGTATATTTTTAATTCACATGGTTTATTTTTAATGTATATGATGAAAATTTGGGAAACATAGAATGGACCCGATGTGCCTATTATATTAAGTTCTGACCTTTAATTTTGAATAAAATGAAAATTCAAGTTTATTTCTTGGGTATTTTTTTGGATCTTTTGTGTGATTAAATTTTATCTTATTCTTATTAGAGAAAATTCAAACATTCTTGAATTAGTATTTGATAATTACACTATTATGAATTGAAATAAAAAATAGCTATTTAATGGTAGTTTTTTCTATTCATTTAGGTTAGTGTAAAATGCTGAAAATAATTAATTTAAATATATTTATAAGTTTGTATTATTGTTTTCGTATTTAATTATTTTTTTACTTTAAAAAAAAATTACGCGGCCTTTTCCGAAACGGAACACTGAAATAGTCGATATGCTGAAGCGTTCCGTTATAAGGATCAAGGCAGAAGAGGTTCCGGAACGGATCTGATAACTATGGTTTTACATGGTATGTTGCCTAATGCAATTTATTTCTGTGCATTTATCTTGTTCAACATGTCAAAAATCCTCATCATCCATGTATGTATAAGACATTGGGTAGCAGACTAACAAGATGCCATATTGTCATGGCCTTCCACTTGTGTTACGATAAATGTTTTATATCTGTGCATCCTTCTGCACAACTGGAGTGATGGATGTTTGCCAATTTAAATGAGTTAGTGTGATCTCTGTTACACGATTGGAGCCAAGGAATGCACACCACTATATAGACTTATGCATGTAGCATTAGAACATGGAGGAAAAAATGTACAAATAGATTTTGGTTTCTGCTTTGGCATGTTGCTGGCCGGCATTTGAGTTTATGCATATGATTTAGTTTCAGTTTGTAGCACACTCGCACTTGATATATCTCATCCTATGATGTCAATTCCATTCTGTTCTGCTGGAACATTGTGGTTTTAATCAAATGGAATAGATTGCGAGGTATATAGTTCTGCTAGCTGTTCCAGCCCATTCCATTCAGGTCCACGATGTTTCATCTGCAATGCACCCCGTTCCATTTCATAGTTTTGCTTTTATTTCTTCATTATCACAAAATAGCTTATCACATTTGAGTGTAATATGGTAAATCAATTCAATCCCTAAAATTCTAACTCTTGAATACTAAAGTTCTGTTCGTGAGAGAATTGGGAAGGGATGGACTGGGAAGCGGCTCATGTTGGGAGGTATCATACCACTGGTTGTAATGGTGCATTTTGCCCATTAGAAAAATCAACCGTTAAGATTTAAAGTAGTTTATAGCTATAAGTGGGCTAAATTTCTGTCCAAAATCAATTTAAAGTCCCTTTTCCGTAATGGTTAAAATTAATAGGTACCTTAAAAAATAAGATGCATAGTGATTTTGAACACTAAGTTGAAATCTTGAGCTGAACATCTGGTTCAGCTATAGTTCATCAAGTCTCCTATAAATCTGAGCAGTTGGTTTTTTTATTGGAATTTAAAAAAAAATAGAAAAGGTAAAACAGTCCAGGTATGACCCATGTGACTGGTCTCACCTGATCTGGTCTCCATCTGTTCTTTTTAAAATAATTATTTCACTTAATATACAAATTAATTCTCTCTCTTTGTTTTACTCACACCCCTTTTGTTTATTATTGAGCTCTACCTCTCCTGGAAGTTTTTCTAACATTTATTTTTGACTTCTGATTAGTAATTTCTAATTGTGAATAAATGAGTATATGATGCTCACATCATCGTGGTGAAGTTACAAGCATGATATGGACATTTGATTTGGTGTTTTTCTTTTATGTAGATTGGCATTAAATGATGAAAATTATTAAATTCTAACATTTATTTTAGATTTTAATTATTTTTCACATATTTTTAATTATTTTTATTTCATTTCTTTTTTGGAATGGATGCTGGAATGTCCGAACGTTCTACCAGATAGAGTTTGACAGATTTATTCTGATCTGAAATTTCGATGGTTGTGGTTACAGGTGGAACTCCAGTACTTGCATGACTATACAGGGATCAGCACGAGCATTGGCTTGACTGCAAACCCCATTGTTAATTTCTCTGGTGTTGTTGGAAACAATTGTGTCGCCCTTGGAGCTGATGTCTCTTTCGACACTGCAACTGGAAGCTTGACCAAATACAATGCTGGATTGAACTTAACTAATGCTGACCTCATTGCTTCCTTGGCACTGTGAGTAATCTGTTAAAAAAAAATGAGTTATTTTCTGATTTCCAAAAGGGGAGGATAAAACGTAGTAGATGAAAACTAAGACCATTGGTGATTTGGCAGGAATGACAAGGGGGACACACTGCGTGCTTCTTACTATCATATTGTCAGCCCACTGTCAAACACTGCAGTGGGTGCAGAGTTGTCTCACAGCTTCTCAAGTAATGATAACTTGCTTACAATTGGAACTCAGCACTCACTGGATCCATTGACAACAGTCAAGGCCCGTCTCAACAACTATGGCAAGGCAAGTGCCCTCATCCAGCATGAATGGAGACCTAAATCTCTCCTCACCATCTCAGGAGAGGTGGACACCAGGGCCATTGAGAAGAGTGCAAAGATTGGCCTGGCCTTGGCTCTCAAGCCCTAGAGATGCGATACGGTTAAAGACTGGAACTCTAGGGACCCTTCTTTAGTATGTTTAGTCATCTTTTAAGTAGCATTGATGGAATTCTCCTGTTTGCCTTCATTGATGGTGGGCATGTAAAAATAATTCCCGCCACTGGACGGGACCAGAGCTCTTCCCAAATTTTCCATTCCCTGACCCCTTTTGAGGATTCAATATGGCTTTGGAAAGATTGTCTTGAACTTTCATTGTCAGGGATGCCATGCCATGTTTTTTTTCTCTAATAGCTACTATAAAATGTTTTGCTTGCCAGTTGGATGGAATTATATGGTTGTTCACTTGCCAGTGGCAGAGGTTTGGCAGATGTTTCCCATCTGGTAATTCTCTGAGTTGAGTCAATTTGGCAAAAACTTCTCAAGACATGCCAGTTACTTGATGCTCCAAACTTGTTAAGGGGGCCATCAGATTAAAGGGCTCATGTATGGATTTTTGTTTATCCAGTTGTCCCTAATGTAAATGACCCATGACAACAAAGGGCTATAACCTATTCATTCATCCTATTCATGTAGTACAGGGAAATTTAGTATTTGTGGTTTTTGTTTTAATTATATTGCAGAGGTTTAAATTTTGGCTTATATACCAAAGGGGTTTGAGTGATAGCCAGGAACTCGCTTCAAGAAGCGGGAGTTATTCCACTTCCAAACGTCATTCTCCATAGAGTTATTGGTGTGTAGGTAGGGAGGTTTTGCATATGCTCTAAAGATTCGTCGTGTTCTCTAAGACGCCTGGGCATCTGCATCGTAAAAAAGGTTTATTGGCCATTATTTTGGTCACTTTGTGCTGGCCAATAAGGTTTTTGAGCCGAGGTTTTTCACCCACCACCGCCACCACCCCTTCTCTCTATTTACTTTGTTGTCGTTAGCTGAGTCAATTACCAATATACATTAATTGGTCGTGTATTGTATCCAACTTGTCAAAATTAGTCGAAGGATGGGCATATATGTTTTTGGCCTTACAGAGATGCAAGCATCAAAGTTTGAGTTTAAATGGGCTTGACAGAATCCACTTCAACCCACAATCGCGTTGGCTTCAAAAAGTTGACATGTTTGATATGTTTCATACAGGTTAATATGTTGGTCTATATAGTGTTCATATCTTGTACAATTCATTTATGGTACACAGAATATTTAATCAAACGTATAATAATTGTCAATATTTGCATCTTGATTTTATATTCTCAATATGTAATTTTTTGGTTAGAATCAAATTCACAACCTATGAAGTTTGAACCACTGCGTCAGCCTTCATCCAAACTCAAATGAGAGGGCAGACTCGGAATGATTTAATTAAAATTGATTTTGAATTTCAAATTCTATTTGAAAAGTTGAAATTGCTTTTCAAGTTGAGATTTAGTTTGAATGAATGCATAATTACTTGTATTTTGAATTATATTTGCAAGCCATATCGCTGTTCGATTGGTGCTAATTATTTGTTGTTTGGATTGGATGCAAGTAATAGGACAAGTGCTGGGCAGCATTGATACAGAGGATGATAGATTGATCTGATAAAAATATAATTAAAATTGAAAAATATTTCTTTGATATGCAACTTGCGATATTTTTTGTCATGCGATGATGAAATGATAAGCAGATAAAGTAAATGCAAAGGCAAGGTGTATATGTTTTTTTGATGACCAAAGGCAAGGTGTATATTAAGTAAATGTAATGGCTACTCTTTATCTTTTATATTTAATTTTAATTGCAAACATGCCCTTTTATCATATTTAATGTCCAATTAAAGAGTTGAAATCATTTCAGTGAAATATATTTTTAAATTTTTTTATGGAAATGGCTGCGCAATATGGTTGGATGAAATATAAAGATGATCGCATGGACATGAGGTGGATGATGTTCCACATACATCTAATCATGCCCACTATGTAATTTTAGTTGTTGAAGAATGACTTTAATAAACCTATATTTTTTTATAGGTCATCTCGTGGAGATAAGACTATATCCAGCTTATGCCAATATAATTTTTATACAATTAAAACAATTATATGGCTTTGTCTACTTTTTATAAGTTATTGTGGTATATTACCGATCTAAATTTTTATTTCCTTCAAAGAGCTGATCCTGATTGATTTTTTATTTTGAGAATTTAACTCATTCTTCTTCCATTTTTTAACTTTTTGATTGATTTAATGGGGTTGTCTGAGGCAACCTCTATTCTCTCTATTTTAGGCATTTGATCTTTAGTGTTTGGTGATTCAATTTCCAGAAATATAAAACTATGCATGGTAAATTGTCACATTTTAGTTTTATTAACTTGAGTTCTAACTCAATTTATTTCATCACATTGATTAAATTTGAATTCATTTTTCATGTTTCTTTTCCTATTTGCATTAGCTGTCCATTCTATCTTTACCAAGAACATATGGTATAAGACATTTCGGGTTCTTTTAGATAATTCATTTATTATTGGGAGAGAGAGAGAATTTCAATAAAGGAAAAGAAGAAGATTTTCCTCAGTTGAAAATAAGATTTTTAATGAAAAATATAAACGTCGAGTTTTCATAGTCCAACATGATGCAGGAGTTTTTGGCGTGTATCAGGTAGCAAAGATTGTACCAAAGATAAATTTTTTATGGAATTAATTTCCTCAAAGAATTAGCAAACAGCCCCAAGTCAATGATTACTCATGGGAGAAGTCGTTTGCTAATATCTATCCTTAAAATACTGAATTGATCTTCCTAACTAAGTCTGCGAATACACAAAACTACCCGTAAATCTCATCTAAACTCAACCCACATTGAACCAGGAATTTTCCTAGTAAGGTCTATGACCATTTATTTATTTATTTTTCTTCTTTTGACTATTTGGGATTCAAAGTGACAACAGGGACACTTTTGGGCACAAGTGAGTTTAATTTCTGATACCAAATCATTGATTGGTAAACAATATCTAAACCCAAATCAGTTGAACAAGAATTAGACTCTGGAAGAGGCCGAAAGAGGCCCCTATAAACTCATAGGAAGGTTTGGTATATGCCAATACTGGGAAAATTGAATCATATCTTAAAATTGTTAGACATCTTAAATTGCAAATCGTCTATCATAAATCATAAAATCGTAAGATTCACAAGTGTTTTCCCTAAAAAATAATATAAAATATATCTAAAATGTAACAATATGAGTAATTCTTCAACTGTCATTCAATATAAAGTGAATATTATATAATTAATTCATTGGAGCTCAAATTTGAATGCTCCAACTGCTAAAAATATAATCCAATTATAACGTAAAAAGTCAATAATGAACAAAAAAATTCAAAAAAAATTGAAAGGTCTTAGATGTCCATCAACTCATGTTTTAAAACCATTAAAACAAAATGTTTCAAGCTTTCATATTCCTAATAACCCTATAATTCTATTGTTTATACGAATCGTTCTTCTTATCATATCGTATCAATTGTGTATCATAAAATTTTAATAGCAATGGTGTATAGAAGAAAATCAATCTATATGGCTGGAAGGTTTGACATTCACTTGGAATGCAAGCTGGATTAAGAACCTCTTCTCAAAGGCTAAAATATCGCTTTTGAATTATACTATACCGGCCATAAAGGCCGATATCTCGGATACCGGCCGAGAACATTCTGTCTCATCTGATTTTTTATTTTTTCAAAAAAAATCCAAAAAAATTATAGAGAATGCAGAAAATTATGAACTTATTAGATATGTAATTTTTTCATTAAATATTGGTCATTTACATGTTCAAATATTTCTTTTAAGATACGAACTCGAGAAATTTAAATGTTTTTTAAAAAATGATGAAAAATTACAAAAAATTATAATAAAAATTTAAAGTGATCATTAAATTGTTTATCATTATTTTCTTATGATTTTGAATTCAAAATTGTGATAAAATTTTGGAAACTTTAGCTGAAATTTCTTTTAATTATGAGTTTTCCAATTTTGGATCAACCAAATAAAGAAAAATATAGAAAGGAAAAAAAATCAGCTAGAAGCTCTTTTGACTCAAGGTATAAGTTTCTAAAAGCAAATGAATTTTTAAGAATACTTCAGACCAAGCATTTGCAACGTCTAACTTGTAATTTCTTAAAAACTCGACATTTTATCAAAGGATAAAATGGACTCAACTAATTTATTAAATGGGCTTGTATTGGAGGAACCCATTTATTAGTTGGTCAATGCACCCAACCCAAACTCTGCTTTAAAACATTTCATAGAAATTAAAATTTCGTAGATTTCAGAATTCCAAATCAAATAGAAATCCAATAGCGGGAATTAAACAACACTATAAATTCTAGTTCACCGAAGAATTCCGAGTGAACCCACCAAGCAAGCTTTGAGGCTTGAGTAGTATTTCATATAATCATTACAAGGAGCTTTGATCCAAGATAGATATTCTAGATGATGTTTCGATAGAAAATGAGTGCTTAAATTCTGGGAAAAGATGGGATTATGTGATGGATGCCATATGTGGGTGGATGTATGTGGACAGGTGCGAGGTACTAACAGGTTACAACAATGGTAGTCTACCGTGAGAGGTCATAAGTTCCACATCGGAAATAGACTGGTGCAACTGGAGGTTCATAAGTAGGATGCTTACACTTCATTGTATGAGGCCTTCTCCTAAAGGAAGCTTGGGAAAACAAAACCATGTACTAATATGGGCTGGTAAAGTAGACAATATCTATACAAGTGAGAAGTGGGTCGAATCGTTATAGGTTCATTTTGAATAGTATACAAAATTGACTGCTTGAATTAAGTCACCATCTATCCCCATTTTTCTTATTTACAGTGATCACTCGAGAGTGTCACAATGTGGTTTGCTTCGGGAATTTCAAACTATATTTACTGTGTTTCTTAAATCACACCATCACTTTCTTTGGAGCAAATGAAAAATAAGTGGAAAATGTATTCAAAATGTAGTGTAGGCTTGACAGTGAATGCATCAAAGAGTTCCATTACAAGTGTTCATCTCCAAGAGTCATATCAACAGGTTGTGTTTGGCAATTGTGAGATTCTAAATCTATTCTCACCCATGTGGAAAATGGGCCGGGCTTATGTTGTGTCAAGCTCAAGCCCAACTGGCTCAATGAAAGCCCAAGTCCGATAGAAAATCCTGAAACTAGACTAGTATTTTCAGTATTTAAAATAACATTAACAAAAAAATAATTTAAAAAATAAGTAGAAAGTTTCAATGAGATGAAATATTTAAATCAGAAAAATTGAAAATGAAAAATGAAGAAAGTGATATAAAAATAAAAAATAGAAAATTCCATATTTAAAAAAAAAAAAGGCATTTAAATCGGGCAAGGTCAAAAATGAGTTTTCCCGAAGATGAAGAAGTGGGTTTTCTACAACACATGAAAGAGGAAGGAGGAGGAAGGAGATGAGTGGCTATTTTCCAATAATATCCTAACCTTTTAGTTAAAAGGTAAGGATATCAAAGTCTTTTTCAAGTTAATAACTTCAAATTATATTTTCCATTAATATATTCACCTTTTATCCAAAATAAAGTGTATGATAGTCTTTTAAAACTCAGGAAAAGAGGAAAAACAAGGAGAAAGTGGAGTGTAATACGGTTTAACAAAAGAACATCAATTAGAGTGAAGGACATGGTTTGTGATGGGGATGAGAGGGAAAAATAAATAGAACACAAACAAAATCCTAAATAGAGGGATAATGGGTTTGATGATGATGATGACACTGCTTTGCCCCCTACATCACGGCAACCATAAGAATGCTGGGCATGATTCCTAGCAATAATTGAACATAATGAGCAACCCAAACAAGCAAATCAATGTTCCAATATCCATGTATACAAACCAAAGCTCAAAACATATTTAATGCTTAATCATGTAAGAAAGTAACTTATCTCTCTCTCTCAATAAAAAAAAAAAACAAGCAACAATGCAAACTGACTCCATAACATGCATTTTACCAAGGGCAAATGCAAGTGCAACAATCAACATTCAAGACAAACTGATATACAAACCTCGTGGGTCTATCCACGACACGCTTTCTACATCTATGAACCATCAGATTTATGGGTGACTGCTAGATGCCTGAAGTAATCCATCTCGGATCTGCTGGGCTATGTCACGCACAGCACCTGGTCCATGGGGGATGAAAACAGCAGAAGATTTGGAGGAGGCACCAATTTCTTTCATGGTATCAAAGTATTGAGTAACCAAAACCATATCCATGACATCCTTTGCACTTGTCCCAGGAACATTAACAGAAAATCCAAGCACACTATCTCTTAATCCATCCACAATTGCTTGACGCTGGCGCGCAATACCCAAACCTGAAAGATACTTGGACTCAGCCTCACCCTCTGCTCGCTTAATTTGAAGAATTTTTTCTGCTTCAGCCTTTTCGGTTGCTGCCAGCCTGAGCCTTGCAGCTGTGAAAAATTACCCATTTCAGAAATGAAATTTGGAAGAGCCATTGTAATATAAAAAACATAACATAAAAAAGTGAATATGCCCATAAATCTATACGGTTTATATAGTTGGCTGTAATGGTTAAGGTAACCATCTGTTCAGTCAATCATGCAAGATTTTTGCTGTCATACTGATTACCTCATTTTGCCGACCCAAATGGAGGTACCAATCTGGTCTGAAAGGGAGCTAATTCTTCTGATTCCAGTAAAGTGTACAGATCAGGTCAAAAGGGGGTATTAAAGGTCCATTCTTCTAATCCAGATCTAGATGCAGGTCTAGCACAAAAGGGAGAGGGAGTTGACCTCTTACTGGATCAGGCACAGGGTGTGCATATCCGAAGGATCCTCATGAAGGAGAGAGATTGATAAGGGCGACAGTGCAAGGCACAGATGGGAGTTTTTTTTTGAAACATTAGCACAGATGGGAGTTATCTTCTATACATTGCTCAGTATTATTTATTGATTATTTTCTTTTGCTGATTCAAGTTGGTCACTTCCATTTTCTCTTCTCCAAAACAAAATCACGTCATCACCTAATTTACATGGACAATCTTTTGTCTTTGGTACATGATAATAATGTCAATAGACAACTATGCAAATGAACAGAGCATTCTTTTCTTCTAAATCATCTTGCCAAGTAGCAACCTGAGAATGGTACTGTAACTCAGATAACTGGAAAGGGAAATGTTACCTGCATTTATTTCGTTCATTGCGTTTCACATGCTCATCTGGCTCAATATCAGTGATGAGAGTCTGAACAATCTCAAACCCATACGCAGACATAGCCTGTAGAACAGATAAGGGAAAAACAAGTGAAACAACAGAATGACAGATGATGAGTTCCAACTTCTAAGATATGCATCTATCCTATAAGATTGTTCATATGGGCAAGTCAGATATGGAATTTGAACTGAATTTTGGGTCTTGGTTGAAGCTTATTCAATTCTTTGTACCCAGGTCCAGGTCCAACCATGGACAGCCCCATTAGAGAAAACCAAACTGAGTACCTTCTCAAGTTCCTCTTCAACAGCCTTTGCAACTTCATTCTTCTGCTCAAAAGTATCATCCAAGTTAAGCTTTGGGACACTTGCTCTGATTACTGAAAATGGCAAGAAAAGTCTTAGTTTTCATTAGACAACTGTCGGTGATACTGCTGTTTCCAAGGTAGCAATGGAGCATGAACATATACTAGCAAATAATGAAATCAACGTTGGTTCCTCCAAAGATGGTTAAGATGCTCTGAGTATTAAAAGAGTTTTTTTCTTTTTCTTTTAACTGACAACATCTAATGAAGTAATGAAACGCCCGGGTGAAAAATACTTAGAGTTCAACCAGATTATTTGCATGTATGCATCCAGATTTGGAGTTTCCGCTCATACCATCAAACACATATGCTTGGATTTGACTCCTGGTATTGCTGAGCTTATAAAATGCATCACTAGCTTTATCAGCAAGAGCACGATATTGGACAGATGCCACAACAGTAACAAATACATTATCCTGAAAATGAAAAAAAAAAAAAAAAAAAAGCATGTCCATCACCAAACAGCGTAAACAAATAGAAACATTTACAGTGAACTTAGTACAGATAAAATATGGAATTATAATTCTTGGTAGATTATGTGCAGTTCAATGGTAATTTTTTTAGACTCAAGCCACTGAAAAAAGATGATTCAAGCATTATGTTGTGGAGCCCTGATACATTTCTAAAACTGAAACACCACCTCATTATGTATGCCCACATAAGATGACACCACCAACATGAATATAGAAAATAAATCAGATAATATAAAATTATTGGCAAGCCAATGTACAATTTAATTCTTGTTTATGGTGAACTCATGGCATCCAAATGCATGTTTCCTGACAAACAGTATAGGTATTAGTTAATGCAAAGCCTCCAGATGTAACAGAATGTCCTCAAAACACTTGTCCCTGAAGTCCTCGAGTGATAGCTACAAATTGATGAAATCAATGTGAAAATACTGGATCCTTAGCAGTTTTTTTAATCATTTGGTTTACTGAAACTCTTTAGGGTATATGAAAGCCAATTAACTATAGCATAAAAGATCCCCTGTAACAACAAATTGAAAATATCAATAAGTAAAAAGAGAAGTATACTTGTATGGGCAATATTTAAAACAATCCATTCAAAATAGCTTTCAGACCAGCTAATCACTTGGTGAAGGTTATTTTTAAAAATAATCTAGACCAGTTAATGATTCGGTGCAGATTATTTTAAAAAAATAATCAAGACCAGCTAATGACTTGGTGCAGAGTATTTTTAGATTAATTCCCAACGGGTTTTGCTGAGGCTTCTTTCTCTCAGGTCAGTAGTTTGGATGTATGGGACTGCTGTTCAGGTGCAAAAATGAAGAAAATTAATCTTGCTATCTCTTGGTCTGCCCCTCCAGCTGGTAAGTTAAAACTAAATTTTGATGGCAGCAGCTTTTACACCTTTGGGTAAAACGGGCTTTGGTGGGGTGATTAGGGATTCTGGGGGCAATGAGTGCATGTCCTTTGCTGGTCCTCTTTCAGAGGCCCATGCTATCTTTGGCAGAGCTTAAGGCAGCATGGTTAGGAGTAAGACAGCTAAGAGAAATGGGTAATAGAGAAGATATCATAGAGAGAGACTCAAAGGCTGTGATTCAATGGATGGAAGGGGGCACCTGTTGGGTCAGGTGGAAGAAATTAGAATACCATAGGCAGATCTAAATTTCAAGTGTCTCACATCAGTAGAGGAGCTAATGAAAGAGCTGATCAATTGGCCAAGGAGGGGCAAATATTCATTAAACCAGAATTTTTTAAGATTGTCATGATAGTTGGCTGCTTTTATGTTTTCCTGAGTTTCTTCTTTTTATTGTGTTTCCCAGTCCATGAGGCTGCATGTCCAGCTAGCTTTTTTTCTATTTAATAAAATCACACTCTTTCAAAAAATTTTAAAAAAAAAAAACACTTCGATAAGACACAGGTAAAGTCATATCCTTTGAGTGTTAAATGTATAATACATGTCCGGTACAGATTTACATATAATACATTTAAAAACACTTCTATTAAACAAAACCTTGGGTCGTCCCAATGCAAGACTTAACTTCAAGTAGCTATAAATCAACACAATGGGCTTTATGATATGGAAAATCACTTTGCCATTTGACATTGTTTTGATTGCAAAATTCAACTCCCTTTCTTCTTCTTCTTTTGGGGGGGGGGGGAGGGGGAGGGGGGGGAAGTGTCAAATGACAAATTTTAATTGAAGTTTCCATTTCCAATAAATTCTATTTAGGGGCATTTTAGCTGTTTTAGGAGTCAAGAAGGATTTGGTGACCAAATCTACCTACTAATTTATCATGTTCTATAACCTTGTATAGGATAGCTCAACTAGTAGGCACTTTGGCTCAGGAACTAGAGGTCCAAAGGTTCAAATCCCGATGCCCGTGGCTTATAAGGGGTTGTGTGTATCTGGAGTTTTACCCAATGCTCTCGTACTCAGGGAGAGGTGGGGGTCATGAGGTTCTTCGTCATCAAAATAAAATTATAATCTTCTATATGAACTAGGTTTGCTTAGCAAATTTCACCATCTTTGGAGAATTGCGCTTATTTAGGGTTTCATGTGGATTGGTAGGTCAATGATTAGGATACATTTAACACTTAATAATAAAAAAGTATCTCACATGTCACATCATGTGTTTAATTGGCACATGTCAGTCCTTGATACAGTATCTGCTATAGTTTTTGCTATAGTACCCACTACAGTGACTGCTACAATAACATGCTAAGGTGTCTCGCTACAGTACCCCTTTTAGAATTTTTTAGTTTTTTTGCAGTTTAAGCAATCTCTATGTTTTAGTTTAATCCAAATCTGATAATTCTTAATTGATGGGATGTAGAGAACTCTTTATAAGCTGCTTTGGGATCGAGCACGTTCTTTGGGTTTCCTTTTCTTCTTAACATTATATTGAGATTTGTCTTCAAAAATCAACAAAGGGGCGACTCTATTGTCCTCCATTGTTGGATGTGGGCTAGTCTTATTCCACGAGTCTCAAAATACATTTTCCTTTTTCTATTGTCTTAATTTCCTTCATGCTTGACAGGAAAACTAAGATTTGCATAAACTTCTTGGGTTTATATTGTGGGCTTTGGCTCACTGAACCCTGGCCCACACCAGTCTTTCACAATATACTGTAATGATCTGACAAATTAATCAATTATGCAGCCTTAGTTTCACCAAAAGTTGTTCTTCATTGTGGATTTAAGAATTGATAGATAGAAAGAGACGAGGCTCTCTTTCAATCTTGTTAAGCTGCTTCACTCTCCCTCCTTTTTATCAAGATCAATCTTATGACGAGCAACATGCTCAGTTCACCACTGTTAAGAATTTAAGACCTATCTGTCAAACCTCCCTTTCCAAAACTATCAATATCAGTCTTTTTCTTCTCCTTTTTCATCTCTTCCTATAATCAAATAAATGCAGTAACAACTAGTGTTCGAGTTTCTTTTAATGAAATAAAGAATGAAACAGATATATAGTAGATTTGTAACCAAAATAGTTTGTACATGTATCCCACCATTCAAAAAAAAAGAGTCCATACATGTACCATACCACATACATGTTAAGGTTAGGCACCTGACCTTTACCCAATGTTATGCTGTGATAAAAGGCACACATATACCAACATGTAATGGTCAAGACAAGATTGTTCAGATGTTCAATGTCTCTAGGTGTGATTCAAATGAGTGAAAAATAAACCAAGCCAATGTTTTGAACCCATAACAGGCTTTATTTTTTATAGTAAAAATAAAAGAATGAAGTCTCACTCAATTAACTTATAATTTATCAGGGTATAAGAAGAAAGAATCTAAATGCATTATAGGCAAATTAGAGACCAGAAGCTACTGGTGACAAACGCATCAGATTGAACCATTAGATTTAAAAAGAAAAAACGTTAGAGCAATATGAACTTTTTATTTTAATATAAAACATGACAGCAAAGGTTCGCGTCACAGAGTTTGAAGATTGAAAATAAAACCACAATTTCCCCTATTTTTTAAAGATTAACAATTGGGAACATTTTGAATCAAGAACTAGTAAAATTTAGACTACTTGTAAGTGACCCAGCTTGCATGTCAAGCATCATAATGGACAAGAAAGTGACACACCTTCGTCTTTGTCTCACATCGAACATCCAACTGTTGCAACCTCAGGGATAGATGACCGGCTAATTGACTACCAAGAAACCAGGGTAAGCAATGGCATCCTGGAGAAAGTACTTCATCAAATTTCCCAAATCTTTCCTTGATTGCAATAGTGGATTGATCCACTTGAATACAGCAGCAAAGAAGGTTGCCCATGGTCTACTGCCTAGCATCAATGGTAAGTTGAATAGTAAGTGCATGCAGAAGGGAAAGAGTACAATAATTAGAGAGCAAAATTGGGCATTAAGACCAATCGGTGTTTAACAAGCAAAGTAGCTGACATCACAAATCCATACAGTCATCCATGTATCAACATCTTAAAAAGTCAATCACAGAAACTATGCAAATTTATAAAAATTTGCTTGGAAACATTGGTAAAATAAACACTTAAATGAAGAACTGAATTGTTGCAAGGAGATAGGAGAAACATAAGTAAATAAAGTCGTAGATTAGACAATGTAGTGACATACAGTCCCAAATAGGGAAGAATGAAAAAGAAGATTCACATAGCTCATTTCGTATAAATGATGAAGAGAGTATTTTGGAAGGAAGAAGAAAATTCAATAGACAATGACACAAAATGGGTGTTGGAATGGCTGTATCAAAATCATTATTCACAACAATAAAAGTTATGTTACTAAAGAAAACAGACTGCTTCAAGGGGAGGGGGTTAGGGACAGAGAGAGAGAGAGAGAGAGAAAGAGAGGTGCATAGTATTTAGGTATTTAGGTAATTTACCTGAACAATGTGAATCATATGATCAAGTTATCTAGATGCATAGGCAGCATTTTCTTCATAGGTTTGGGTTGGCACCCAGTCTTTATATCCCTTCATAAAACTCTTATACTAAAAAACACTACTAGCTTGCATATGATTGCATCATCCTAGGCCCATCCTATTGACTATAATCAAATCTGATCCTCCATTTGGTTCTACAGTTGTACCCAAATATCCAAATATTTCACAATGCAACATTGTCATTTCCAATTATAATCAACCGATCCTACCTAATCTTCATTCCACTTCCATGTATTCCATCAGTCCTTTAATAATTCTTGATCCATTTGCTTCAATAGCATTCCTCCAAATTTCTTATTTAATTGGTTTCTTGTCTCATGATTAAATGCTATATCATATGCAAACTACACTACAGAATGTTATCTTGGATTTCCAATGTTAATTTTTTAATAAATAAAAGAAATAAATAAAAGCTCAGAGAAAGTAATTAGAGAAGTCATACTCTAAGAAGGAACTCTCATGTCTCTCCATAGACCATTCCTATGCTAGTTTCTACCCCTTGACACATCCCGTAATCTCCACAAATTCATTATGGATACATTTCTTTCTTGTTTTACATTTTTTGTTGAACGTAATGCTTACAAATTAGTTGTCTCAATATCCTATCATAGGTTTTCTCCAATTTGATAATGGTTGTACCGATGCAGAAACTAAATCATAGAGTATGGAGGTGCCATAAAGTTGCAAGAGAAGAGAGGTAAGCAATGGCCACCAACTTGTGCAGGATCTTATATATATTCCATTATAGACCTTTTACTTTGAGATAGTGATGTTCCTGCCTTGCCACTTTTTCTAACAAATAGATAAAGGCTCAAAGCAAATTATTGGTGAAGCCACACTCCATTTGCCCTACACACTAGAATGAGACGTGTGTGCCATATATATTGTGTTCTAGTAGCTTGCATGACTTTCACTACATATGATAAACTTGAATATCATTTCTTGTTGAAAGAGAAAAATAACAAAGAAGGGATTTAGCATTTGAAGGTGGAATATATACAATAAGGAATTTAAATGGCAAGAAAAGCATACTTAGAATTAGGAAGGATAAGGGGCAATTTGAGGGTACCGCCAACAAAACAAAAACTAAAGAAATGCTGTTTAAGATGGTTTGGGCATGTGAGTAGAAGATCAAATGATCCCCATTCAATTAACTAGGGATTTTTTTTAATTTTTGGATAGATTAATTAACTAAGAGTTTGCTAATCAACAGTACAAGAGAACAGGGAAAAGCAATTAAGAAGTGGAGTTTATTTAGACGTAAGTCACATGTTACGCTATAGAGTGACAAAGAATTGGACCCCAAATAGGATAATTGGAGAAGAAATCACAAAGCTGGCCCTGAAAGAAGGGATAAGGCTTCTAAATAGATATCTCAAAGTCAAAACCAACTCCAAAGGGGCAAGGCTTTGATGATCGACAACACCGGTAGCGACAAAGACAATGACCACGACAATGGTGATAAAGGTTAAAAAGAAAAAAGAAAAATATGACAGTATGATTTCCTAGAATTCTCTCTCTTTTTTTTTTCAAGAAACTATTAATCTCTAACTGTTACTAGACTTAATGCAAATGACAAAGCAACACGGTTCACAAAAGTATTTCACAGATGTTCCATGAAGCTTTGCCATTTCAGAACCTTGTATAAAATTATATAACATAAATATTGAAAAAATCACAAAAAAAAAAAAAAAAGGTTTGGCAACTTTGAAACAATCAAGGGTTTATTACTAATACAGTCTCTCAACACCATCAACAACGAAGACCAAATTCTACAAAGAAGAAACAGCAATCCCCGGTTACAATAATCATTAACCAACAAAAGAGACAAACTATAAATATTTTCCTCTTTTTTTTTTTCCAAACACGGAAATTCAGCTGAGAACACCCTCAATCACACAATGTCAATAAAGGGTTTTCTTTCTTTTTTTAATAAATAAAAACACAAAACTCATTTCCCTCGAAACCCCATATACCATATAACACTAGAACCTTCAAAACCCTTTTCGGTTTCAAAGATATCAAAATAACTGAATCTTCAAACCCAATTCAGCCCGGAATTCATACACACACACACACATATATATAAAGAACAAGAACCCATCAATAAATCTTCAAGCCCATTTCAGCCCGGAATTCATACTCATAAAAAAAAAAAAACAAGAACCCATCATTAAATTTTCAAGCCAGTTTCAGCTCCAAAAGTCAGAAACAGAGAACGCAATACATCCCATTACTGGAGAATAGAGATATCAAAAGAAATAAATCTTCAAGACCCAACTCAGATCCATAATTGATATGCATACACAGATTAAGAACAGAAAAAATAAGTGATAATAAGAACTTACAAACGGAAAAAGCTTTCCTTCAACAAACAGCCCAAGAACAAACCTATCTTTGGTCTCTTTGAGAACCAAGATTTATATAGTCTCCAATTTCCAAATAAGGGTTAAACTACTAATAACAGAAATAGTTCAAGAATCAAGTATTTATAAAAACATACAGCAAGTTACCGCCAAAATGTCTCACTCACATGGTTCTGCCCGACGAGAGAGTCAATACACCGTAACTCTTGTATACGGGCTATGGACAGGCATAATATGAATGAGCTGGAATTCGGAGAAAATAAGAAATTGGATGGAAATAATTGCCAAGTCAATGGAGTGTAGATTCTGCATCGAATAGAATTTTAAAATATCACGTCAATGGCCTGAGGGATTTGTATATTTATGTCAAGACATTGAAGCCCCGATAACGATTGACAATCATTCTTAAGACTTTGTCATGGGCTACATCATTTATTTTTTCAGCATAATTCTCCAATTTAATATTATTTTATGAAAAAAAATCACTTTCATGAATTTAAATTGAGAGATGTAATCATTCATGAATATTTAAGTCTGAAAAATTTAGAAAAAAATGGGAAGTACTAAGAACTAGAAGATCTTTTTCTTTTGCCAAGTCATATTGCCTATTTTCTAGTTTTTGAATTTAGTACAATGAAAGTGACAATTGGATTCAAATACATAAGTAAATTTATCTGATGTATATTATTCATCTAAACTTTTTAGTTTTTAAAATTTATGATTTATTTTTATATTTTGTAGAGCCAACAAAACCATCACATTTCACCTCACAACGGAGTGTGAAACTTGAATTTTTGTTTTTTAATATAAGCTAATGATGTTTTATCTATTCTGAATTATTTTTTGATTTTTTTTCTTTGTATTTCTATTTTACCCTTCTTTATCGTTTTCCACTTAATTTCAAAGTTTCCATTATTTCTGTTAATCGTTTCCTCCCTCTCACCCAAACTCTCTGCTTCCCACTTAATTCTATTTTTTGTCTCTATCTTTCTGGCTATCACAGACTCTTCCTCTGTTTCTCTCTCCAAAGTCCAAACCCATCTTTTCAGATTATTTTTTCTTTTTAACATCTGATAATATTTTCTCATATTTGTTTTTTCCTCCATTGTATTTTTCAAAAAGTCCTCTTTTCTCAATTTTTTTAAATTTGTTTTTCATTTTTCTAAAAATAATTTTTTTTTAAATTCAAATAAATGAATATTAGGGAAGTATCCAAGGTTATGATCTGGGTTATAAATTTTGACAAATAGAAAAAAATTGGTTCCGGCATTTAGCCAAATTATTTTTCAAAATTTGATCGGTCCCGTTCGGTCCCGACGTACTCAAATCCATCTTCTCAAATTATTTTTCATTTCATCTGATTTTATTTTATTAGATTTGGGTATTTTTTTGTTGTATGACAAAAATTCCCCTTTCATCATGTTTTCTTCTTTTTTAAAAAAAATGTTTTTATTTTTCATAAAAATTAATATTCATATAATCCAAGTAGATGATGTTTAGGGAATAATATCTAAGGTTATGGAGTTGGGTTACAAATTTTGGCAAACAGATAAAATTTGGTGTCGGAATTTCTTAATTTAGGTAGTCTCTTATCCTTAGATTTCCTTTAATTACTTTTAGATATTTATTTGGATTTTCAGGTCCATCGATTATAGTGAAGTAGATACACCAGGGGTATAAATCTGGCTAATACGATAAGTATCGACTAGAGCAAAAAATTCGGCCAAGATCTCGGCCGATTTCTTCTTCTTTTTTTAAAAAAAAGAATATCGGTTGTGAGGCCCGGGCCGATATTTGTCCATATCGGACGAATATCAGCCTAGATATCGGCCAATATTTTTATTTTTTTAAAAAAACAGCCTTTTTATTTTATTTTAAATAACTCTTTTAAAAAAAAAAAGCCACCAATAGTTCCAAAAAAATTGATTGGTCAAGTGGCTTGAAGCTAGCAGATGATGTGCAATACAATTTTGGTAATGAACGAGCTTATGATATGCAGAATGAAAATGATCAAATGCAAAATTGTGATGAGCCACTTGGATAGGTTTTTGCATCTTTTAAACAAGTTTTTGAAAATAATTTTTGAATTTTGGAGAGATAGAAAACAACTAGTTTCCACTAGAACAACTCGACCAGGTTATATTAGAGCAAATGGACCAGATGGCACTAGAGCCACTCGACCAAATTAGTTGCTATAAAGTAAATTGGTTGATTTGCTCTAACGCAATCTAGTTGACCTATTGCAACCTGTTTCAGAATACAAATTTAATTGTAAACAGAGAAATGTTTACAAAACTTGCATTACTGCATGTAAAACCCATCTTACATAACATGTATTACTCCAACTCACAATAAAAAAATACAGTGAACACAATAAACTCAATTATAATTAACTGTCATGTATCACTTTATTGTATACAATAAATGTCATTGTGAGAAAGGAGATGGAGAGAAGTTCATACGATTAAAAATTTTGATTAAATTTCAGCCAACTTCGCCAATATATCACATTTATAATTTTTTGCCGACATAATCGATACAATCAAAATATACCAAAATTAAAAGCATGGGGAAAGAGAGATTTTTGTTATACAGTAAACAAAAAAACCTAAATCTGATAAAATAAAATTAGATATTAAAAAATAATTGACAAGATAAGATTTGAGTGACTATCAAATTTGAGTAAAAAAATTTGTTCCAATGTCGAAACTGAAAATAGGACAAGCATCAAGATGGGACAAAATGTCAAGATCGGAGAGAGCGGAGATTGGAGAGTGTTGAGAGAGGAGAGAGAGGAAATGATCGTGAGAAATGAGAAACGATTAAGACATAAAATGGAAATTGAGAAATAATGATAATCTTGAAATTAAATAGAAACTAATAAAGAAGGGTAAAATAGAAATTTAGAAAAAAAAAATGAAAATTTCATGACCTAGCTCCCCATGTTGAAATAAGTACTGGTCCCCAATCAATTCCCTCTTCTTCCTTGCAGCTTTGGTCCCACACGAGGGGAAAAAGTTGTGTGAAATAAGAAATAAATAATTGCATTTTTCTCTTACATATATTGAGCATATAGACTTTAAAGTTCGTAATTTCGTATAGCTCGTTGTTTTTAATATGAATCTGCTAAAAATAATTTTAATTAAATTAAAAAAGAGTAATTTATTATATTTTATAGTTTTCTCATTTTCTAAAATAGAGAGCCAATCAGATAACTCTGGTTAAAATTCAAATTAGCAAAAATACATGCTGGTACCTCTGCATATACACAAAAATTGTCATTTATAAATCTATATTTTTTAATCTCTTTAGATTTTGATGACGTTGGCTTTATGTGTTTAATGTCTAAATTATATAATCTTTAAAAATGAAACTGAATTTATTCAATTGAAATGATTCTTAATAAATTTAATATTCAACAGTAGAATTTTCCCACTGTCAAAGTTAAAAAGAATAAGAAAATGGGGCACAAAACTAATAAGAGGAAAAGAAATTATGGAGAAGATGATTAGAAAATTAAAAGTCAATGGTCAACAAGGGTTTGTATTGGGATCATATTTATATTAGATCTAAAAAATACATATATGTGTCAATGGTTACAAGAATTCAGTTTATATGAAAATACAGAATATTCTTTAGGTACGGATTGCAGAAGAAAGGTTTTTAAATTACTTAGCTAAGGATTGGTTGTTTTTTTAATTACCTTTCGTTATCCCATCCAACGTTTATGTTTGTATTTTGTACTATGATAAGATTGGAAAAGAGAGGGCAAACAGCGAAAGGGACTGATTTAAAAAAAAAAAAAAAAGATTTTCTGTACTTTTAAATATTCAAACCAACTATACCTGCTTTTCTTCCCTTAAATGAAAAATGAAGAGGGCAAGACTTTCTAAACCTGTTTGGGGTGGACTAGGTCTCAAAGGACTAAACAAGATTAATAGAGAATTCATAGATTATATGATTCATCGTATACTCGTTCATTTTGGGGTTGAAAAAATGGAAACGGTCGATAATCGACTGTGAAATTATTATTTTTTTTCACTTAAAACTATCGATATTGCTCGATATCCACTGCATATCAATCGATAAATATTGTAGCGACTGATATATATATATATATATATATAGGTTTTTAAATTCGATATTATCTTTCCTGCTTCATCCAATCATTATAACTTTATAAGATGATTATAAAAATTATGACATATAATAATCAAAATTTCAAGATGAATTGGCTATAATGCTTGAGCTGTATTTTTCCTATCAAATGTCCTTGCAGAGTTTTTTGATTCTATAGGGCCATTAGACATCATGTCATTGTTGAATTTCATTTAACTCCAATTAACTATTTTGATATCATATTTGTATAGTTAATCATTTCACGAAATCAATTTTATCAAAAGAAATTTGACATATAAGATTTAAAAGAAATTAATCTCATAAAATATGTATATCCACCTAATTTAAATTAAATAAAATGGATGGATAAAGTGAAACTCCTTGTCAACAGTCTATTTCATGTACTTAAATCAAATAAATAAAATTATTTAAATGAGATTTATTTCTTGTACTTAATATATCTATAATTTGTAATTTAATTTATTGGGATTAAACCACCCTATAGAATGATGCATATCATAAATGTGAGCATTTGATTCATTTTAGTAAAGAATTTTATTTTACAATGAAAATTGAAACTGTTTTATTTAGAGAAGTTGTTTATCAAAAAATTTAGTTGGTTACACAATTTTGGTTTAACTATGTAATAAATGGCAAGAATTGAGGGTCGGTAAATTTAAATTTCATTTTTAAATTTTGATTGTCATAAGTTATTGAAGATTTATAACTTATCTTAAAAAGTATGATAATTGGATAAATAATTTTTTTCTTCAATTATATCATCTAAAATCTTTTATTTATTCTATCTAACTATGTAGGATCTAGCCTACCATAAATGTCCAATCTTTCTAAAAAACAATTTAATAATCTTACTTTTTTCTTTATTTAAAAAAAAGGAAAAATAGGCATGAGAAGAGAGGAGGAAGAAACAAGGTGGAAAAGGGAAGATTGAAAAGAATATTTGGTCATTTAAGAGAGGATGCCTGAGAAGTTGCCTCTGTCACTGTCAAAATGCAATTGGAACATCCATTGGCTGGTGTCTTACCGTTTAGTCTTTCTCGAAAATGACAATTTGGTTAAAAACCATAGACTTAAAATGCCCAACCTCGAATGGATAAGCTTGAGAGGAGGGACAGCAACATATTGGTTTGTGGACGTACGGTTGGGCGAGCCATTTTCCTACGGACAGTGATATGGATTTTAGTATATTTTTGATTTTATTCTTCATATAAATAATAAAATTTCAATGGACTGATTTTCACTGTTCATATTAATTTCGACGAGCCGATTTAAAATTTTAGAGAGCCAAATTGTACTGTTCATAAATTTTAGTGAGTCGATTTAAAATTTCGAAGAGCTGAATTAAACTGTTCATCAATTTTGACGACCCGACTTACAATTACGGAGAGCCAAATTGCACTGTTCATGAATTTTGACTTTTGACTAGCTGACTTGTAATTCCGGTGAGCTTATTTGCACTGTTCATGAATTTTGGCGAGCCGATTATACTGTTCATGAATTTTGGTATTTTTTTTTCTTCGGTATGACAGGTGGAGGGCAAATTGGGCAGGACGGTAAAATCCGTATCTCTATACACAAAATGCCCGTGTGAGGATTGCTGGCCGTAGTTTTGAGGTGAATCATATAAAATCTTGGTCTCTTGTGTGTGATTGATCTGTTTAGCTTGCAATTTATTTCCTATCAATTGATATCAGAACTAGGTATCAGACTACCTTATGTAGACTTAGGAGATTTCCTTGACGGATGTGATAGTTGGTCTCGTTCGAAGGGGTTGTCAGGGCTGCAAATGAGTTTCACATTGGAAATATAGAGGGAGATTTATGAATTTATAAAGGACTTGGATTACTCCACCTAATAGACTAATCTTTTTTATTGGATACTCAGGTCCTAACAAAATGAAGCCTGAACCTTACAAAGAGTCCGATAGAAAGCCCCATCTCGAGGAGAAGTCCAAATTAAAATAAACCTATTTACTATGAGAATTGTGTATATCATAGTATCTGGTCCATTTCTTCTATTCATTTTTTTTTAAAGAATTCATTGAAGTGATAAAAATTTTAACTATACAAATTGAATATAAACTTAATAAACTACAAGTTAAAAAGTTTCCAGCACAAAACTCAATTTACAATCACATAGTTTTAGTAGTCAAAGTCACTGGACATCCTTAAAAAATTCAAGAAAAATATTACACTGTGAACATTAAAATCAAACAGCTAAAAATTGAGTTTTGAAATGAAATTTAATTCACTAGTAGTCATGAATTTTACTTTCAATATAAATGGTTGATTTTATCCAAATATATATATGAAATATTTATACTGAGTAACAAACTTCAAGCCTGAAAATTAATATGCTAAAGCCTAAGCCCAATTAATAATGAAGCTAAATGAATATTCAAACCCTACTTTTTTCTAAACGGACATTTCAAAATTTTGAATTTTAGAGCCCAATTACCATCCTTAGTTGACAAATGTTATTATACCTTGTATAAACTCATTTCTATAATTTTTCTTTTTTTTTTTTAGAAAAAAAGGATGACTTTTGTTTGAAGCAAAGTATCACGTGGGAACAAGAAGAAAGCTACAAAACAATTTTCCACTTCAACCATGGAATTACAATTACAAGGAAAGTTTCAGTCTTTGGAGTTTTAAAGATGAAATAAAGGAAAAAGTTAGACGAATGATAGCCTCCTTGCAATTGCTTAATAATTTACAAAAGTGACCAAAAAAAGGGAACAAAATCACATGCTCTTATCTTAAATAGTATGTATCATACGTGAAGTTGTGGAAACAACAAATAAAGGCAGCTTCCATGCAAGTGCCAATGATGTGGACTTGAAACTGCTGCCTTCTTTGCCATTTCTCCGAGCTTTCAAATGGATTATGGTCTAAAGCAGGGCTGCAATTTGGGTCGAGTGGGTCGGGTTTCTTAAAATCTAATCTGACCTTAGTTGATTTATATAAAATATAATCCAATCCGACTCGACCCTAATTCTCAACTCGAACTTCACAACCCGATCCGACCCGAATTTTAACCCACATCAACTTGAATTATGACCCGACCCGCATTTTGAACCCATTTTAGTCTAATTTTAGTTGGGTCGGATCGGATTGGGTTTGGTCGGGTTAACTTGTAAAATCCTCAACTCGACCCAATCCAAATTTCATGTGGGTTTTTATCTCCTCAACCCGATTTTACCCACTGACATGAAATTTTGGGCCCGACACGCATGATTTCTAGGGTCAGGTCATACGGTCAAGCCAAAACCCGACCCGAGTTGCCGCCCTAGTCTAAAGGAAACCTTTAGCAACCAACTTTCAAATTGAGTACATTCAAAGGAATATATTGGAGTTGGACTACTCTTCTTTTATATCTTATTGATTTTTTATATGGCCACCCATCTTAACACGGGTGTTTTTTGTTAGGAGACACAGATTTTAAAAAATTTATGTGAAAATTCTACTTTACCTTTCACCTTTCCTAACCTTTTAAAAAACGAAATTATAGGTGCACCGCTCAGAATTATAGGTACACCGCTCATAATTATAGGTGCACCGCTATGGATGAGTTCTGCATGCCTAAGTTATAGTTAATTTCGAAATTATAGGTGCATCACTCAGAATTATAGGTACACCGCTCATAATTATAGGTGCACAGCTATGGATGGATTATGTACGCCAAAGTTATAGTTAATTTTGAAATTATAGGTGCACCACTCGTAATTATAGGTGCACCGCTCATAGGTACACCGCTCATTATTATAGGTGCAGCGTTGTGCTCTACTAAAGATTTACATATGGAAGGGAAGGGGTAAAATGAGAATTCACTTTATTCCGTGTTTCCTAACAAAAAACACCCGTGTTAGGATGAGCGACCTTTTTATATAAATAAGTTGTATATTTGACATTTATATTATTTAAATTTTTATATGTTATATTTAATCAAACATTTAACGTGCCCTAGACTACCTCAGCTTAGCAAATTTGACACTGGGTCCAACTAAGCATTAAATTGAAATGGTCAAATATCAGCGTACAAGTATTAGCAATATATGACCATATCAATCTAAGTTACAAATTTCAGTTGAAATCAATTTTTTCTTCTTTAAGGGGACTACAAAATTTTGACCTATGTTTCGGTCATTTCAACTCTGTTGGCCGAAATTTGCAAATGGGAGAATTTTTTTAAATTTAATCAATATTCCACAATGTGATGAAAATTTTGGCTGAAATATCATAAATATCGGCCAATACAATTTTTTCTGAAAAATTGCCAATGTCCAAATTGGAAAATTTTGGCCGAAATGAGTTAACTCATATATTAACTCAAAAAATATTTTTTACTAAAATGATAAAAACATACTATATCGGCAATATATCGACAATGCACCACATTTTTGACGATATCTCGACCAAGTATGGATAATATGTGACCAATTCGCTATATGATACAAGGAGTATGTGTTCTTCATATATTTAGGATCAAGACGCTAGTTCCAAACGATGTGTGACTTTTATTGGAGTTTTCCCCCCTCCTCCATCTTACGCGTCTATGGAGTTCTCCCCCTTCTCCATCTAGGGTGTCTATTTCATCTTGCACACCCATCATAACTAGCACATCTACCACAGATCTAACTCGAAAAAAATTCTGGTCGAGTTGCTTAGAGGTGTCTCGGACCCGAACCCTACCTAAACCCAATCCGAGTTAAATTAAAATTAATATTTAAATTATTTATTTATTTTTACCTATTAATTTTAGCCTATATGTACCTCACCCAAGTTAAAAAGTTTAGTTTATTGCATCAATATTCTATAGCCCAAAGCCCCAAACAACTCACATGAAACAAAAATCCTTCTTATTGAAAAATGATTTTTTCACTCATTATTGTATTTTTTGTATTTTTTTAGTAAATCGTTAATGAACATTTAAGACACCTCAAAATTCTCTTTTATATTTGACAAAAGCAAATGCTAAAAGTAAAATGATTTAATGGAAGCCTCCAATTTTTTCATAAATTATAAGCTAATAAATTTTAAAAAACTTCTTAACCAATCAATTTTTGTACTGAGATTTTTTCTTGTGAATTTTAAAACTAATATATAGGTCATTACTATTTAAAAAATAGTAAGGCTTAAAGGGTATTTGACTAGTTGTGCTTCAAAAGTGAGTTAGATTAAATTATCTGCTCTATATTTTAAGGTTTAAAATTCAACAATAAAAAAAATATTATTTTCAATCTCAAGGTGAGTATTTTTTAAAGGTAGTGATTTTTGCACTATGAGTTTTTCTCATGGTGCACCAAATTTCACCAAATTTAAAGGAAAATTCAGTTTTGCATTTACTTTTAGAAAAGAGGAAAAGAGAGGAAATGAGAAAAGTAAAGACAATTTTTTTTTTTTAAAAATATGGTGCACCATGAGAAGAAAAAATGGTGCAAAGATCACTGCTTTTTTTAATCCCACAAAAATTTAGAATATGGCTAATATAGAAATATTTTTGGTATAATTGAAGATGTGTTACAAAAGAGCCTCATGTGTATCTTACATAATAAAACAGTCCACATGGCATAAATTGTTGCAATATTTAATTTTTATTTTTTAACTAAATTTTAAAAGTATCTCCAAAATTATGAAAACTTAGTGAAAAGAAAGCATATGCTTTATTCTTTAATGTTTTAGAAAAGAGTTAGAGTGATGGTCAAAATTAAAAAAGAATATATAGAAAACTAGAAATGGTCATTTTTAGGAGAAAATTATCAGAAGATTAGTAGACTTTATTTTCTATATTTCTGGATTTTTTTAATTTTTTCCATTTTTTAAAATATTTTAAAATTCTCGATTTCATAACTTCAAAATTATATTTAAATATCTAAATGACCGCAAAATAATGAAAAAATTACATAGAAATGAAACTTAGAAATTTCTTGATTTTCTATAATTTTTTAGAATGTTTTGAAAAAAATAAAAAATAATATTCAAAGTAGAAAAAAATGTGTCGGCCGAGAATTTGACCTCATCCTAAGAGGCCTCCACAACTTGGTCATTAAAAAAAATATTTACAATGTGGGTTGCAGGAAGTTTTAGCCGCCGATTGTTTTCATTTTACCAATAACAATGAACTCCAGTGTGCTGGACAATCCTGGCCGTAAAATTACAGAAAATCAAGAAATAACGATTCACATTTAATCTATTTATCTTCTTTTTTGGAAAAATAATTCAGTAAACGCCATATAAAAAACCAATAATACAAATTGAAGGCAAACTTGATTGGATGCAGGTGGGGCAACTTTCAAATTCAAATTTAATTTTTTGTTACTAGTCTTAATAAGTGAAATCACCAAACATCATTAAAGAATTCAAAGCCACCTATTGATTTCAACTATTAAGATCGAGTGGAGTTTATAATTAAAAACTGCTCTACTTTGTAACTCATCAAGTCTAATTCAATTTATAGAATTGGGTTTTTAATAGGACAAACAATCTCTCTTTTTAAAATCAACTTAGATGGCATAAATAGATTTCTTTAATTATACTTCTTCGCTTGAACTCTTTCATCGTATTTCTTAATTTGCACTATATGTTTTCTGTCAATTCTGCCCATATGCTTTCTTTTATGCACTCTTATATTTTTTTTTTAAAACTCATTTAATCTTAAATATTTTTGTGTTTAGATAAGAATATCACAATTGTATCAACAATAGTGCTTTAATTTGATGTTTAATATCTATATTTTTTTATAGTTTATATCTTTTACATCAAAATTTTCATCACTATAAATTATTCATCATTTTTATTTGGAAAAAAAAATGTATAGATTTAGAGGAATCGAATACCAATAAGTGGCTCCTTAGTTTAATTGGATTTTTGTTATGTATAGGCTTTAAGACCCATCATTTGTAATGGAAAAATATTTGAAGATCAAATGTTTACTCTGATAAAGCAAAAACTTTACATATAATAAAGATCCATTATTATAAAGTCATTGACTGGCATAACCAATTTCCCATTCTCACACTCATCAAACCCAATAGTCTACACCTATCACAACCATTAATATTAAAATCTCAATTTTTATTTTAATTATATGGTCTTGATCTAAATCTTTCTCAGCAGTGCAAATCAGGCTGGATAAAAATCAGATTCTATGGACCCTATAAGAAAATAATTAAAATTGGTTGAAAAAGATTTGATAGGTCAAATTAAGTGAGAATATCCAAGATCTGAAACAGGGCATGAAATATTTTAATATAATATATTATATTTTATATAGTTATATAAAACATTTCATAAATTCTAGTTCTCTAACATGTGACATATAGAGATACTTTACTTCTTTCATCTTGGACCTTTTTATTTTAAATGTTTATAGAACTTTTTATTTTATTTAAATTTTTTGGATCCATCATGAATGCTTATGTCACCACAGTTGCTATTTTGAGTATCTCGAGTTGAGTGGAATACCCTACTCTGGATTTAAAAGTCTTGAGCTGAGATTGGAAGGGGGTACATTTTGGAAGGGTTACCCATGTAATATGAAAACTCATCCTTTAAAAAAGGTTTCCAAAAGTTGAAGGAGAGGGATAAAAAGTTGATTTTTATCCCTTCTCCTTTAGTTACCAAACAAGGGTACCAGGGTTACCCAAGGTAATATGAAAATCCCTCTCTTAAAAAGGGTATTCAAAAGTTGAGGGAGGGATAAAAAGTTGATTTTTGTCCCTACCCCTTAGTTATCAGGATAATGGGGGATTACCGCCAATCCAAAGAGCTTTGGTTCCAAAGTGGATTAGCATACACCCAAGTCTTGTCAATAAACATCCAACATTTAAAAAAAGAACCAATAAAAGATTTCCAATCCTCTTTAGAATTGAATTTTCAGCTAAAATTTCAGTCTTCATTCATTTTGGCAGATATATAATTTTTACTTTAAAAATTAGAAGGAAAAAAATCTTCCAGAGTTTCCAAAAATACAGCAAAACTTCAACTAAAATGGACTGAAATTTATCCCCGGCTTTGGCCGAAATTTTGGTCTGATGCTTAATTTCAGCATTTCTTAAAAAAAAAATTCAAAAAACACCAATATTTTCATGTTGAACCTAAAACACAAAAAATTGGCCAAAATTTCATACACTACACCATAAGAGTAAGAGAATTTGGTACACCAGTAACCCAGATGTCCCAGAAAGACATTTGTTGCATTATTTCAAACAAAACTCAACTTTAATCATCTAAAGCAGTTGCAGGACATCCAAGTATATAGACAGGCTATAGCGCTATACACAACCAACTCCAAAATCAATCTTTATTCCCTCCCAACGCTGACTGAGAGCGAAGCAAGAAAACATATGATGGATCTAATCTGGTCTATCCCTAAGAAAATCAAAAGAACACGGCAAGTAATTGTATTTATAGTTGTATTTATGCACTACCGAAAACAAACGCACATCAGCAGTCCGACCTCACTTCTGCTGACTGTTTGCTTGAAGGAGCCCATCCCTTACCTGTGACGCAATATCCTTGACGGCACCAGGCCCATGTGGGATAAACACAGATGATGATTTTGAGGACGCACCAATCTCTCTCATTGTATCAAAATACTGAGTTATTAACACCATGTCCATGACATCCTTTGCTGTTGTTCCAGGAACATTGACTGAGAAGGCAAGCACACTGTCCCTCAGGCCGTCCACAATGGCTTGGCGCTGACGTGCTATGCCCAGGCCTGCCAGATACTTGGACTCTGCATCCCCCTCAGCTCGCTTGATCTGTAAAATCTTTTCAGCTTCAGCTTTCTCATTTGCTGCCACCCTCAGTCTTGCAGCTGTAATTACACCAAAGATCAGTTTTACTTCACAATGTCACAAGCACTGAAAATAAGAAACGTTTTTCCTTGCAAATTTCAGGTAGGTGTACAAGTAAAACACTTCCAAAATTTGAAAGCAGAATTTATAATTCACATGATGCTTGGAACCAAATATACTCGACTTTTTTTTCCCATTTTTCTCTCCTTTTACAATGCTACTCTTAACTTTCTTTTAAAATAGAAAAATTACACCAATTTATCAAAATAAAATTTTGATTTACAGACAATCCAAACCCTTTTAATACTTGCCTGCATTTATTTCATTCATTGCTCTCTTTACATGCACATCTGGCTCGATATCCACAATAAGCGTCTGGACTATCTGATATCCATAATGTGACATTGCCTAGCAAAGACAAATGGAACAACAAAATGGTTACACTTGGGCATGGCACGAGACAATGAAATGACTTGGTTTTTAGATCAACGGTATGGAAATATATAACAGTTCTATATGAACTCACCTTTTCAAGTTCGTCTTCTACAGCTTTGGCTATATCATTCTTCTGCTCAAATGTATCATCCAAGTTCAGTTTTGGAACACTTGCCCTTATGACTAAAAACAGAATATGAGCCACAAAAAATATGGTTACATAGGCAATGGTTCTATCTTGCAATATGGTGGCATCTCTCTAGATTATTACCATAAAAAAATCCTAAAAAACTACAAAGGTGCAACATGCACCCTCCAAAAGCATCTAACACATTCTGACTGCCAATCACAGTTCACCAAGTAGCATTGCATGTGTTAGCAGAAAGAATGTTACAAAAATTGGTATAAAACCCAAAATCTTCTTATGATACCCCCACCAAACAATCTGAACAGTTTGATGAACTGATCCATGAATGAATGGTTCAAGCAAAACCAACCATTGACACTTGAATGTCCAATCCAACAGTTAACAAGGGCATCATATAGGCAATCAGCCCAGGAAGAACACTTTGCCAAATCCAATTATGAGGGCCAACTCTAGATGTATGGCATAAATGGATTTGATGATGATATAGGGGATGAAATTCCACATATTATTGACAGCTCAGATCTCAGAAACGAGGACCACACTACATAGAAAATTGATTTTTTTTTAAGAAAAAAGATCAACTGTAACATTAATCATGTTTGTTCTGATCCAGCAATGAACTTTTCTCCTTATGATCTAAAACTCTGTTCCATAGTGCAAAATTTTGGGGCACATCAAGCTGGTTCAGATAGATCATAATTGGGACCAATCATCAAAATAATAACATGAAACCCCTATTGTATGTTTTAGCATCCAATGACCATCTGGTTGGGTCACTATCTTTTGGTTATGAACTTTTCACCATTTATTCTGATACTTAGGCCCATAGTGTAAAATTATGGGGCACAAATAGTTGGGTCATGGGTTGAGATGAGTGTTAGGTTTCGGTCAAGTCACATCATTGATCTTGTCTGGGTTGGGTCAAAAGCGATCAAATTTGGGTCAAGTTGAATTAGTTTAGGTCATGCTTTATATTCACCAATTTCATATCTTTTTATAAGATGTGATGTGAGAAAATAATAAAAGTGTGAAAAGCAAGATTCTTTTCTCAATGTGAACTTCGCAAACAAATATCAACTAAAAAATGATTTTTATAAAAAAAAACCCTAATTTTCCTATAAAAAAATTTAATGGAAACAACCGTATTTTTAAAGTAGGATGGATTCCTCCTTGCTTTAACACAACTACAGAAAATTGTGAAGAATCTTTGGGAGATAAAACATGAATGCATCAATCAAAAGAAATCATGAAGACCAAGTGCTATAGTGACATGCCAAGCCTACTCCATTCATAATAGGCTTTCATCTTTTTAATCTCATTCTTGAATAAAGCAAATAAGATGGTAATATGGAAGAGATGTCTATTTTAAGATGGATCATTTTGTTACAAAGAAAGAAAGATTGAGTTGGGAATCAATGCATAATGGGAAAGTAAAAGGCTGCTGCTATAATGAAGAGGATCAAGGAAAGTTAAGTAATGGTTTGTGACCATGGGGATACAAACAGATGATAAGTAATACTGTTTAAGAAAAAAAAAACAGATGATAAGTAACAACCATACAAATATGGAATACTTGCTAGAATAAGGTACAAGGTAAAGGGAGAGACCATTAAAAAAGACTAGAATGAAGCAGTAACAAAAAGCATGTTAGATTTTTAGATGATGGTAACATAGCTACACACCGGGTTGTGAGTTGATAGGGAACACTGGGACATGGTATGCTTTTGAAGTCACAAGGAGGATGGAATAGGGTTTTGGAAAATACAAATCAACAAGTTGAGCACAATACACGGGATAAGGATTTATTATTGATGACCATGAAAGTCTTCTTTCTGAAAACAAATTGTTTGTCTGAATTGCAGTTTTAATATTACCCACACTTTCAATATATTGTTATGTTTCAAATTTCTGATGCATAGTAGATATCAATTTTATGTCATTTGGTGTCTATTCTTTTGCAAAGTAGAGAACCAAGTGAGGAAGGGCAAGATGAGGAACCAAGTGAAGAACCAGATAAGGATCCAATAGAGGAAACAAGTGAATAACAATATGAATATCTGAGTTAGGAACAAGGAGAATAGCCCAGTGCGGAATCATCATCAAAACCTATATCTCAACCATCCTGTGTCAATGGCGGCTAGGATAAAGAACACCAATCAAGATCTTTTCAAGCTGACTCATCCGGAAAGAAAAGGTTAGTGCAAATCAATGCAGGTCAGGAACGTGTCTTGCAAGATCAATCACAAAAAAGGTACAAGCAAGACAGTATATGAACAAAAATTAAGCAAATGATGTTAATACTTCAGAGGGACAGGGATAGAACAGTTCTGGAAAGCAAAGGCAAAGCAAGAGGGAATCACAATAGAAATTCGATAATGGAACTGTTGAAGCAGATGGTACTGCCAAGGGCAGGAGGATCAGTTGGGCTGGCAATGATAGACAATGAAAAAACCTGGATCATATACAACTTTCAGATTTCGTAGACTTTGTCATTGGAGCTTATTTTGATCCTGAAATCCAGGACTAATATTCAACTTTTTGTCATAAACAAAAAACTTTAGAAATCACCACTTGTTCATGATAGGAAAGAGGAGTACAGGTGCCCATCTTCCCCACAAGTGTACTAGGGCATCAAAATAAATACTGTATAAGTTAGGTTCTGGAAGAAATTCAAGACAAGAAATCATTTCAAGGTTGATTTAAAATAATCCCACTTTTGAACACTGTTACAATTATGAAGTCCCAAAGTAGTGCAAAGACAAAATTTATTTGACAAAGCCAGGATAGACTCCATTTATTAGAAGAGATGAAAATCTCTTGACCAAAATCCTTGTATAAGTATTAAGAACTTCTTTGGATACTGTATATGCAGATAACATGGTAGGCCAATTATTGCATTCCAACAGACAACTTGAAATCACTTAAAAACCATTGCAACACTTAATCCAACATCACTTCTATGAGATCATCAATTGCACCCAATATTTCTCTAGCACTTCCATTGGTCATGAACAAAACAATGCGATATTGAATTATATAAGCAAACAACACTGAGGGAGAGTGATATACTAATATTGCAAAATATCAAGTTTTTTTTTCAAAAAATGGAGCCACAATTAATATGCATGTTTTCTCTGGGCAAAAAAAAAAAAAAAAAATTGGGTCCAAAATGGCCGAAAGTTTATCGTCCCATTCAGGGACCAATATATAGGATATCAATGAAATTCTAAATTTAGCCTGTGTATGACAAAAATGAAAAGGGAAAATGAAACAATGGGTTCAGACTTAACCCAATTGACATATCGACAATGTCGATGTGTCGTCTGGAACAAGAGTCCAGTGAGTAGAAATCTCGAGTATCGAACTGAAAGAAATCAAACCCAGGATGACACATCGCCTGTGTCGATGTCTCGGCCTGGGAATGACAGAAATAAGAAATGAGATAAACGGATGATGAACTGATCCCAGAACGACCCATCGACAACATCGATGTGTCAGTTTGGGTATGAGAAAGTAATCCCAGGACGATGTATCGATCAGGTCGATATGTCAGCCTGGAGATGATCGAAATAAAGAAGACAAAGGAAGAATGGATCAATGGACACATCGACTGTGTCGACGCGCCCACAGATCTCTTAGTGATGCATCGACCAGACCAACATATCGGTCTGGGTAGGACTGAATTGAAAAGGAAATAAAGGGTGACAAACTTGTTCCAGGACGATGCATCGACTACGTCGATGCATCGACCTGGAAATAACCAGAAATGAACATGAAGTCGACACCTCTAATATATGCACCAGTATAGGTATCGACTGGATCGATACATATGGATTGGAAACAAAAGACAAACACGAACAACTCAGAATGACACGTCGACATTGCTCGACACTTCGAACCAATGAACCCCTAGATGTATCGACTAGGTCGATACATGTGGACTGAGAACAGCTGGAAAACATGAACATAAATAGACAGAGCTAGACAACATATCCAGAAATATCGATGTGTCGGCTGTGTTCAGAATGCGATGTATCGACAATGTCAATATGTCGGCCTGAGACAGGGACAATTTAATAAGGTTAGGGTATTTGATATTAAATCAAATATACGTGGAATTCCTTAGAGTTTGAAGATCATACAGTTGACCCTTTAGGTCTTGGCTAGACCTACGTAAATTAGACAAAGGATTTTATGTGATAATAACATGAAAATTATGATTTGAAACATGTACATGGACAAAAGGAACCGAAGAATCCCGATGCCGTTCGAGCAACCACGTGAGTTCCCCTTTAGCTGATCATCTTAGATCAGGTAGGATTTCCTACTTTATTGAAGCACACAAGTGTGAAATTGCTATATTTGTATCTTTCTTAAAATTGTGAGCTTTGAATTATGAAAATGAGATTATTTCAATATGATTTCTATTGAGTTAGATTATATTGTATTTTTTATGTATTGCAAAAGTATTAGAACTATATGGTGTATGTTTTGTCATCATGATTGCATACATGATCCTCGTGTATGGTTGCATGGGAAGAGTTTACACTACTGAGCCAAGAAGGAAATGTCCGGACCTCGCTTGGTCTCGTGTATATTGATAATACAAGTGTTAGACTTTGGCCTTGTCCTTGTGTATAATTGTTATGGCATTTATTGGGCCAAAGAGCTCCTGGGTAGGTCCCAAAACCCTGCGCAGAGGGAGGAGGCCGCACTCCACCGATAGTCTCGGTTAAATTGTGGATGAGTAATAGCACCCTGGTAGTTGCCGCCTCAAATGCTATGGACATAAATGGCCAATACTGACAACCATTGAAATGAAAAAAAGAACTATGATTTGATGCATGGGTATGGGATGGCATTTCATTGATGCATGACACCCATGACATATCATCATATGATTTATATCAAATATATTTTAATTATGATATTTTAATATCTTTTGATTTCCTTTGAGAAACATACTTGTCATAACATGTGTTTTTCCCAATATGATTATTATTATATGTTGTTATGGTATTACACACGTAGTGCATTTCCTTGATCGGAATTCCTACTGGGCAAGTTGACTAAGGGCCGTATATTTTTCCCTAGATGTTAACACAAATCAAGGCAAAGGAGAAGAGGTTGGACCCAATGGTAGTCAAGCCTAAGCAAAATGGAAAAAGAGACGCTTGGAGATTTTAGTTCTTTATTTTGATATTTGGGTAGAACAATGTAATTTTATAGGAGTATATTTGTTGGAAATGCAATAACTTAGACACAACTCCTATTTTTGGGCTTTTGTTATGGTAAATTTGACTTATGGTTTGTGTAATTCCTATCTTTGCTAATAAAGTGATTTGGTATCATTTTCTAATCATAAATATTTCCGCAAACTATTTTCCGCAAGTTGTGCTAGCAAATGCACAAATGTTTAGTGGGTTGTTCCATGTGTGTGCTAGGTTGGGCCATACGGGGGTCGGGTCTTCGGACTCGGACTCGCCTCACGTCGTGACGTCTCCATCCATTTTTTCTATATTTAAAAAAAAAAAAAAAATACTCTGATTTAAGCATTGAAAAAGGGAGGGGCGTTACAAGATATAGGGAAACGAAAGTTGGAGTCATCTACTATTTCTAATGCAAAATCAATTGCAAAATTCATTCATGGTCATGGTTTGGTACAAAACTTAATGAGGCATTTCACGAAAAATCGTGAATTAGTTACGCCAACAATAACAAGATTTGCAACAAACTACCTTACATTGAACAGCATACTGAAATGCAAATCTGGTCTACAGAAAATGTTTAGCTCGAATGAATGGGATTTAATGCCTCTATCCAAGATTGAAGGGGAAAAAAAAGTCAATAATTTGATTTCTTATAGTAAGTTTTGGAATCGTCTTGAATTTTGTACCAAAGTTGAAATGCCTCTCATAAAATTGCTTCGATTACTTGATGGAGATGAAAAACCGGAAATGGGATACATCTATAAGGGCATGGATCGAGCCAAGGAGAAGATTGCCAAGAGATTGAACAATGATGAAAAGAAATGCGAGCCATACTGGACCTTGATAGATGCTCGTTGGAATTAACAACTTCACCATCCATTGCATGCAGTTGCTTATTATTTGAATCCTTCTTTCCACTACGACGAATCATGTAGTCCAGATGCTGAAATTAAAAGGAGGTTGTATCAATGCCTTGATAAGTTGGCTATAGACATGGATGAAAGGATTAAGATTGATGAATAATTGCATTATTTCAAAACTGGAAAAGAATTGTTTGGGGATAAGATGGCTATAGCAACAAGAAAAAGAAAACAACTAGGTATTTAGTATTTACTATTTACTCATTTATTATTTAAATTTGGAATTTGATTTTTTATCTCATGTTTTATAGCCATTTGGTGGGATGATTATGGTGATGAAAATAAAGAATTGCAACGTGTTGCGAAAATGATTTTGAGTTTAACTTGCACTGCAACTGGGTGCGAGCGAAATTGGAGTGTATTTGACCAAGTATGTTTCATTTCTAGCTTTAATTAAATTAATACAATTTTTTAACATTTGTTTAAGAAGTGGAGATAGTAATCTTGTATGTTTGATTCTTTTTTAGATTTATAAGGAGAGGAGGAGTAGGTTAGAGGGTAAAAGGATGAATGCCCTTATATTTGTAAAATACAATTTCCAATTACAAATGAGACAAACTTTAAGAGATTCAACAAAAGATTATGATTCTACTTGCCTATCAGATGTGGAATCTGATGATGAATAGATAACTGTTCTTGGTTGCAAGCTAACGAGATGTTTAATGAGGAAGAAACGAGTAAGCCTTTTAAACTCTTGAAGATAGGTATATTATATTTCGATTTTAGAATACAAAATTTATAAAATATTTGATTTTTCTAATAACAGGGGTTTATTTAAGAAAGCGAAAGAGAGTTGGAGGAGAGGAAGAAAGCATTGAAGAAATTAGTGAGAGCGGTGTGGAAGATGGAAGAGACACTTTATCTTCATCCTACTTAGATGTTTTAAATGATATTGATGACAATGATGATTGATGACAATGACATTCTTTAAATGTTAGATGTTTTGTATTTTGGAATATAAAAACTTCACTTCCAATGCATTTTGAATTGGTACATTTTGTCATATATTTATGTGTTTCCATATTTACTTATATATTATGTGAATTGAACAAAACGTTATGAATCTTACGATTCTACGATATAAGATTCACGATTCACGGTTCAGACCCTAGACCGATTCACGATACGATTCGTTTTTTACAACCTTGATTATATGGTCTTGATCAATCTTTCTCAGCAGTGCAAATCAGGCTTGATAAAAATTAAATTCAATGGACCCTATAAGAAAATAATTAAAATTGGTTGAAAAAGATCATCAGGCTTGCAGTTGGTCAATTCTAAGTTTTTAAGACCCGAGATTTTCTTAGATGGATCAAATTAAGTGAGAATGTCCAAGATTTGAAACAGGGCATGAAATATTTTAATGTAATATATTATATTTTATATAATTATATAAAAACATTTCATAAACTCTAGTTCTCAATAGTATGGAAATATATAACAGTTCTATATGAACTCACCTTTTCAAGTTCATCTTCTACAACTTTGGCTATATCATCCTTCTGCTCAAATGTACCATCCAAGTTCAATTTTGGAACACTTGCCCTTATGATTGAAAACAGAATATGAGCCACATATAATATGGTTACATAGGCAATGTGATGTAGGACATGCAGCCGAGACCCATCTATTTTAGGATTTACTATTTTCGCATTATTTTAATTTTAGAATTCTTGTGTCACAAGGAAATCAGGTCGGTGGCTTTCCTAATTTATTTAGGAGTCTAAGATGAGTTTAGAAATTGTAGAAATTGTAAACGAATTGGAAAACCATTCACGTGGCCTTCCAAATTCGTCTAGGACAGTCGGTCATAGAGTCCTTTGCTATTTTGAGTTCTTAGGTTTCTTATAAATACCAATAGATGTAAAGGAGAGGATACCTCTTCGATTATGATGAAATAAATAAGATCTGAATCTCTCTTTTGCCTTCGAGCACTTATCCCTCTTCTTCTGCCCGAGTTGCAGACGAATCCCTTGCCTTGTTGCAGGTTATTTTGCTGGCCAGTTCCAGTCACGATCCCATTGCATCTTCTTGGCTTAATCGCACGGAAGACACTATCGACATTCACTGGGCTTCATCCCAGAGTTTCCGCCCCTACTGCTACTCGAAGCCTTCCTCTTCTAGCAGGAAGTTCGCCTCTCACCTTCGTCCATAGCCCAAGTACAAGCAATGTTCCATCTTCCCTCCATCATCTTCTACTCCTTTTCCATCTTCTCTTCGATTCCTTCTCCATCTTTCATCACTTCCACCGCTGCCCCCTTTTCGTTTTCGCCTTTCCTTTTCTTTCTTCCCCTTCGTATTTCACCTAAAAGCAGCCCTAAAGCCCATTCGCCACACGTGCCAGCACCACCCTTTTAAATTACACCCCACACATGTGACAAGTTGTGTGTATGTGTGACCCGATAATCGTCGGGACTGACTTGATTTGATTTTTATCCCCACTTCCGCTACATTACAATGGTTCTATCTTGCAATATGGGGCACAACTAGTTGGTTCAGATTGATCATATTTGGGAATCATTCAGAATTATTATATAAATCCTTATTGTATGTTTTAACATCCAATGACCATCCACCACATCCCAGTCGCAGAATTATTTACATCTGGTCATTTAACTCTTCCTCGACACATGAAAAAATTCAGGAGAAATCTTATCTTAAAATGCCTCAGTTGCAATGCTTTATATCCCAATTTGACACTCAGATGACAGATGCCCACCTTTGGATTAACACCAAAATGATGAGAAAAGCAGAAAAGTATTTTGGCAAGTCACACCATGAGTAGTTCATGAGGCCCCTTAACAACTCCACCCTTCAAACTTGCAATGATTACTGGCATACATTGAGGCCACCCTCAGAACAAAGAATATTGTCACTGCCAATAACTACTGTGTCTGTATTTGATCAATGAGTTAAACCTAAGATATGCAAACTACTTTGCAAATATTAAATAATGAAGGGCAATCTTTAAAATGATATAAATACTTTCACAAGGCAAATCTTGTCTATTCATGTGCTCGTTGCACCCAACTTGAACAAACCAAGATAAGCAAGCCAAAAGCCAGCCTGATCTGAAATTCATCCCCAGCATAGACACGAGAATCATAGATGAGCATGAAATACCACCCTAACATTGATATGATGGAATAAAGCAGCTTTTAAGTTCAGAAAACTCTAGCTCAAATCAAGAGTTCTAGTCATACCATCAAAAACATATGCTTGAATTTGTGCCCTCGTGTTGCTGAGCTTATAAAACGCATCTTGTGCTGCCAATGCACGATATTGAACAGATGCAACAACAGTGACAAATACATTATCCTGAAAAAAATCAAAGCATGCATAACGACCATTAATTAAGTTCTCTAATTCATAATTATCATGAACCTAAACAAACAAAAAAGTTCCATAGGAAAAAGAATCTATTCACAGTGAGAGCAAAATACATGAAAATGGGGATCTTTCAGAAAAGGATAAATTATAATGGAAGTACTTTTCAAAAAAAAAATTATAATGGAAGTGTTGTCAATTGATCAATCATTGATACAGCTTTAACAACATGGGTGATCTATGTTAAGATCCACTGGAAACAAATGGCTGAGTTTTACATCCATCTAAATCATTTCCAATATGGTTCACTAACTGAATAAACAAACTACCAATTTTTTTATTGTTTACGTGCCACTGAATGTAAAAACAATGGACCTTTTCATGGACCCTTGTTTGCTTCGAAAGCTAAATGATTGGTTAAAGAGTAAAAAGTTATCATATATGCTATTTTTTGTGTCATACCCCACCTAAAGGTAATAGTATTTATTCAGTGGTTTGCTTTTGATCTTTAAAAATCAAGGGGTGGGATAATTCACTAGTTTCAATTTGAATAGTTTGATAATCCCCATGATAATTTATCCATCCATCAAATTCTCTTGTCATAGGACGGGACCTACCCTCTAACATGGCCCATCAAGTTCATGGGCTTTTAAGCCCAAGCATATGCTAGATCAGCCCATTTACAATACAATTCTCCCTCTCTCCTAATCAAACCACCATCCCTCTCCCACTAAAAATAATAATAATAAATGAACAAGGATAACATTTGGAACAACCATCAAAATGTATTCTGTAACTTTTTCCTATTTTTAATTTCACTGACATTCACTTTCAAAAAAAAATTCACTGACATTCATCTTTCTAGATACCCCCACATTTCCATCTTATGATTTTCCTTTCGTAACAAGACAATGCAATGCACCATATAAATGCCAAAACTAAGCCATATTGCTGACAGATCTATCCTGGCCATGATACAACACTGAGAGTGATTATCGTTGCTTATTGATTGAATGGAAATGGCTTGTAGATAAAGAATTCAAATCCTGTGAAGTGGAACATCAAAACTGAACTGTAACAGTTCCACATCCAGAGTATCATAATTACAAAGACACCATAACAAATTAAATCATTTGACGAATGAAAAGAACATTTTTTTTTTGTACTGGAAGGAAGATGAAAATTGAGAGCCCATGCTATAAATTCATATATATAATTTTGAGTGAGTTTAGCATATTTTTGTTTTCATGATAACTTACTATATTGAATTTCTCAAATGACTAATAATTTGGGATCCAATTCACTTTGAGTAGGGTCCAATAACAAATTCACAATATAATTTGATTTTCATAACAATGGGTGAGCTCTATGAAAAGTAAAGGGGGAAAAATAAGGAAAACAATGCATAATGCAGCCAAGATAAATCAGCTACAGACCTTAGTTTTTGTTTCACAACGAATGTCAAGTTGTTGTACACGCATTGAAAGGTACCCAGCTACCTTTTGGCCAAAACACCAAGGCAAGAAGTGACATCCAGGATTAAGTACCTCATCAAACTTCCCAAAAGTTTCTTTGATAGCCACAGTTGATTGATCTACTTGTAAACAGCAACAGAGTTGCCCCATTGTTGGGCTTCTGCAAGTAAGAACTCATATAACTGAGTCTGTATTGTAAATATATATCACAAGTTTATAGCCACACTACCAATTGGAATTCTTAGGGAACAAAGAGGGAAAAAATAGCAAAGATGGGTTCTATTTGAATGTGTTGTATGTGGGTTTCTCCGTTGTACTGCGCTCTCCAAGTGTGCTTTCAGTTTTTTGGCATTCCTAAAAGTAGAAGAATTCTCCATTTTATTCTCCTCTGAGTTGCTCTTGGTAGTAGAAATGGATGTCTCCTAGAAGGGGGTCCGGTAAAACCATGCATTCCAAAAGTGATTTTAAGAGAGAGAGAGAGAGAGATGGATATATATATATATATATATATATATAGAGAGAGAGAAGGGGGTATTTGTCAAGATATGTTTTCTAGAGATGTAACAAGGATTGGTTTGTCTTAAGGGCTCAAGATTTTCTCACGGATTCACATAAGTTTTTTGACAGGGCCAAGGCATTTGCCAAAGGCCAGAGAGCAGGTTTGATTTCTTGTAGCTTCATACAAAGGTGGACTCCAAATTTCAGATTGCAAGAGCAATTTTTGGGTGCTTCAAGCATCATAGAGAAAGGCAGAAGAAGGTTTGTTTGTTGACTTCTTCTGGAGGACTTCATGGCATATCAAGTGGAAAGAGAGGAAAATCTTTAGCATTGTAACTCATTATTGGTATTTTATGGTGAAAAATTCTCATGTCATGACCATTGGGTGTAGGCAACATTGCCTGACCACCTAATTTGTTGCCTTTTTTTATGGTGTCTCTTCCTCTTTATTTAGGATCTTTTTCTGACTCAAGACACTGGCACCTGACATTCATGGATGTTTCACTGCAGAAACAAACTAAAAGATAGGTCCAGACTTGTCCAGAACTGATTTTATTAGCAGGTACTTATGGTTTTTCTTGTGGCTGAAACACGGTTTGAAACCAAGCTTTAAAGCCATGGATACCACCATTATATCCTCAGAAAGTTAATCTATATTTATATTCTAGCAACCATTTCAGTGAGTCCCAGTAGCCTTCTCTAATTTCGCCAAATATACTAAAAAAACAAAAAGAATGGAGGAACAGACCCAGAACAGCCATTAGTGGCAATGGAAGCCACTGGAATGGATTTGATGACTTGTGTTAATGCATCAGCAGTGGTATACTTTCTGTTTGTTCAAATTCCATTGAGAGTTCCCACGGTTATTAATATGGTGGAACCAAACAATTCTTTCTCAAACTTCACATCCAAACCACAAGAAAGAAGCACATAATTCTCAAACAAAATTGAAACTAAATAATAACAATAGTAAATCCCAACATCAACTACTCCATTGACCGTATAGATAAATTATAAAATCATAAAATCACAGCCAACCCATCTTCCTAAGAGGAATTTGCGGTGGACCCAGAAACTATGAAAGTAAAGAAGAGCAAACTCGGGTGAGTCTGCCGAGAGAGAGAGGGTGAGAAAAGCACTGAGACCGATTCGAGGTGGTCTCTTCCTCCTGGACGTTCCTTGTGGGATAATAATTCTCTACCTTCTGCTTATTTCTCTCCATTCAAATATATGAGTCCTCTCCTAAATTGGAGGAGGAGATTACAAATGATGAAAAGGAAAAAGAAAATACAAATTTCAAATTTCAAATTCAAACTAAATCCTATCTAATCTAATAGATCAAATTGATTCAAAAATCTAATCTGCAGAAGATGTCTATCCAGAAGATCCAGCCGAAATTTCCTCTTCTGAGTCGCCGATCCCTGAGTCACTGAGGCACACAACATTCCCCTCTACTGAAAACCGTCGTCGTCCGTGATGACGAAATCGAGGTATTTTGCCCCCATACGGTTTCATGCGGCTTTGAGCCTGTTCTAAATTATCTTTTAGAGTTTGCAAAGCTTCAGCTCGGCTTCGCAACTTCAAGTCCATAGATTCCACTTGGGTAGTGCCTTTGACAAACGAAACAAGCCGAGGTGGTGGCTGTTTCTTGCACTTCTTGGCCATCTCGGCTTCCATAATTCTCAGTTCAGACACTCCATCGCCTTGCCAAGTGTAAGATCGGTTAGCTGTTTGAAAGGCAATTGTTAGGCGTTGGAAATCCCAAGTAATGGGTCCCAACGTCCTAAGCCATTCTGCACCTAACACCACCTCATACCCTCCCAAAGGAAGGACATAAAATTTAGCTATGGCGTCTAAACCTTGGACAGACAACTTGACATCCTTGCACATTCCCTGGCACTTGATACGGTCGCCATTAGCTACAACCACATAAAAGGGCTGTTCAGAGATGGTGTGAAGACAAGACTTGCTTGCCACCTGAGGAGTGATGAAATTATGGGTGCTACCTGAGTCGATCAAAACTGTAATGGGTACACAGGCATGGTCTGGGGTGCATGACCCGGTAATGGCGTGTAGAGATATTTCCAGTTGGTCTCCTGTATCCTCTTTAGTGTTGGAGTCGTCGTACGGTTCTCCTTCAATTTCATCTTTAAGCCACTGACCTTCCATTAAGTACAGCTTTTGTGTCCGGCACTTGTGGCTGGGTGCGAACTTACAGCAGAGGCCTTAGACCTCCAATCCTTCATCTCCATAAGGGTGAGCCTTTTAATGGGCAGCGTTGGAGCTGTCTGAGTGCCCTCAGGTTGAGTTTGGCTCGAGTGCCCCATTTCAAATCATGACTTGCGCTTCCTTGCATTAACTTTCTCCTCTTGCAGACGGGCCAACCCAGCTGCATCGGATAAGGTTGTTGGCTGTAGCATGGTACATTGAGCCGGATTTCTTCATTCAAACCTCCTAGGAAACAACTAATCATGAAGGCTTCGTTGAGCCACTTGTGCGATTGGCCAACTCTTTGAACCTTGTATGATAATCCTCGACTGATGACATTTGCCTCAGCTTGGTGAGGGTGGCCACGGCATCCTCGTACGGTGAAGACCCAAAGCGAGTCATCAACCCTTTAGTGAACTCGTCCCAACTGGCAATGGCATTAGATTGCTCCATCCAGCAGAACCATTGCAAAGCCTTTCCTTCTAGATGATACGAAGCTATCAGGAGTTGTTGGGTTAAAGGGGTCTGTTGATGAAAGAAAAACTGTTCCGCACGGTAGATCAAACCCGAAGGGTCAGTACCGTCGAACATAACATTGGAAATCCTAGCCGAGTCACCCGACCATTGAAGGCGTGGTCAACACCATTTCTCGACGGTGGCCCCCTGTGAGGACCCACTGATGTCTCCCCCATGTCAATGGAGTGAGGATTGGATAGCCCGTCGAGGCGTGTATCGACCGTTTGTAGACGGGTGCTCACGGCAGGCATCTGGCCGACTATCTCATCCTCAGTTTGGCCTGGGCTTCTAGAGTTTTGTGTAGAAGATGAAGGGTATCATCGATCTTTCTGAGGCGGGTGCCGTCGGCCATTGCAACCGGTCTCGATACCTTGCGGTGGACCCGGAAACTATGAAAGGAAAGAAGAGCAAACTCGGGTGAGAATGCCGAGAGAGAGGGCGAGAAAAGTACTGAGACCGATTCGAGGTGGTCTCTTCTCTCCATTCAAATATATGAGTCCTCTCCTAAATTGGAGGAGGAGATTACAACTGATGAAAAGCAAAAAGAAAATACAAATTTCAAATTTCAAATTTCAAATTCAAACTAGATCCTATCTAATCTAATAGATCAAATTGATCCAAAAATCTAATATGCCAGCTTAAGCAAGCCAACGCCTAACCAGACCATGCCTATCCAAGAAGATGCCCATCCAGAAGATCCAGCCGAAATTTCCTCTTCTGAGTCACCGATCCTTGAGTCGCTGAGACACAACAGAATTTGGGAGAAAACATTTATTCAAACAATCTTTAAATAAGACCCATAATATTTTAGATATTATTCAAACCCATACAAGGTTGATGTCCATGCCAATCACCATCGACCTAGATCAATTATTAAAATATATAAATATTTATTCGATGATTTAGCACTGACGCTTAAGAATCAAGGGTTACAATCATTTCGTGGGCTGATTTTGGAAAGACTGATAGCCCTCGTGATTCCATTTCGGTCCAAGAAAACGGGTCATCGTCATCAAAATTAGGCACATAATTTAATCGACTCAGTATTGGTAAATACACAAAATAGAGAAAAGAAATCATCAGAAATGGAATAGGAAAATAGCAAATTCAGGATTGGAAAATATATATGATATGATGAAGAGAAATACCTATGGATATATGTCTTCTCCGAAGAAATCAAAAGTGTTGGAGGGGATACGCAGGTATCAAGTATTTATACAGAGGGAGAGGGCAGCGAAAAATCAGTGAAAGAGAAATCACCAAAAGGGATAGGAAATGGAAATGGAAATGGAAATGAAAAGTTGCAGAAGAAAAGAAAGCAGAACAAAGAAAGGTCCCCCACCAGCAACCGAGAAATTTCTTGGCGACTCCCTCCTAAACTAACGGAGAGATTTCTGCTCCTATACCTTGAATTGAAATTAATTGCTTGATCGAGATGTGATCAACTTTTATTTTGACTGATCAGATTGGATGAGTCTCCTCTCCACCCTTGCCACAAAGGGCCCCCTCTTGGGGCGAGGTATGAGAAAAACTCATCCGCTTTTAGGCCTAACTTAGTCGATATGACTTGGACTCGACCTCTAACGAGTCTGATCAGTGATGTTTAAATCTTGTATAATATATTAGGATTAGGAAGATTATTGATGATTGTAAGGGAAAGTTTTTTTCCCTGGTAGACTTATCACCGATAATCTTTTAAAAGTATATATTTTTTCTAGGTGTCAGCTTTCCTAATTATAGAATTGTAGATTGATTTAATTGATTATCTTCTTTAAAAATTGTAACCTCTATGCAGAGATATTAAATATCAAACTTCTTCAATGATGTTTGTTTTAAGTGATAAGATAAACCTAAGTTGGTTAAGATAATTGTTGTGATAGGCATGGACTCTTGTAATCAGGAAAACAAATCTCGGTCAATACAATAAAATGATTTTAAAAAAAAATAGAAGAGAAAAATTTCTTGACTATGATCTCTGCCGATACCGAGATTTAAATCTATGGTTGTAAGTGATGAGATCTAAGACTCTTGTATCTTAGGCTGCGTTTGGATGAGGGGTAAATTTTAAAGGGTTGAATAGGAGTTAACTTTTAAGAGGAGTTACCTTTATCTTATTTGATAAATGCAGCAGTAAAGTAAGAATTGACCATAAGAGTAAAAAATCTTGTGTGGTAATAATAAGAAGGGGTAACCTAAAATATTAACAATTTTATTAGAATTAATTATTTTTTATTAAATTCAATATAATAAAAATATATAAAAAAATTAATTATTAAATAATATTCATCATTTAAAAAATATTTCAAAAATTTTTGCTCCATAGGTCCAAAGAAGGGGTAAATAGGGGTAATATATTAACAATTTTATTAAATTCATATAATATAAAAAATAATAAAACATGATTATTAAATAATATTCACCAATTAAAAATATTTTAAAATATTTTTGCTCTATAGGTGCAAAGAGAGGGGTAAAGAGGGGTAATATATCAACAACTTTACTAGAATAGATAATTTTATTAAATTCATCTAATATAAAAAATTATAAAACATAATTATTAAATAATATTCATCAATTAAAAATATTTTAAAGATATTTTTGCTCCATCGGTGTAAAGAGGGGTAAAGAAGGGTAAAGAGTGTTTAGAGGGGTAAAGAAGGGTAAAGATGGTTTAGAGGGGTAAAGAAGGGTAATAAGTACAAAGAGGGGTAATAGGTACAAAGAGAGGTAAATGGGGTAAAGAGGGGTAAAGAAGAGTAATAGATGCAAAGAGGGGTAAAGAGGGTTTAGAGGGATAAAAAGGGTTTAGAGGGGTAAAGAAGGGTAACCGGTGCAAAGAGGGGTAAAGAAGAGTAAAGAGGGGTAAATAAGGGTAATAGGTGAAAAGAGGGGTAAAGGGAGCAAAGAGGGGTAAAAAGTGGAAAGAGGGGTAAAGGGGGGTAAAGAAGGGTAAAGAGGGTTTCTTAGAATTAATATTTTTTACTAAATTTATAGAATAAAAAATAATTTTTTTTATAAAACATAATTATTAAATAATATTCAACAATTAAAAATATTTTAAAATATTTTTGCTCCATAGGTGCAAAGAGGGGATAAGGAGGGTAATAAGTGCAAAGAGGGGTAAAGGGGGGCAAACAAGGGTAAAGAGGGTTTATTAGAATAATATTTTTTACTAAATTTATATAATAAAAAATAAAAAAATTATAAAACATAATTATTAAATAATATTCATCAATTAAAAATATTTTAAAATATTTTTACTCCATAGGTGCAAAGAGGGAGTAAGGAGAGTAATATATTAACAATTTTTATTAAATTCATATAACATAAAAAAATAAAAATAAAATTCTATGAAACATAATTAATAAAATAATATTCATCAATTAAAAAAATTTAAAATATTTTTCCTCTATAGATGCAAATAGGGATAAAAGGGGTAAAGGGCAAGGTTTTGTGCCACCCCAGCCCAAATTAGTGGTTAATGTTTTCCATAAAATTTAATATCCTTAAAAAAGTTAATTAAAAATAACTTTGATTCTTATAATTTTTTTTTTCATTTAGACCCTTTAAAAGGGTGATATTATTTTTATTCTAAAATTTTTTATTCTCGTATATTATCTTTATTCATACATAATCTATACTAAATGACATTCTTCAACACGTGTCTTTTCTTGTGTTAGAAACTGACATCCATTCATGTTTGATAAGAACAAATTCTTTAAAAAAAATCTTTGTGAAGTATGCTAACTTGATCAATGTTAATTGTTCTTGTTTTGATGCATAACATATTTAACCTATTTAGTAAATGAATTCAATGACCTAATTTAATCCAAAATATCAACTCAACTTGTTCATTTATTAAATAGTTGCCGAAATTTGATTTGTAGCTAAGTTAAATATTTAATCCATTTAACAAAGTAAATCAAAAGTGCGCTACGCATTTGTTATGAGGCTACAATGGATCCCTCTTCTATCCTGCCTCAGATCCGACTTCCAAAATAACCTCTAAATCATTCTAAACAATGAGGACAAAATAAACTAGAACCATTTTTCTTTTCTTAATAAAAGTCATTTTTAAATTAAAAAACATTAGGAGTGCATCTCATATCAAAATTTCAAGAAATAATATCTTGAGACATGAAGGCTTTCTCTAAAAATCTGGGAAAAAACTTTCCCTACTTGTAGGTCTAGCAACGAACTCTAGCTTCAACCGTTCAAATCGTCGAAAATGAACCAAAAATCGTTTATTTTTTTAGGGTCTAATTTAAAGAAATGAACTTGGGAAGAAAATAAGATCGACCTTCCATTAAGCTCGATACACTGTGTCCTTCTACGTATGTTACGTGACAGTGCTTAACGTCCACACTGTAACGCCCTCTGTAAATCTATTATGTAATGGTGATTATTTTTACCTTAGTTATGGAGGGTGTGTCTCAATTGTTTTCCTCTATCTGTCACAATTCTTCCGAACATATTAAATTGGCCCAAGATAGTCTTGTTGACAGGGCCAACCCTAGCCCATACACACACCCCCCCCGCCCCAATTTCACAAATGGCCTGCACCCACCATGCACTTTCCATAGGGCCCCCAACAGTGCATTGGACCTAGGGCCCCTGAAATTTCAAGGCAAGTCCTGTCTATTGACAAACTTGGTAACAGTATTATTCTTTTATCTTTTAATTCCCTTTGTTGTTCAATGGATCCATCGCAATCTCCTCTAAGAACAATATCTTGGGAAGTTTCTATAACCTGTTATTACACTCAACAAAGGCATGCCATCGTATGCATGAAACACTTGAGATCATTAGAAGCAACTTACCATTATAGAATATCTAATCAATTACTGGTAGCGGCTGTGATCAATATGTTCATCTTAATGAATCAATATTTGAGTGAGAAGAAGGTGAAACATATTGAAGAAATGGGAGTGTTCACGTTCTTAATATTATATGAAGGAAAATAAACAAAGACAAGCCTGAGAAGTACTGAATGTGAAGGCGTCAGTGGACTGATTGGCTGCCGAGTGAGAGTACTATGATGCTTTGTATCTCTAAAGTATTGTTTCTAGTTTTTAGAAGTGTATGATGAAGTGCTGAAATACAGAACAAAGCAGGCCCCAGATCACTGTATTGTGCCAAGCCTCTGAAGTTCTACAAGATTCTGAAGAAGAAAATATTATTGCTGCAAGAAAATGCTTCTCTATAAGTGACAAGTCACCAAACCTAGGAAAGCTCTGAAAGTTTCAAATACAACATTTCAGGAAAGAAGCAGGTTGCATGCAGCAATGTATGACCAGTAGTATGTTGCCTAATTACAACAGAAAACTGCTGTATGTGTTTTTTGTCCGAAGCTGTGTGAAATTCTGTCTTCATTATAGACTTGCTGGAGTAAAGCACTCCCTTCAATGGATCCATCGCAATCTCCTCTAAGAACAATATCTTGGGAAGTTTCTATAACCTGTTATTACACTCAACAAAGGCATGCCATCTTATGCATGAAACACTTGAGATCATTAGAAGCAACTTACCATTATAGAACATCTAATCAATTATTGGTAGCGGCTGTGATCAATATGTTCATCTTAATGAATCAATATTTGAGTGAGAAGAAGGTGAAACATATTGAAGAAATGGGAGTGTTCATGTTCTTAATATTATATGAAGGAAAATAAACAAAGACATGCCTGAGAAGTACTGAATGTGAAGGTGTCAGTGGACTGATTGGCTGCCGAGTGAGAGTACTATGATGCTTTGTATCTCTAAAGTATCGTTTCTAGTTCTTAGAAGTGTATGATGAAGTGCTGAAATACAGAACAAAGCAGGCCCCAGATCACTGTATTGTGCCAAGCCTCTGAAGTTCTACAAGATTCTGAAGAAGAAAATATTATTGCTGCAAGAAAATGCTTCTCTATAAGTGACAAGTCACCAAACCTATGAAAGCTCTGAAAGTTTCAAATGCAACATTTCAGGAAAGAAGCAGGTTGCATGCAGCAATGTATGACCAGTAGTGTGTTGCCTAATTACAACAGAAAACTGCTGTATGTGTTTTTTGTCCGAAGCTGTGTGAAATTCTGTCTTCATTATAGACTTGCTGGAGTAAAGCACTCCCTTCAATGGATCCATCGCAATCTCCTCTAAGAACAATATCTTGGGAAGTTTCTATAACCTGTTATTACACTCAACAAAGGCATGCCATCTTATGCATGAAACACTTGAGATCATTAGAAGCAACTTACCATTATAGAACATCTAATCAATTATTGGTAGCGGCTGTGATCAATATGTTCATCTTAATGAATCAATATTTGAGTGAGAAGAAGGTGAAACATATTGAAGAAATGGGAGTGTTCACGTTCTTAATATTATATTAAGGAAAACAAACAAAGACAAGCCTGAGAAGTACTGAATGTAAAGGTGTCAGTGGACTGATTGGCTGCCGAGTGAGAGTACTATGATGCTTTGTATCTCTAAAGTATTGTTTCTAGTTTTGAGAAGTGTATGATGAAGTGCTGAAATACCGAACAAAGCAGGCCCCAGATCACTGTATTGTGCCAAGCCTCTGAAGTTCTACAAGATTCTGAAGAACAAAATATTATTGTTGCAAGAAAATGCTTCTCTACAAGTGACAAGTCACCAAACATATGAAAGCTCTGAAAGTTTCAAATACAACATTTCAGGAAAGAAGCAGGTTGCATGCAGCAATGTATGACCAGTAGTATGTTGCCTACTTACAACAGAAAACTGCTGTATGTTTTTTTGTCCTAAGCTGTGTGAAATTCTGTCTTCATTATAGACTTGCTGGAATAAAAGTCTTGCTTTCTGTCTTTAGCAGTTTTGTAATTTTCAAAATTTTAAAACTGTATTGCTTGAAGTCCTGGAAAGCAAGCATGTTTGGATTCCATGGAAATTAGTGCTGAGAAATGAAGATGAGAGTCCTATCCTGAACCACATGGAAAGAACCTACTTGCAGCTTTACTTGATCTCATCAAAAGATTTTGGGCAGCCCAGTTGCATGCAATTTAGCATAAAAAATTTTGAAGATTCTTGAAGCACCTGCAAATGCAGAATCTTTAAGTTCTGGAAGCAGCAATGCCTGGGAGTAGCAGTATTGTGGTAGCAGATTGATGCAATCTGTAAGCAACATCTGCAAATTTTTACATGAGTATAAGCACTTAAGCAGTATCTGGTTGCAACTTCTGGTCTGCCAGATTATCTGAAGGCTATGCTCTTGTTTGATCCTGAAAGATGTCTTCAACTCTTGCAAGCGGAGTCCATAGCTGTCTGTATTTCTGTTTGTTTCCCGTTTCTATAGGAGTCTATAAGATGTACTATAAGTATGTAATGGTGCAGTTTATTTTTTGCTTTGTTAGCAGTCTGTAAGGTGTTGCCTTATCTCTTGTATCTTCTCAAATTTTGGGTATGTACTGTAATGTTGGGAGGTTTTCCTATTCTTGAATGCATAAAATTGCTTATCATTAAGGAAAAAAAAAAAAGAGTTACAACTATAGTAATTTTTCTCCGCACCTGGTTATGCACTAATTCTCCATTTTTTAATTTCTCACTATGGTGAAATTGTGAAAAGATATAGTTCTTGCTATTTCAGGACTAACATTAATGACAGATTCACAGATTGAGAGTTATATATTTTTCAGATTATGGAAACCAATCAAAATGCTTAGTGCTTCTAATCTAAAAATTCATAGAATCACAAATTCATAAGTTTCTACATGAATTTCTTTAAAATGCAAGCACATCAATGAAAACCTAGAGAAATGCATATTTTTCCTTGAATCAATATGTATATCCAATTGAGAGTAATATCAAAATTTGGTAAATAATGAAATTTTCAAATTTCAATAATATCTAAATATATACTAATAAATTATTGGTACGGCGTGGATGACCCTGGGGGATGGAGGTTAGGTAGTAGAGCTGCTAGGGATGGGTCTTTGGTAGTAAAATCCTTAATGAAGATTGGAAGCGGGGAAGGAAAGGTTAGGGAAGTGTTCCAAAAGGGGATTACGATGATGGTTGGTAATGGTAGAAGGGTGTTATTTTGGAGGGATATTTGGGTGGGGGAGAGGCCTTTAATGGAAGTTTTTCCCTGACTTTTCAGAGTGGTTCAGAATCGGAGGCCTTGATCAGTGATTACAATGGTGAGGTCAATGATACTCCACAGTAGTCAATCTCTTTCAGGAGGATTTTGCGGGATTTTGAAGAAGGTATCCATCAAGTTTTGATCGGAATCCTAAGTGATATCAGATTGTGGATTGAGGATGAGGATAAGTGGATCTGGTCCATAGAACCATCAAGATGTTTCTCGGTTAAATCAATCATATGGTCGGCTTATGTGTGAAACCCCTGCCTAGCTGATGTGGGAAGAGTCCCACATCGGTTAGGAAGGGAGAAAGAGGAGAATTTATAAGAGGGCTAAGCCCATTAACTAGCATGACGCGTTTTGGGCCGGGCCAAGTGGGCCCAGGCCCAAATGTAAAATCGTGCGGGCTCGCTGTGTGCGAGGCCCAGAGCGAACAATTTCATGCTGAGTTTTGAGACCTAAGCCCTGTATATGGGTCGGGTCGTTACAAATGGTATCAGAGCCTCAGTTCAACTCTCAGACTGTGTGGGCCTTTCCTCCTTCCCTGGTGTTGTTGAGCTAAGCCGGGTCGAGTTGAGGGCGGCTCGAGGCTTAGTGGAGGTGAATGTGAAACCCCTGCCTAGCTGATGTGGGAAGAGTCCCACATCGGTTAGGAAGGGAGAAAGAGGAGAATTTATAAGAGGGCTAAGCCCATTAACTAGCATGACGCGTTTTGGGCCGGGCCAGGTGGGCCCAGGCCCAAATGTAAAATCGTGCGGGCTCGCTGTGTGCGAGGCCCAGAGCGAACAATTTCATGCTGAGTTTTGAGCCCTAAGCCCTGTATATGGGTCGGGTCGTTACATTATGCAACAAATTTGTTCTCACCCCTATCTGCAATCTGGCTTGGAACAATTTGATTCCTCTAAGAATCCAATTCTTTATGTGGACAGCTTTGAAAAAGAGGATCCTTGTGAGACACAATCTTAAGAGAAGGCACGTTATTCCAGATGAGGCTCCTTTAGTGTGTTCACTATGCGAGGTCGAGGAGGAAACTGTGGACCACTTGTTATGCAAGTGTCGTTTCACATGGGTGGTTTGGTTTTCATTCTTGAGGCTATTTGGGTGTTCGTGGGTTCTAAGTAGTGGAGTGGAGGATTTTCTTGTGTCTTGGATGGGGGGTCCCTTTAGAGGTAGATTTAGAGTAGCTTGGAGAATGATTCCGTTCGTTGTCTCATGGGCTATTTGGAAAGAGCGCAATGGGAGGATCTTTGAAGGTAAGAGGGGAGATCTTAGAGATGTGTTTGAGAGGGCAAAATGGCAAGTGATTGGATGGTTGTCTGTGTGTAAGGAGTTTCGGGGTCTAGCACCGAAGGATTTTTACTTGTCTTCGGAGGGTTGTATGAAGGGAGTTGGTAGAGCTAAAAAGCGATTGGTCAAGTGGGTAGCGCCTCCCCTAGGTTCTTGCAAGTTCAATGTAGATGGGGCGACAAAGGGTAAGCCAGGGCTTGCAGGAATAGGAGGTGTCTTACATGACTACAGGAGTAGAATGTTGGTTGATTTCTCCGAATCGGTAGGGTTGATGGAGTCAAATGAAGCTGAATTGAGGGGAATTAGGAGAGCACTTCAGGTTTGATATGGGTTTAGAAGTGGTAACCTCATTATCGAAGGTGACTCAACTAATGCCATCTCTTGGGCTAGTAATAAAAAATTCCACCCGTGGAGGTTGATTAGTATTGCTAGGGACATTTGGAGGTTGTGTGGGTTTGGTGGCGTCTCTTTCACTCATACACCTAAATCTGCAAACTGCGTGGCAGACTTCTTGGCGAAAGCTGATGTTCATTTACAAAGGTCTTCCTTGGAATTTTTTTCATCTCCCCAGCCTTGACTTTGGGGTTTGGGGGTTTCATTTGGATCCTGTGTTGGGTGGTTTATTGGATGTATATTTTTGTTTCTCCTTGTTCTTTTTCTTGTTTCTCTTCTTTATCTTTGGCTTTGAGTATATATCTCCTATACTCGGTTCCCTTCTCTATACTTCTTTTTAATGTTATTAAATCGCCAATGCTTCAAAAAAAATACTAATAAATTATTATGTGATATTGTTTACTTTTGGCATAAAAAAGTGAAAGGAAAAAGAAAAAAGAAAAGTTAATAGATGATGAAAGGGAAGAACTTCTTACAAGTTCATCAAAGTCCCTGTCCTTTATTTTACAATTGAAGACATGTTACTAATGGCAAGTCAATAATAGCTCCATTAGCAACCAGTCAATAATAGCTTCATTAGCAACCCAAGAGGGGTTGGCTTGACAGTCAAGAAGCTTTCCTCATGAATGGATGTCTTGAGTTCGATTCACGCTGACCACTTCTCGTAGTTTGCTTATCCAGTGTGTGTGGGATTGTGAAGTTTTCACAACAGGTGAGACCCCTGGATACCTTTGTCATAAATAAAAACTTAGGTAGCTTGTCTGCATTTTCTTACTCGAATCTACTGAGCTGCAATTCGAGTGGGCTGGACCAGGTTTTAGGCTGCTCAAACTCAGATTTAAATGCAATCATGGGACTGTAGCCTAGGCCGAGATTAACTCACTGTGATCAAACCTGAGCATATTCAGAAGATCAATTAATAACTGGCTCCAACGGGTAGGATCAGACTTTTTATCTCCAAATTAATGGATTTAGACTTTAGCTTAAAAAGGGTAATAGATTTGAGGTGGACTTGGACTTTTAAAATACAAGAAGCTTGTACTTGGACATTTGGAAAGTACATGCTGCACAAGTACCTTAACTATATTCTTTTTTCTTCTTGACCTTCTAGTTTAGTCTATATTAATTACATTTTGGAGGAAGAAGCAAAGTGCCTCCCATGTACCCACCATTATCATGGAGAGTCTATTTTCTATTGGCTGGGGATTCGGAACACTTGCCCTCCCTGTCTGTCGATTTGAATTACCTACTAATGATCCTGATCAAGCATTGGAGAAGGCAGAGGGGAACTTGAGTTGGTGGCTCTGACATGAACGTCTGAAACGTAAAGATACCGGATTTTCAAATTTTAAAGAACCAGTTTTGCAAAGAGAACTCAACCAGTTTTTTATAGACCTGAAACTGCGGTATATGTCATTTCATTTTTTATGTTGTATGATGTCAAATGCTGATAAAAATGTAAACAAACCACTGGGAATGTACATGGATAGATGGCTGTTATAAAGGTACTTTGTAATGCATTTTTAATTCTCTTTTCATTAAGTTCTTTTTCAATAGATAAGGACAATGATAAGATAAATTGATTTTTCTCATCCATTTTCTCTTAGAAAGATGGGTTGTCTGTGATTTTATGATGTTGGAATTTACTATTTTATTATTTAGTTTCAATTTTGTTTGAGAAATATTGCTTCTTTCTTGTTGTTTGGATGTGAAGTTTGAGAAAGAATTGTTTAGTTGCTCCCATATAAATAACCGTGAGAACTCTCAATGGAATTTGAACAAACAGAAAATATACCACTGCTGATGCATTGACACAAGTCATCAAATCCATTCCAATGGCTTCAATTGCCACAAATGGCTGTTCTGGGTCTGTTACTCCATTCTTTTAGTTTTTTTAGTATATTTGGGGAAATTAGAGAAGGCTACTGGGACTTACAGAAATGCGTGCTAGAATATAAATATAGATTAACTTTCTGAGGATATAATGGTGGTGTCCATGGTTTTAAAGCTTGGTTTCAAGCTGTGTATCAGCCACAAGAAAAACCTTAAGTACCTGCTAATAAATCAGTTCTGGACAAGTCTGGACCTATCTTTTAGTTTGTTTCTGCAGTGAAACATCCACGAATGTCAGGTGCCAGTGTCTTGAGTCAGAAAAATATCCTAAATAGAGAGGAAAACACACCATACAAAAAACTCTACAAATTAGGTGGTTAGGCAATGTTGCCTACACCCAATGGTCATGACATGAGAAATTTTCACTATGAAGTACCAATGATGAGTTACAGTGCTAAAGATTTTTCCTCTCTTTCCAATTGATATGCCATGAAGTCCTCCTGAAGAAGTCGACAAACAAACCTTCTTCTGCCTTTCTTATGATGCTTGAAGCAGCCAGAAATTGCTCTTGTGACTGAAATTTGGACTCCACCATTGAGTGAAGCTACAAGAAATCAAACCTGCTCTTTGGCCTTTGGCAAATGCTTTGGCCCTGTCAAAAAACTTATGTGAACCCGTGAGAAAATCTTGAGCCCTTAATACAAACCAATCCTTGGTACATCTCTAGAAAATGTATCTTGACGAATACCCCCTTCTCTCTCTCTCTCTCAATTCTTAAAATCACTTGTGGAATGCATGGTTTTACGGGACCCCCTTCTAGGAGAAATCCATTTCTACTACCAAGAGCAACTCAGAGGAGAATATAATGGAGAGAATTCTTCTACCTTTAGGAATGCCAAAAAACTGAAATGATAGTTTAGTGGTGAAACAAATTTCACCACCCACATACAACACATTCAAATAGAACACATGTTTGCTATTTTTTTCCTTCCTTGTTCCTTAAGAATTCCAATCAATAGTGTGGCTATAAACTTATGATATATATTTACAATACAGACTCAGTTATTGTAACACCCCGGATTTTCCTTAGCTTATAAATTTATTGGATGAGGCCACTTGGATTGCAATTTAACTGAATTTGAGATTAAAAAGTTGAAATGGACATTAAATGGGCAAGGAAATGGGTCAATTATCCAATTAATACTCAATCGGTCATAGGTGATCTTGATTTAAAAATAATTGATGAATTAGATTATCATACATAAATTACATAATAAGAGGGGATAATGGAATTAAAATAATAAAATAAAATGGTATATGGAAGTTTGAAAATAATTGGGTAAATTTAGTTAAGTTAGTTAAATTTGGATAAGTTAGTGCATTTAATACATTAAAGTCTACCTCATTAAGTGAGGTGGCATGTGGGTGATATAGCATTGCCATGTGGCATCCATGTCATCACATCGAAGCCAATTAAGCAAGGATGCCACGTCATCAAGTGAGGTGGAAAGTAGAATTAAGATGGCATACAAGTGGAGATGACACATCAAGTGACATGGCCAAAGTGGGACCCAAGTGCCATGTGGTGACCCAGTCACCACATGCATGGTCGACCATGGCATGGGTTGACTTGGTCAACCACTTTTGAATTTTAAATCTTGAATTAGGGTTTTGCTTAAGTTGGGAAGATAAAGGGATAAGATGAAAGGCTAGGATTTCATCTAAGGAAAGATCAATGGTGGAGATTAAAAGTTGGGGTATCTTGTCTAGGTACATTGTACCTAGACACTTGGGAACCCAAGGGTCTTCACCTCAAAAGCCATGAAGCCACCCTTGGGAAACCAAGAGCCTCCTTGGTTAGTACAAGCCATAAATGAGAGGGAGGGAAGAGATGAGGGTTTTAATATAAAAACCCAAACCAAAGGGCACTCCAAACCCCTTGACCGACCCCCCCTCTCTTGAGCAAGAATTTTCTCTCCAGTCCTCTCCTCTCTCTCCCATCTCTACCTCCATACACTTGAAGATTTTGAAGAACAAAGAAAGGAGAAGAAGAACTAAGGAAGAAGAGAAAGATCAAAAGAAAAGAAGGAGATTGAAGAGCCAAAGAGGAGGAGTAACTCATTGAAGGAAAGGTATGTCTAGACTTAGTAAAATCAATGGGGATTAATCTAAGGAAACCATAGGTTCGACCATGGTGTGGCCGAACCCATGGGTTCCATGTTGGTTGGAATGAATGACCAAAAATGTTATAAGGCCATGGAGTTGGAAATCCATCCAAAGGATGGTTATGGGTTGAAACAAAACAACCATAAGATTAATCCGGATCATCATGGATTCGGCCATGATATGGTCAAATCCATGTGTCTAACATTTTAAGGGTTTTGATGAATCCTTGTTAAAAACTTGTAAGAGGGATGAATGATCAAACATAAGGGAACATAGGTTCGGCCATAATGAATGGCCAAACCCATACTATGATGATACTATGATTATGATTGGATGGATTATGAAAACCAACCATGATGGTTCGGCCATGTTGTGTGGCCGAACCCTAACCTTGGCCTAATGGGTATGAAATATATTAAGTTAGGTATTGAAGATGGAATCCATGTTTAAACATGATTAAGGATGGATTTCAAGGAGAAAATAAGCAAAGAACAAGGTTCGGCCTCTTGCATGGCCGAACCCTATATTTTGTTATGGGGACCATTGAGGACTAAAAGAGATACTAGATGAGGTTCAGCCATGTTGTATAGTCGAACCCCATCAAGTGACCTAAAACATGTTTAATGTATTTTTTTTAAGAAAAATCCATCCTCAAGGTGATATAGGATGGAAAGGAGATGAAAAGGAAGAATAATGGGTTCGGCCTTGTTGTATGGCCGAACCCAATGGATGATTTCTTTTATGGATCACATTGTTTAAAATAACATGAGGATTAAAAAAAAAAGGGTCAAAACTAAAGAATGAGGTTCGGCCATGTTGTATGGCCGAACCCCATTGATGTTTTTTTTTGGTAGAACATGAACACATTTAAAGGAAAAATAGGACGACAACATGGCCGAACCCCATTGAGGGTCTTAAACGGTTTAAGGACTATGATGCGTAAATGCGTTTGAGTAATGAAAATGGAACTTAGATGGAAATAGAGATGATGAAATTAAAATGGAAAATCAAACCAATATGTATGTTTGAATTTGATTAGGTAAAGAGGTTCGCAAAGGGATTGCGATTCGTCTCACGCGACCGTTAGCGTTATCCTTGCAAGACAAGAAATGATAGTATATCGGACATTGGTAGATTCCTACCTCATTGAGAACACTATGGAGTATAATATGACACTTGTTTTATTCAAAATATGATGAATACTTGGGTTAAACAAATTGTATATGATTATGAGTTGATTTTCAATGATATGATGTATTTTAAATGAAATGACATTCTTCCATACATTATCTCATGCATGAAATGGGAGGGAACACATATGACCAACAAGCCAAGTTCTGAGCGGTCCGGACATGACTTAGGCTTGAGATTAGCTTATATGAAGCTATATGAACCGTTGAGATTTGGCCGCGTCCGATTGAAAGAAAAGTACGGCGTAATTGGGCCAAAGAGCTCCTGGGTAGTCAGTCCCGAAACCCTTCTCAGAGGGAGGAGACCATACTCTACCGGCAATCTCGGTTAATTTGTGGATGGGTATACAGTGCCCTGGTGGTTGCCGCCTCAAATACTGTGGACATAATTGGCCAAGGAAACCATTGATTGATTTACGATGTGATTGGGTATGGATTTTGGGTGGGATTTCATTTGGCATTGATACCCATGACATGACACTTATGTTAGCATGATTATGATATGGACATCATGCATTATTTTATTACTTACATGATGTTTTTACAAATATGCCATTAATGATGTATAAACCCTTGATTTATGATATTCTAATATTACTCCTATGTGTACCATAACCCTAATTGGAATACCTACTGGGCATGTTGACTAATGTCCTACTTCTACCCTATAGATGTTGGAACAGGAAATGCTAAGGAAAAGGACATAGGACCGGAAGGGAACCAAGCGTAGGAGCTTGGAAGATTGAAGTTTTAAATTGCTTAGTTTTGATTTCAATGATGTATTCGGAGGACTTGCATTTTGGGTTGTAATAATTTAGACTATTTGGGACACCTTAGAACTTATTTTCTACGGTTTGATAATCTTTAAGTTTTATTGAAATTTTATGGTGATTGGCTTTCCTTGCCCCAAAAAGTCCCACATTGCTAGTGGCATTGGAAATTTCCTATTATATAAGTAGTAGCCTTCCTCCTTTTAGCACAAGGCCTTTTGGGAGCAACAGTGGGTTGGCTCGCCAAAGCAAAGCCGTGCGGGTCTGTGTGTATGCCCAAAGCGGACAATATTGTGCTAGCGGGACGAGTTGTTACAAATGGTATCAGAGCATGGTTCAACTCTCTGTCTGAGGGTGTGGGCGTGGTTGTTGTGTGTGCAGAGCTGGGGACGGCTCTGGCTTTAAGGGGGGTAGATTGTAATACCCTGTCTTAAAAAGTCCCACATTAATAGTGGCATTGGAAATCCCCTGGTATATAAGTAGTAGCCTTCCTCCTTCTAACACAAGGCCTTTTGGGAGCAACAGTGGGTTGGCTCGACAAAGCAAAGCTGTGCGGGTTCTTGTGTAAGCCCAAAGCGGACAATATTGTGCTAGCGAGACGGGTCGTTATAATGCTACCTTATTTGCATTACATAGACAAAAGTATCAAAGAGCGTAATTGTTCTAAGCAAGGTTTAAAAAATTGATCCGAGTCTAAATTGATTCATCCAGTTGACTCATATTTGTCTCTCTTAGTACGACCTAATCCTATTATGATACAACCGAATCCTATTATTTCCACCCAATACGAATTATTACTCAGTTGATCTTGACTTTGACTCCACAAATACAACACAACCTCTATGATGAAGGACAAGGTAGTGTAAGAACATTCCTTAGACTTCAGTGAAATAAACGTGTAATGACCTTGCCCCGTCTATACAATATTGTCCTCTTTGAGCATCACACGCTTGTAATGACTCGCCCGCCTAGAACAATATTGTCCGTTTTGGGCCTAAACTCCGGGTCTACATGGCTTTGCTTTAGGGCGTGCACTCCTACACAACCCCAAAAGGCCTTGTGCTAGAAGAGAGGAGGCATTAGCTTAAAAGCCAAACCTCTAAAAAAAAATTAAAAAAAAATTAGCTTATAAGCCAAGTGCAGGAGCCTGCCAAAGGCGGTGTGGCACTTGGGAATCTCACTTCTTTGGCAATTTTCTCTCCTACCATACTCGCCCACTGATTGGTCTCTCTCTCTCTCTCTCTTTCCATTAGCTGGCGACCACTACTCTCTTTCGTGACTGGGTACGGGCCATCACAATCCCACTCCCTTGGACTAGAGCCATCCTCGGCTCTGATACTCTACTTTCCACTCATGGTCCAAGGGTTGAACCATTCTCTGATACCATTTGTAACGATCCATTCCACTTTTAGCACAATATTGTCCGCTTTGGGTCTAAAATTCGGGCCTGCGCAATTTTGCTTTGGGGTTGTGCAGGAGTGCAGGCCCGGAAGCAGAGTCATGAGGGCCCGGAGTTTAGGCCCAAAGCGAACAATATTGTGCTACGTGGAATGGGTCATTACAAAATGAACCAAATGAACTTCCTTCGAAGTGGATCCAAACTAAATATGCCGCTAATAGCAATCTATGGTGACACTAGTTCTCAAAGAAAACTAGTTTAAGTTCAATTGAAGAAATTGAAAAGAATGCAATTCCTAATGATAAGTGAAATGCAATTAATCTTGAAAATGAGTTGAATTGTAGACAGGGAATACAAACTACAATTTAATTCAATCAACTTTGAAGACTAATTCAATGAAAGAATTTATAAGAACACAAATTTGCACTTTGATTTCTTGAATTCAAATTACCACTCCAAGACTTAATGTCAAAATTCGATGATGTACAAGTTTAGCAAAAACGTCTATTTATAGTGTTAGGGTTTGTTATGCTAGCTAAGGTTTGATTCAATCCATGATGCATCATCTAGGCCAATGAAAAAAAAAAATATAACCAATGAAATTGTTCCATCTAAGCCCTAATGACTCATCCATTTGTCCCCAAGGTGGTGTGCATTGAATTAAAATACCATTCATGTTGGAGATGCTTGCATGAATTCCATGTGCACAAAAGAGAGAGGAAGCATCCAATGAAAGAACGTCATGTAAGATGGCGAGGTGTTCCAACCAATGAGAGGATGCCATGTGTTGTTGACTAAAAAAAAAAAGAGAGAAAAAAGAAGAAGAAAGGGTGTCTCATGCATCTTGTGAGTCACATTCAATGAAAGGTGTTGCCCCAAGAAGACTCTATTTACCCATTTAAATGCTTGCCCAAATTGGAGAGGCTTCAAGGAGATGCATTTGACCATCATTAATACCATCTACTCCATGCAGCACTTGCTAGCCCTTTGGATGTCCCCACCTCATGTGGCTTGTGCATGACACTTCCAAGCTTGAGCTTGGACGTTGGAACCTTTCTAAGCATCCCATCTTCCACTTGAGTCTGCCTAGACCCATATGAAGGGCCACTTGAGTAGGCGCAGCCCATGTGAGGTCCATATGTGCCAAACCACCAATTTGAAGCCCATATTAGATGGTTTAACCCTACACTTGCCACGGTAAAAAATGAAATTGTCTTCTCTTTCATTTTCTGGTGTGATGTTCACATCACTCTACCATTCCCAAGTTCAATATTTGAAACCTTACTTCTAAGAGATTTACCATATAAGCCAAGTATGAGCTCCTCCAACTTGGCAACTCTTTGTTTTGCAGCATTTGGATTCTGTTAAATGAATGAACCTCGAGAATGATAATGTTAATGGTTGATGCGGGCATCTACAAGTGTGATCAAAACTTTAATTTTGATCCAGGCGGACTCATTATCAAATTAGCAAGTTCGTGCCCCAAGTCGAAAGATCAAAATTTTATTTTCAATCCCGGTGGGTTATGAGCAGATTAACGGTTTTCCCAAGCTATATTTTATTTCACAAAATTGTGACCATGATTTCAACGTAAAGAGGAGAGGCTCCCAAAATTCTTTTTGCAAAGGTGATGATCATTCGTCCCTGATGGTTTCAAGCAATTCCTCCTATTCCAACCCCTATAGCCCCTCACAATTCTTCATATTGCTACTCCAAAATGAGTTTGGTGTTTGCCTACTATTCCAAAATGAGCTCTTTGTATCACCATCCTCGTTTCCTTTTAACCTAGATGTTGAAGAAGTATACCAGCGAAGCTCTTTTGAATAACCAACCCCCTCCTCTGCGCTCGCTGCCCCCCCCCCCCCCCCCCCCCCCCCCACCCCCACCCCACCCCACCCCAATTTTTTTTTTTTTTTTCCAATTCAGCTCAATCTTGATGGTTCTTTAAGTTATGAGAGGAGGAAACCCTGTTATAGATACATTATCAGTATCACAGCTCTAATACCATTCTTGGTCTTGAAGTTCTAGGAAAAAAATTTAAGGAACTTCTCCTAGAAGCTCCATGTCTAAAGTTGATTTGTCTTGAATTTCCACATATATTGCACTATATATTTCTCTTCTCATAGCCAAATTGGAAGTTAAAGTGGCCAACACATGAAGAATTTATTCTCTCCCAATAAGAAACATGTTCTAGAGGACCATGACACCTAATTATTTGTCAAATGCTCATCTCTTACCAAATGCGGTTTCAAATTAGAGTCTTGATCAGCATTTTCTCTGTTCACTTGCTTGATAATCAATTGGGATAGCATTGTAGGTTTGAAACATTTAATATTCGTTGAATACGCATTCCATCAATAAAGGCCTCGTATCTAGCCATATTGTCTATTATAGGAAACTTGAGCCTGTGGCTATGGGAAGGGTGAAGCTAGATGAAGCGAGCAAACTATTCCAATTCCACCTGAATTACTAAATATGGACCATCAAAATACCAAATCCACACTGCAGGAGAATGGACATGAAGAAATTTTTCGTCAGAGAACAAAGACCTCATCTCCATATCATCTATCACAGGGTTGTAAGCTAGCATATCTGTAATAGCTTGCCCTTTGATAGCTCTTTGAAGTTTGCAAACGAGTATTTTGTGGGATCTGACTTTGCAACCATCACAGCTTTTTCACCTCAAATGATAATTTCTGTGGTTTTGTACAACATAAACTAAAGCCAAACATACATTTTTTCCACTCAAAGATACATTATTTCAGCACACTACATTATACAATTTAAGTAGTATGTCACTCTTTCTTGTCCCTCATAATAAACTTGGGTGAAATAAACAAGCTTCACTAATAAATAGTTTAATGGGGCAACCTTTTTCAGCCAAATTGGGGATGAAGCTCCTTATGAATGCAACCTTCCTAGGGAGTTCTTTTTACCTGGTTGATCATCTTGTCTCTGGCATCTTAGTAGCACTTTTTGCTCTGTCTGGATCAATAGTTATGCCCCTGTTGTGTACCCAAAAAACTCAAGAACTTTCCAAAGGAAACCATAGTATTTGAGAGAATTAATTATTAGATTGAATTCCTTGCATGTGTTAAGGACCACCTCAAGAACACTTGGATATTGAGCTTTGGAGATAGGCTCTATAACAACCTCATCCATGTAATCTTTGGTTATCCATGTGTGAAGTAACAAAAGTCCACATCGGTTAATTTGAGAAACTAATGACTCTATATAACACTTGAGGTACCTTTCTCTCAATGACTAGCTTTTGAGAGTGAGTTCTACCTCAACAATATTATCAAGTCATGGTTTTCTAACATTATGCATTCATGTCACCAAAGATAAGATCATTGCAAGGTTACATGTAGCTCTAGCATTTTTACCTTATAGCAATATGTTCCCTTGGGCATATAGAATTGTTGGGGTTGCGAACGAGTACCACATTGGAAGTGTAGAGGGAGATCTAGGGATTTATAAAGGACGTGGGTTACTTGGCTACTCTTTTGGGATGGATGCCCAGTCCTAACAAGTGGTATCAAAGTCAGTTCTCAGGCTACCTCATGTGGACTCAGGAGATCCCCTAGGCGGAAGGGGTGGCTGGTCTCATTCGAGGGGAGATTGTTGCGGCTGCGAATGAGTCCCACACTGCAAGTGTACATAGAGATCTAGGGATTTATAAAGGACCTTAATCACTCCACCTAATAGGTTATGACATGGGAAAAGTTCATGGAATCCTTTCTGGCGACGTTTTTCCCTAGAGTTGTCCAAGAGGTGGGTAGTGGCACGGTGGCCCACTTTGTGGCCAAATATAATTAGCATTGTTACCAGTAAAACAAAAAAGAAAAAAAGAAATTATAGTGTCTTCCAATAATTGTTTCTTGCAACTGGATAAAACAGTTTGTTGTTAAGTTCATATTATGGATATCAATACTTCCAATTTTCATGACAAAGTCATCTACAATGCCGAAAGTAGCATTGAAAGCTATTTCCACTTTTTGCATTTGATACTGTGTGGGGGCTTCATACGATTTGGATGCCTGCTACTATAATGTGTCTACCGGTCAGGAAAAATAAATTGCTTTCTCATGAGTGATGTGCCACTTCACCCAAATTTATACTGAGCTGTGGACTTGTTTAGCAGCTCAGTACTTCATTGATGAGCATAAGGTGAAATTTGTAAGAATAATTTTTGCTACTTCCATCACAGTTTTAAAGGTTTATATTCGTTCCTCCCAATGTGAACTAGTTCTATAGTAGGTTCACTTCTTAGTAATTTACATCATTCTTAATATGATACATGGCTTATTTTAATAGGCGGGATACATTTCAAACTTCTTATTTCAGGTGTGGGCAGAAAAGCTTTTAGGAATGTATATTAAATGGGCTGAAAAACAAGGATACAAAGGACGGGCAGTGGAGATGCATCCTTCCAAATGTGCGGCTATCAAGTCAGCCACCATTGAGTTCGAATCGAAATATTTTTTTGGGTATCTTTATGGAGAACTTGTTCGTCATCGAATGATGAAAGGCTCTTTTGATGGATCTGTTCTCCCTGAGGTATTGATTTCTTGCTCTCTTTATAAGAAAATGTTATATTACGATTCTTTAGGCTGATCTTTTAGAAGTAAAGAAGTTACTCTAACATTTAAAAGAAAGAAAAAAATTCAACAGCTGATATTTTTCTTTTGTGTGTATTCACACTTGAAAAGAGACCCTGCATTTATGAGCTATCTGAATTATCTTTGTTTGATCAGGATGATACTATTTTCTTATTGGATTTATTTTCCTCACACTTCTTCTTAGTAGAGGAACTGGTACTACACTGAGCTAGCTTTTATTGTAGGGAATGCCACTAACAATCATTTAAAGTGGAAACCCAGATTGTATGTATATATGAAGCTGGTTTATTTTACATTATCTGGGCAAATATCATCCAATTCTTCATTTTCTTTACTGACATGTGCAGCTGACCAACCTGATAATGGAGCTTTGTAATGGATTTGTAGGAGACTCCTTTTCATTTATATTTTCATTTTCCTGTAAAGGTCAAAGTGGCCAGTTTCAGATGTTTATGACAAACATTAAGCAAAGAGCTGCAAGCTTGAACATAGCCCTGATATAAAGAACGAAAGCCACAGCATGAAACGAGAGTTGGTGAAGAATGCTTCTTTTAATGCAACGTGTTTGGATAATTTTTCCACAACATAGTCCTGCAGAAAACTCTTGATGCAATAAATCATTTTTCTAGAAAAATGTTCTAGTGTGCCCACCAGTTGGATCTTTTTCGGGAGCCTACCTCTAGTGAAATGAATCAGTTACAGGCACTCAGGTAAATCACTAATAATCAAATTGATTCTCCTTATCCCTTTCTTTGCGAGTCCTCGGCAGTCCTATTGGTTTCCCATGGAATGTATCTGTAATGGACATTGGCCTCTTGGCAAGATCAATGATTTCGACATTTAGTCAATTTTGCGAGCCATCCTAGGGCATGGAGAGCTCTCCAACACCCAACTGATAATGCAAGATGAATCTCCCTTGGCCAATTGAGGCAGGAGACCCCTCTGCTGCGTTTGGATGAGGAAAAAAGTTTACAGGAGTTACCTGGGGTTACCCTAGGTATTATGAATACCCTTTGCTTGGAAATAGTTTTCAAAAGTGGGAGGGGAGGGGTAAGAAGTTGATTTTTTACCGTTACCCTTTAGTATTAGGACTTATTTGGTAGCTTCTTCATTCAGTGAGCAAGAACGATTTTAATTCTTGTCGTCTAGGCATTAAGCTGTACCTGCTTTTAGCAGAAGTGAGAAAGATAGCAAAAGTAGAATAGAAGTTATCTAATGTGGCCATTCCACGCCCACTAAACTCAGCAATTTCTGGGACATCACCCCATTTCTAGCTGTTCTCTATCATTTAGGATAATGGACATGGCCAATAAGTTGGTTATCTATTTTTATCCTTCCAATTTTTGGGGGTTAATGTTCCAAGTCATATGGGGGTCATATAAGCAGTTGGGCTGTTGAAAACAAAGTCAAATCATATTATGAATACCAATCTCAAGCAGAGAGGACAGATGGCTTTAATGATGATGAACAGTTTGAGGAGGGGGTGTTGGGTAAGGGTGTTTTATGAACTCTTGTAGGAAGAAATTTTACAATTTTCCATGGTTCTAGGAGCTTCTCATGGTCCCTTAAAATTTGTGTCCTACACTTGGATTGTAGATTCACCAGAAAAGCTTTTGTCAGATGATGTTGGACTGATCTGAATAATTTACCAACTTTAGCAATCTAATTTACTGAAATATTGATCATTTTTGCATAGGATTCACAATTTTATTGTTCCATCAGCTCCCAATTAGAAATTTTAGCATCCTTATTTTAGTGTTGGGGTGTTTATGAGAATTTTGTTGATTGAGGAAAGAGAGTTCCTTCCATATTTGGACTCTTTCCACATTTGAGATTCCTTATTATATATATAGACAATGCTTGTGTATTTTGTAACACACGACAGAATGATAAAATCGCTCTTTCTCCTATAGTTTTTTTTCCCTTTCACGTAAATATCTGTGTTTTCTATGATTGTGTTAGTCTATCAATTTCTACAAATTTAGTCTGGAACCTGCATAAGGTGATGGACGTTTGTGGTAAAGTAATTTAAACAATTGAAGAAGTTCCAGTGAAGATCAACATCCTTATTTTATTGTTTGTTGCATTATGTTGTAATATCCACACCTAAGTGTGAGGGATCGGATCATTACACTCACATATGCAGGAATGCAAATATTCATTGAGAACTCCATGGTCAACATTGGGGGTCTTATTTTGCAAACCACCCCCACCTACCCACACCTGCACACCTTTAATTCAAATATTGGTGATAATGTGAATTTTCTTGTGATTTTATTGGCAAATTTATTGGAGTATGACATTATGTTTTAGTTCTCATGATGTGTACACAATATTGTCACTTATTGTGATAAATGGCATCATTATCATGTAGGGAGAATGAGTTAAACTTTGAAATTTGAAGATTCCATTTTATTTCCATATTTCCTATCCATTACCATTTATACATCCCAGTTTTTCTCCAATTTTCAACACTCTCTCTCTTGTACATCTTCCCTTACTGTACCTCTCTCAAGTTCACTCATGGTGATTAGAACAAACCTATACGACTCATATAATGGATATGTGTAATGGTTTTGGAACCCTTAATTTGTTGAATAACAAATTCAACCCTGTTCAAAATTTGAACCCACATGAAATAAGGCCTTCAAATGGATGATAAAATTGAAAATGCTAAGTAGTTCCATAACTTGTTTCTCATCCCTCTTTGAAGCCTTATATGATAAAGTAGAATCTTTTAATGGGTTTGAATTTGTTATATTGGCAAAGCTAAAGGCCTCTTTCATTTGGTTATACCATGGGTCCCACAACCATTCTATACATCCATTTTAAAATGCAACATGCCATAGAAAATCACAACTGCTCTTTAATTTTAGATTAGTTTTTTATGTATTTAATTAGGGGTGAAATTTTATTTGATTTTTAAAAATGCCAATGTTTCTCCCACCACATATTTTCTTAGTTGCATGGGTATGGGTGAGTGTGTTGAAGTCTTAACACAGGTGTGAGGTGTTGGACTTGGGGACCCAAAAAAGAAAGGACATGGAGACATGGAACTATATGTAAATAAACTTAAATTTGAATTTATTTTAAATGAAAATGAGGTGCAAAAATAACACTGGTAGAAAATAATGTACTAGTTTACTTTAAAAAGTAACATATTGATATTTTAATTTGGCTTTAAGAGAAGAAAGTTGTAATAGTATTTGGGTCTACTTAGAAAACATTGTTAAAACGTGTAGAAGAGTCTATGAAAAATGGGTGCAAGTGTCCAACATGCAGCGTTCAACACTGGTGAAAGTGCTGATACAACACCACTAATTTGCATTTGACACGAGTTTCACCTACTATTGGATTGAAACTTAATAAAATTGCACCATCATTTACCACTGATTTTGGAGCCATTACCACCTTACCAGGAGTCATCTAAATGAACGTGATTATTGGTAGGCACTCTACCAAACATAAACCTCCCTAACGAATTTAGCCCATATTCATTGGTGGGTCGCATGGAGCTCTAACAGTGAGAATCCTTCTTGAATTGTGTTGCTCAAAAATACTTTGTTTATAAAATCACAAGAACCCCAGACATTAGTGAATGGGATAATACCATGTGTATCACCCCAAAGAGGGCCCACTTTCTCCTAGAACACCCCTCACACCCATCTATTCCCACTGAATTGGATCCTCTTCCATGTTGATCTAATTGTCGAATTAAGCCCTCCCAACTAAGTTGGATTAAAGAATATTTAGAGTGATCCAAACTTTATGGCCTTTAGAACCGCTGATCAATGAAGGCGATTTTTGGTACGCTCCATACTTCATATAAACTCTTATAACCAACTCATCTATGTGACATGAAGTGTGTGTGTGTGTGTGCGGGTCCTAGAAAATTTGACCCATGAAAGTTCCTTAAAAACAACCACCATTTTAAGCCAACACACATGCGCGTGCGTGCACACACGCGCATGCCTGCACAAGCATGCACACACACATGCACAAGCACACATGCACATGAAAACTCACATGGATACATGCACACTAGGCACTATATACCCTAGGATCAAAATTCTCCACCACCAAAGGAACTAATGTGTGGGGTCCAATATGTAGTGAAAAAGGAAAAGGGATAACTTAGGGACAAAAAAATTCCATCACTTGTGGAACTAATGTGTAGGGCAAGCATGAAGAAAAAAAGGAAAATGGAAAAAAGGCGAAGGTTGCATTGGATGACCCCTCTCTCTGCCTTGAAATAAAGACTCTAAAATATTTCATTTAAGAAACTGTAACCGGCCTTGTATAAGAGAGTTATACAGGATCTAATGCAAAATCAAAATACATCCGAATTGAAAGGAGAAATATAAATATTATTTCTCTAAAATGGAATAAAAGAAATCCTGATCCCATACACTCTGAGTGAAATCCAAAATTAGTGAAATCGATGTAATAAGCTCCTAAAATAAGATAAATCCTAAGCCCCCTTCTCCTTGAGTTAAGTCCAAGATCAAAAGATCTCCAGTGTCGGCCTTTGCTTATGCACTCCAACCTTGACTACGAAGTCTGCAACGCTGGTTGCTGAGCATGCAACATTTGTGAAGCGGATGTCCATTCCTACACATTCTTCTCATGTCCCTAACCATGTTAATTAGCTTCCAAGGGGGATTATTCTTGTCACTAGCCCAAGTGATTGCATAATAAATTCACCTTCGATAATGAGGTTGCAATTCCCAAAGCTAGCCCAAAGATGGATAGCTCTTCTAATCGCCAGCAATTCCGCTTCATTAGATTTCATAAACCTATGGGTCCCCTATTGTCGTGAACCACTCCCTCTATCTCGGCCGGACTAGGTTTACCCCTCGCAGCACCATCAATATTTAACTTACAAAAACCTACTGCAGGCTTCTTCTGTTCCACATTGGGCTTCCTACTTCAAAAACCTCTCTTACATTTGCCACTTTCCTTCAAAGATTTACCATTTCTTTCCTTCCAAATTGACAAAAAAATCACTGTTGGAATCAACTTTCACACCATCCTCCTCCTACCTACAAACGGACCCCTTGCCCACTCCAATACTACCTCCCCCACCCTATTGTCTAGGACCCATGCACAACCCATCAAATTAAGGAACAATAGCCACAAAACTCTCGTAAGTAGACACATGCATATCAAATGGTCCACATATAAAGCACACAACACCAAAGCTCCCTGTGGTAAAAGGCCTGAACTCCTTAGGCTACATTTGACCGAGATCTTACCATTTTATTGTGGCTCACATGAAGACTTGAACTCTAGGGAGGATCTTATTATTTTAGGCCAGCTTACATGGTGGGGTGTACTTTGGCCATGGGAATAAACCGACCCTAGGATGGATTTAATGAGAAAACTCCTGAAAGATCAATGGACCAAATCCATTTACCCTCTTCTTCCAAATACATCTGCATTTCACCTAGAAGTCCCTTTAGCGAGTGAAGTTGGTCCTCCTCAAATTTCCTTAAACCCCTTCTGAAAGCAATTGACCATTGAGGTTCGCCATTGGTCTCACTATAATAATAATCATTCAACTAACGTATCCTTGTTTATTGCTGCTCTAAATAACCCAGGGAAGACCTCACAAAGAGCTCTCTCTCCCTCCCAATTGTCCTTCCATAGTAAAATACTATTGCCTTTGCCCATCAAAACTCTAAGACCTCCCTTCAATGTTGCACCTATTTGCCATCCAATTTCTTAATTAAATGATGGTTCTGACTACTAAAGAACCGTCCCTAGTTGCCACCCCATGGTCGTCCACCCCATATCTTTCCATCAACACCTTTCTCCATATGGCTTCCTTTTCTGATGCACATCTCCGTGCCCATTTGCGTAACAATGCGCAATTCCTATCCCCAATTCTCAATATTTCCAACCCCCCTTCCTCCTTAGGTTTCTATCCCCAATTCTCAATATTTCCAACCCCCCTTCCTCCTTGAGGTTGGTTACATCTTCCCATTTGACCAAGTGAATTCGCTTATTCTCCCCCTTTCCTATCCATAAAAAGTCCCTTTGTAGTTTAGTTTCTCCAATTTCCTTGCTACACCCTTAGGTACCTCAAACAAGGATATGAAATATGTGGGTAGGTTAACCAACACCATGATTATAAGTGGCTTCTGCATGGAGTTCTCATCGTAATAGCATTTTATGAGGTGTAGCTGATATGTATGTGTGTATATAAATATATCCTTGAAATGGTCAAGTTCTTGAAAATGTTCACTGTATGTATCCCTAAATCTTTCTTCATAGTAACTGGATAACTTGCCTTCTTTGTTGCTTTTTAATATTAAAAAACACTCATTTTACTGGAAAAGTATCAACCAGAAGACCTTTACTAGAAAAAGACTAAAATCTAATTTGAAGTTTATGATGGATTTCAGCTCTCATCAATTCAATTTTGACTTTTGAATCCATGTCATGTTCCTACTAACACTTACTAAAGTGAAAAAAAAAATGAGTAGAAGTGGAGGGAAAATGAACATGTGTTTCATATGGCTTGCCTTTTGGCTTTTGTTCAATTCACAATGTCAAACGCTGGCTCAGTTCTTGGGCATACAATATTAGCTTTTTTTGGGCTCAGTCTATGCTTGTTTTTCACCCATGCTAGTTGGTACAAGATGTAAAAACTGGCATCCAATTGCATGACTTGTGTATTAGATGGTAATGTTGAACCTCTTATTGGAGCTCATATCACAAGTAGAGGGGAAAAATATTAAAAACAATGATTTTTATGTATACATCAAAGCTGTACTGTACTTCGTTTTATTTTACAATGATTTTCTTCAGAAATCAATGAAATTTCCCTTCATTTTTTTTCTGTTTGGTCTGCTTTCAGGGGATAAGTATTTGCGCTCATGTGTTTTTTTTTTTTTAAATTAGGGAGGAGTTGGCCATGTGGTTTAGTGTTTTAAAGTACTTGAACTCTTAGGGGTATTTTAGGAATTTCATAAATTCAAGAGTAGGTAATTTGTTTAAAGTAGGATTATTTGATTTCAAATTTCAAATTAAATTTTGAATAATTTTTTTTTAAGTCCAAGATATTCAATTTTGAATAAATTTTTATGCAAGTGGAAATAACCTTTGACTTAGATTTTTAATTGGGAAAATTCGAGCACAACATTATTTCATTAGTTTAGATTTTGTTGAACTTTTGTTTGATGAATTTTGATTTTAATTAAAATTTTCACTTTTATGATCAACTTTTCCTAAATTTAGAATTTTCAACTTGAAAGGGTGTTTTCAAATTTTAATGATAGCTTTCAAACTTTACGAACAAATTTTGAATTTAATATTCCTCAAATTTATTTCTAGTGAATTCTAGGAGAAGGTGTGTGCAAATAAGGAATATTTATTTATTAAATTCCTAAATTATAAAAGTGTTTTCCAAAACATTTTTCATAAAAATAAACAATCAAGCTTAAATAATAATATTAATTGCACTTCTAAGCTAACTCTACCCATCTCTGCTGACTATGTACCTCGGGTTGGGTCAATACAGTAAATACTCCAACAAGTTAGACATTGCTGGTCTAATCAGACATGGTTGCACATCTGGATATACAAATTGACCTCTTTCAATCAACCTACTAATATAATTTGATTTTAAAAATTTAACAAATTTTATATCGTTGATTTTTAATAACTAAAATGACGTACATAGAGTTATTTAATACTTCATTCATTCCATTTTAATTATCTCATTTTAAATATTTGTATTTTTTTAAGAAACTCTGGATAAAGCTAGCACACCATGTGATCTCATCCATTTCAATACAATTTAGGCTATTTCAATATAAATGAGGCAACTATTTTGAGACAATTGTAAAATTCTTATAAGACAACTAAATTGAGATAGATGAAGTAATTAAATATTCAATTATATAGCTTTTGTGATACAATATGATAAATTAATGCCTATAACAATGAAATTATAAAAATCCAAAATCGTGGGATTGAAATAATTGAATATAGGTAAAAATATATTTGTATATTGTTTATATCATCTTTTACACATTCTGCCAAAACATGTGTTTGACACTTCAGTTGTCTAACCTATGTATTTTTTCTCCCCATTATCTTCAAAATTCTTTTTTTACAAAAATCTCGGTGACTTTTGTTTTTGAAAAAGTTCATTTAAAAAATAAGAAAGGCTGTTTTTTTAAAAAAATAATAAATATAAATATTGGCCGAGATATCGACTAGGTTGCGTTTTTTCTCGGTCAATTTCTTTTTTCTCTGGTCAATACTATGCGTATTGGCCGAGATATCTCAGTCGTCGAAAATTCAAGATATCTCGGCTGATACGTACAATATCGGCCGAGATTTATGCCCCTCAATCAGACTCAACTAGGTGAGGCCCGTGTAAATGAATAATCCTACCACTATGCATGTAAAGTCAATGTTTTAAATTTAAATCTAATTTCGGTCAAAACTAATCAATTGATTTGTTAGATCAAGTGTTGATGTACATATTTGTTTAGTGATTTAATCTTATCTTTAAAAATTAAATTGGAAATTTTTATTTAAAATTCTTCAAAGAGGTCTTCACTTTGACTCTTTTCGAGCTTACTTGGTATAGAAAGCTTGCGGGTGATTTTATGTATTCGTGGGATTAGTCACATCGCAATATGGGATAGGGATACCTAAATCAAGGTACAGATATCGGTTTTTAAGTGCCGATTAATATCGGGCGATACGTATTGTATCGGCCGTACAATCTATTTTTCGGCGATATATATCGGTCCGATATCGGCTGAGATGATTTATATCGGTATATTTTAAAAAAAAAAAAAAATCAAAATGGTGATGGACCAGGGTCGAAATATCGACCAATATTCAAAATATCAGCCGATATTTACGTTTTCAAATTTTTGTTTTTAAAAAAAAGTTTCTTTTTCGTTTTTTTATATTTTTAATTTAGAAAAAATAAAATAATAAAATAATACCGATATTTACAAAAAAGAAAAAAAGATGAGAAAAAAATTTATTGGCCGATAAATATCGGCCGGCCAAATTTTTGACCCGTGACCCATGTTATAAAAAAAAAAGAAAAAAAGAAAAATCAATATTAGGCAAATGTATTTGAACACTCTAATGATAGGTGAGTATTTGTGAGTTGCAAAAATGTAATGAAAGACATTTTTGGTCTAAAGCTCGAGGACGTGCAAATTACTTTAACATTAGAGTGTTTCCCGGTACTTATGCCTAATTTTGAAAATTTTAAAGAATTTTAACTAAAAAACCTCAATTAAATATTAGAATTTAGAGTGATAGAAAATTACTAATATGCTTAGTGATTCATTTTTATTTTTAAAATTAAAATTAGAATCTAAAATAATAAAGATATAATCATTGATGAACAGTAACATCGGCTCGCCAAAATTCACATGAATAGTAAATCGGCTCAGCAAAATTTACATGAAAAGTAACATCAGCTTGCCCAAATTCAAATGGAAAGTAAATTGGCTCACCGAAATTCGCATGAATAGTAAGATCGGCTCATCGAAATTCATATGAACAGTAACATCGACTCGTCAAAATTTTCATTAACAATAAATCGACTCGTCAAAATTCACATGAACAGTAACATTGGTTAGAAAAAAAAATTGTATAAATAATAAATCGGCTAGCCGAAATTTTACAGTTCATGGAAGGGTAAAATTGAGAATCCACTAATTCCCGTGTCTGATTATACAAACCTCGTGTGGGAGGATACCTACCTTTTATGTTTTTAACAAATTGTAAAATGAATAATAATTGATAAATAGAGAAAATTAGAAAAACGATAGGTAAGTCATTTGCATTGTAAATCAAATGTTTTGTACATAAGAATTAAAAAAGAAAGAAAAAATTATGGTTGTCTAACATTTTTACTATAAATAAATTATTATCATCACCAAAATTAATAAAAATCAAACTTAAAAAAAACATAAAGTAAATTACCAATCCTATCTCTGAAAATTCATTTTCTATATATCTTATAAAAAATAGCAAATCGTAGGAACCATTTTCAATAAAAAAGATTAAAATTATTTATTATTCTATAAAAATGTTATGCACAATCATATCTTAAAATTTAAATTAAATACACATTTATGCATGTGATACATAAAATGAAATAGAACATGTGTGATTAGAATTTGAACTTAGTTAGGAACACATTTAGCCTAATTTAAATATTATTAGCTTTGGAACTCATTTGTGAAAGTTACGATAATTGAAATGACCAATTCTCTTCTAATTATATTATTTATAAAATCTTTAATTTATAATATTTTGATATTTCGATGTAATTAATGAAAATTAAGGAACCAGTTGACTGCACGTGTTGAGAAAAAATACCGACAGTGTGCTGTCCCGACTCCGACGGCTCAGATAGAACTGGCTTATATTATATATATTTCAAGAATCTTTGATTTTGTCTCGACCGTTCTCTCTCTGCCTCTCTACTACGATTGCACTCTTGCTCTCTACTGCGCTCTCTCTCTTTCTCTGCGATTGTGATATTATTACATCTGATTCTCTGTTTCTGCACGGGCTTCTTGCAATTGTTTGATTACAATTTATTTCTGTTTTCTTTCTGCCCTAATTCTTCATTTCTGTGCTAACGTTTTTGTTCTGCAGGTTTCTTCAGGATCTCTTCTTCTTCTTCTCTTTTCTATTTGAATTTCTGTGCTAACGTTTTGTTTTCTAGGGTTTCTTCAGGATTTCTTCTTCTTTCTAACATTTTTATTTTGTCTAGGGTTTATTTCATTTTCTTTTTCTTTTTTTGATAATACCATGGATGCAGTATCTTTCTCTTCTTCCTCTTCTCCCTCTACCAGCACGACGATATCTTTCTCTTCTTCCTCTTCTCTTTCTATCGGGAACATCCAGTCTCTCCAAGACCACCACACTGTTCAGAGGAGGCATCAACATCTTCCACGTCAATATGTAAGTAGATGGTTGCCAAATAGGTCTTCTTTTTTGTATATCTTCCCCTTTAGAGTAATACCATCTTCGAAAAAGTACTCTCCCATATATCTACCCCTTTAGAGTAAATAAAGTACTCTCCCATGTATCTACCCCTTTAGAGTAAATAAAGTACTCTCCCATATATCTACCCCTTTACATCAGTATACAGGGTTTTGGCACATTAGGAAATCCCTGGATAGAGGTTGTGTCTCTATTCAATGCCGTTCTCCAGCTGTATGTTCCGGCACCAGGGTTGTAGTCCAGAACCTCTCATAGCAGGAGTACAGTATACTGATGGTCCAGGGTAGCGACACCTGAAAGATTTATAACAAAGGAATCGATAGATAATTTCCACATTGGATGATTTTGCCATAGGAGAATTGTCCGAAAATAAATAAGGGGAGTACGCCATTCTTGAACAATTTAATAAAATAAGAAATGTGCAAAGAAATTGCGAGACAATTTAATAAAATAATAAATATGAAAAGGAATGGCGAGACAAATAAAAGAATGTCTAACTTATATGGGAAAGAACGCTTTTACTTAAGAAAATATGGGAGAGTGACTAAAGCCATTTATGGGAAAGAACGCTTTTACTTAAGAAAATATGGTAGAGTGACTAAAGCCATTTATGGGAAAGAACGCTTTTACTTAAGAAAATATGGTAGAGTGACTAAAGCCATTGCGAATGACAAGTACACCTGCGGGATTTAAATAATGACGCTTGTATCCGGACACAAGACTCTAGTCGTTCAACCAAAGAAGGAACACGAATTATTGTGTTAGATTCAGGTACGTTAAATACCATACCTAGTACATGAACTATTAATGCCTCAATCGTATATTGACCAAACTCTGAAAGCAAATCAATATTATCCTTATCCTGTAACCGACCCCTGAGATAATCCTTAGCACTTACCTCATTATTCCTGATTAAGATTCTTATTATGTTGGGAGCACTCTTAAAGATAGATTTCTCATCGAACAACATAGTCAGGTCCTCAATATTCATTTGGATCTTACGTAATTCTACTTCGCTTAATGGTAAGTGAGCTTTTTCTTGATGCAAAATATCGAACACTTCTTCCTTATACTGAAGTGATTTAGTCTTAGCCGATTGTTCACTAATGTTAGTATTTTGCAATAAACAAGTGTAAAACTCATTCAAAAACCTGATTATTTGAAGTTTTTCTTCCTCTGTTCTAGGTAAATCATTCACAGATTGAATTATCCAATAAATGTTCGGCATGGCATTTCCTCTGGTCTGTTTGCAGTAAAACATTGGCTTTTCCTGACGTACTTTATTGTCATTCTTAGCGTACGTTCCCTTCTGGGATATCAGATGTCGCTACCCTGGACGATCAGTATTCTTTATACTATAAACCCCAGCTATGAGAGGTTCTGGACTACCTACACCCTGGCACCGGAACATACAGCTGTCCACAAAAGAAAAACATGACCAGGATAAGGAGAAAAAATAAAACAGACTGGGTCAATGGAAAATGCCATTTTGGAGTTTTATAAATAATTTGGGCTTATGTAGCCTGGGATCCTGTATTTTCTGATTCCTTATGATTCATCATCTTGGCATCATCAAAATCCTGATTGCCAGGCCATTCAATTTAATTTTTCTTATGGCTTCTCTCTTTTTTGTTGTTGTTCAAAAAGGAAAAAATTATCTTGGGTTTGATTCTGCCTTCATTTTTTGACACACTGATTCACGTTTCCCAGTCACCATTCATCTTGGACCTTTTTTCATAATGTGCAGGGCGACAGATTCATCCCAAACAGATCTGCAATGGATTTTGACATGGCCCGTTACTTGTTAGTGGACTCAAAGAAAAACAAAGAAAAGGAGAAAAATGCTGTTGTTTCTCCATCAAAAGCGGCATACCGCAAGCGTCTCGCAGAAGCTTTTGGGATGAACAGAACCCGAATCCTTCAGTTCAAGAGCAAGCCCCTCGCTCCTGTTGATGGGATTTTCCAAGAAGCCATGTCTGACAGCAGTCCTACCCATCAGTTGAAATCAAAGCCACACCGATTCATTCCCAAGGTGGGTTCTCTATGAACGCCTGATTCTTGGATCAATTTGACTCTGGGAAGACAAAACTTTCGATCATGATTTGACTTCAATAGTCATGATTGATTGAGATTTTATTTATAGATTGATACTTCATTTATTTATTATTTCTTTGTATGATTTCTTTTGTTTCTTTATTCTTTTTGGCTGATGGTTTCTTTCAATTCTTTCCCTTCTTATAGACCCAAGAGCGTTGTTTAGAAGTTCCAGGTATTATGGATGATTACAATTTGAATTTGCTGGATTGGAGCAGCAACAACATTGTTGCAATAGCAGTTGCAAATACAGTGTACTTGTGGAATGCTTCGAATAAGGCTTTTAGGGAGCTTCTGACTGTCGATGAAGAGACTGGCCCTGTTACCAGCGTCAGTTGGGATCCAGACGGGAAGCACATTGCTGTTGGAATGTGCAGTTCAATTATTGAGCTTTGGGATGCTACTGCAAATCGAAAGGTATATTAAATGCCCAATCTCTTCTTCGGCAATTCATCAATTGATGAAATTTCTGATAATACTTAAGTCTTCGATTTCCATTAATCTATGATGTACTTTCTGCTGTTATTTATCTTTGTCTGCATTTGTTCCTACAGCTGTGGACACTCCGAGGTGGGCATGTTGCTCCTGTTGGATCTCTCTCATGGAACAACGACATTCTAACCACTGGTGGAATGGATTCCTTGATATTCGACAATGATGTGAGACTAAGAGTTCCAACTGTCCAAAAATATATCGGCCACCAACAAGAAGTGTGTGGGCTAAAATGGTCCAGTACCGGCCAACAATTGGCGAGTGGGGGCGCTGACAATCTCCTCTACATATGGGACAGGTCAATGGCCTCTTCCAATTCCCCCACCACCCAGTGGCTTCACAAATTCGAAGATCACAACGCTGTTGTGAAAGCTATTGCATGGTGCCCATTTCAGAGCAATCTTTTGGTTTCCGGCGGCGGTGCTGGAGATCACTGCATCAAGTTTTGGAACACCCGTACAGGAGCTTGTTTGAATTCAGTGGATACGGGTTCTGAAGTCACTTCCTTGCTGTGGAGCAAACATGAGAGGGAATTGCTGAGCTCACATGGATTCACACAAAACCAACTTAACCTCTGGAAATATCCATCAATGGTCAGGATGGCAGAGCTCACTGGCCATACTTCTACAGTTCTTTTTATGGCTCAGGTATGAATAAACATAGAACCGAACTAAAAGAATAAGAAAAGAGAACTTACCATCTTAAATGTTATTAATTTTTTGTTGCTTTTGTTTTCTTTCCTTCACTGCTTTTTCAGAGTCCGAATGGTTGCACTGTAGCATCTGCAGCAGGAGATGAAACTTTGAGATTTTGGAATGTCTTTGGATCTCCAGAAGTCGCTAAGCCTGCACCCAAAGCCACAAATTTGGGGCCGTTCACTAATTTGAACCGCATCAGATAAAGGGTGTGAAGATAATATGTTTCTATATGTATCTTCACACCCTTTAAAAGCAATGCTCTGCTTGGTTCTTCTACAAAAGGGATCTCCAACTGAGGAAAAAGTATCTCTCCCGTTGGGAGAGCATTGATCAACAACAATCCCTTTCTTTTCTCCTCCTCTTTTTTCCTTTTTATTTTCTTTTCTTCTTTCATTTTTCAGATCGGAGGACTGTCGGATCAGCAGTGACACCTAATCTGCGTGACAGGCAGCTTTCAGATCTGAAAGGCCGGCGGCGGTGAGCAGAGAACGGGCGAGTGACATGCCATAGCCAGAAGCAGCACCAAGGAGCGATTGGGCGTGGGCATTCAGTAGCGACGCCGGCGTGAGCTGAAGCAGTGGAAGTTATCAAGCAACTGGCTGTGTTTTCTGGCCGAGCAGCAGCCAGTTTAGGGAAGGCAGATTTGTAGGTGGGTCAAGTCTTTCAAAAGAAGAAAAAGAAGGGTTTTGTACCACTTTTTTATGTACATCTATAGGACCTTGTAGAGTTGTAGTTCTCCCAAAAGCTTTAAAGATTTCACTAGAAAGAAAGACACATACCTGAGCCATAAACAGAACTCTGTCAGTACTTTCGGTGAATTCTGCAATCTTTGCCATTGATGGATACTTCCAAAGAGTGAGTTGATTTGGTGTATGCCCATGAGAGCTCAGCAATTTCCACTCGTTTTTGTTCCACAACATGGAACAGACTTCAGAATTCGTATCTACTGAATTCAAACAAGCCCCTGTACAGGTGTTCCAAAATTTGATACAACCATCTCCAGTACCACCACCAGAAGCAAGAAGATTGCTCTGGTACGGGCACCATACCAGAGCTTTCACAGCAGCAGTGTGATTTTTGAGTTTATGAAGACACTGGGTGGGGAATTGGAAGATGCCATTGACCTATCCCATATGCAGAGAAGATTATCACTGCCTCCACTTGCCAATTGTTTCTCAGCATTGGACCATTTTAGTCCACACACCTTTCGATGGTGGCCTCTATATGTTTGGACAATCGGTGATCGTATTCTTACATCGTTGTTGATTATGAAAGAATCCTTTCCTCCAGTGGTTAGAATTTGATTGTTGTTACAAGACAGAGATCCATGGCCTTGGCCTGATTTTTACTGGTTTTGTATGTTTTCTCTTCACTGTGTCCAGAGCCCAGATGGATGCACGGTAGCATCTGCTGCAGCGGATGAAAGTTCGAAATTTTGGAGTATCTTTGGAGCTCCAGGAACTGCTAAGCCTGCACCAAAGACAAAGTATAGGGCCTTTCACTGATTTAATCCACATTTGATGAAGAGATGATTTGCAAGAAAATGCTTCTTTATAAATGACAAGTCAGCAAAACTATGAAAGCTCTGAAAGTTTCAAATGCAACATTTCAGGAAAGAAGCAGGTTGCATGCAGCAATGTATGACCAGTAGTATGTAGGCTAATTACAACAGAAAACTGCTGTATGTGTTTTTTTGTCCCAAGCTGTGTGAAATTCTGTCTTCATTATAGACTTGCTGGAATAGAAGTCTTGCTTTCTGTCTTTAGCAGTTTTGTAATTTTCAAATTTTTAAAACTGTATTCCTTGAAGTCCTGGAAAGCAAGCATGTTTAAATTCCATGAAAATTAGTGCTGAGAAATGAAGATGAGAGTCCTATCCTGAATCACATGGAAAGAACCTACTTACAACTTTACTTGATCTCATCAAAAGATTTTGGAGAGTCCAGTTGCATGCAATTTAGAATAAAAAATTGGGAAGATTTTTAATGCACCTGCAAATGCAGAATCTTTAATTTCTGGAAGCAGCAATGCCTGGGAGTAGCAGTATTGTGGTAGCAGATTGATGCAGTCTGTAAGCAGCATCTACAAATTTTGACAGATGTATAAGCAGTATCTGGTTGCAACTTCTGGTCTGCCAGGTTATCTGAAGGCTATGCTCTTGTTTGATCCTGAAAGATGTCTTCAACTCTTGCAGGCAGTCTATAGCAGTCTGTATTTCTGTTTGTTTCCTATTTCTATAGGAGTCTGTAATGGTGCAGTTTAATTTTTGCTTTGCCTTATTATCTCTTGTATTTTCCCAAATTTTGGGTCTGTACTGTAATGTTGGAAGGTTTCCCTATTCTTGAATGAATAAAATTGTTTATTATTAAAAAAAAAAAAAGTTGCAGCTTCAGTTATTTTTCTCTGCACCTGGTTATACACTAATTGTCCATTTTTCAATCTCTCACTATGGTGAAATTGTGAAAAGATAAAGTTATTCCTATTTCAGGATTAACTCAAATGATAGAGATTCACAGAGTTATATATTTTGCAGATTATGGAAACCAATCAAAATGCTTAGTGCTTCTAATCTAAAAATTCATAAGTTTCTACATTAATTTCTTTAAAATGCAAGCACATCAATGAATCAGTATGTATATCCAATTGAGAGTAATATTAACTTTGGTAAATAATTAAAATTTCAAATTTCAATAATATCTAAATATATACTAATAAATTATTATGTGATATTGTTTACTTTCGGTATAAAAAAGTGAAAGGAAAAAGAAAAAAGAAAAGTTAATGGATGATGAAAGGGAAGAATTCCTTACAAGTTCAACAAAATCCATGTACTTTACTTGACAATTGAAGACATGTTACCGATGGCAAGTCAATAATTACTTCATTAGTGGCAAGTCAATAATAACTTCATTAGCAACCCAAGAGGGGGTTAGCATGGCCATTTCTCGTAGTTACTTACCTAGTGTATAGGGGATTGGGAGGCTTGCACATACCTCAAAGACTAGTCAGATTAAAATATCCCATGTCCAAATACAAGTGAGACTCCTGGATATCTTAGTAAAAAAAATTTGAATCTACTGAGTTACAATTCGAGTGGGTCGGACAAAGTTTTAGGCTGCTCAAACTCAAATTTAAATGCAATTAAAGGACTTGAGCCTAGGCCTAGATTAATTCACTTTGATCAAACCTGAGCATATTTAGAAGATCAATTAATAACTATATCAATTGACAAGAAACTTGTACTTGGACATTTGGAAAATACATGTTGCACAAGTACCTTAACTATATTCCTTTTCCTTCTTGACCTTCTAGTTTAGTCTATATTTATTACATTTTGATGTAATTATATATTAAAATACTATTATAATTTAATTGAGTTTTTATTCTTTGAGTTGGTGAGAATTCAAGTAAATCTGCAAATTGACTCTATTTTGCTAAAAATGGAGTTGTGTAAGGTTTTCAAGTTATTATAATTAAGAAAAAGCAATTTACCACATCAAACTCACATGATTAACTCATGAAATTATCATAACTCAAATTAGGTTTCAAGATGTTTATGAATAATATAGAGTCTAGTAACCTTATGGAATTAAAAAAAATAAACCTTTTTATATGAGAATTTAAAATAAAATTCTTATAAAACATTTATTGTTACTCAATCAAATAGGTAAAATAGATGGTTGAAATAAAATTTATTAACAATTGACTATTTTATTTCATTAAATCAAATGGATAAAAATATTTAAATAAATTTTATATGTATAACTAAAATATCCATTTTCTCTAATTTATTTAGAAAAGTTAATATAATTGAGAAAATGACAAATTCATAAAATCAAAACTGAGTTACTAATGTATGATTGTGCATAAATGCATAAATGAGTTAGGATGTTCGATATTTAATTTGAAAACCCATATTGGGACATTTTCTACTGGGATTCTCTACGGACTCTCTATAAATAGATCAGGGGTGACATAGTCCGGTATAATATAAAGAGAACTATACAAATAAGTTATATATGAAATTTCACTTTTTTGTTTATCAATTTATGCATTTATTATTGACTTGCCATTTCTTATTTGAACTATACAAATAAGGCATCCAGTTTCAACATTGAGTTCTTATTTGGGCATGCATATTGAACATCTCCCAGCTCACCACATATCCTACAAGAATTCCTATCCTTAAATCCTGCATTTAGTTCAACAAGCTTCTTTTCATTGAGTACAATTACATTCATTCCGTTGTCTATTGGAGTGAGTAGCTTTTCAACCATTCCTAGAACAAGCATCAAATGATTTATGACTCTTCTTCCACCAATACATGCAAGTCTTCATTTTCTTATGGATCAGGTTTCATGTTCTGCTTCAGAGTTTTCCAACCCTCCACTGATTCTTCTCAGGAAAATCCTAGTCCCAGTTTTGTTCTCCATTCTCTTTAGGGTCTTCCAACAGGGTCCTATTATGAGACCGATAAAATTATGGTCCAGGATGTTCTTTATTGGGACATAAAGTTTCTTGCACTGCTTTGTGGGGTTCATAATCAAAGGAGGTTTAAAAGTGGATTCTTTTGAATCAACCTTGAAATGATTTCTTGCCTCTCTTGAATGAATTTCTGCCAGAACCTAACGTCCCTTGCATTTATTTTGACACCCAAGTTACAGTACACTGGTGGGGAAGATGGGATAGCTTAACTCATCTGACCTATCATCAAGAGATAATGATCCCTAAAGTTTCTTGTTTATCAGAAGAAGTCGAATATCAGTCCTAGATTTCAGGATCAAAATGAGCTCCAGTGACAGTTTCACAAAATCTGAAACTTGTACAAGATCCAGGTTTTTTAAGTGGCTATCATTGCCAGCCCTATGGGTCCTCCTCCCCTTGCTGGTCCCATCTACAACAATTTTGTCATCACTTTTCTAGTGGGATTCCCACATAGTTTGCCTTTGCTTCCCAGAACTGCTCTTTCCCCATCCCTCTGAAGTATTACCATCATTTGATAAATTCTTGTTCATATACTGTCTTGCTTGTACCCTTTTGTTGTGACTGATCTTGCAAAAATCTTCCTGACCTGCACTAATTTGCACTAAAATTTTCTTTCTGGATGAGTCAGCTTGAAAAGATCTCGACTGATGTTTTTTTTATCATAGCGACAAAAGATGGTTGAGATACAGGTTCTTCTTGTGATTCCTCACTTGGCTCCTAGCATTGTTCTTCACTCAGATCTTCATATGGTTCTTCACTAGTTTCCTCTATTGGATCCTGCTATGGTTCTTCACTTGGTTCCTCATCTGGTTCTTTCTCACTAGGCTCTCCACTTTGAACATTGGACTCATCATCGCTAGTTCCTTCTTGGGCATATTCAAACCACTAGAATGCTTTTGTTTCTACGTCTATGTTTCATAGCCATCAATAATAAATCCTTATCCCATGCATTGCGCTCGACTTTTTGATTTTGTATTTTCCACTCAACCCTATCCCATCCTCCTTGTGAGCTCAAAAGCATACCATGTCGAAGTGCTCCATATCAACTCACAACCTGGTGTATAGCTATATTACCTTCATCAGAAAATCTAGCATGCCCTATTTTACTGCTGCTTTCTAGTTTTTAATGGTCTCTCCTTTTACCTAGTTCTAGGCCAGTCATTGCACCTGTCCATCTGGGGTTGGAATTCATTGGCATCCGTAGGATAGACAATTGGCCAAACGGAAATAATTTGCCATGTTGTCAACTCCTAGGTAGTGAAACTTATTGACACTACTAGCTCCATTCTTTTATGGAAATAAAGTAGTGATAAATTGAGCAGATGTTCAACTGCAACAAGACAACTTATCCCTCAATTCACAATACCAACAGTGTCATCACCATAAAAATCACTATCATCAAACTCAGACAAATGAATGAGCACAACATTGCAGTCAAAGTGCACTTTCCATGCATTGTTACCACACCACCATTGTCTTCATTTTTCAACCTTGCCTCTCAATATCGATTACTTGTAGTTGAAGAACCACTGTTTTTTGAGCCTTCCATGTGCAAAAACTTTTGGACCAATCCTTCATTACACCTAGCAAAAAGGTGAAACAAGAAAACTCACATTAATTAAGAAGTAAAATAATCTTCAATACACAACATCATATCTCATTTAGTAAAATCAAATTTTCCACAAATGAAATAAAAAAACATCCATCTGGTGCCAGTTTATCAAAAAATGAGAGCAGGAATTGCTATATAAAACTAGTGCTTTTCTTTTCCTTTTTAATGTAACATCATGTGTACCGGCAACCTAAGTAGATTTCAATGACTTTTGACTTTCATTTTATAAAATTATACTATGACCTTGTTAAATGTTTCTTTAGTCATTTCAGTTTGCTCCCTATCACAACTTAATTTCAATCAATAGAACCGCCATCACATTAGTGACCACGAAAAAAATTATGGAGAACGTGCAAAAATATGGACTAAATCAATGACTTCCAGGTCTCATTGCACTTTCCATCAGGTTGTTTGAAGGCTACATCAGCAATAATGTATAGCCTTGTGTATGTTCCTTTTTTTTTTCAATGGTAAATATGGTTTGAACCTAAAACATTTGAAGTAGCACTATAAACACTGAATTGTGAATATGAGTCCTTGTCAACTGTCAGTCTTGTGTTTGTATAGGTGATATGATGTAGGATATGGGAGACCCATCTCTCTTAGGATTTACTATTTTTGCATTATTTTTAATTTAGAATTATTGTGTCATAAGGAAGCTAGGTCGGTAGCTTTCCTATTTGATTTAGGAGTCCGAGACCCATCTCTCTTAGGATTTACTATTTTCACATCATTTTTAATTTAGAATTATTGTGTCACATGGAAGCTAGGTCGGTAGCTTTCTTATTTGATTTAGGAGTCCTTTTTTATTTTGATTTCTTATTTTTTTTTCCTTATAAATACAATGCATGTAAGAGAGGGACTCACCCTTTTAGAATTATGAATTAAATCAGAATTATTACAAAGGTTTTTACCTATTGTCTTTGCTTTTCTGCCTCTAGTTGCAAACGAATCCATTAATTGGCTGAGTTCCAGAGTCGCATCTACAGATCTTGGGCTCAATCCCAAGTGAAGACACCATTCTCAGAAGATCTGGGCATTATCCCAGTGCTACACACATCGCCCCTTGTTTCCGCCCCTCTTGCCTTCATCGCTACTGCTGCTACAACTCTCTGCTCCAATCTGCGACTTGTCGCGTTGCTTTCACAGCCTGTTCCGCCTTCCCTTGCTGCCGTATACCACTTATCCAGGTACTACGAGTCTTCTTCTTCACTTCCTTACATTCTTCTTCTCCTCTCTTCTCTCACTTCCGCCGCTTTCCTTCTTCTCTTCCACTGCCCCTTTTCGCTTCCTCTGGTCTTCCAGTTGCCCCTTTCGTTTCTCAGCAGTAAAAGTAACCCTAATCCCTTCATCCCACGTGACTTAAGTCCCTCCACTTAAGTTAGAATTCGCACGTGTGATTCAACTCACGTGTGTGACTCTTTTTGAGTCGGGTTTTGACTTAATTTCGATTTCTTCCCCGCTTCCGCTACATTATGATAGTATAAAAGTCGTCTAGACTTTTGATATAAATGGTTAATAGGGGAGACGTGGTTATGATTGACCCAATGGGAGCATGAACCTATCCTAAAATTTCTCTTCAAAATCTTCCCATCCTTTAATTGGAAGCAAGTGGTACAAAATGTCCCACTTCCATGTGACAACATATGATCAGCATGTCCAATGGGAAATGAGGAGGGAATATCTTTTCTATGGAAGAATACATGAATATTGATGCCATTGTAGAAACAGGGGATGCAAACAAACTAAAACTAAAAAATCAGTAACTAAGGAATTGTATTCATTTAATTTGCTTTCTGGTTTCATAAACAAGGGCCAATAGCACAGTGGATTAGGTTAGGCTAGATACGGAGATGGATGATATTTAGCACAGTCGATTAGGTTGGCCGCCGTCTCTGGAGGTTAGTACTTTGGAACATAGCATAGTTTATTTGGCTACAACAGAACAAAAGAACTTTTGAAGACAAAGCTTCACCATGGAAGTGGTAAAACACAGGATCAGATCAAACATTGTTCATTGGGCTTTGGCTTTGTATGCCTTCATTGGTGTTTCTCTTTGGAATTTGCTTGGCAGCTGGGCAGCATTATCAGAATCATTTGTACCAAGAAGTGATGTTCCTGTGATTGTTATCCCTCTCTTATTTTTACTTCTGACTAGTGTGCCATTGATTCTTTTTAATTTCTGTGCTCCAACCTCTTATTGGGCCTAAGATCAATGTACTGTTTTGTTCAGTAATAAAAGTTTTGTTATCTCTTCAAAGAAAGGGCACTCTCACCATTCTTACAATTATGTTGAATTGGATGAGTAGGGGATTTCATGGGTGATCCTGACAAATGTGTGATACTGCCCATGGTTGGAATTTTGGGCTAAACTAGGAGAAAGCAGAATCACATAAAATCCCTTCAGTTTCATAAATGGTCAAATGGAAGAAACAGGTGACTCCATGCTTTCTCCTAGTATGATTTAGGGCTTTCACCTGACATAAATATCAGCTAAAACCGTACACAACTAGAAGGAAATAGTGAATGGCAAAGAAGGCATTGACAAAATGCATCGGAAGGCATTTTATCAAGTATTACAGCCTTTCTTCCAATCCCAACCAAAGAGGGGGAGATTTGAGAGGGATAAGAGAAAGACACGCAAGAGAGATAGTGATGGTTAAAAGGGACTTCTTCTTCTTCTTCTTGATTCAACCTTTCTCCCAGTCCCAACCAATGAAGAGGAGATTTGAGAGGGATTAGAGACAAAAGCGTGAGAGACATTTGAGCAGAGGCTTGGAGCTTGAACAAAGGGTTTGTCACCACTTGATTCAACCTTTCCTCTAATCCCAACCAAAGAGGGGAAGATTTGAGAGGCATGAGAGATGCGTGAGAGAGAAAGGATTTGTGGCTTGGAGCTTGAAAAATGGGTTGATCACCACTAGATTCAGCCTTTCTTCCAACCCCAACTAAAGGGGAGGAGATTTGAGATTGATTAGAGACAGATGTGTGAGAGAAATAGGGATGATTTGAGGAGCTTCTTTGTCTTCTTCTTCTCGTTCTAATGGTGGGATGGAAAGAGATTAAGGTATCACTTCCCACAAAGAAAAGGAAAAGGAAAAATAAACTTGGATGTGAGGATGGCATTAGGAGAGGAAAGAATCTCATTTCTGAAAGGAATTGCTAACTTAGAGGTACCAACGAAAGAATCAAAACAAGGAGAAGGCTTGCGGCAACTGTGAAGGGCTCTGTAGGGGTTGGCGACAACAGGTGAAGGCTCCAGAGGGTTAAATGAAGACTATGGGAAGGATCGGCCACACCTATGGGGCTGTGGGAAAGTGGCGACAACTCTAATGGTAGTGGAGGGTCACGAAAGCAAAGAGTTTGGATCTAGTTGTTTTGGAGATAGCGAACAGGAAGGGTTTGCAGAGATGGGTTTAATAGACTAAGAGGAGGGTGGCAAAAAAGGCAGAGGACTACAAGGATAGAGGCGAACAGGTTTGAGGCTTCAAAAAGGGGTGGCGGAAATATGGGAAGTCTCTGGAGGGGATTTTTGGGTTGCAGAAGGCAAAAGAATAAAAGAGAAGAGAAGATAGAGAAGAGGAAAGAAGTACCTGAAGAAGATGAAAGACACTAGCCTCATGCTAGGCTTCACGCCAAAAGGGCCTCACGCCAATATCAATCGCGTCATCTACTGGTATTTGCAAAAAACTCTCAATTCTTATTCATCAATTGTATGTGGCCTCAATGACGCTTACAAAGTTTATAAAGAGTTCCCTTTCTTAAAATAAAAATGGAAACAATAACAATGACTAAGCTACCCTTAATAAAAAAGAAAATACTAAAAATAAACTACATAATAAAAAAAGAAACAAGGGAAGCACAGGAACATCATGGAGCAATCACAGAAATAGCAAGGAAAGTGTATGCTCCGCATCAGTAGTGTTCATCTAGGCATTATCCTCGTGAGGAATTCCCAAGCAGTAGAAGGCTGGACAATTTTGTGCTATGTGAATGCAAATATAGAAAGATTTGAGGAGCAAGGAGAACTTTGGTACAAAGTTCCTATTCATCCAATATAGGACCCAATGATATGACATATAGCTCAAATCTAACATTGTTTAGAAGACCAAACTATTAGATATTTAATGTTAGACTTCAGATGGAAACCATTTTGCTTTCAACAGTCTAGCACTGTGAGCATCTCAAAGAAATATGAGTGTAATTTTGGTTGTTTTTTTTTTCGGGGTGAATATCTGTTGTTTTCAATTTTAAGTTCCAGTACTAATATTTTGAAACCTGGAAAGCCCTTTCAATCAATTCCCAGTTGCATTCAACCCTCTCAAGTCACATACAAAACTTTTAACATACACTCCCTACACACTGAAGCATTTAAAAAACTAAAAAGGAATAACCTCTCAGTGGTAACCACGTCAGTTGAAACTTCGACGACTACACTTACAAATGTATCCACGATGCTCCATCTCGAAATCAATGAGTGCATCTCCCTAAGAGTGACTGTTGTGGAATGGAACTGGTAAGAACCTTTCAAATTGATGCATGGTTTGACGATGCTCGCAACATTTCTTAATGCTCATTTGCACATACAGTAATTGTCACCTTCAATGTCCTGGATTAGAAAGCATGGTGTGATGCAGAGTAAAATTGGATAGTGATAGTATTAGTGTCCTCAAGAGTAGTTTTGGGTTTTGACTAGTACTTGACAGAAGGAAAGAGTGGTGGCAATCACTTTGAATCATTGTAGCCCTCTTTCAATCAAATCTGATGCAGATCAAGTTGGAAGAATTGAACCCACTTTTTATATTGCGTCTTTCAGTCCTCTAAACCTGCCCTGCCCTGCCAACCAGCTATGGCCTGTCTTCTTTTTCAACCCACTTGCATCCAATTTCCTCCTAACTTTGCCTTTCTCATCCCACATTCCCTTTTCAGCATAGATGTTTGATAGTAGCACATATGGGCCATGCTTCTCTGGTTCCAGTTCCATAATCATCCTTGCGGATCTTTCTCCTAATTCCATCTCCCCATGAATTTTACAAGCACTAAGCAGTGCTTCCCATACAGATGCATCTGATCCAATCCCCATATCATCTATAAACTTCTTTGCATCCTTCAACCTCCCAGCCCTCCCTAACATATCAACCATGCAAGCATAATGTTCCTTCTTGGGCTTGATTCCATGACCATCAATCATCAACTGAAAAACCTGAAGGCCTTCATCCAGCAGTCCACCATGGCTGCATGCTGATAGACATCCAAGAAAGGTAACTGCATCTGGTATCACACCTTCCCCTTCCATTGTTCTAAATATTGCAACTGCTTCTCTTCCTTTCCCATGCTGGCCAAACCCTGTGATCATCACTGTCCAGGATACGTTGTCGTGTTGTTCCATGGTTGTAAACACAAACTCTGCATCTTCTAAGCAGCCACATTTGAAATACATGTCTATTAGACCATTGCCAACTGGAGTTTCAGATGAATATCCTGATTTAACAACCCGGGCATGGACTATTCTGCCCTGTTCAAGGCTTGCCAAGCAAGCATACACTGGCAGAATGCTAGCGAAACTGTACTCATTCTCTTTTACTCCATGTCTAAGCATCTCTCTGTAAAACACAACTGCTTCCTCATTCAGTCCATTTTGCATGAACCCGGAAATCATTGCGGTCCAAGAGATAATGTTAGGTGCCAAAATTCTTGGGAAAAGTCGGGCAGCAGATTCCATCCCTTCTTCACATTTTGAGTACATTGTGATAAGTGAATTCCCAATGGGTGTTTCGGAAGTGAAGCCTGCTTTTACTGCACAACAATGAAGCTGCATTCCTTGTTTTAGAGCTCTAGGGTCGGAACACATCTTAATGATGCTGGTTAATGTGAAGCAATCAAATCCAACGTCCCCTCGTCTCATCCGATTGAAGATCTTGAATACTTGTTCTTCACTACCATTGATCACACAGCCCTCAATCATGACATTCCAAGAGACCAAATCCAGCATGGTGATCTCTTCAAATGCCCGCATTGCACTTTCTAACCTCATGCATTTTGCATAGCCGTTAACCAAAGAACTCCCAACAAATTCGTTATAATTCAGCCCATGTCTTATTACATGGGCATGAATTTGCTCGATCAAATGCCGACTACAACCAAGAAGCACCGCCAGCATCGTTATGTGGTTGGGCCTCACATTTTCATCACGCATTTGTGAGTAAACTCTCAGAGCATCGACAATTTTGTGCTTCTGACGTGCATAAGTGGAGATCAACGTATTGAAGGAGACTACATCTCTTTGACGCATTTCATCAAACAATAGACGTGAAAGTTCAATCTGCCTACACTGGCAATAGACGTTGAGCATTTCATTCCATAGGGAGAGACAAGGAGAGCACAGTTTTAGGAGATGGGCATGGATGGTGGTAGCAGTTCGAAGATCGTGGGTTTCGACACAGGACTTCAAGGCATGGCGAAAACGGTGATTTTGAACGGAATTACAATTGGTTGTTGCTCGTTTGAATTGTTCAGTTGATGCTGTATCAAAAGTGTTGGAAAATGGCATGAAATGGCTGCTGAAAGATCGTGGGTGGAGCAAGTTTTTATGGAATCTGGCAAACGCCATCGATTTGGATTTATTTGGATTTGGAATCGGATTTAATGGCGCATTTTAACTATGATTTAGGAGATGCTTGCAGAGGACATGAGAAGTGTAGAGAGTGAGTATCCATCAATGAAATTTCATCATTTGTTTGCCTCAACTTTTTGTTTGTTCTAACGTACAAGAGAACATGATAAATATTCGCCATCCTCATATGTGAACAGGTCCATTTGGGATTACAGCAATTTATTTGTTTGCTTCAACATATTTATTTATTTGATAAATATTCATAAATCCAGTAACCGTCTGGCTTCGTGGAAAGGAAAGTATCTATCTTTCGGTGGAAGGATCACTCTCTTTAAGGTTGTCCTCACTGCTCTCCCGATCTACTTCCTATCTGCTTTTAGATGCCCATGCAGAGTGGTCCACTCTACGGAGAAAATTATGAAAAATTTCCTTTGGGGTGACCAAGATGATAGGAAAAAATATCACCTTGTGAATTAGAAGCATGTTTGTCTCCTATTAATGCCGGTGGGCTTGGTGTGCGTCTTTTATAGGATGTTAATGTTGCTCTTCTATCTAAGTGGCTTTGGCGCTTAGGCACGAATGGAGAGTCTCCTTGGAAAAATATTTTGATTCAGAAATACAGAGTGGGAAATCAGTTAGGACATCAATCCTTCACCTCGAAGGGCATCTGGCATGTGGAGAACAATTGCAGCGTGTGTCAACAAATTTAAAGATGGAATCAGATGTAAGATGGGTTGTGGTAACAATGTTAAGTTTTGGACTGATACTTGGTGTGGCAATTCTACTTTGGCACATCAATTTCCTTCCCTCTTCAGGCTTTCTCAACTTGCAACTAGTGTCATTTCTGATTTATACTTTGTTTGCATCAGATTGTCTGGAATATCTCCATTCAACATAACATGTCTAACTCTGAAATTTGAGACTTTTCAGCTCTTCTTCATCTTATTTCTGCCTATTAGATCCGGACCTCCAACAATGATTATCTTGTGTGGTGGCCAGGCCCAACGGGTTGCTACTCTGTCAAGTCATTCTTCAAGTGGAAAAATCCGGTAACTACTCCGGCTATTGTCAACCCCGACATTTGGACTTCCAAAGCCCCTCCATGTGCTATTTGCTTCCTTTGGAAAGCGGGTACAGGGAAAATCCTGACTCAAGACAACTTGCGCAAAAGAGGAAGAACCATTGTTAGTGCTTGTCCATTTTGCATTCATACCTCGGAAGAATTGAATCATCTCCTTATCCATTGCCCTTTTTCCTATGCTGTGTGGTGTGCCGTGCTCCAAAAGTATGGTGTGGATTGGGTAATGCCTTCTACGGTTGCGGAGTTATCCTATGCTTGGAGCATGATTTCGATTTCCACAAAATGTTCTTCTTTGTGGCGCCTAACCTTTTTTGCCACTATGTGGAGTCTTTGGTGGGAACACAACAATAGAATTTTTAAGGATAGTGTTGAATCGCCCAAAGCTGTTTCTACAAGAGTTTTTGCCAAGTGTGCTTCGTGGCCCTCTACCCTAGCGGTTTTCAAGAATATCTCTTCTAATGATATCATGCGAACCTGGAAAGAATGTATTAACTTAATTTAAGATATTTTGGGTGTGTTTTTGGGTTGTGCTTACTTCGTGGTTGACTTGGGCCAGCTTTGTTTTCTTCTTTTTTTCAGTCTTATAGTTCTATGTATTTGCACCTCTGGTGCTCTCTTTTCTCTTAATATATTAACCATTCAAAAAAAAAAAAAAATTATTTTGATTGAACCAACCGGGTTTTAACACGGATGGCCTCATTGAAGTTCAGGTCTAACTTGATCTTCTAAATTAATTTTATCTAAAGATATAAATGAATCTAACTCAGTTCAGTTTGAGCAATCAGAACAGGAGAAAAGTAATAAACTACTGCAACAAATTTATAAATAAATTTGAATTGGTACAAACTATTCAATCACATATCCTAAAACTGGTGAAATGCATGCAATGGTATTAATTATTTCTAACTGTAGTAATAGAAGGATTGTTTATAGTCGCAAACCCAATTTCAATGGTTAGTTTGTCACATTCGTGTGGTTGTCTGACCATTAATATAGGTAGGATAATCCAACTCATTTAAAATATGGGTTCAATTCAAAGATAAAAAAATATCTATTTTTAACGTAAGTTAAGATAGATTACAGTCATACTTTGTATTAACCCACCCTGGCCAAAATTCCTAGACTATATATATGAACACACACTCCTCATTTATATATCGTTTTAGTGGTGAATACTTGTGTTTACAAATTTCTCTTTGCATGAGACATATTAATATACTATATATAGATCCAGTTATCTACTTAATTATATGAATTGATCTACAACTCAAATTTAACTAGGTTTAAATTAGTTGACTTGAATTAAAAATGAGTTTAGATATTGAAAATAGGTTGAATTATAAGTAAATTAAAAGAAGTCAAAATATATGTTAGATTCAAAATTAGTGACCTAAATAACATGTAAATAGGCTAAAATTTATCTCTCAATTTTACATTCAGGATAGCTGATGATGATAATAAATGTCAAATATCTAACGTAATCCGGACATAATATGCCTTGATCCATTGAGGTGAGACCATGTCAGTCATTTAAAACCGAATAAGCCCACTCTCAAGGGATATTTCTTTTTTTTTTCAAGACCAAGGTGTCCAGGTCTCTTAAAGTACCTGATTGATCCTTGACATGTCCAAACCTATCTATCCACACATACACACCAACTCACCAAGTAAAACTATGGGGACTTGGGGAGTGATCATTTTATGTTGCGAGCGATTTGAACCGAAGACCTCCTGCATCTTAGACAGATTCTTGATCGCCAAGCTAACCTTCAAGGGATATTTCTTAAAGGTTTGTTTGTTTGATTTTTTAAAAGATTTTTATATGTTTGTTTACACAAACTTTTTATGAATTAATTTTTTTAATGTGAATTGTTTAGGAAAGTAGTTTAAACTTTTTTTCCATAAGACTAAACAAGAAATGCTTTCTTTAGAAGATCTGAGGCACGTCTTCAAGGTCACACTTTGATCAGATATATACTTGACTCATCCAAATTTCATTAAGATTAAATGAGTTTACCCAGTTAAACTCACTTATTTAAATATATTAACCCGACCCAACAAGGATTAAATCGCTTGATTCATCCCAATTGATGTTTGCATCAATACAAGTCTGCATGAAGATGCCAACCGTTAGATTTCATTTTAGGGTTGACTGAAATAAGGAGTAACTTTGCATATTGATTTGATATATCAAGCAATGTCTGATTTATACAAAAGTAGATTTATTGAAAGCTTTGTAACGACTCTGCTTCAATTTACTAGTGTGATATTATCCGCTTTAGGCTCACTCTGCCTTCACGGTTTTGTTTTGGGACTTGGTCCACATGGCCAGGCCCAAGCCCAAAAGGCCTCACACTAGGAAATGGGGGCTTCTCTCTTATCAACACCCATTCCACCCACTTCACTACTGACATGGGACTTTCTTTGAGGTGGGTGGGGTATTAGAATCCACTCCTCTTAAGACTAGAGTTGTCCCTGGCTCTATCATATCAGAGAGGTAGAGGGACAGTCCGAGTGTTGAACCGTATTCTGATACCACTTGTAACGATTATACCCCAACTTCTCAGTATGATATTTTCCGCTTTGGGCCCACTCTGCCCTCACGGTTTTCCTATAGTCTCTCTTATCAACCCACCGACCTCACTATTGATGTGGGACTTTCTTTGAGGTGGATGGAGGTATTACAAACTTATTGAAAGATCTTTTCAATGAACCCAAATTTGTGCAATTCTGATATATTTAGATTTTTTGGAACAAACTGCCGTAGAGTGATAAGAATGTCTATTTTTATCAAGTTTTATAATTCTAGCACTATAAATAAAGAGTCATGGGCGACCATATGCTATAGTTATTTATGCTTTCTCAGTTGAGTTCTCTATTTGAGATGAGTTATATATTTTTCAAATGTTTTCTTGTTGAATTTTATTTTGCATGTAAATATTGTGAACATTTTTTGTTTCTAACTTTCTATAATTGATGCATTTGTTTTTTAGCATTATATTGCATTGTTTAACTGATGGAGAGTTGAAAAGGTAATACAATTATCATTAATATTTTAAAATTAGTTGTATATAATTGTATTATATTTTTATTACGATAAAGAATTTATATAATTGATTAAGTTCAGATATTTAAAAATATATAAACAGGTGCGCCTTAGACTCTACCCCCCGCATTGACTACTATCTTTATAAATATAGAAAAATATAAAATATAAAAAATATGATAAGTTTTATATATCTACATAAGGATATCTAAAGGAAAAAAATATTGGCTAACCTATAATTACTAAAAAAGAAAATTGTCTAAGAATATTAAATATTAAAAAATAATTGAAAGACATTAAAGTTGCCGAGCTTAAAAAACGTGGCTTAAAAAATTGGACCGAACAATTTTATAGAGTTTCATATTTATGTTAAGACCCTTTGATAGAAAGTTATTGAGATTTAAAAATAATTTAAATTAATTAACATTTAAGAAATCTTAAAAACATGACTCCTATAATTGGATTTATATGCTTTTTTGGTATCACATTCATGGATGGAAAAAAATTACTCTAAAACCTCATCATATGAGACAAAGTTGGCCCCACATAAGAAGCAAAAGTTTAATGAATAAAAATAATTTCAAGTCATGAAAGTACAAATAGTTTAAAAAGTTGACTTCTATAATTTGATCAAGATGATTTTCTTTAGATTTTATAATTAATTAAAGATATTTGCAATGGACTCATCACAATGAATAAAAATGGGTTAATCATTTAATAAACTAATGATTTACGTACATTTAATGAGTTCAAATTAGGTCGAACACTTACGCAAGACGCATGTCGTCCATTTTCTTGTTTGTATTATTTGTCAAGGTCATAAAAATCAATCATATGAATTAAAATTCAAAGACACATACTGATCTCAACTATTAAGATTGAGGGCTAAAAATTGATTTTATGGCTATAAAATAATTTTACTTATAGCTCATTAAATCTTATGTTTAACCAATATGGCGCTTTTTCTATGAGAAGGAAAAAGATCAACTGCAACCTATGCACACCGAAATGTTATACTCTCTTCGTCCTATTTTAGTTGTCTGATTTAAAACATTTATATTTTTTAATGAACTCTCTATATAAGGCTAGTACTTCATATGATCTTATCATCCATTTTCAACTGCAACTGTAACTGCAAATGGGCGGGCTAGATTTTGAGTTTACCTAAGCTTGAGCCCAAATTGCAATAAAGGATCGGAGGTCAAGTCCAAACTTAGGTTATTTACTGAAACCAGAGCCTGACCCAAATTTTATATGTAGGGCCTGAGCCCAATTTTAAGTCCAAAATGTGTATTTGAGTTCGTTCAAGCTCTGACTTCTTTGAGCTTAAAATGAAATTTCTTTTGTATAATTCTATAAGATATAAATTGTATGTTAAATAAATTACTATATATTAATATACAATATCAATTAAAAAATATTTTATAAAATGTAGCATAAATTCAGACTTTTGAGCCAAGCTTTGGCTTTCATGTACCAAGCCTAGGCCTAACCCAAATTCTAATTCGGACCTCATTTTTTGAGCCCAAAAGTGAGCCCAACCCAGCCCGGGCGAACCTGTATCCAAATCTTTCAGCTTTTTTCATGCCTGCTCGAATTAGGACCCCGCCCAAATAGCACCTCTACAGGTATTAAGAATGAAAATAATATTTTTATGAAGTTGGCTGCTAAGCATTAGAGAAATTATCCATTGTGAACCATTTATCTCTGAATTAAGTATCATATTTTATAGAGCTCAGATTTACAACTTTTATAAAACATACTTGCCCTTGGGCGTAATCATAAATTTCATGGACCATTATACCTTTGTAGCTTAGAGTGAATTATTCAAACTAATTTTTATTAAACCCTACTTATATATAAATCTTTTTAATCGACTAATCTCCATCACCTAAAATGGATCTTAGAGAAAATTTAATTATAAGATTCTCGACAATTTCTCAGAGTGCAACACACAAGGGCCGTGGACTCAAATCATTCCAATTTGCTTTTGAATGTAGCCCAAGAAATTTTTTTAAGACTAAAGTGTTTAGACTTCTGAGAGCATCTGACTAATTCTTAGAGTATGTAGAAGCCTCTCTATCATACACACTGGATAAAATTACTGTAGCCCAAGACATATTATTAGGACGAGAAGATTTATTTTTCACCCATAGAAGCACATAGCTATTTGGTTAGCTGAAATGCAAGCAATTTCATACAACGAAGAAATAACCAAGAGGTCATTTGTCTATTTCTTGAAAGAATGTAATTATGTAAAAAAAAATATGTAGGGAAACCTAACATTTCTTTGTTTGCATCAGAACATTTATTTGTGTTAAAAATGGATGGAGTGAACCTCCCTCTTTTCCCCATGAAATTTTCCCATCATCCTCTATAGAATAAGAGAGAAATGATGTTACTTCTGCCATTAATGATTGCCTTCTAAGTTCCTTAAATCAGATTAAATGCTCCTTCATTACATTTGATTCCAAAGACCATCAGTGCAAATTGCCCGGAAGATTTCATACCGATCGCCCTTTCTAATGAGATCTACAAAGTCATTTCCAGGATCCTTGTGGCGAAAATGAAGCCCATTATGCCTTTGCTTATTAGCAATCACCAATGTGCCTTTGTTCCTGGGAGGGGGATTGCTTCTAATCTTATGCTCTGTCATGCTTTGATTAGGAGTATTCACTTAGACATTGGGCCTCCGAGAATGTGCGTCAAAATTGATCTGAAGAAAGCTTTTGACAATGTTAACTGGAACTGCCTAATCTATTTTGCACCAAAAGAAGTTCGGCGACAAATGGATTGAATGGATTAGGTGTTGCATTGAATCCCCCTCTTTCTCTGTTATGATTCATGGGTCTCCTCATGGGTTCTTCAGGAGTTCCAAAGGGCTTAGGCAGGGGGACCCCTATCTCATTTCCTCTTCTGTCTGGTTATGGAAGCCTTCTCTTGCACCCTCAACAAAGCCATTCACAAGAAGGAAATAACTTGTCCCTTCATCAAGAGGCGCACATCGATCTCCCATCTTCTGTTTGCCGAGGACCTAATGGTCTTTTGTGGTGCGGACATTAATTCTACCAAGGCTTTATCGGCATTAATCAAAGATTTTGGTCTCTTCTCCTGACTTTCTGTTAACCTCTCTAAAAGCAACATCATTTTCTCTGGGTCTACTATTGAGAGGGAGGACATTCTTACCCATCTTGGCATGAAAGAAGCTACCTTGCCTGTGAAGTATTTAGGTCTTCCACTATTCTCCGCCAGACTTCATATTGCTGACTGTGCTGATCTTATCTCTAATGTTAGAAATAGGCTATCAGGCTGGGTTGGTGCCTCTTTATCCTTTGCTGGTAAGTTGGAGTTACTTAAATCTACTATAAGCCACTACCACATCTACTGGGCTAGTGCGTTCCTGCTACCCAAAGCTTGTATGGCTATAATTGAAAAATTAATGAGGGACTTCCTCTGGGGATCGGAGCATCATAGGTGTATACACACCATATGTTGGGACAAAATTTGCACCCCAAAGGTCAAAGGTGGTATGGGGTTTAAGGAAACTCTCCATCATTAATGATGCGTGCTTGATGAAGCAAGTCTGGAACATTGCTAACAAAAAGGATGATTTGTGGGTCAAGTGGGTCAATGTCAAGTACTTGAAAAAAAGAAATATTTGGGATGCTATCTTGCGCTCCAACCCCTCTTGGGCTTGGAGATCCATCATTAGTGTTCGTAATAAGGTTAAAAGGCATGCTATCTTCTCCGTTGGAAACGGGACGCACACTAACTTTTGGATGGACCCATGGCTTCGGCAGGGATTTATCTTAAGAGAGCACTTCAGCAACCGGGCTTGCTATTCCATCAGGTTGGGCCTATTTGGGAGATTATTAGAGAGCACAAGTTGCCTTCTCTTCCTACAGATGATCAGCTGCTTGGGGCTGGTAATGAACGTGGTATACTATCTATCTCCACAGTTATCCACTCTTTCTATAGCCATCTCCCTGACTGTATCAATTCTGGCCGTGTGTGGTTTCCTGGATGTGTTAATCATCACTCGATCTTTCTATGGCTCTACCTTAATTCGGGGCTTAAGACAAAAGAGCTCCTCATCAGGATTGGCATCTCTGTGGATCCGGTCTGCATCTTGTGTAATGTCCACCACGAAACTGTTGACCACCTTCTTCACTGTGGGACTGTTCTGCGCATCTGGGGCCTTTTGAAGAGAAAGTTCAGATACAGTAGCAATGTCAATGACCTCTTAGAAGACTACGAATCTGGCTAATTCTAGACGTGGGGGGTTGGAGAATTTGGCTGCTCTTCTTACAATTCCTGCTCTTGTTTGGCATGCCTGGCATGAGAGGAATTGTAGGATTTTCAAGAACTCTTCCAGATCTGATGTATCTATCTCTATGGCTATTCTTTTTATATTAAAAGTCGTATCATGTTCTTACTATCAAATACTGACTAAAGGAATCTGAGCAGCAGTTTTTCAGCTGATTGGGACCTTCTCCATATAGCTCCTCTTTTCGCTGCTTGTCTGCTCTTCTTGTCGCTAGAGACGTTGTTTCTGGTACTGATTACACATTATTGCTTGGGCTAATCTTTCACACAGCAGGACCAACGTTGCTGCTCTTTGTTTGGGGCCCTCCAACTGTTACAAGGGTAGTTATTTCTGCAACTTTAATCTTCCTGCTTCTAGAGAGAGCTTGTTAATCTTCTGTCAACAAATTCTCATACGTACGGGCCTCAAATCAGCCACCTGCAATGCCTTAACAGAGACACGTTCAATCAGATTAAATTTCATTCTAATGCTAGTTGGGCAATTTGTACCCACATTGCCGCAATTGCCCATCATCTTCAGCAAAGTCGTATTCGTCTTTCTATGGCTGATGCTACCAACACTGATTTGGTTCTTAGTTTCTACAAGGATCGGTCTTCCAATATTGCTGTCGAGGATGGGGTCTTTGAGCAATTCTTTTGGACTGCCTAACTTCGGTTGGGAGTTTTGTACATTTCATTTTTTGCCCAATTCTGGGGTAGTTTCTTCCCTTTGAGGCTTCTTTGCCTCCTTTTTATGTTTTCATCTTTTGGGAGTTTTTCCCCCTTTGAATCTACTTATCTATATTAAAAAAAAAAAAGAAGAGAAATGTCTCATTTTTTCTTCTCGGCAAAAGACCTTTATCCTATAGAAGAAGAGAATGATTTCATTTTCCATGTTCTTCATTTTCTGTAAGTGGAAAATAACAAACATTCCGTTATACACTGCTCACAGGCTGGGTAGGGCTACGGTTCCCTTTGCTGAAGCCCAAATCTGTTTGTATTATCAAAATACAAGGCTGCACATAGTCACTGGACTTAGTATGTTAAAGCTTGAAAAACCTAAACCATCCATTGAAGTCGGGCATCAAAGAATGAGATCTAAGATGAGTGGCAAAGGGGGGGAAAAAATAAGACTTGAGGGGAGAAATGACTGCTCATCATCACGTCATCCAAGTTGGAAGGGAAAAGCCAGAATGGTGTTTTATTATATATGGACATTGGTTTCAACTTTAGGTTTTAGTTTTTAATATTTTATTACTTAAAATGGCAAACAACAAAATAGGCCTCTAATATAGCCCATTACGACGGTCAAGGCACCCACCTCAAGAAGCGGGATCTTGAGTTTGATTCACGCTCAATCCCAACAGGTCATTCCCCGTAGTTGCTTATCCGGTGTGTGTGGGATTGAGAGGCTTGCATATGTCCCAAAGACTAGTTAGATTAAAATTGTCCCCTGTCTAAATACAGTGAGACACTTGAACACCTTGGCCATCAAAAAAAATAAAAAATAGCCCATTACATGCCATGCACTTCCCGTGAGCGTTTGCATCAAAATGATCATCATCCATGGCATAATCATCATAATGAAAGTTAGTAACCTATCCATCTGGATTGACCTTCTAAGTTGTTCGTCCATTCAAAATAGGACTTGCTTTTACTTGAGAATAGCTCATGACAAATACCAACATGTGATCGAATTATATTAATATTTTCGCTTTGTTAAATTTAAAACCAGTGGGTCGTTGGGTCATAATTTCCAGCTACACCAGAAACTACTGATACAAATCATGATCCAGTCAAAATTTCAAAGTCCAGTCTTTGCTTTGTGGAACACATACCCAAAGAGCTCATTTCAACTATTGATTGAAACTACCTATGTTTTCTTTTTTTTTAAAAAAGAGGGAATACAATAGAACAATTGAGATATAATGAAGCTGAAAAAAGTAATGCCTATTTACATACTGATGAACATTTAGATACAGAGAGTAAGTGCACTGCCTTGCACATGAATTGGGTGGTACCTGCAGGACATGACCCTTGATGAAAGTAAGATTTAAGGCTTTGAAGGGCCAACACCTGCTGATAATCCCCTCACTGCAACCTTTACTGCACCGACGGCAGCCAGTTGCCTCATCTCTGGGCTCAACCCTTGGTCATCGTTCTTGGCACTCTCATCCATCTGAACCCCCACATAGAATGCTATCTGCAGAGAAACAAAATATTACAGAAGCATATTTCATTTTATCAGCTATTTCATACCAGATTCAAGGGTGTGGTTCATTGCCTTACACTGGGCTTAGTTAGCCATGGGCTTAAAATTTGATGATAGAGATCAAGGTTCAGGTCACTTGTCAAATTTAGCACACCAATCAGAATGCAATAAGATGGCTTGCAGGAAATATGGCAAAAGATGGTGGGCCCTACCACCAGAGAGATTAAAATATAAAGCACGCAGAAAGCCTAGCAGTTATTATTTATATATATATATATATTTATTTTTTGGATGTAGGTATTATAGGAAGTTACAGGAGTTCTTACACCTATTGAGGACTGTCAAACCAATACAATAAAATATGTTCTCTCAGTTCAAATATACATGTTCTCTTTCATTCTACCAACGTTCCATCAGGTGGATGGTCTGGATCTGCTAATGTAGCTCCTTAATCTCTAATTATTGATGCACACCAAATCACAGAGCACGAGAAGGTACAAGGTAATCTATCCCTCATTAGAGAAGCACTTTTATGGGAAAGAGAGTAACAGGAAAGGGTAAGGAACAACGATTAAGACTATCAAATTTCCAGCATGCAGACATTCATTTGCATAAGACAAGAAAGTGGGTGGGGGAAGGAATATTTGAGACACCCAAAATTATCGCTTGATCTGGAAAAAGGCTCTATTGTTTTTCTATATTTTGAGAAAGGCCCCAATCTCTTGATAAGTTAATGAAACAAGCCCTTTTTATCAGATATCATTGAGATATCAGATACTAATAGTCATCAAAATTGAAGCCATGCATGGTTGTTGGCCCCATCTATCCAAATGTAAGAAATAAAAAAAAAAAACTCTAGATTAACTAAAATATCGAAATTCAGCCGCATATGAATTTTTAGCCATCTAAGGCCATCATATTGACTATGGAAGTTGAAAATCAAATAGCAAGAGATACCAGATGCTGTAAAGTTTTTGTCTCAGCAAATCTAGGGATCTCTTATCATTTTGTATGGTATAATAGGGCCCATAACCCTGCTGCACTTGTTTAAACAACTTACAAAAAGATTAAAGCCTACTTTGAAATATGAAAAAGTGGTGGGACTTTTTCAGATTAAGTAAAAAATTGGGCCTTCTTTCAAAATTTCCCCCAAAGAAAAGATCCCAAAGGGGGTGAAATTGATGGTCACTCTTAAACTCCCCCCTTGACTCTCACCTCTTTGGGTCATAGTTCCATTCATAAAAATCCCCTGGAAAATGCCATTGCACCCTTCTAAGTCCTAGGCAATGCACACAGCACATCCAAAGCTTTTGTGCTTTGACAAAATTGCCAAAAACATAATATGCTTCTTGCAACCATAAGAAACAAAGTTGCAAAATAATGCAACCAAAGGGTAGTTTGGTTAAGTAGAAAAGGATTGAAGAGACAAAATTTGGAAAAACATAAATTCTCAGCCCATTTGCAGTCAAAAGAAACACAGGTTGCAAATTCACAAAAGCACATTAATTGCATAACTAATTTGGAATGACAAATCAAAGATGGAAAACCAGGAAACCTGATTCGTGAACTATAAAGAACTCGATTCTCAGGAGACAGGTCAAAATATATGATGTGTGATGCAAATATTACATATTTTTACCACCCAAGAAAGGACTGATCAAGGATTATGTGGATCAATAAATAGAGAAGGATCTCAGTTTTAATCTTTAGAAAAAGCTTTTGGATTATTAAATGACACAGTTTGAATCACCTGATAAAAGCAGTGTAATCAAATCACAAGTAGGTTCATTTGATTATCTAACCTAGTCCTTGTTTTCAGCCTTTTACAATGTGTAAGTGCCAAGTCATTCTGGTCCCTCATGGAAAAGTGGTGTTATGACCCTTTCAACAGTAAGGACCAAGTACGGTGCTGCATGCAATGCCTACGGAATTTGGAAAGGAAGAAAATCAGGGAAGACAATAAGTTGTGAAACTCATACTCGGTGTGTAATACATAATGCATAGATACATACATATAGATAGATAGAGAGGGACAGGGGGGATAATATTTGTAGTCTTTTGTCCAAAATACTCAACACACTTCCAGCCTTACTACTGCTATCATTTCACCCACCTCTATTATCACTTATTTACTTGGTCAAACTGTATATTTGCTCAAGAATTTCTGATTGATCAGTCAGTCTTAACCATCTAATATTGACACCAACATAACCATCATCATCACCATAATAGCAGCAACAATAGTACCAATATTTAGTAGTAATATGGTACGAACCTGACTGGGAATAAAAAAGGGAATGTAAAATGGAAGAAAATGGGAAAAATGGAGAAAATGGGAGATAGGGATTTCACATCGAGGAGAGGCCTCCAAATGGTTTCAATTTGAGGAGAAACAAACCTCTGAACTGAAGCTATGTTTGAGGAAATTCTCTGTTCCTTTAATTATTTAATTAAGCCTATAAATAGGCTTCACTAACAACTCAAATGGAAATAATACAATTAAAGAAATAAAACTAAACATACCAAATATTCTTATTACAAAATAACTATATTTAACTAGTTTCCTATCACAGTTATTATCTTGTATTTTCTATATTTTTGCAACTGCTTCCTGATTCTGCTAAGCACATAGAGCAACACCAAGGTGCTTTAATTCTTTGATGCACTCCGACTGGTTATTTGACATGATACTCCATTCTCCAGGAAGCATTTATTGTGTTTCTGAGGCAGATGGACTTGCCATTCTGTGCATTGGATTCTATATGGTGGACCTTCTCTTGTTTAATTATTATCATGCTCGTTGACGGAAGATGGCGAAAAAAAAAAATCATAAGCTCCCTTCCATTTAGGTTGAAGAAAAGGAGGCAACTAAGGTTCAGAGGTAAAAGAATAAAACTACAAAATGAAGAAGAATGTTACCTTGCCAGAAGCATTCCGAACTGGAGATATGTGAAGAAGATTCCAAAATGAACTTCCCTCTTTCCTGCCATTTAAGTACAAATCACTCAAGAAACTGGCCAGTTCAAATTTAAAACAGAACTCCATTAAGAAAAATTTTAAATGCTTTGGGTCCCATTTACCACATACTATAGAGGTTTAAGCTAAGCATGTACCTGTAATTCAAAATACGCACTGTACATGCTCGTGCAGCTTCAATGCTTTCCCTCATCTATAAAACAATGAACAAATGCGGGGAAAGAAGAAAATGAATATGCAGAAGTGAAAGAAATTGCATATAACAATTTGAAATACTCAATTTGCAAGAGTGGCCCAAGATATCCCAAACCTGACACAGAACTTCTACATCTGTATCGGGTCCTTGTAAAAATCTACAATTACGTCCCAACACTTCATGTCTGGAGTACCCTAGAAAAGAAAAGATGTGCATCGTCAATAGAATAATCGTGTCCATGAGTGCAACAAAAACTAAACTCAATATAGGCATAAAAGCATGGTTTAAGTTGATATTTTGAACCATTGAAATTACAAGGATGCCTCTCTATAATATATGCAACAATGGAACTCTTGCATAATCTTCTACTTGGTTGTTGTCATCATCATCAAAACTTTTAGCCCGTCTATCTTATGTTGGCTTTTTTAGTCTTACTCCATTCAACCCTTTCAATAGCTACATTCTCCGTTTATACACATTCTATCATATTGTGTCTTATGACTTCAATCCAAGCCTTTAACAACCTCCCTTCTCCTAGTACCTTCTACTTGTAATCCTTCAAGTCTCCATACTAGAGCCATCTTTGGTCTTCCATGGACATACTAAAACCACCTGAACAGACATTTCCTCATCTTTTCTCTACCAGAACAACTCTTAGGCTTCTCTAAAGCACTCATCACGTAAAAAAATCCATCTTAAAGAACACATCATTGTCACCGTTAGTTAATCTGCATGTTTTCTTCATCACCTAACATTCAGCTCCATATATCATTGCAGATCTAGCTGCCATCATAGGGAAGTTTGCACATGTCCCAAGGATTAGTCAGGTTCTCTAAGAGGCTTGGACACCTTGGTCTTCCAAAAAAAAGATCTAGCTACCATCTTATAAAAATATCCTTCTAATCAATACAGCAGTTCTCAAAAATGTTGTGCTCATATAGTTGTATTACTCTATATTATCTACTTCAAACACTGGGAAGCTTCAAAATTCCACTACAGTACATGAACAACATGCATCAATGATTAAAATAATTTGCTCAGAACAAGGTGAATGCAGTTCAATTTTGGCGCTGCTTTTGTCATATGCTTCATGTAACAAGTAAAAAGAGTAACAAATCTACCATGTTTTAAAGAGAATTTTTGAGATTTTTTTTCTACATGGCAACATGCAAACCTGCAAACTGTAAGGTTCTGATGAGCCTTGACAACTACGCCATAGGCTCTTGTTGAGAAGAACCTGAGACATTTTTGAAATGATTCCCTGGCATAACGACCTAGCTGAACTACTCGAGGGGGGGCAACTGTGTACAAAACAATTGGAAATCTTAAAAAAATTGGCATCAATTCATGAAGTTCAATTTTACATGGAATTTCGGATAAAGCTAAAACTGCCCAAGATCATTTTACCAGGGGATCTACAAAGTGGATTTCACTAGATATAATGGCTTGGATGCAATTGAAAACAAGTTTGTGGAACTGATATTAACAAAATGACCATCTGACAGACCCATTTAGGGTTTATTTTCTTAGACTGCAAACAGGTTCCTGCTTTATGTAATTGCTTGGTTGACAGTTTCATCATCATCATCATAGCACAATCACATCTATCTGGGGTTGGCTTTTCGGGGTCTACCTCTACAATTGCCCTATCTTTTTTTTTTTTTTTTTGAGGTCCGAAGGTGTCAAGGCGTTGCACCCGACTAGTCCTCCGGGGGGTGTGAAAACCCCCCTATCCACAATTGCCCTATCTTACACCAGACAATCAACTTGGTCGGCAATTTGTCCTACTAAATTGAATTTAGCTTGAAAAAAGGTGTTTGACAGTAATGTTCGTTATTACCTATTTAGTCAAACTACTTTTCCCAGTTTCCACTTAGAATTTCATGCCCTTTCTTTGATATTGATGAAGAGTTTAGATAGCTGTCTCATACATGAAGCATGGAATGTTCCCATGATGGAATGACATCACAAGAGTGGTGGAGTGGGCAGAGTCTCTCTTTTAAGAGAAAAAGGAAATGGCCGCAAATGCCTTGTGGAAGACAGGATGCAGGAAATAAGACCGGTTTCAATGTCACACATGTTCTCACTGAAACCAATACTTGTGGGGATTAAATGAAGAAGTGGACCACACCGCTCTTGCTGTCCCTTGTGATGGATTACTCAATGGGATCGTTTATCACCCATCATCTTCACAATGATGGCAGGAGGACTAAGCAAACTAATGTTGAAAGCGAGGAGGTTGGGGTAGTACATGGTTTTGCAGTGAGTGATGGAAGCTATAAAGCACGGATATGGCCAAACCCTTCGAGTATCGGTGACCGCTGCATATCTAACATGGATACGGCCGAATACGGCTCGGATACGTGTCGGATACGCACCCAATTAATTAAATATTTTTTTCAAATATGGATACGCCACCAATACGCCCCGATACGTCAACAATACGCGTAGGTGTGCGAGGATACGGCGACATGGCATGACACGCCTGGACACGTGAAGGAGCAAAAAAAAAAGAGGGAAAAAAGGAAAAAAAAAAGAGAAAAATCAGTAAAAAAGGGATGATTTATAGATAAATACTTGCATGTGTCATCGTGCCCTTCTCTTCAAGCAAAGAAAGAGAAACCCAAAAGAAACCCTTCTTCATCCATCGCATCTGGCAATCTTCACGTTGTGACTGCTCTCTCTAGAAGTCAAGTTCAAGCCTTCAATAGTTCGAGGTATGCTCTTTCCACGTCCATCTTCCCTCTTTTCTTCTCCTTCTTCTTCTTCTCTTCTCTTCTCCTCCTCCTTCATCATCCCTCTGCGATTTTCCTCCTCTGTTCTTCTTCTTCTGCTTCTGCTTTCCTCTTTCACCTTTTCTCGTTTCGCTCCTCTTCTTCATCGTATTAGCCTCTAGCTTTTATTTTATTTTGGCAAAACTTAGATACATACATTTATTTAGTGGTAGGTTTGAGGGTCCTCGTATGAGGACGGAATGTGGAAGATTTCATTCTTCCGTTAATGGTCTTTTTTACCTTAAAGAATGTTATTTTTTTTTTTTTAATGAGATATTTACTATTTCCGTTTACTTAGACCTTATCCGAACATACTTCCATGGAAAAGAAATAATAAATTAATTTTAGGGATTTAATAAGAAATGGAGTTTAAATAATAATAATAATAATAATAGATAAATAATAATAATAGTGCACTATCTATAATAATAATAATGCATAATGAGAAATAAGTTCAACGACTCAATTTAGTTTTAATAAAATGTTAATTTATTGAAAATAATATTTATCAAATTAAATTAGAATTTTTTACTATATTGACTCTAGAAATAAGTTTTAATTCAACAATATTTATATATTTTATTTAAATAAATAGAACTGATAGTTGATAGAACTCCACTGCAACCTTTAATATTATTAAACTAAATCAGTTATTTTAAATCATTAAATCAATAACTAAATCAATAAATAATAATTATATATAAAAAAAATAAAAATTAATTCGACGTATTCCGCTGCACCCGTATCTTAGTTTTTCAAAATTTATCGTATTCCCGTATCGGATATGTGTCGTATCCGATATGCGCACCAGGATCGGTGCTTCTTAGGGTGGAAGTCTCATAATACCTCATCTACACTTTGCGTACAATGCAATCCTCTTTTGTGAATCTAAAGTTGGAGAGAAGTTAGAGGTTAAAGCAACGCCGTGATGTTTTGAACTAACAAGTATGAAGATCAATTTAGGCAAAAGCTATGTTGTTGGGGTTGGTGTGGAGGATATGTGATGACATCATGGGACGCCAACGAAGAAAGATGCATCAAAGTCTACATTTTTCCTCAACATGGTTGGATGATAATTTTGTGTGTTTTTAATACATCCGACCATGGATAGAGATGGATCTAGCCATGGATAGCCCAGATTGTACATTGATCAAGCAAGGATTTGAAGATTTAGCTTAATCCATCCATTTACATCATTGAGTCATTCATTTATGGATTCGACCGATCTGACTATTGATCCAATGACATTGGGGCAGTTATTTGTTTTTGTTATCTTTTATTAGTGTCATATTGTTCTAGTTTATATGGTTCTAAGATTTTTATAAACTTGTATTTGTTTTTATGATTTTATATTGTCCTTGTGTGTGCTTTAAGTGTATGTGTCATTTTTCTTTTTGAATCTCTTTGATTAATTGTGAGTGTGAATTTGCCTTAGCTTTTGTTTTATTCTTTGTTTAATATTAATTCCCTCTAACATCTTATGTGAGATACAGGTTGCATGCCATTTCAGGATTCACCATACACATTTGGCATATTGATATAGGCCTCTGTATATCATTTAGATCTATGGCTTCCAATATTTTGACTTGTCCTATATCAAATTTGGTATCAGAGCTGAATCGATCAAACCATAGGGTTGTGTTAGGTTGTAGTTACCCAAGTTGATCTCATCATTCATCTTAGGATAGTGCATGCCTACACATAGCAGTACTAAATACGACGTAGAAAACCCTACCACCACCATGAGCCTCAACCCATTGGGTGAATTGCTATTAGGAATAAAAGCCAAATTGGGTAACTGATACAAAATAACGGATATGGTAACCCTAAATGCTTAATGGGGTTATGAGAAGATTAAAAGTGATGAAAATAATGCTCTCTAAATCTAAAATCGGCTGAAATTAAATTCCAATTAATATTCGCAACTAATTAATTAAAAATTTACCACATATAATCATGCAAATACTAAGAATATAATATGTTTAATGGGACCAATGGGGTCCAAAAGATATTCAATTTAATCAATTAATCAATCCCGACAAGTATCAGGTCCAACAGTCAATTAATGGATTGCACGGGTAATGACTGGGTATCAACTTAGGTATCCATTAAAGAGGGGACACGAATGGAAATAACAAAAGGGCAAAGTTGTGACATGGGTGCAACAGATAAGAAAGCAAAAAGGGAAAATATCAGGACGGAAGAGAGGAACATGGGCTGGCGGAAGGTAGGAGAAGGGTGCATGGGGTGCGCCAGAGCCAAGGGACTTTAAAGGAGGAGGCGACAAAGGGGAGAGGATTTCTGGGTGGTTTTAGTCACAGGAGGGATAGGCGATGAAGTCTTGGGGTGGGATGGGAGATGATGATGGCTAGGGGATGAGATTTGGGGGCGACAGATGGGTTGGCAATGGGTAATGGAGTTGTAAACAGTTGGCGACAAAAGGGATTGGGTTGTGACATGCCGGGGAGCTTGGGGTAGGTGGCGGAAAAGGAGAAGGGATCAAGCAGGGGGGAAAGGGGTCTGAGATGGCCAAAAGAAGTAACGGCAAGGGGTGGGGAAGATTTTGGGGGATCAGCGATGGGTGTGGTGATGGCTTATGGCAGTAGGATGTTGGGTTTTGTGTGGTCACGGCAAAGGGGATGAGGAAAAAAGGAAAATAAAAGAAAAATAAAAGAAAAGAGAGAGATGAGAGACAGAAGAAGAGTACTTGGACAGAGGAATAGGCTTCTCACGTTTCCCTTAGCTTCTCGCCGTTGCTTCTCGCCATCTTCGGATTCTCTCCAAAGATTCGTTGATTTCTCACCAACAGAATGCGCATGGAGTAGTTTTTCCCAAACAACGATCGTATATTCTTCTTCCTTAACTGAGCCTTAATGAGGCTTACAATGTATTTATAATAAACAAACCGTGCAAAAGACCACAATACCCCCGAGTTACAAAATGACTAAAATACCCTCAAATAGACTAAAAAAATACATCAACAAATAAATGATAAAATAAAATAGAATAAAATAAACAAGAAATCAATGCTCCACATCAATAACCCTAGGAACTGGTTTTTCAAAGGTTTTCAAAAAATACCAATGCACGTCTAGGAGTGCTAGGAAATGCATTGCAAAATAGGGAAAAAAAAAAAAATCAAAGTCAACCCTACTTTTCCTAGAGAGTTTAAAGTGAGTGATGTGAAGGGGCCGACTTCAAAGGTTGAAAAGAAACTCCACATTGTCTCAATCAAAAACAAATTAAGAATGAGTGTAAAGAGCACAAGGTTGTATATTCTTCAGAGACCAAAGAAGTTAAAGAACCTCCTCAAGAGACACCAATTGAGATTCCAAGGGAGGTCGCAACTTTACTCAATGAGGATAGTGATGCAACCCTAAGGAGCTTCCGAATGAGCTCCCTCCTAAATGTGAGGTTCGATGCACTATGGATTTGGTTCCAAAATCATTTCTCCCCAACCTTCTATATTATAAGATGAACCCTATTGAACATACCAAATTGAAAAGGCAAGTTGATGTCATTGGTTGGGATCATATTCTTCTCATGATTGAATTTGTTTGTAACAATTCAATTAGTCAGTTTAGAGGTTCTAATCCTTTTGAGATAATCCCAAGTTACTAGCCTAGGAAACCTATAAGCCTCATACCTCTGTCACGTGCATGTAAGCCATCTAAGTTAGTTGAGTTATTTGCTAGGCATATCCATGATTTACGTGGTGATATTGGAAGAAAAATTTCTATAGCAATGAAATTACAAATCTTCTACAAACGAGCACCGCAGGTGTCGAGTTTCAAGAGGGAGATATGGTCAAGGTGCACATCAGGTCTAAATAGTTCTCCAAATGAACCATAACAGAATTGCAAGACCAAAGTGCAAGTCCTTCTAAAGTGCTTAAGAAGATCAATTACCAACACCTATGTCTTGGATTTCCCTTCAGATTTAGTAATCAACCATATCTCTCTTCTTCTTTTTTGATAACATGGGTATCCACACCCCACATTTTAGGTGAGACCAATCCCATGGATACAGGAAACCACGTCTTCAATGTGGAAGATTTAGTGACTTACAAAGGACTACCTATTCCTCTTCACACAAATGCACTTCAACCATCCCATCTTTCAAGCACATCTACACAAGACTATATTGCTTCTACATCATTATCACCTTTAGCAACCCCTTGTTTACCATCATTGCCATCTCTGCCCAAGAAAGAAGAAGTGAAATACATCTTGGATGAGCATATTGTGTCTACCAGAACTGGGGGATTCTGGAAATTCCTTGTGAAGTGGAAAGATCGACCCAAGAATGATTGCACATGGATCATTGGCAAAGCTCTTCTGAGACTCAGTAAGGATATGTACAAGCGATAACAGAGCATCTTTCCACCGGAGGTGAACTTTTCCAAGCCAAGGAGAATTGATGAGGACATCATGAGACGCTAGTGAAGAATACATCAAAATCTAGAGTTTTCCTCATCATGGTTGGATGATAATTTTGTGTGTATTTCTAACAAGATCTAGCCATGGATAGTCCAGATTTTACGTTGATCAAGCAGAGATTTGAAGATTTGGCTCAATCCATCCATTTACATCATTTGAGTCATTCATTTATGGATTGGACAGATCAGACCGTTGATCCAATGCCATCCGGGTATTTGTTTTTGTTTTCTTTTATTAGTGTCATATTGTTCTAGTTCATATGGTTCCAAGATTGTTACTGACTTGTAATTGTTTTTATGATTTTAGATTGTCCACATGTGTGTCTTAAGTTACATGTGTCTACAGTTTTAAGAAAATCTCCTTTTTATATAAATAGTTGTAAAACACACTTTTGAGGAATGAATGAATGAAAAAATTCAAGTCTCTCGTCTTTAGACTGGTGTGACTCATCCTGCCTCCTTGATATGAGGTCAAGAAACCTTGTATAACTCAAGGAACAAATCCTTCTTTCTTCCTATTCTTTTTCTCAATCTTTTTTCTTTCCTTCCCTTTTCTTCCCTTTTCTTTCTACACCCATCTTTGTCCCTTTTTTCACCCAAACCAAACTAGGACCCAACCCCACCATCAACCACCAACGACCCACCAGTCCATATGGACGTCAATACATGTAGGCCCGTTTTGAACCTGTTTTGCCCTATTTCGCAGCCCAACCTCTAGATCTCTATCTTAGACTCATAAATCTAACCCTAACCTATTGTTTCACTCTATTTGAGACCTAGTTTTGCCCAAGAACTGGGAAAAAAAATAACAAACCCTAATTCCTTTGGCAAACCCTAGGTGGCCCCATAGCCCTATTTCATCCCTAAGGTGACTGATTTTTATATCTAGAAGGCCTATGACAAGATTTGGTATGATTTAATTAGTCTTTTGAGGGATTTTGCATTGAAGACCAGCAATACAACCTTGAGAGCTTTAAGTGTACATGTCATTATTTGGTGTATTGAATTTGCTTTAACTCTTTTTTTGTTCTTTGTTTAATATTAATCTCTCTAACATCTTATGTGAAACATAGATATAGGTTGCATCTCATTTTAGGATTCACAATACGCATTTTAATTCTGATATAGGCTTCCGTATATCATTTAGATCTAAGGTTTCCAATATTTTGACTTGTCCTATGTCAGATTTGGTATTAAAGCTTGTCCTACGTCAGCATTGGTATCAGAGCTAGCTCTGTGTCAATATGATAAGGAACTGGCAGAGACCATCTAACGTTAATTAGGGAAGTTACCAATGAAATACCTTGGTCTTCCAATTCCTAAAACATGGGAACGAGTAATAGAGAATTTTGAATAAAGATTACTTGGATGGAAGAAAAAGTTTCATTAGGAGGTAGGATCTCACTTATTAAGGCTACATTATCCAACCTACCAGTTTCTCTCTGTCTCTTTTTGACATGTCAAAAGGAGTTGTGAACTGACCGTATAATTCGCAAAGGATTGCCTGTGAGATGGGTAAGAGAAAAGGGGGAAAAATATCTAGTTAAGTGGGAGGAAGTCGTAAAACCAAAGAAGGGGTTATCTGGACTCTAGGTTTAGTGAGATTGAAGGATGGAAATGAGGTATTATTGTGCTTTGCCCAAGTGCCCATGGAGATAAGGTAGAGAATAAATACCCTATGCGAGGGTCACTGAAGCAAGATATGTTGATGGTGGCCAAAAGGGAAGGAATATGTGCAATTGGGTTGGGAAGGGCTGGGCATACTGAAACACTACTAAAATTGAGTGGGTCAAGGAAGATTGGAAAGGCTTATCTAAAAACATGATGTTTGTGCAGGAAATGAGAACAACAAATCCTTTCGGAAAGATGTGTGGGTGGGGGACAAATCTCTCAGGGATGTCAATTCAAGATTGTATAAAGTTATAACCATGAAGAATGCAACTGTTGTGAAGATTTAAGAGGTGTTAGGCGGTAATGGTGGTCAACCCCTTTTAGGAAAGCTCATAGGGATCCAAAGATTTGAGTATGAAAGCCTAGTACTAACTGCTTGTAGTGACCAGAAAAAAATAATAAAAAGAAAAAATTGCAAGACTATAGAGCCCCAAAATCCATGTGGGCCCACACTCTCCCTCTCTTTCTCGTTTTTCTCCTTTGCACGAACGGAAAAAAAAAAGAAAAAAGAGAGGGAGGAGCAGCAGAGAGAGAAAGATAGAGAGAAAGAGCGGGAGAGAGGAAAGAAAGAGAGAGAGGGAAGCCTCTCCTTTCCCCAATTTTTCCCTCCTTCTCCCTTTGCATGTGAGAAGATTTGGCTCTTCACCTCCGTCAATCCCTCCTCTTTGGTTCTTGACGCCGGGGTTACCACCTATTCGCTTGGATCCCTTCTCCTCCGAGGTAATTCCATCTCTTCGTCTTTTTCCCTTTTGATTGAGTTGGTATGGACTTTAATAGAGATGAAATTTGGTTTGGGGAGGATCTTTTGTTGATTAAAAGTTGGGAGAGATTTATTTTAGAGAATGGGGTTTTTGAAATAAAATTTGGAGAAAAGTCTAGAGAAGGATGGGAAGAGGAGTGAGTGTGGGGTGGAACAAGAGAGAGAAAATCTCTAAACGTAATGGGTGACTCAGTTCATGAAATGTCACGACCCGACCCAACGGACACGTGAGAAACAATAATATTTTTTTTCTCAACTCTGAAGCATGCACAACTCATAGTCCAAACACGTGACACCTAAACGTATTGCGAGATCCCTACGGATCCAAGGACTTATTGGACCCTTATTTTGATCGAACTGAATTATCAGCTGCCTACGTACTCCAATGGAGATCAGATCTTGCGTAATTCTCAATTCATTTATTTCATGGCACTAACCCCATGCTATTCATGATGTCACATCAAGACATTCTAATTACCCTATCGTGGGCCTCATCAATAGAATAATCACATCTATCACGGGTCTATACCAACCATGGGAACACCATCAACCATAGGAACACCGTCAACTATGGGATAAACCTCAACCATGAGACCAATACCCGAACATAAATACATCCCTCCTCGGAGACAATACTCTAAATATGGATCCAATCCTCTATGGAATCAATGCCCTCGGTGGGAATATTTACCCACGGTATACAATACTCATCCATGGTCATAAAGCCCTCCATGGGAATAACCATCCATGGGAAAATAATATCTATCCATAGAACAGTCACATCCACCATGAGACCAATACGTCTACCATGGGACCACTATATCTATCATGGGGTCAATATGCCCACTATTAATCAATATCTAGACATGAACCCAATATGTCTACCATGGGAATAACATCCATGGGATTCATCATCCATCCCTGGTAACTCTCCATCAGTGAGTATCATCTATCCATGGGTACTAATCATCCATGGGTATAGTCCATCCATGGGAATAACTCATATAATTCGTAGAACCAATATATCTATCATAGGAGCAGCAAGTCTAACATAAGACCAATACGTCTACTATGGGACCAACATGTCCACCATAATACCAATACGTCTACCATGGGACCAACATGTCTAAAATAAGACCAATACGTCTACTATGAGACGAACAAATCTACCATAATACCAATATGTCTACCATGGGACCAATATGTCTAACATAAGACCAATACGTCTACTATGAGAGCAACAGGTCTACCATAAGACCAACATCCGGCCATGAATCCAAAACACCATTGGAACCATCATCCATGGGTATACACATCCATCCCTGGTAACACTCTATCAGTGAGTATCATCCATCTATGGGTAATAATCATCCATGAATATAATCCCTCCATGGGTATAATCCATCCATGGCATAACTAATCCAGGGGCACATCATCTACCATGAGATCTTCTATCAGTAGGAACAACACTCGAATGAATCACTACGTGACTGTGGCAACAATATCAAATCATCATATCATATCATAAATATACCACAACCCCTAGCAAAACTTAGGGCCCATGACTTACTAAGTGGGAGACCCACGACTAGCGTGATCAAGTCTACCTCGCTCTGCATCCCTTCACCTCATGGGTGATTCAGTCAAGCTCTAGAGCAGTCAGACCACGTCTAACGAAGCTAGCACCACCCCCATTGGGTAAAATATATCTAGCGCTGCGCATCAACGCACATCAAGTGTGCTAAATAGCCGTGAGAGCGCCCTCCAGCGCGTAGCATGTGATGGACCTACTCTCGACGGCAACCCTACGGAACCAAATCTCCGTAGCCGACCTCCACCGTCCCGAATGCCTCTTTGGAACGATCAGTCAACCATCATAATCACGTGAGGGACGTACCCATACCACGTCTCAATATCAAGTGACCAAGTCACATATACATCTCAATGCCACAATCTCTGTATGTTCATATCGAAGCTCCCACGGTCTCACGGCTACTCTAAGCCTTACTCATGGAATCTATATACTTATCGCATCCTTTTAACTATACAAAGGTGAGACACAATGATCTACTGATCGGACAATTTCCTTTTTCAATGGACTAAGGCATAACGTTATCAATATCACGTGAGGGACATACCCATGCCATGTCTCAATCATCAATATCACGTGAGAGACACACCCATACCACGTCTCAATATAATCAATATCACGTGAGAGACGCACCCATATCACGTCTCAATATAATCAATATCACGTGAGGGACGCACCCATACCATGTCTCAATCAGCAATATCACGTGAGGGACACACCCATACCACGTCTCAATATAATCAAGTGACCTAGTCACATACATCTCAGTGCCAAAGTCCTCATCTGTCCAGCTTAAGAATTTTCACAGTTCTCTCGCAACTCTAGGCTTTACTCGAGTAACAACATATATGTCTCATCATATCGAAACTCCCAAGGCATCATAACCTCTTCGGGCCACCTTCGAGGGATCTAACATCTAGCATTAGGGTCTATATTAGGAAGGTATATCCCACCAATCCATTCTACCCTTCACATTTGCTCAACAACTTACATTATCCTTAATACAAATGGATGACACAATGCATCTTTTGATTGAGCTGGGGCACAATGCTCTCAGTTGCCTACGTACCATATAGTGGATCAGATCAATCGTAGTTCATTATTTTCACATTTTGGTTGACATTGGGGAGTGGTCATACTTTTACTTTGGGGAAATCAAACAAGACTTTCTTAACATTTACATTACATTCCATGCATTCTCAATCATGCTAGCTCATCCCCATTGTAGCACAAGTTAACCCCCTTGGGTTCTAAGATACTTGACCTTAACTCACCCATATCACTTAGTCTAACCCTTTACCAAGTTTCTCTTCAAATCCACCACAACCATTATCAACATAGGTACTCACTAGTGATGTACACATCATCAATTAATACAAGCATGGCTTCATCATGCTTATTATATGGTTACCAATCTAAGAATTCACAATCATGAGAATTCATTTGATACATACATTACTCATAACCATACACAAGTATGGGAAGTTATAAAGGCCCTACATTACATATCTTGGGCAATCTTGATTTATCATACATTCTATCATACTTTAACACATCACAAATCTATGAATTCTCAATTATAATAAACATCTAATCATAGGGAACTTGGAAAATTCATACATATGTATCTGATACAATATATTCACATCAATCACACATATGCATAAAGAGGTCAAACCATAACCTTAATCAACTATGCATTGGAATGTGCACAAGACAACATTCACTCAAACATATTATCACACACCTTGTGAGCATAGAATTTCACAAATATTCTCAATACTCTAAATGTATGGCATTCTCCAATTTTACCCAATATTATCAAACTCGAATCGTATCGAAATTGATCTAAGAGTGTGAATCATGAATCTTGAAAACGTAAAACGTAAAATCGTACGACTCATATATCTTCTTATTCCCAAACCATTTTTTTGACCTGGGTCATTACATGAAATGGGACCTAAAGCCTAGACATGCATGGAGAGTTGGGTCATCTTGAGGAAGATGAGTTGGGGATTTGGAAGTTGGAGTTTTGATGAGAGCTTATTGAGTAGAAATGTTGGGGGTTTTCACCAAATGTTGTACCTTAGAAGAATTCTTTTGTTGAGTAAGGAATTCTTGAGGGAATTTTAGGGGTTTTGTGTTATTTTGGAGATTGATAACTTATACCTGGAAACTAAAATTTTTATGTGCTTGGTTGTGTGAACTTTTTATGTGAACAGCTCCAAGTCTTTTGGGGATGAACGACCAACTCGTCAGGAATCCCAACGCACCACCGGAACTCTAGGTAAGGGCTCCTCCACATTCTTGCAAAGTATTTTTGCATCATGAGTTGTGTGATTGGGGTATGGGGGTAGACAACTTAGGAATCTTTTTATGTCAAAGCACGTATCAGAAGCCTTACCCAGGAAATAACTCCTATCACATAGTGTGGAAGAGTTAAGCTCTGCCAAGAACTCAATATTAACTAGACACAATTTAAAGAGGAGAGTCATTCCAAATCATGCAAATTCCACCTACATGTTATATGCAACCAGGAAGAGGAACATCTAGACCACCCTTTCTGTGGTTTTCTTTTCACCAGAGGGCTTTGATGCCGATTCACCAATCCGATTGATGCTCATGGGTCCTAGGAGGACCGATATTGGACATGGTGAGAAGGTAGACATTGATCCAGATCAGGGAGAGGGGAGAGTTAGTTTGGTAAATGATTTCATCATCATTCTTGTGCCATGTATGGAAGGCGATGAATGTGACTATCTGAGAGTCTGTGGAAGTAAGATAAAATCAGTGGAAGAGGTGTCTGAATGTGCCAAAGCAGCTCTTGTGAAATGGTTTATGATTGATAAGGAATTTGAGGGTCTTCGCTTTGATGAATTCTTTATAGGTAGGACAAAGAGAAGAAGGCAAAAGAAAATTATAAATAAACTTGGGAGAAACCCCAACATGGCTTTTGCAAATTTATTGTGGATAAGGCGCAAAAGGAAAAAGTGGGACAAGTGGGGATTGGAGGAGTTCTACACACTGCATCTGGAGAAATGAAGATGTTCTTTTCTCAGCCTCTCAGCATCAGTGATTTGAATAAAGCAGAGCTATTAGTTATTCAAAATGCTTCAACATTGTGGAATGGCTACAGTCAGTGGAAGCTTATCAACAAGGGGGCTCAGTTACTGCTATTGTTTGGGCATCGAACAAGAAGAGAACCCCTTGGAAGTTACTATAGCGAGAGACATTCATCAATTAGGTAAAGACAAGGGCAGTCTTTTCAAGCATGTAATGCAATCTGCCAATGCAGTAGCAGATTTCATGGGAAAGAATAGAGAAGTCATCTCCTTTTGTTGGTTTTTTGTGATGTAATGACTTTGAATTTTTTATAACTTTCGTATTCAGGGATCAGTATATATATCTTACACCATAATATTTTGTGATCAATACATTATACTTGTTACTTTCTCAAAGAAAGAGTAAGAACGGAAATATATATATATATACAAATAGTGTGTCAACATAGTCAAGAAAATCTTCTAACCAAAAGAGGAAAGTTATTGTACAGAGGGTTAAACTCAAAGACTGTAAACATAGCAAGTTCCGGACCAGATTTGCATGTGCAGACCATCTGCCCTTTCCAAATACTCATAGGGCTACTTTTCTTGCAAAAGTAAAGGAAATTGCTTTTAAATTTTGATAGAGCTCACATTGCTACATATAGAATACAACTCCAATGTCAACCTCTCGAGCTTTTAGTCATTAATTATATATAGAGTATGATATCAAGAATAGTCTAGGGATTCATTTCAAGCAACATGACATGACCATTTAAAAAGGGGCTCATTGTCTCAGAAAGAACAAAAACAATAAACAAAAATTCTTTGATACTAGAAAAGAGATATAGCCAAAAGCACCTGTCAGTTTTATGAAAGCATCACTTGCATAAACAATAGGCATGTCAACTAAATGGGGATCAGTCCTGCAAATATAAACAAATGTAGTCTAAGCAAATGAAAAATCTTTCAAGACATATTTTTTCTTAAGCAGTATGATCACTGCAGTAGGGGCTGGAAACTACGGTAATAAAGAAAATAAGAACATGTAATAACTCACAATACAAAGCTTTGTTTGATTCTACCGAGAGATATATTTAAAGATGAACTAAGAGGAACTATTCCAATTGAGTTGCATCTCTTCCTGCAGATAAATTTGCCCGTCTTCTCACTGTAGTGCATCATTGTGGATAAAATATTGCTGACAACTGTTGCCGCTTTTTGTTTCTCTAGATGATTTGCCTTGCGTGACTCTTCAGCCTCTAATCCTACGGCAATCACCAACATGTTATAAAATGGAAGAGTTTCCATCCACTTGAGACCATGAAAACTAAATGTATATGGATACACTGAAAATGCTTAGAGTTGATAAATCCGTAGAAGAAGCTATGTACAAAACAAATGCCAAGCCTAAAATATCCTGATTAATAAATTAACCTAATGAAATATTCAACCAATAAAATATAAAATTTACCAACTTGAGCCCAGAAAAGGATACAAGAAATCAACCAACACAGAAAGGACAAAACTATGCAACAAAGAAACTCCATGAGCACCAAGGTTTGGGGCTTACAGTGCTGAGATAGATGCTCTACTGGAAAGGTCCATTTTTTAGTATATGGATCACCAAAAATCACCTTGATCAAATCAATAGAGTCATTATTTAAAAGTGACTGAAGTTTAGGAATTAAAAAATGATTTAAAGTGACCATAGTCTGGGAGGACTCAATCATATAAAATGTAGTAAAGATGAAAACCAAAGGATATTAGTGAATGAGAAGGAAATAAAGAATAGATAGAAACATATTCTAGAAACCTTCTTCAAAATACAGAATTTGATAGTGAGGTAGACATGAAAACAGAAACAAAAAAAGGATTGGTTAATAAAATATTTGAAATAGAACCAAAGTTAGCACTATCCAAGATGAAGAAAATAGAGCATTGGGAGTGAATAGTGGTTTTCCTATAGAATCTTGGGTCATTTTGGATGAAACTGGGTTAGTTGGCTAACTAGACTGATTGACAAAATAAAAGTATCGGAAATAATACTAGAATAATAAGAGAAGTATTGTGGTTCCCTTCTATGAAACTATCGAAGAGTAATAGAGCAACATCTACGACAAGTATCTAGTGCTTCCAACAACCAATTCTGGCTTGGCAAGGAGGTTAACAACAAAAGCTATTTTTGTTTTGAGACAACCATAGTGGTTAGATCTGTTCCAGTTTTGTCTCCATAGCAAAACATTTCGGTGTCCCGGCCATTTCAGTGTTCATTTCAAAAAGAGCACATAAAATTATTAAAATTAAAATATAATAAAATATGAAGACAATAATATAAACTTCTAATTACACTGAAATTAATTATTTCATTATTCAACACTAATCTACACAAATAAAAACATAAATTATCATTAAATAACTACTCATGTTTGTAATTTCAATTCATAATAGTGTAATTATCAAATACTAATTCACGAATGTTTGAGTTTTACTCTAATAAGAATCAAATACAAATTGGATTAGACAAAAAAATCCGAGAAATACCCAAGAAATAAACTTGAATTATAATTTTATTCAAAATCAAAGATCAAAACTCATAAAACATACGCACACCAAGTCCATTTCACTTTTTTCTCCAATTTCCATCACATACATTAAAAAAAACCACATGAATTGAAAATATACTTCATGAACTACAATTGGACCAAATTTTAGGCCCAAACTTAATTTCTATTCACTTGATCTTAGTGATCAAAGTCATCAGGTGACCTTAAATTAAGAACATCTGATGACTTTGACCAATAAGAACGTGGCTATAAATTGAATTTTATGATCAAATTTTGTCCAATTGTAGGTCATAAAGTCTATTTTATAGTTGAACAATTGGATTTTATATTCATATCTAAAAAAATTAAAAATATGATATTCGTAGGGCAGAACGGATAGGACCAAAACGGGTCATTCCAGCTGGAACAAAGCCCGGTACCAGAACTAAACACGTTTTGTTCCATCTTTTAGTCAGATCCGGAACATTCCATTTGTTCCAGTCGGAATGGAACAAAAATTGACAACTAAGGACACAATTCCTAGTGATTAGGATAAGATATAGATGATGACCACCATCAGAACAATGTGTACATGGCAACATCCCTCAACATGGGACTTCACCAAGTACATGCATTGAGATCTACATCATTCACTTAAATTATAGACAATGTATCATTCAAAAAAAAAATATAGACAATTTAACATCGAAAAATCAAGAGGGCATGTGTATGCTATTTGCAGATGATATATATTAGTTGGTGAGTCAAGAAGTCCATTAAATTACCAATTAGAATTGAGAAAGAGTGAGTTGGTGATGGATGGATTAAAAATTAGTAAAGCAAGACAAAGTACATGGAACGTAACTTCTAGTAGAATAGATGATAGAGAGGACAAATAAATTAAACCTAGAGATTACTTAGTTACTAAAGAAGTTTTGATACCTAAGTGCAACTATTGAACTAAATTGGGGATTGGACAAGGCCATAGCAAGCAAGATAGGAGTGAGATGGGCCAAGTGTAGACAAACTAGTAGAGTACTAGGTTATAACTTATATGAGAAGACCATGCCAATTAAAAGGGAGACTTTATAAAACAACCATCAGACCAACAACCTTTGTCGAGCAAAATGGTGGACGAATGAAGAAAAGACAAATTAACAAAGTTACAATGACAAAAATGTGAAAGCTTAGGTGGATGCACAGAGTAACATAAACTAATAGAATTAGAAACAATAACAGTAAAGCATCCTTAAAAGTAGCACTAATAGATGAGAAAATGAAGGAATATAGCTTAAGGTGGTTCAAGCATATTTATAGAAGATAGAAAACAACCTAACAAAAAGGAATAAAAAGCTACAAAATGGAGGGTTCAAGGTTGCCTTTAAACACATGGCTAGTGGGGATAAAGGACGTGATAGAGTATAGAGTCATAGAAGCTATGGTTGTTGCTAGAATAGTGGAGAAGTAGAACTAAAAAAAATAGACCCCTAATAGATGGGTTCAGTGGCTTTAATGATAATGATGATGATGATGTGTTTGTGTGTAGTCAAGATCAAATGAGGTCTTGTCCTCAAATAAAAAAAATTGAGAACTTCTATGGTGGGGCCCTCTATGGCTAATATAGATGGGTGGTTTGGAAAGATTTATGCTTGAATAATGTGCCTATACAAAATCACATTAATCAGATGAGTGAAGCTACTTTTTTAAAGTTAAGATTCTAAAGAGTTAATTTTATCCAATCCAATGGTGGAAATTCATGGTAAGATTAACAAGCCATGTAATTCAGATTGTAATTCAGATTGGGCCCAAATTCAGTAAAAGTCCAATTCACATAAAGGTGGGGGGGGTGGGGCAACAATTTGGATCGTCCAAAGGTCTGCAAAGAAAAATACACGGAAAAAGGTAGAGGTTGCATGGTGTCACCAATCACACCTAATCAAAATTTCTCAAGGACATAAGAATGCATATCATCGATTGGTGATATCAACAATAACTGTCGTCGTCATAAAAGTTCGTCTCTCCTACGTTGCTTTTGGGACAATACACGTACATCCACATGTACCTGAGAATTATATATATATATATATCAATCAAAACACTCATAAATGGTAAAACCACAACTATTTTATTGCATGGGTATAGGCATGAGTTTCGGATTTGGACAATTTCAAGACATGGGATTCTTAGTTATGGCATCATAGTTATGGATTAAAACCACAACTTTTTATGTTTATTTTTAAATGAAAATAAGGTAGAACAATAACATCAATAAAAAATAATGTCAAGTTTTACTCTAGACAATGAAGCCACAAACATATCAATATTATGGTTAGCTTTCAAAAGAAGTGTGACAATAATTTTGCCATCTTGGAATCAATGTTTAAAAGTTACTAGAAGAATATATGAAGAACCCATGCAAAATCTATAAAGATCCAATGCAGAGACATGTCCAACATGGGGTGCGCATCAAACATTTCAAAGAATCCATACAACGTAGTGCAACTACCACTTGATAAAGTGAAGCACATTTATGTTGACAATGATGAGAATATCACCAACTAAACCAATACAGTTTTAGTACATTAACATTTCTTAAGGACATTGATCACACCCTTCAAATCATGAAGAAAATAATAATCATTCAGAAAAAGAAAACAGACAAATCAAGAAACTGTTGACCTAAAACCAGTTTAAGCACAATAACACATCTACTATGAAGTAACACTGTCAACGGTAAAATTGGCATCAGTACAATTATGGCAAGTTGCAAAACCATGAAACTAGCTTTGAATCTCGGTAAAGAATTTCTCATCACTGCAATCAGTATCCACAATATAGTGCTGAGTATTAAATCATTGCAGGACATTACATACTTCATTACATCTGATCCAATTAATGAATATTCAATTTTTGTACAAGAGTTCTTCTATTAGGAATAGGAAAATCATCACACCCCCACCCCCAAAAAAAAAAAAGAAGAAAAAACCTATTTGGCTGGAAGAAGAATACATCAAATTCTTACTTATCAGTTTTTTAAGGAGAAAAAAAAACCTTTAACTTAATCGCATGTTGATACATTATGTGGTAAATGACAATTTAAACACTGATCTCAAACAAATGCTGTGAGCCTGCTGTATCAACTGTAATACCCTGCCCCAAAAAGTCCCACATTGCTAGTGGCATTGGAAGTTCCTTAGTATATAAGTAGCGGCCTTCCTCCTTCTAACACAAGGTCTTTTGGGAGCAACAGTGGGTTGGCTCGCCAAAGCAAAGCCGTGCGGGTCCGTGTGTAGGCCCAAAGCGAACAATATTGTGCTAGCTGGACGGGTCGTTACAAATGGTATCAGAGCTGGTTCAACTCTCTGCCTGAGGGTGTGGGCTTGGTTGTTGTGTGTGCAGAGCCGGGGACGGCTCTGGCTTTAAGGGGGGTAGATTGTAATACCCTGCCCCAAAAAGTCTCACATTGCTAGTGGCATTGGAAGTTCCTTGGTATATAAGTAGTGGCCTTCCTCCTTCTAGCACAAGGCCTTTTGGGATCAACAGTGGGTTGGCTCGCCAAAGCAAAGCTGTGCGGATCCGTGTGTAGGCCCAAAGCGGACAATATTGTGCTAGCTGGACGGGTCGTTACATCAACAATGTATGTCTGGTGCACTCCACTACAGATGGTCCACAGAGAAAAACAACACCAAGCAACTGCAGTCTTCTACTGGTATAGCTCTTAAGGCCAATGAGTAGACCACAACAGTCAATGATCCACATTCAAAGGGCAAAACCCAGTCTAGACAAACTGAAAGCTCCTTGAGAATCAAAATTAAAATCAGAAACAACCAACGGTTTAACTAGCTTCCCTCTCTCTCTCTCTCTTTTTTTTTTTTAAAAAAAAGAGAGTTCTAACTAAAAAACTATCAGAGTTTTCAACCAAGAAACTTAAGAAACTATCTAAACCATAATTGCAAAAAAGTGCAGAAGTGCTGAAAACAGAGCATGACTTGAATGCATGAAACAACTCATTTTACAATTTTTTTGTTAAAGCATTATGTGGAGGCTACCATATACGCAGAAAATGAGAAGTGAGAAACATAAAAGTCTGCTTGAATTTGGCAGAAATACAGAAACGTCAAGACAAAAAATGGAATCACCCGGTTCGTAAATGAGTAGCCAGGAGAAAATTCTCTCCCTTTGCTGTTTCTTAAGAAAATTGTGAAACCAACAAGACCTGTAGGTGACTCTACTATCTCAGACATATAAACTAAAATTTCAACCAATATAGGGGAAACAAGTGTTCCCAGTAATTACAACCAATGATACATCAGAAAATAATCACTTCAACTCCATAGACTTAAGAGGATTGCAGTTGGGGGAAACCAATGATCTTTTAAAATATCCAATTCAGTAAAAGCTAGTAGTGAAATGAACAGTATTTGACAGAGAACCAGTACAATTCTAAAGAGTTGCCAAAACAAATTGGGGAAAAAATCAAGCGAAACAACTATAAGGCAATCTATAAGAACCAATTCATGGAGAAATGTCAATGTATAGAGACTCAAATTCGACAATCCCATAATCAAAAACAAATTCATTCAGCATCAAAAGACAAACAAACCTCTATTATCTGAATCAACATATGAATCAAATGGTAGAGTCCGACCCAATTCCCCAACAGAATCAAAACACACCTCCCTCCGACAAGATCCAAAAACAAACTCCCGCGTACCCGAAGAATTATCATCCACTGAATTACCTGAATTCCTGCAAAACCTAGATCCCAAAACCCGCGAATTCCCTGAGCTCCTGCAAAACCCAGATCCAAAAACCTGCAAATTCACCCAAATGGGCACCTGAACCGAAACAAAATGGGTCACCCTTCCGACTTCCCCACTAAAAACAGGACTCAGATGGAAAAGGACCCATATCGGTGTCTCATCCTTCTTGTAATTCAACAAAGTAATTTGAAGAGGCTTCTCCTGTCGAATTGCCTCCCTTATCTCAGAAATTGATCGGCGGTCGGTGCCAGGGCCCTGGAAGATTCGACCATTCCGGCCCAGAACCTCCTCCAGTGCATAGCCAGACATTTTCAAGAAGCCGGGGCTGGCAAAGACGATGGGATGGTCCGAAATGCTCGGGTCTGTGATTAGGAAATTGTCGGGAATCTCTTCGAGCGCTTCGCGAGTCTGTGAACTCAGTGACCCATTGACGAGACGAAGTCGAGACGGATCGAGTTCAGAAGAACTCATCTCCAAAACGATCCTTCTCCTTGTTGTAATTTCCTTCTCTGCAATGTAGGGAAGAATCCTCAGTCCCATGTGCACACGCTAATATCGTGCGCTGCTCCTGTGCACTTTAGCTCAGAGGAGAAAACCCATGACCGAAAAGCCTATAGATTGTGGAAAATCGTCTTCCTTGTTTTTAACCCTTTTTTCAGAAAAGCGAAATTTCTATGAGTGTTGGTCTTCCACCAGAGAGAGATGGAAGAAGTGGCTGATGCTTGCCCTATAAGCAAGAAAATATCTGAGAATCGATGGGATTTCTCCAATCCAAGGAGGAAAGACGCCCATCAGTCGATTTCTTTTTTTCTTTTTTTTCTTGAATGAGAGAAAAAAAAAACTCTTTCTTCTTCAATACAACAAAAGCAAACAGATTCTAGATTAAAAAAGGGAAATTAATGGTAAGAAATGAGATTGTTGGGAAGAAAAGACAGAGCTTGAGAGGGAGAGGGAGAGGGAGAGGAAGAGGGAGCCGGCGTATACACGCATCAATGGTGTAACACAGGAAGAGAGAGAGAGATTTGTTTAAGAAATGTGATACATTGTTGAATGCTGTAATTTACTGGATTAAGATGAAGTCTGGAAAGTGACCGATGCAACACTTTTATCCCATTTTTACTATAAATACTTATTTTGAATAAAATAGATATTTCATTTAATTTCTTTCCTTATTTATTTAGGTAAAATAAATATTTCCCTTAATTTTAGTGCACTAAAAATAAAAATGTGAATGTATCAATCAATTCTTTAAAGCTTATCTAGATCATAAATACATTATTAATCTTTCAAAGAATGGATAAGTGTATCATAATTAAAGCATAATCTTCTATAAATTAAAAATTATTCTTTTTAATGTCGTATCATCTCTTTTTCTAAGATTTTCAATAATGAATAAAGAATATTTTATTTGAGTAAAATTTCTTTTAACATTTTAATTCTCTTTATAGTCATTTATTAATATTAATTTATAGAAAATTATCATTTTTTATTTCATCCTATATAAATTATAATATTTCATTTTATTAATATCTTAATTATCAAAATTGCCATAATTCTTATCTCTGTGCATCAATTAAAATGTCATTTCAATTAAATTGAGAAATGATTTCACGATATTATCCTAAGTGTAAGGATAACTTTAAATGACTTCATTTAAAAAACATGTGGATCAATCTCTTAAATTTAAGTTGCTCATTAATTTTTAAATAAAAAATAAATATTTATACATATATCTTAGATGTTGTGAATCTAGTAGACCTTTTGTTGAATCAATCAAATAGAAAAGTGTTATAGATTTTATAAATTATTTACTCAAATACATTTTTATCTAATCAATTCAATAATAAGTTCAATAATTTTATAAAATTTAAAAAATATATAAGTATTTTAATATTTAAAAAATTAATAAACAATTTAAATTTTCAAAAAGGCTTCAGACATGTTAAATAGGATCATTTAAAAGTTATATTTACCATTAAAACAACAGGATAAGATCATTTCTCGTATAAATGATTCTTAACCATTTGAAGACGCACATTAAATGCCCTCTTTAATATCATATAATAAATACTCAAGATGATATTTTATATTAAATTAAAATCAAATTACTACTTATTTAAAATATTCATTAATCTACCCCAGGCAAGAGAGAGAGAGAGAGAGAGAGAGAGAGAGGTATCTGTCAAGTGGAAAGGCTCTCTGGTGTAGTCTGCATCTGGGCCCATGAGGAGTTGTCTTTGGTTTTCCAGCTTGCTATGCAACTTATATTTAATTTTAGAAAAAAAAAATTTAAAATTTAAGTCCAAGTTATTTAGACCTTTTAGAACACATAATTAAAATTTTGAAACATGTATAATTTTTTATTTATATATATATCAAGTAAAATTCAAACACACTCAATAAAATTAAAGAGAGTGGCCTTTACATGTTGAAAGTGAGATTTGAATCCAAAATCTTCAATATTTAATTTTAGATTGGAAGTCTTTTCGACTTTTTAATTATGTGCTCACTTAAAAATGTTCTTTCTATGATACTTATGTTTCTCACAAGAAGAGATATTTAGATTTTATTTATTTATTATTGCTTAATATAAAATTACTAATGTTCTTATATTTTTATTTTTAATATTTATAAAAACTCTTAATTATATAAAAAAATTTGAGAAAGAAAAAACTTCAATTGTTTTAAGTGGACTGTGAGCAGCTATCTCGTTGTAAAATCCTTTAAAATTATTTTTACTTTCAAATAATCATCTTCATATTCTTCTTGTATCTTATTACAGGTTAGACCTAGCAATGGTTCAAGTGAGGTCAGATCTATTTTTGGGTTGGGTTATTTGGATTTGAATTAATAATCTTCAAACCATTACTTACTTATTTTTAAAAAGGGTTAGTTAGTTCGGATAAAAAAAAAAATTAAACCATACCTCGGTTTGGATAAGTGAGTTTTGTCAAGTTTTGTCAGGTCTAATTCAAAGTAAATCTAACCATGAATCAATCAGTACGTGTTAATTTTGGATTTAAATCAATACTTTGAACCCATTATTTTTTTATTAAGTGAATTAGTCGGTTGAGATCTATTTTACATTCGGGCCATAAAACTTCAAGTCCATGTCCATTTAAAATGCTCATATTTATTCGAATTATGGAATCAGATCAAATTTTGCCATGTCTACCAAAGACCCAAATATTGGCCTAAAATTGGTATAGTCAAATATCAATATACTGATCACCATGTCTACCAAAGACCCAAATATTTGCCTAAAATTGGTGTAGTCAAATATCAATGTACTGATCACATGTATCGTATGATGGGTATAACAATGATGTGCAACTGAATCAGCTCAAAAATATTAAAAAATAAAATAAAATATACCATATAGATAACATATTGGTGATATGCATTGCCTTTTGTTTTTTGAATTTACGTGTGGAAAACTACGGGATACTCAGTGTAAAACTGTCACGGTGAGTCCACTACTCCTAAGACACATCAAAGTTAGGTCATAGGAGTTCTAATTCGTAACCTCTCATTTCGTGAGACGGAATACAACCAATTGAATTATACCTATATAAATAATATATATTGTCTTAACGATATCTCAATCTAGTATCAACGATATACGATCAAATTCATCATATGCTGATACCTATTTATCTTACTCTTTCATTCTTGTGTACTAGTAATAGGTGACGTACAAAACTGCCGTCTAAAGCCTTCTTAACACGTTATTATATCAATTAACCATTCATCTATCGTATTCGATAGAGATTAATTGTAAATTTATTAAAAGCATTAATGTTGGATGCTTTTTTTTTTTTTTAATCAAAGGTTGAATTTGCACCATTCTATATCTTATAACGAACAAATTCAAGAATTAGGATATAAGTCGTCATTTTTATTTCATTCTTTAAAAAATAAGATAGATGGAGACATTGATATTTTTATAATAAGAATTTTGTTGTATTTTTCCCTTATATAATGACAACTAGACAAAAAAAAAAAAAGATAAATCCAATCTTTTGTTATAAAATTATGACTTTGCATGAAGAATAAATGAATGTCGACATTGTGTTTTTTACTCCGAGAAGAATCACTTCTTGTAAAAGGGTAGGGCTGCAATTCTAGTCGGGTGGGTCGGGTTCCTAAAAACCCAACTTGACTCGAGTTGATATATACAGAACCTGACCCAATCCGATCTGAATTCTCAATCCAAACTTTATAACCCGATCCGACCCGCATTCTAATCTGAATCAACTCCAATTCTGATCCGAACCGCATTCTGAACTCTTTTAGCCTAATTTTAGCTGGGTCGGGTCGGATTGGGTTGGGTCGGGTTAACTTGTAAAATCCTCAATCCAATCCGACCTGAATTTCATACGGGTTTTTATCTTCTCAATCCGACCCGACCCGCTGACTTAAAATTTTTGACCCAACCTGCATGATTTCTAGGGTTGGGTCATGCCAATCGGGCCAAAACCTGACCCGAATTGTAGCCCAAAAATGAGGTAAGGAAATACGAAAATATTATCTTTATCATAAAATCCTATTTATTATCTTGACATGAGAATTCAAAAAGAGGGAGAAAGAAGAACTTATATAGAATGTTAATTAAAATATAAATATGAAGGTTAGAATAAAATAATGGAGTATTTATTACTCTTATCAAGATTATTTCTATTTAAAACGTTGGATTGTAAATTAAATTGGGAAAGACACATCATGCAATTAGTGTATCTGCGACTGAATGAATGATAATTGCCTCCATCAACACTGGACTAATCCAAGCTAGTGAAAGTGGGGTCCTCAATAGAGTTCATCATAAATATCAAACATGGTTGTCAATTTTGTTCTATATCAGTTGAAATCGACTAAATATTTTATTTTAATACAAATTTGAAATAAATCATTTTTACAAAAAAAATGAATTTAAAGAAATCGTAGGAAATTGAATTTCCTAAAGCGAGATATTACCAGTTGAGCTGTTTGTTTTGACTGTTTCAAATTACAGACGAAACAACTTAGTTTTTGTCAAAAAAAAAGTGTGATGTGTTTCAATTAGATAAATATACTTTTTCTATAATGTCCCGCCCTTTTTCACTCATAAAAAATCAGAATATTTTTTTTTTATAAAGACGAGTGAGAGAGAGCGGGCAAACGTCACAACGTGAGTTAAGTCCGAGTTTCAAAACCCGACCCTTAACTGGCCACCTTTACGTGTACGTGGATTAAGTACACTTAAACACTTCACACTCTAAAGAATACTTGCGGAATTATTATATGAATAAAAATACTATCCATATCCATATCATTAATAAGCAAGCAAGTCAATCAACATTTAATTAACTGAAACTTAAATATCCAAAATATCATCAAATCATTGCAAAATAAATCTAAGTTATTATAATCCCAAAATATCAGTTATTTCAATACATCATTCCAAAATCAATCTAAGTAATATAAGAATGAATCTGCCCAAGCTCCTAAGCTTGGCTCCCATCGTATCTCATGTCCTTGTCATTTCCTGTTCCATCATCTATAGGATAGAAGTAGCGCGTTAGTCAACGTGCCCAGTAGGAATTCCAAATAGAGTTATATACACGTAGGATCATTATAAAAGTCAAGATAAGTACATCATATCCAAAAGTGTAAAACATATCATAGTATTAAAAACAGCGCATGATACTCATATCAAAATCATGTTAATGTATGTACCATGTCATGGGTGTCATATGCCAATGATCTCTCACCCAACTTCCATATCCAATCACAACACAAATCATATCAATAGTTTCTTTAATAAAATATAATCATATCAAGGTGTTCCCATGGCCATTTACGTCCGCAGTGTTTTGTGACGTCACCACCAGGTCACTGTTATACGTCCCCACGTATGTTAATCAGAATTATCGATGGAGCGTGAACTCCTCCCTCTACGCAGGGTTTTTGGACTAGTTACCTCGGAACTCTTTGGCTCAGACTACGCCGTACCCATTTCTAGCAATCCCGGACAAGGCCAACATATCAATAGTTTACATAGCTTCTTACAAGCTAGTCTCAAGCCCCAAAGTCATGTCCGAACAGCTCATAACTTGGTTTGTTGTCCCATATACTCCCTCCCATGCCATGCATGAGATCATGAATGCAATAATGCCATTTCATTTCAAATTACATAAAACTATTTGCAAATCAGTTCATATACATGTATCAATTGTTTGACCAAAGTAAATCATCATACTTAGAATAAAAACCAGTAACATATATATAATCTGTAATGCCTCAATAAGGCAGGAATCATACAAAATTCCAGTATACTATCTTTGCTGTTTTGTGAAGATACTGTTCAACGATCACGTCACAACGAATCACAAACCCTTTTGCGAAATCTCTTTACCTTAATGAATTCAATCACATACCTATGTCAATTTGATTATCCATTTAATTTCCATCATCCCTTACATCCTTCCAGATAAACTGAAGTTTCTGAAAATTAATTAAAAATTTAAACTTTTCAATTCAGTCGACTGAATCACGCCCAGCTGCAGTTCTCTTCCTTACCTGCAGACTTTCAGTCGGTTGAAACTTAACTCGGAACTGTTTAACCTTGATTCGTGATGTGATTTTAATTTACTCGCAAGCGTACGAACCAGTTTATAGTATAGAGTATGAGTGCGAGGTCGTACCCAAGGGAAACCAGTTTAGGCTTGAGCGGGTTTTAGACTTGTGTTTCCCCAAATCTAAAACAACCGTTTTTTATAAGAACCTTAGACTAGAGAGACGGCAAGTCCCACTGATCCTAAAAGGGGTTTCACTTTTCTTTGAAAAATCCTCAAATTAATTTGTTTCATAAAGTTCTTAAAAAGAATCAAAATAAAATTAAAAAACCATCATTATTAAATATTTAATAATTGGGAATAGCATACATCTAAATAAACCGCCATGAATTTTATTTAAAAATTCGAAAATGAAATACAATTCTTTTGGACTTTACATAAAAATAAAAAAATAAAATAACTTACAAGAAATTATTTATTTTTCTCTGTCTTTCGTCGTCCAACTTCAGCCTTCAATGTCTTGCCCGGTTCGACTTTCAATGGACCCAAAGTCTTGAATTTATAGGAGAGAAATGAATGAGATAAGAGATCCTTCAAACTCAGTCGGGATAAGACCATTCAAATTCAAATTCAGCCGGCCTTTTGTTTCCCTTATCTCAGTGAGCAGAACCCAGCATTCGGCTACTCTTATCTATCTCTTTTCCTCTGCTTGCTAACCGTCAGATGCCTCTTTCTTCATCTATCCTCCTTATCTCTTGATTGGCTAACCCTCATCTTTCCTTCTTTATCTTCTTTTTGAAATCTCCTTGAAACCCAGCTGCTTATCTCTTCCTTTCTCTTCCTGCCGATATCATCCTTATCAGATTCCCAGCTGCCAGCTGGTACACGGCAGCTGGTTCAAATCTTTCTTTGCTTAGTTGCCACCATCTCTGTTCGGCAAACCTTATCCTTGCTGCTATATGGTTCAACTGCCTTATCTTCCACCTCTTCTCTGCTTCACGCCTCTATCTTCTTATCCCTTTTCTTCTTTATGTTGAAACCAGCTGAGTCTATCTCTTTCTTTTTTCTTCTTATATTTCTTATCACCTTATTTTCAAGTTAAGGATCAGTTAACACACCAACTGCTACACGGTTAACTCCTTATCATTCTCTATCCTTCTTCCTCTGATCTTCTCATCTTTCTTATCACCTTATCCCATCTTCTCTGCTGCTATCCAAATCTTATCGGCAGCTCAATCTTCTTCATTATCTCTTCTCTGCTTTCTGGCTCTTTTGTCTCTGCTCGGACTGCTGCTGTGTTGGCTGTCATCGGTCGCTGCTATGCTCATCTCAACTGGTTTCAGCTGCTCTTCTTCCTGCTGTTCATGGATGCAGTGATGGCTTTCATTCACTGTTCCAGCTGCAATCTGCTTGCTACCCAGACCTGGTCTTGCTCTTCTCCCCTGCCTTAGCCTCTGCTTGCTACCCAGACCTGGTCTCTGCTGGTTGCCGCTGCTCTGCCTCAGTTTTGTTTTTCCATGAGTCCTGCAACTAGAGAGGAAAAAAAAGTAGAAAAGAAATGGAAAAAGAATAGTTCTTTCTGACTTTCCTTAGGCGTCAGGCACCCCGATCGACAGTAAATGAGAAGGGTTGGTAAATGGGACTCGACGTTCACTCGAAATTGGACAAATTAATTACATGAGTGTAGAAGGTTACAGGTTCTGAGACCCAACTGGTTAATCAATTTGACCTGACCATTCTGAAGGTGACGTCGACTGTATTTTTTTACTTAGCTATTTTTTTATCATTTTTATTTTCTTTTCTTGTATTTTTCAAAATAAACTGTAAAACTAAAAATAATATTTAAACATATCTAATATTTATAAAATAAGGACTAATTAATCTAATATTAAGGGGTAAAATTGTAATTTTATGGTGTTTATCAATTTGTAAACTTTCAGTCGGCTGACTCTAAGTCAAACCCTCTGTATTCTCGGTCAATCCACTTTCAGTCGGATTCAGTCGGCTGACTTTGGATCAGATTATCTGTGTGTTCGGCCAGTATAGATTCAGTCAGCTGAATCATCAACCAACAGTTTACGTGTTTGATAAGTATACATTCAGTCGACTGAAACACGCCAGATCCTTTTACTTATTCGTTACGTCTATGTTCAGTCGATTGAATTCTAGATTCAGTCGGCTGAACCACCAATAAATCCGATATATTTAATCCAGTCCATGTTCAGTCGACTGAATCACAAGATTCAATCAACTGAAACTCCCATAAACTCTTTTCTATTTCGGCCAATACCAGTTCAGTCGACTGAATCCCAGATTCAGTTGACTAACTGTTTGTCAGTCTTCTCTGTTTGCTTATTTTGCAAATCCTTTCTTTATGAAATCCACTCCTTATCATTTTTAAATATATATAGAATCATTCATATATCTCCTAGTGAATTTACTCGACCTACTAGCCAAAGCTAGTATCTCTTTCATAACTATTCAATCTTTGTGTTATAACATGGATTCGAATGTCATCTTTCTTTTGTTTCAAATCGATATTAATCCATAAATGGATTTCCACTCTATGGCCTTAATACATTTTGGCCAGCCCTTTCAACCAATCTGGAACCCATAGGTTCGGCCACACCATGGCCAAAACTATGGCTTACTCTTAATCTTAATCCTATGTTATTAAACTTTTCCCGTCTCCTTCGTTTCTTTTTTATCTGTCTTTTCCTTAAGCATTCTTCTTCTTTAGTTCTTCACTGATTCTCTAAGTGTAGTGGTGTAGAGAGAAAGAGAGATAGAGATAGCAATAGAGGAGAAGAGGAAACTCTTGTGAATCGGCCAAGGGGTGGGGTGTGCCCCTTGGTTGATGTCCCTTTGTATGACAGTCCAGCCTCTTCACTTTCCCTCATTAAAGTTTGTCTAACCAAGAAGACTCTTAGCTTAAACCAAGAAGTCTCTCCACCTTCCACCATGTCCCCTCAAGATGGAAACCCTCCATCTTCCCACTTCAACTCAATTTAATATTGAACTCAATTTAATATGAACTCAATTGAGCTCACTCATGGTTGACCAAGTGAACCATGACATAGCCAACCATGCATGTGCATGGCACGTGGGTCCTATCTTAGCCATATCAGTTGATGATGTGGCCCCTTGCCTAGTTGGCTTCCATGCATGCCACATGACAATGCCACCTCACTTGATGAGGTAGATTTATGCATTGGATCTTAATTGGGTAGCAAACCCAATTAATTTAACCTTACCTATTTACTTTAAAATCAGTTCATCTATGATCCATTTGGTCCCAATTGGGTAATTGACTCAACTCCTTACCCATCTAAGGTCCATTTCAACTATTTAAATCTCAAATTCCATTAATTCACAATTTAAATAAACCATTCCAATATATAATTATGAAATGAAAATCCGGGGTGTTACATTTTCTCTTCTTTTTATGTAATATCTCAGTCCAATTAGAGATTAATTAGGATTAATTAAATAATTTTTAGCCGTTGATTATGATTTTTGTTTCTCTAATCGTGAAGATTATGAAATGAGGTTTCCAACAGATCCGAGTTTGATCTGATCCGAGTCCGATAGCTCTTTTAATTAAGTTTCAAAGGTAGAAGGGTAAGTTTGAATATAATAATATTATTTTAAGGTTAAATCTTGGTTGCTCTGGAAACTCAGTCATTTGACTTAGTTGGAACTCTAAATTTTATATTAGTCAGTATTTTTAAATTTCGAACTTAACGGAATGTCAAGCTCGCCCTAATTTTATATACTTTTACTATCTCAAAATTTTTAGGTGGCAAAGCCCCAATTTTACGGGGGAGGAAAAGTCCTAAAAATATACGGAGGGAATCAATACTCGATCTGTATCATAACAAACCTTTTTGTACTTTTAGATTTCCAAAAATATCAAGTTTTGATATTTATTTTATACCAAGAAATCTGAGCCGTCATTTTAACTAAAAATCTTCTTTCACTTGAAAGAGGTGGCTTTTGACTTAAAAAATTTTTTTTGACTTAAATACTGAGTTTTTGATATCGATTTTTTTCCAAATTTCAATACAATGTCTAACTTTTAATACCCGACATAGGGGAGTAACTAGATCAATATAGTGGGACCCATAAATACTCCAATATGAAGAAAGACATAGAAGTCATTTGTAAAAAGAATATTAATAAAATAATTAAAATATTTAATAATTTTTATAAAAAATCGGCGCGACTTACAGACACCCGACTTTTTTACACATTCGTTTTCGGATTTTAGGGTGAAATTACCATTCTACCCCCTGTTTTTCACTCATTCGAACTAACTACCAGTTCATTTCGGCATTCGTTGATTCATTCGAAGGAATGCCGAAGCGTAAATTTACTTCATTCGAACAAATGGGCAGAACAATGTTCATTCATTCGAATGACCAGGTTGGTTCATTTGAACGAATGAATCAGAGAGCAATGGAAAATTACAGTCGTTCTCTCGAATGTCATTCGTTCGAATGAATCAACCCATTCAGTCAAACGAATGACATATATATGTTCATTCGTTTGAATGAATCAACCCGTTCATTCAAACGAATGTATCAGAGACCACTGGTATTTTATAGTCGTTCACTCGAATGTCATTCGTTCAAATGAATTAACTTATTCATTCGAACGAATGACATATATATGCCCACTCGATCGAATAAATCAACCCGTTCATTCGAACGAATGACATATATACATTCATTCGTTCGAATGAACCATTCATTCGAACGAATGAGAACTTGTATAAAAACACCCATTCGATTGATCGATCAACGGAACCCTAACAGACTCCCTCCTTCGAAGCTCTCCCTCATTCTCAAACCCTAAACCGAAACTCTCTCTTTTCCTCTCCCTCTCCGGCTCCAGCTCCCTCATTCTCAGCTTCCCATCCCTCATTCGCAGCTCCCTCTTCCTCTCCCTCTCCCAATCATTCGGTAATCCCCTTCTCCCCATTCATTCAAACCTCTCCCAATTCATTCGAACCAATCACCCCCATTCGAACCTTTCCCCATTCATTAGAACCAATCACCCCCATTCATTCGAACCAATCCCTCTCCCTCTTTCTTCCTCTCTTTCCACAAATAGTTGGTTTAAATGACATCTTCATCTATGAAAAGGAAATCAATCGCAACAAAGGGAGGGAAGAAACAAAAGAAGGACACGGCATTCGACCCCAACCATTTCATATCTTTGGAAGCCGCGACCCTGTACAGAGAGCCGCGACCTTGTACAGAGAGGATTTCTTCACAGGATCGTATATATTTGGTAAAATCGTGGACCTTTCATTTTCACACCATTTGGATTGAAAATTCAATCTTATTTTGAAAAAATAGGTTGGTGTCTTTTTTGGCATTAAAACAGGATATGTATCCTAGAGAGACGGCAAGTACATGGCCTACTGATGTTGAGGGGTTCGATATTTTGGTAGCCCTCAACGAAATGTGTGAGAGGACTGATATTACTAAAAAGAAGACCCCCTCTGAAGAACCTAGTATCTTCACTTCATTGATTCCACTAATCTTGGAAATCGTCATTATCTCTAAGATCACCAGACCACTGCATAACATTTAAAAAAATCACATTAGAGCATATGGAAGAGTTATATGTCGATTGGTCAATACATATCTATATTAATTAATGAAAGAACTTACTTGGGTGATGACAGAAGAGTTATCTGTCGAATAATCACCAAAGTTGTAAGATCCACCATCATGTGAAAAAAACATTGAGTTGTTATTCTTTATTACCTCATTATAACTCTAGAAAAGATATGAATAAGATATGAATACGCACTTACTTGGTCAAGTTGAGACAAACTCGCTGTTTTTGATTCATGGAAATCATCTACATTAGGAGCAGCGTTTAAATCTACACTCAAAGATGCATGTGTAGTAATTTTATTCGGACAAGTTTTAGAATTATGACCAGTATTTTTGCAAACCTTGTATTTTCTTCCATTCAGTTGATTCTCTACAATCTCAAATGCAGAAGGATCTCGACGTGTAGATGTTTGGCCCTATGATGAATTCCTTGATCTTGGATGATATCCTCTAGAATAGGGCATGATAGGGTGACTGATTGGTTTATCATGGATGGTAAGATTTTGAAGATGATTTAGGAGCATATCTTGATCATACGAAGACAAATGTCCATATTTGTTCTTAATGCCTTCGAAGTGTATATCTAATACATCCCCAGACCTCTTCCTTTCAATCTTCAAGTTGTTCAATGACATCAAGTCGATTCTCCATTGTGCGTGTATATCATCCAAATGTAAATTGTCCATCCATTACATTTTGTGCGCACACGGTAGGCCCATTGAAGTTGTAAACTCTTCCTTACAAATGGGAGAAAATGATATGTTCATAAGCATACCATATTGGTTGTAACCTCATTCATTGCAAAATGAGAAACTTTGCAGTTTAATTCATCAAAGAAAGGAATAGACACAGTATGAGCAAATCGAATCTTTTCATCCTCAAGTTAAATCTTGAACTCTTCAAATTGATTTTCAATGACATGGGCTATCTTTCTTCGGACAACATCTCGCTCACAAGTAGATGTAGCTATATAACTTTTCAAAACAGAATGTGCACCCACAACCCTTGAAGTAGCTAGATTATTAAAATGTAAACATCAGTCGATCCATGCATTGATGAATTGTTTTCTATGTGGAATCCACGTCCTTGTTAAGTAGTTCACTGCCTACGATCATTTTTGAAATTTTGTTTGAATGTCTCAAACGCTGTATTGAATGCTTCTTCGGTTGGAGACTCAATATCTCATTCCATTCGGTAAAAAATGCACTCCAGTCTTCGATTTTCTTAAACAAAGGTTTATAACAATGAACAATATTCTTGTTGATATGCCAAAAACATAAAATATGTACAACATTAGGGAACTTCAAATCAATGACATTCTTTAACGCCAATTCCATATTAGTTAAAAGAACTTATCGATCATGATGCACTCCAAAGACCTTTTTAAACATCTCTAATGCCTATACACAATCTTCAAATTTTCCATTTCTTAGAAATGCAAAACATGAGAAGAAATTGTTATTGAAACTTGTCACACCAACTATATGAAACAAAGGCATATGAAATTGGTTGGTTTTATACGTGCAATCCATCAGAAACACATTATGATATTGCTTGGTAAGTAAAATTGACTTTGGATGTGCAAAAAATAGATGGGATAGATGACCATCATTGTCATGGAAAAGAAAATATTGATAACCACCTTCTTGAGATCTTCTATTAGAGCTTCAATTGTAGTTCGACCCCTTAGTTGTTATTTCCGAGTCTAAGAACAAAAGTTGTGCAAATCAGCCGTTGATACTCCAATATCTGGATTTTCATTTCTAAGGGTCGTCAAAATTTACCGTGGTGGTATATTGTTACTCCTCATTTCAATGATCATTTTGTTCTCAGCATCTGAAAAACATCTTGTGCTTGGATGACCTAATAATGTGCTCCAAATTATTTATGGTTAACTTCCATGACCCATCAACAATCTGTTTTCTTTTCACTTCAAAAGGACAATTGTATTGGCGAGAGTATGATTTCATTTTTCTCTCATCATCTTCCAAATTAACCATGTTGCGGTATTTACCTCCCCTATCGCAGCTAAGGACTAATTTATTTTCTTTATTACATGACATCTTTAAGGTAGATATAAATCATTGTTCAAAAGAGATATTTTCAACATAATTTATAAGGTCCTCACGACTTTCAAAACATCCCTCAACAAACTCCATGTCACTTGAGAATTAAAAGCTACCTCTAAAAACACTAATAATAATAATTTCTAAAAAAAATGAAATAGGAGAAAGTTATCTTCGTTCGAGATAAGAGATCTAGACATTAGCTTGAGAGAGACAACTTTGAACCGAGATAAGAGATTGAGAGAGTATGTTTAAAGAAAGGTTTAAGGGATAAGGGATTGAAAAGAAAGGTTTAAGGGTTTGAGATTGAAAATGGAGTTTTAGGGAGAAGTCTGTGAAAAAGGTGGTTCAAAATGGGGTTTAAGGGTTTGGGATTGAAAAGGGGTTCAAGATTTTGGGATTGAAAATGGGGTTGAAAATGAGGTTTAAGGGTGCAAAGGAGTTAAGGGAATGGGATTGAAGAGCGGGTTGAAAATGGGATTTAAGGGAGAAGGGATTGAGAAAGGGGTTCAAGGGAGAAGGAAACGACTGTTTAGGATTTTGAATGGAATGAAATGAGTGGAATTTCGTGGAGGATCACTAATATACGTTCTCATTAGTTCGAATGAATTAACCGTTATTCGAACGAATGAACGTATATATGTTTATTCGTTCTAATGAACTAAGTTGTTCATTCGAACTAGTGGGCATATATATGTCATCGTTCGAATGAATGAGTTGATTTATTCGAACGTTTGACATTCGAGAGAATGACTGTAATTTTTCATTGCTCTCTGATTCATTGGTTCGAATGAACCAACCCGTTCATTCGAATGAATGAACATTGTTCTGCCCATTCGTTCGAGTGAAGTAAATTTACAGTTCGTCATTCGTTCGAATGAATAATTCATTCCAACGAATGCCGAAATGAACTAGCAGTTCTTTCGAATGAGTGAAAAACACGGGAGTAGAATGGTAATTTCACCCTAAAATCCTAAAACAGGTGTGTAGAGGCAGAAAAGTTGGGTGTCTGTAAGTCGCTCCTCAAAAACCTGTAAAGTTATTGTTATAGCTTTGCAACGTGTTTGCCCTGCAAACTTTCCATGCGGCTATAAATTGGGAGGATGAGTGGAGGGAAAGGAATAGAAAAAAAAACTTTATATCGCTTTGCCTTTCTCTTCTTCCGTTTCCTTTTCTGCTTCTTCCCTCCTTCTTTCGCTCGAAACATCAGTAGACACTCGACTTCTTTCATGTTTCTTTCAGGTTTTCAAAACTAAGCCAGCGGATTTTCGCATACAAACAATCTTCTTTTCGTTTATAGTAATTATAGACTTAAAAATTGAATTTTTAAAATTGAGGGAAAAATAGACTCCCTTCTAAATTTTAAATTATACCTTTTAAATCAGTTTTATTTTATTTTTAAAATTCAATTTTTTATCCTAAATAAAATTGGAGAAAAGATTAACCCTAGTTGATTATTGTGTGTTTACTTTCCCGCCTTTTGTGTTTAAATTCTCGTATTGAAACCTATGGGCTACACTATCATCTGCAGTGGCGCTAGTCGCTCGATGGTACCATTTGAGGTAGCGCTTAGTCACCGATGGATCATCAGTCGATGATACCATCTGAAGAGGCGCTTAGTCACTCGGTGATCTTCATGTGGGGCACTGAGTACTTTATTTACATTTCTCGCATTGTACCCTTTGGGCCGAAATCCCCTATCAACAACTCAGCGGAAACATCGCTCGATGGTAAAAGGTGTTAGGCATTGAGTATTTTATTTACTTTACTTTCTCTGTACCCACTAGGCACCGTCTCAAATACGTCTTCTAAATTGAAAACAATACGAGACGGGGCACTAAGTACTTTACATTTTTATTTTATTGTAGTGTTTTGGGTGACTGGCAGCTAACCCTCTAATATAATTTAAAGAAGTAGTAAGAGTTAGATGACTCATTACACTTATCATATTTTTGTGGTAAAATGCATGGGATTGGATTAGATAATCCATGAATGTCCTGAAATTTATATTATTACTTTATTCTTACATATTTCTATGATAAACACTGCGGGTAATGGTGAGGAGACTCAAACCTATACTTATATTGTGTTATATGTTATACCAACTAACACCAGACTGAAATGTGATCTATGGCAATTTAAGGATGGAAAATGCTATATAAGTCTAGAAAGCGAGACCTGACATTGCCTACTTTTAAAAGATAGAAATTATGTTGTCATTATGTAAAACGTAGGTGTAAAATGGTATCATGTAGCTGATGACTTGTAGCCTCCAATGCAGTATGGACCCATGGAGTGTCTAGAAACTGTTAAGTGAGAAACTAGATGAAGGCACCAATGTTAATACTCTAGTTTGATTGATTGGGTGGTTATTATGTATTTTGGTAATTTGGATAGTAAGTCTCGATTTCATTGGTGGTTCTCTCAAAATAAATCTCTGTGTAAGGAAGGCACTATAAATCATGCATATGATATTTGCATGTAAGAATTATAATTATAAGTTAAATCTGTAGAAGATAATAATTTTGTAAAATCTGATATTGGCCATTGGCTATAATTGCTGAGATTAGCCAAACACAGTTTGTGAACTGTTGGGTTGGACGTGTTAGTAGGATGTGGTCGATCGCCATCTTGAACAATTGGGATGGATGTGCTAATAGACCGGGTCGTGTAGACCTTGTGATATTAGGCCGAATGCCGCTTGCGAATCATTGGATTGAACATGCTAGTAAGCCGGGTCGTGGAGACCTTATGCACTTACAAGTTGTTGTATTATTTCCAATTGATAGATTTAATACTACCGAAGCTTCGTGGGAGATCCCCGTATGAACAATGAGATATGACTAGGTGAATTATTATCCCAGTGGATAAATGAGATATGACTAGGTGAATTATTATCCCCAGTTGATTAGCAAGGTATGATTTGGTGAATGACTCTAATTGTTTATAGCCTGATGGTTAATGCCTGTATGACATAATGACGTAGGACTTGGTGATAAACGTTGGTATAGGACCATAAAGGTAAAAAAATGTCATATAAAAATGATCCTAAGGTAAAAAAGTATCATAGGTAGGTAAGTTACGTGTTCATTTGCATCGATACATGCATGTCATAGTTTCTGATTTATTTAAGTTCTCCCCACTGAACTAGTAGCTTATGCCCTTTACAATGTCGGATATGAGGCGAAGGATGGAATGGAGGAACCAATGGTGCCTCGTTAGGAGTCGAAACTTGGATTATTATTAGTTTTCCGCACGTGGAAACTATGTGAACCTTTGGACTATTTTGTATATTTTATTATAAATATGTCTCTTGTGGCATAAGAACTCATGGTTGTAAGTTCTAATATGTTGTATACATTATATTGGTGTATTGGTATGCTTAATATATGGTCTCTCACATGTTTTGAGGATTAATGGATAATAATGATTGTTTGGAAAAAAAAGAATTAAGTCGCGTTCTGGGCCCACATCCGAGTTCGGGGCGTGACATTTTAAATTAACCACTTTTTCTTTATAGTTCATCAATAAGTTAATTTTTTCCAATCTTTATTTTCATATAGTTTACCAATTTCAATTTATAATTATTATCTTTTGTTCTCAACAATTCAGTGTTTCTATTTTTAAAATTTTCACATATATAATCTTGAATTCTTTTTAAATCTATGGTACTATTTTTTTCCAAAATGAAACAACAAACCAACTAAAACACTTAGAATTTTATTTCAGTGCCAAGCCAAATCAAAACAACTTTCCATACGAAATGGACATCTATGTTAAAAAGACAATGACATTATATGAAAATATACCAATTAGCATCTGCATGCCACTTCTAAACAAAACAATTTACACAATTGTAATAAGAATCTCTCGTAAATTAATTAGCATTAAAAAGTCTTTTCTTATGTATGATATTTATAAAATTTTATTTTGATTGAATAAAAAATGATATTTTTTAAAGCTCTCAAAATTTTATATGTATTTCTCAGTGGAAATTTATTGAGTTAGATTAATAGATTTTAAAATTCAAATTGAGGTCAAATTAAAGAAAAATACAATTCGAAGGAAAAGAAGGGAGAGGGGAGGAGGATGTGAGAGCGATGGATCCATTTGATCTTCTATGTCTAACACTATTAACAATCAAATCTTACTCTTTAATTTAGATTTGACCAAATCAAGAATTACGAGTCTAAAACTGTTATATCTAGAGAGAACTTTCTAATCTAGCTACTTCTATTTTCAATAAATAATTTTAGAATGAAAAATAAAAATAATAAAATTAATCAATTCAAAGTTCTTAAAATATAAAGAGAATTAGCAAAGAAACTAATTCTTTTAATAATAAGAGGCATTCGTTTACCTTTTCACGAAAGTAATAATAGCATTTATTATTATAAAAATTATTATTGTCTTATAATGTAACTGAAATTCCGTTACTAGAAGTATGCAACACCGAGAGGAGGGGAGGGGTGAATAGGTCTAATCCGATTTTATTTTCCTTTTTATCAATTTAACAATATATGCAGCGGAATAAACATGTGTGCAAGTGATAAACAAATGAATCAAAATATTAAAGCAAACCACACATGCACAACGATATATAGTGGTTCGGTTCACCTGAACCTACATCTACTGTTGGACTCACCCTATCTAGGGCTATCCCAAATCCACTATGTATGGGAGTCACACCTAAACACTACAACATAGTTTGAAAGGTTCGACCGCCCTGGTCTAATCCTTGACACCTATTTTTTAAGGTGGTTCAATCACACTGATCTAATCCACCGTACAATGATAAAAATAAAGGAAAAGAGAAACACTTGTTTTGGGCCTTGTCCAATTTTCTTTAAGTGCTTTCTTCTTTACTCAATGTCTGTGTGCTTCTTCCATCATATTCGATCCACCAGAGTGATTATTGGCACAGTAGTTTAGGACAGATATATAACTGGTTTTCTGGCCCTAAGAGAACACCTTAAATTCATCAAAACTAAGGTATTGATTACCCAAACATCTCTATAAGAAGACCATGAAGAAGGTGTAAGAAAATGTATATAATCTCTCTGGTCACACTATTATTTTTCCAAAAAGGTTCTGTGTAATTATTTCATTCAGCGCAGTAGATATAAATAAGACAGACTCTTTTGTGGCCAGTCACATCTACGAGGCCTTGAGGTTTCCTATGAGGCCTCATGGAGGTAAAAGGAAAGACAGAGCACAAATTCTATAATTCCAACTTTTCTGCTAGTCAATTAAGATAATGACCAGCCAATCAACTTGCCACCTGTGCGTGATTGACCATCAGATTATTTCAACCATCAATCATGGATTTACATAGATAGTGCTCGATGATTGTCAATCACACTTAGACAAATTGAGGAGCCTTTCCAAATCAGTAAGAGACAGCCATCCATGATGCTACGCTGTAGATTTTGTTCAATCTGTATGAGGTGGTAATTGGAGTTTCAAAAAGAGGATGTTCCTTATTTCCATAACAAACTTCCAATTAAGGATTACAGATTTATTGAACTAAATCTGTAAGATACTTGGTCAAAAGATATAAGGCCTTGTTGAGTTACAACTGCCACAAATACCACTCAGCTAAAGACTGTCTGTGAGGCCTCGACAAATTGCACGAGGCCTCGAGGCTGGAAATCAATCATTTTCTAATTTTTCAGATGTTAAACAATAGACTTCTAAGTTATTGGGCTTAGCCTAAGGTCTACTAAGGTTCACTTACCTGTGTGCCAATAACATGTTCGGTGTAGACTCTTCAATGCATAGTAGATCTTCTGACATCTTCACATTCTTCCAAGGCAAGGTCCAACATACACGGTCATGCCTGGTTACGGAATTGACAATACAAAGACTCGGTTAAACCGAGGTCCTAAAAGTAACGACCCGACCGAAAAACAGGGCTTAGGGCTCAACTCAGTAAGAAATTGTTCGCTTTGGGCCTCACACACACGCGAGCCTGCACGGTTTTGTTCTTGGGCCCCGGCCCACATGGCCAGGCCCAAAATGCGTCTTACGAGTTAAGGGAGGCTGGCCTCAAATAAGCCCAAACCCACTTCCCTTCACTACAAATGTGGGACTCCCACATCTGTTAAGTGTGGGCAGGGTATCACAATCACCCCCATAAAGCCTCGAACCGCCCCTGGATCTACCCGGCTCAGCTCAACAACTCTAGGGAAGGATGAAAGGCCACATAGTCCGAGTGTAGAATCTCGGCTCTGATACCAAATTTGTAACGACTAAACCCGAAAACAGGGCTTATGACTCAACTCAGTAAGAAATTGTCCTCTTTGGGCCTCGTACACATCCGAGCCCGCACAGTTTTGTTCTTGGGCCCTGGCCAACATGACCAGGCCCAAAACACGTCTTACTAGTTAAGGGAGATTGGCCTCAAATAAACCCAAACCCACTTCCCTTCACTACCGATGTGGGACTCCCACATCGGTTAAGTGTGGGCAGGGTATCACATATAATTTCTCATAAAACAAATGCCTTGATTTATAAAACATGTTAGACAATTGTCAATTGCAACATTACTAATGATATATCACAATAATTGAACTCAATCACACTATGGCCAAATCTTGTTTAAAGTAAAAAAAAAAAATTATATGATGTAATAGAAATATCTCTTCATATATAAGATAAAGTTAATTTCAAATTTTGTTTAGGGTCCGCAATTTGATTGAGTTAGCCCAGGTTTTCGGCCTACTCGAGTATGGGCTCAGATTGTTATTTAAAGACTTGATCCAAAGATCAGGCCCAAGTTAACTCAAAATAATTAAATTCAAGCTCGGCCCGAATTTATATATGTAGGTTCTGAGTTTGATTTCAAATTCGAAATGTATATGTAGGTTTATCCATGTCCAGGGGTCGAAATCTCGGTCGATATGGTGCATATCGGCCTGAGATAAAAAAAATCGGCCCAATATTAGCCAATTTTTATTTTTTATTTTGAAAAAAAAACAAATATCGGTGTGGGCCCGTTCTATATCTCGGCCGATATTTATATTTTTTAATTTTTTTTAAAAATAGACTTTTTGTTTTTTTTAATGAATTTTTTCAAAAAAAAAACACGATATTTTAAAAAAAAAAGGAGGAGAGAGAAAAATCTCGGCCGAGATCACATATCGGCCGAAAATTCGGCACGGCCGAATTATCCATGTCTTAGTTTCTTAATGCAGAAAAGGAAATTTTTGTGTTATATAAAAATAAAAAATATATTATATAAATGTGGCTCAAAATTCAAATTTTTAGATCAAACTTGGACTTTTATGTAATAAGCTCGGATCCCCCAAGACTTTTATGTAATTTTAGTTCAAATTCTTTTTTTGAGGTAAAAAAATGAGTCACACCCAAGACTGAGTCAAACAGTCAAATCGCTAGCTGCGTTTGGATTGGGGGTAAGAGGGGGTAACCCCTGTTCCCCTAGTTACCCTCGTTTGGTAACTAGGGAGTGAGGGTGAAAATTTGAAAATTTACCCCTCTCATCCCATTTTTGAATACCCCTTTGGAGGTTGGGGTATTCACTATACCCTAACCCTCAATATCCCTTTCATTCCTTTCTTTATCAATTATATATTATAAAATTAATATTTTTCAAAAAAAATATATTATATAACTAAAAAATAATATATTTCAAAGCTCAATAAATCCTGCTTACACCGGTTAATCTCAAAGATTACAGTTAGGGCTTTTTGAAAAGCCCAGGTATGGCCCAATTTGAGTTCGAAAACTCAGTGATCCAGGTCGTCCAGCTGGAGGGGCAAATTGGTAATTTACCACTTATTATTATTATTTTATAAATTGTGTTATTATGTGATTTTTATTGGATGATATTATTCTCCTTAATCAAGGATTCCTATTTCTGATTTTAGAATAATTTTATTTTCAGAAAATATTATTTAAAACCGCTAGTCAAAACCTCGAAAGGGAGAAATAAATATTTTTAAATAGTTTTGGAAATGAAATAATTTTTGAAACAAGTATGTATATTAGACCATTTTAGTATAATCTAGTTTATTCTTTCAAACCCCAAAAATGAGGATTTTAAATCGTTTTATTTAACACAAGTTAAAATACGTAAATAGTGTTAAATTATGATTTTTAATTAAATCTATAGTTTTTGTTGAATTTTAAATCTCCAAATTTTTATGGTAATTAGAGTTTTTAAAACCCAACTTATCTGTCAGGTTGAATTAAAAATTTCAAGCTTTAAAAGTATTGTTTTTAGTTAAAAATCAAGTTTTGATCAAATAAGGGCTTATTTGCAAAACCGAAAAGTTGGAGGGACTGAATTGCAACCAAAACTACAGAACAGTGGTTACACTGTACCGGACGTCCTCACCGTTGTATGTATTGGTCCGGCTGGACACCTTCGATTGAGCAATGGTTCTATAAAATCACCGCTCCTCAGTTGGGTTTACTCCCACCAAATTTTCTATCTCCCTCTCAGCTGCTCTGTGAGATCAATCTAGCTCCCCCTTGCCTCTGTTTTTCCCAGTTTTCTCAACCGTAAGCTTAGAAAGAAAATTTTCAAAAGATCATATTTTCAGCCCAAGAACTCGAGTGAAGGTAACCACCGTGTTCCTCTTTAAATTTCAATCGGTTTATAATCAAGAAAAAATGATTTTGCCCAAGTTTTGAGTGTGTAAAACAGATTTGAAGTTTAAGGAAAAATGTGGGATTTCTTATACCAGTGTGGTTTTGGTGTTAAAATCTAATGGCGTGGAGTTTTAAAGTTTTAAACCACTCTCTAAGGAAAGATGACTCACTTAGGAGTCCATCTGACTGGTTGGATGTGAAAATCGAATCCAGGAAACCCACTGTTTCTGTACTCGTATTTCTTGTTTCACTGCCCGTTACTGTCTGTTGTTACAGACAGAGAAGGAAGACGACTCTCGGACGGTCTTAGAGTTGTGCTTCGGACGGTCCGAGGGTAACATCCTTCGGACGATCCAAAAGAAACCCTTCGGACGTTCCGAACCTCATACCGAAGTTCTGAAGCGTCCGAGGCTAGCCAGTCTCGCACGGATGTTCCGAGCACTGTACGAAAGGACCGAACCCCTCTCGGATGATCCAAGACACACAGACCCACCGAGACCTGTTTTTCAAATTTTTCGGTTCGGAAGGATCTTCGGACGATCCGAGACCTGACGGTCCGAAGCCAGACCCAAGTTCTGAAATCTGTAACTAGCTTAGACAGTGGTTTGGATGATCCGAAGCCACAGTACCTGGTTCCGATGCATGTTCCGAGGAACCCAGTTTTTTAATGTACAAATCCTGTTTGATTTGGATGCATGTGACGTTTATACCTTTAATAAATCTAAAAGTTGTACTAACCCTATTATCTTATTATTATAGTGTATATACTATTGTTATTCACTTACAGGCCGACTGTATTGGTTGGGCACTGAGTGACTTCACTTCCAGGCCGACACTGTATTTGTCGGTCACTGAGACCTCGAGGCCTTACTCAATATGTCAAATTTGGTCATATCCAGAAGAAAATTGAGAAGTGACCTGAGTATCTAGACCTAATTCAATAAGTCAATCTGGTCATGCCTAGAAGACAATACGAGTTTTGGACTGAACACCCTATTATTACTATATTGTGGATTATTATAACTTAAAATGGTTAGAAACCAAGTACGAGACTCAATTTCATTTACCTTAGAGATTTTTGGGAAAACAAGTATAATTTCGAAATACTACTTGTATGTATACATGTGAATGTTATGTATGTTGACTTATGATTGATTGTACACTTGTTTGCTTGTTGAACAGAGACCGCGATACCACACATTTACGGTGAGGGAACTTAACTTTGCAGTAGGTGTAATCAAGTTTTTATTGAAATGGATCTTGAGCAATGAGTGGTTTCAGATTTGATGAACCCACCCATGTGCCTAGACATGATGCACTGTTGTAAGAAGTGCTTCTGATATTGTGAAATGGTTTTGATGTTGATCATATGAGATATGTAATACTGCTTCCACGTGCCCTTGACTATTGAACCAATATCGGCCATGTGCGTGAGATGGTTTACGTCTACTGGACCATGGGTGTCGACAGTTGCTGACTTGAGGAGTGTCAGTATCGGCATGTGAGGGCCAGAGATGTACTTGTAAGGATGTATTTTGACCGTGTCGGGACTTAATACAATGGTCTCAGCGTAGTATATAGGCGTTACGTTGGATGACAGCAGTAATGGAAAAGATGATGAATTGTGGAAATGATGATGAAATTATACTTGATATTGAGAATTTATTATCAAGCATGAGATATTATATTGAAAATGTTGATTATTTACTAACCTGATATTTCATTAGACTGCACTATTATATTTCCTTCACTGGGCTAGTTAGCTCACCCCACTCACCTTTCAGGAAATGTGCCCGAGGAGGAGAACCCTCTATTTGAAGCTTAGGATGGATAAACTACGACGTTGCCTTGGGATTCCCACTACGGGAAATTTCCTCATCTTTGCTTTTTGGTTCTTGGAACTGTTTGCTTATGTAAAGTACTTTGTGTGGTACTTAGTTTGCATTAATGTGATGTATTAAACTACCATGTATCCGTAGTTACTCTGATGTTGTAATAATAAATCGTTGTTAGATTTATGTGTTGATGTGTTGTGTTTGTGTTTATGTTGGGTAGACTTATGGTATGTGTTTGAGTGCACATGTTGAGACATGTGTGACCTTTGGGCCTAACCGTTGATCTGGCCCAGTTAGAATTCTTGAGTTAGTTTAGTCTTTTTTAAAAAAAAAAAAAAATCTGTCGCATTCTGGGACCACCTTTCGGGTCGCGGCTTGACACAAGTAATTAGCAATTTAATTCTGTTTGAAATTTATTTAAAAAATATGTCAACACTTTCAATATGATGCATTTGAATGAGAGGTAAATTTTAGGGGGTTACCCTTGAGTAGGAGTAACTGTAAGAAGGAATAAACTGACTTATTAACAATTTTATGAGAATTAATATTTTTTATTAAATCTATCTACTATAAATAGTAAAAATAAAATTTTATAAAACATAATTGTCAAAATATCCGATTTTTAAGCGGTGATTCTGTCAAAATTTCGATTAAGTCTCGAAACTTCAAAAGAGTTTGAGGTTCATGATAATTTCTTTCGGAGTAATTAGCAATTTATTCTATTTGAAGTTTATATTAAAAATGTGTCAACATTTTTAATATGATGCATTAGGATGAGGGGTAAATTTTACGGGATTATCCTTGAGTACGGGTAACTGTAAGTAGGGGTAATCTAACATATTAACAATTTTATAAGAATTAATAATTTTTATTAAATCTATATAATATAAAAATTAAAAATTAAATTTTATGAAATATAATTGTCAAATGTCCTATTTTTAAGGGATGATTCTGTCAAAATTTTATTAGGGTCTCGAAACTCCGAAAGAATTTGAAGCTCATGGTAATTTCGAAACATAATTGTTGGAAGTTTATTTTAAAAATATGTCAATATTTTCAACGTGATGCATTTTGATGAGGGGTAAATTTTACAGGGGTTATCCGGAGTTATCCTTGAGTAGGGGTAACTGTAAGCAGTGGTAACCTCACATATTAATAATTTTATGAGAATTAATATTTTTATTAACTATAATATAAAAAATAAAAATTATAATTTTTTATGAAGAGATATGTTGATATTTTTTATTCATTTATTGGGATTTAAAATAATTATATTAAAAAAATTCTTTATTTATTTATTTAATGTTAGAATGCAAGTGTTCATTTTAAATTATAATTATGAAAAATAATTTATAAAAAATCGATAATATTATTGTAAGTTATATTATTAGGATTTAGTTCATGAATATTATTTAATAATTATATTTTATAAAAAAATTCAAAAAATATTAATATATCAGGTTACTCTTGCTTATAGTTAGCAAAAAAGATTTTTTACCCTTAGAGTAAGCTTTTACTTTACCACTATAATTACCAAACAAGATAAGTGTAATCCTATTTCAAAGGTTACTCCCACTCAAAGGTAACCCCTACTCAGGGTAACCTCTCTAAAATTTACCTCTCATCCAAATGCAGCCCTAGTTTTTTTTTAACGCAGGCACGCGTTCCCACCTTCTACCTAGTTTCATATTGAAAGCCTGATCTTAAAATAAAAATTTCTACAATTTAAAAATCAGTAAATTTTAATACTTGACAATTTTTTAAAAAAAATCTTTATGATCTTTTTAACTTTAATTACATTGACGAACATCAAATAGATGAATGGAGAAACCATTTGCTATATTTGAGGTGATGGAGCATTGTAACTGAATAATTTCAAATAAATTGAAAAATGGGTTAAATTTAAATTGAGTTATTTATTTTTAATTAAAGAGATTTTTTAGTAAGTTACATGTCAAATCTATTTTTAAGTTTACTTGATACACGAGGTTTTTATAGGTGGTTTCGTGTATCTATAGAATTAGTCTCCCTTCAAATATAGGGTGGAGATGCCTATGTTATAAAAAAAACTATTTTTTAAATAGATATAGACTATATAATTATAGGGTAGCCATCCTAACACGGGTGAAGTCTTTTAGGAGGCACAGATTTTCATAATTTCCAACTTTACCATTCACAAGTGAATCACTCAGTGAATCGATTAGTGAACCAGTCAGTGAGCCGATTTGTTGTTCTGTATGAAAAAAAACAGTCTCATTTTAGTGATCCGATAAGTGAGCCGATTTTTTACATTTTTTTTAAATACTTTCGGTACCGCAGAATAGGGGTAAAGTGGGAAATTTAGAAAAATCCGTGTCTCCTAAAAGACTTCACCCGTTTTAGGATGGCCACTCTAATTATATATCATATATGGATGAGTCGATATTATTTATTTATAACTAAAGTGTATATTAAATAAAGGGTAGCCAGCCTCTCGTGCGTTTGGATAAGCCAGCACGAGTTTTACTATATTACCCATTATACCCTTCACCTGTATGTTAGTGATTCGGTTAGTGAACCGATTTGTTGTTCTATATGAAAAAAGCACTCTCACTTAGATAAATGAAAGTGATCCGGTCAGTAAGTCAATTTTTTACATTTCTTTTTTTAAAAAAAAAAAATTTAGTATGGCAGAACAAGGATAAAATAGAAAATCTACAAAATTTCGTATCTAATTAAACAAAACACTCATGAAAAGATTACTGCCCTAAATAAATCTACTTAGATTATTTAATAGTTGAGTTCACTACTTGAATCAAATGGAAGTGGAATCAGATGTTGACGGATCTTAATTTAAGAGATAGAGAACAGTCATGGGTCCTACTACCATCAATCTTTAGACGACCTTTTTTGTCATGTAGCAACAGCAGTGGCAATCTCTTCCATGTATTTTATTATAGATCAGTGCTTTAAATAATTAAGTATTACTTTAAAAAAAAAAAAAAAAAAGGGTGCTTACAACACTTTACAATCACAACCACAAGTTTTAAGTAAGAAAAGAAAAGAAAATTTTGTGGCAAGTCTTTATCAATAGAGATGTGCACCATTTAATATTTATATATAACAAAAATGTGATATGTCTGGTGGGTGACATTAAAGATAAAAAAAATCGAATTATTTAGTTTGATTTCTTAAATCTATTTAATTCTCATTCTTGACTTTTGATGCTACTACTCGAGAGAAAAAAATAGAATATTGGAGAAGAGAAAAATTTAAATATATTTTATTTATATACTTTTTCTTACATCTCACTCAAATATATAATTTAGTTAAAATTATGACCATTTTTCTTAATTAACACCAGCTATATATGCAAGAAGAAACTATATTTATTGAAAATATTCTTCTAACGAATTTCATAAAACATTCTATAATAAGTAGAATGTACATAGTTATAATAAATTAATAATTCAAAACCAAACATTATTATAATTCAAGATTGGACCACGAGAGAATTTCTATCTGCACCTATACCACAATATCATAATGGGGGAAGACCGGACATAGATATTGATAGAAATTTTCTTATTTCAAAATATAGCCATCCATATCTCTAGCATATTAAAATTTGGAATGAAAAGCATTTCTTCCACTTTAAATGATATTTTTAATATAATTATTTTAGTTCAAGTCATAAAAATCCTATCATTTTATTTAAAAAAAAATGTTGAAAAACATTTAAAATACCGTTTAAGAGTCAATGTAATCTCTGTTAAATTTTATATTCAAACAACCAAATGGGATTAGAGTGATAGTTAGAAACTCGCTTCAGAAAATAGAAATCCGAGTTTGATTCTCACTCCACCCTAAAAGGCCACTCCTTATAGAGTTATCCGATGTGTGGATAAAGAGACTTGCACATGCTCCAAAGATTAATTGGATAGTCTAAAAAACTTAACACTTTAGTCAAAGATCCTTTAGATGCTGACAATTGACAACAATTTAAGTAAATTCGTAAATAAAAATAGGAAAAATTACAAAGAAATGACATTCCGTTCTAATCTCAGAATACAACAACAATACAAAAGTGGCAGAAGCAATTTCTATTCAAAAGTAAAACACCACCTGAGGAACTCATATTCCACCCCACCCAAACAGAGAGAACAAATTGGATTCTCAGTCTCCCACTCAATACACCTACTTTCATGGAGGATGTGCTAACACCACTTGTGCTGCTTGCTACTCTTCCAAATCATCACCCAGTTGATGCCCTTCTGCACTTTTTACCTGCTTCTTGCCCTTCTTGTTCTTGGCTTTCTTAGCCTTCATCTTTCAGGCAATGAAGAGTGGTTTACTATGCAAACAATTAACTAGAGATTTTTTTCCCCACTGGAGTTGGAGGGGTCAATTATAGATCTCATTTTGACAAGTGCCTTAGATCTCGCAGAAACTTCTACCCCTCAGGAATGACATGATGGAAGTGGCTCTACACAATTGTGAGGAAGCATCTAAATCCTCCCCTGCTGAAAACACCAAAAAGAAAAAATCAAGAGAAAGGGAAGGGGATTCAAGAAAAAATCAAAACAACATGAGGCATACTCGCGTACTCGAAAATTCATGTGCTCCAAGGCTCCAAGCATATAGACTGAATAACCCCACGTTTCCAAGCCTTAAAAACACAAACATAGATGCAGTCCTCAGAAGTCCACTCCACAAGTTCTACATGAATTTCTTCTCAAACAAAATTCAATGAACCCACTCCTCTCCTTATTTAAAGATGGAAAACTTGTTTAGAACAAATAGTAAGGCCCTCTTATGCGGGACCAATAAGGAAAACAAAAACAAAAGATTTCCTACTTCTAACACAAGCAAACTTACTAAAACAGAGATTTCAGAATCCCCAAACAACCTGACTTTTTAATTACATCTACCATCTAAATCTGATCTTTCTACTAAATCTGATCTTTCTAAATAATAACCAAACCAAAATTGAACAAAGAAGCCATCTACATCATGTCTCCAGGTTCCTGCATCAGTGAGGTTGTTGATGCAAGAGAAAACATTTAAACATCTTCCTTTCTTTTTGACTTTGCTACCAATGCTTACTAATATCCTTGAAAATCACTAACGTGCTTTCTGGCATGCAGCCTTCCCAATGACCATCAATACAGCTTCTTGATGTATTTTGTTGACATTTCATAATAACAAGCTTTACTTTCATGATACCTATAATACATTTTCTTGATGCATTGTGTGTGCATGTTCACATGCAGGTATGGTGTTACTGGATGTGAAGATGTGGGAATTAGTTCACTCTGGATAAGACTTCCACCATAGTCATGCAGAGAGTCCCTGAGAACCACAATGCTAGCCAGTCAACAATATTATGGCCATTGATGACTTCGGAGAAACAAGATCAAAGAAATCATGCTATAAGTTGCATTTCCCTGGGTAGTTCCTCTTCAGCATGTGTATTGTTGTGGGAATGGTTAAAAAAAACTTCACTGTGCTCAATTAAAAGAAGCTTGTTGAACTCAATGAAACATTTAAGGAAAGGAATTCTTGTAGGGTATATGGTGAGCTGGGACATGTTCAATATGCATGCCCAAATAAGAACTCAAAGTTCAAAATGGATGCCTTCCGCCAAGTATTTGGCAATGGAGGTCATCAAACCACAAGTTTTCTATTGACAGGATCAGATTCTAAGTAGCTAAATGGATGATCAGTATTTTTTTTGAATGGTTAATATATTTATAAAAAGAAGTATCATAGGTGCAAGTACAGAAAACAAAACAGAGAAACAAACAACCCGTGGCCCCAATACACCCTAAAAAAAATAGATTACCAGTATTACAGCTTTCTTTCAGACATTGCCACTGTAACTGAAGCTTGTGGTGTTTCACCCATTCCACATAGCATGCATGCCTTCTTTTATGGCTTATATTCACGCACTGACATTGTTTCAACTCCAATGGTTGGACACAAATTCAAGCAGGATATTGATGATACAAAGGTATATCTGGGTTATCATCATCTCTCGGCTGTTGGTTGATGCAGCAATATTCTCCATTTGGCAGCAATATTCTCCATTTGGCTAGAGTAGTTAATTCGGGATGCACCTGAGATGGGGTAAAGTTCTAAAAACAGATTCTAGTTCTCAGTCAAGAATTGAACCAACTTTCTCTAGTCAATTAATTTGTTCATTGGAGGAATTTAGATAGGCATTAACATTTCAGTCAGTAGTTTTCAGGCTTGTCCTTGTTTGTCTGTTTTCCATCATATAATATTAAGAATGTGAACACTACCATTTCTTCAATATATTTCACATTCTTCTCACTCAAATATTGATTCATTAAGATGAACATGTTGCTACCAATAAATGATTAGATATTCTATGATGAACGATGAATATCCAAACAGATGCCTAGAAAACACCTGCTGAAAGCAAGAGGATTATGGTTGGTCGCTCGATGGTCTTGGGCTTGACAATAAGGGATTGGAAGTAACATTTACAGCCCATGTCAAATACACCCTAACTTTTCTTTTCTTTTCTAAATTAATAATACACCCCTAGCTTGTGACACCAGAAATAAATCTGGATTTATTTTCCCAAAAGAACACTACAATATGAGGATAATCATGATGCCAACTTACTATCTTCCAAAGTAGACTCCAAACTGAAAGTCAATTTGGAATAAGTGTTTTCATTGGTGTAGTATTGGCCATGAGACAAAATCTGGGGTTCAATGGAAATAAGCAATGTATTTTACCACTTCAGAAGATCAACTAGCATTGAGGGTCAACCTCAACCTTAAGTTATGTGCGTCCAATAGTGGAGGGGTTTAACAAGAAATTGGTAGCCATCATTGATTCATTGGGCAAAATGATCATTTTTTTGAATGGTGATTATATTAAAAGATAAGGGGGCACCAAAGGTGCAAATGCAAAAACAAAGGAGAGAGAAAGAAAACAAGGAGATAAAAAGGAAACAGAAGCCCATGACCCCAATACACCCATGATAAGCTCAAGACACAGAAAGCTACACAAGGAGAAGAAATTAAGCTTAGTCAACACAATCTTTCCAAGCATGCAAGATGTCATTTGTAGAAATGTTTCTGAATTCCACGAGAGAAGAGGGCCAAGATGCGGACAAAAGGATAACATTGAGAGGACACTATAAACGATGTGAGGCTACTGGCAATGAAATGAGTGCATTTTTAAGGTCTCTCTCTCTCTCTCTTGGAAGATAGAAAGACATGATTGGTCATTTATATATCAATAAGGGGTGCATTTCAATTGGGAGAGGTTTTATGGAGATTCTGCCAGAGAGAATCCTCTTTTCTAGAGGTTTCTCCTAAGGACTAAAAAGTAGGAGGGCATATATTCATTCTACCAAAGAGAGGTTAAATTTCTAGCAGCTTAGAAATAGAAGCAACTGATGACAATGTCTCCTTTATCCTGTATACCCCAATCTACATAGATACCATGTGTTGTAACAGTTGTGGAAGTTCCTCTATTATATCTGTGATAGGATGGATGATTGCAGGATCAATTCAAGACATTTCTCTTAATAGACACAGGGTTATATCTAGAACAAAGGAAGAGCCATAAAGAAGTGCATGTTAATGAGAGAGAAATACCTCAAGGCAAACATATTGAGATGCAAGAATAGTTTAGCTAGAGATGATTCAGTTACCCAATACTAGAATAGCCATATGGATTTTAGTGACAACAATCTTAAAAAAAAAAAAATATCTTTCCTTTCAAGATTGGAAACCATGGATGATGCAGCTAGAGGGAAACCTAAACCTCCAAAGATCAAAAAGTTCTCTTCACAAAATAAGGGGGATGATCGCTTTCTTGTTCCAAGTCTGATACGAACCAAAGCTTCAATAGATGGCCTTACCAATAAATGACAGGCATTCTGCATTTAAAAAGCTACCTCATTGTTAACGGGCATTTCCTAAATGCAAAGTGGCAAACACATATGAGATAGGAGAAAAGAAATAATCCATGAATATCAGCACCAATTTTGGATGAAATCACTTGAATGAATCAATGCAAGGTTAGCTTTTTCTTAATGCATATGAGCAATGAAATTTTTTAGCCAACATGGGACTATCAAGATAAGATATTTACTGGGTCACCCATGATTTCTTAAATGTATCATTGAAGGTATGTTTCCTTCCAAAATAGCCCAAGCTATGGCCACCACTACCAATTTCCATAGTGCCTTGCTCCTCAATGAAAATAATAGGTCAAAAGGAGAGACCCAATAGATAAATAACGCACAAAATGCAAGCTAAATTCGTGGAATTCAACAGACATCCATGCAGCAGGGAAAAAGGTACAGAACTTGAAACCAAACGGCGTGTTATTAATCAAAGACAATTTCAAGTCCCAGCATGGATCTACTCACATGCACAGAGACACAAGACTAATTGCTAGAGAGACAATAATGCAGTTTCACTAAAATCCTCATTAGAAATATCTAGAATAGTTTTCTCATTAAAAATTTAGTAGCTGGAGTCATCTATAAGGAAACCACACTCCATCCAATATTTCACTTGTTCATGGTTAATTTCTTTCTCATGACACCACTGACTAACATTTTAATCCAGAAGTTTGTTATTCTGTTAGTATTCTTATTTCAGTCATTCAGTTTAACCGTAATATGAATCATTGCTGGAAATGCTCACTAAAATCCTCATTAGAAATGCCACCAAAAAAATCTTCGCTCTATCGAGAATATCCTAGATGTCCAATTTAATGGTAAAAAAAGAAAGTGGACGTCCAGAAAGAAGACCATCTTGTGCCAACAAATAAACAAAATCTAAATCACTAAACCATGAACTTCACTTCTAAGAAATGGCTCACTGAATGTCCTGATGCATCAATACCCATGTAAAAATTATCAGGTCCAAAGTTTCAACAATGGTGACATAACCCTTTAAATAATGGTGACCGCCTTTTAAACAAGCCAACCACAAGACTAATGCTTATTGGGCAATATGTATTCCGTACATTAATAGCTCTAAGTCAAAAACATTGTCCATCAAGACCACCAAAACATTTAAAAAAAAACCCTTTTTTTATAATGATGGTGATCATTTTATTAAAGAGAGAGGAAACCACCCAGCTTTGCAATGTAAAACACTGTTATTAGCCTTATGCTACTATCAAGAAAACCAAAATGAACAACAGACAACAAATATTGAACTTCGTCAACAAATTCACTTATGATCTTAGTAGTTAATACACAATGAACATATTAGCATTCTCAGCATAAAACCACAAATAGCCAGCCTCCACATACATGTCATGAGTATATGAAATCAGGTATAGCAAAGCTAAAACATATTTGAAATCAAGTGACTGCATCTTTTAATTAATTCCTCTAGATAATGTGAACAATGTGATTCAAGAGATCAAGATTGCATCATTTGCACAAGTTGAGGCATGACAAGTTTTGTTTTTTAATCAGTTTATGCTATGCCAAGCTGCCAACAGACTGGGTTTCTATTAACACAGAAAACAATGTTTGAATCATCCACATCTTATGCAATCTAGCAAAATGAATGGTTAGCACAAGCAAACCAGGTGAGATATTGTCCACCAAAATCGTCACAAGATTCCCAAGATGCCACGCTCTAGCCCATGATGTAGAACTCTGAAAAAGTAGGCCCTAGAAAGGGCATCCAGTAGTTGTATGTGTGCATACATGCGTATGTATATAAAGTCAAATCATTTTGTTACCACTATAAGGAAATAGAAGGACACCATTTTAAATACTACTTGGTGGATTACACTAGTCGTGTGCAATTCAAGAGATCTATTTTTGCAAAAGGTAACAGTAGTTGGAAAGCTTGTTGAGATATGATCAGAATTGATGAGATAAGACTTAGTATAATGAAGATTGTCACTTACCTATAACAAAGAGCAACTATATGCATATAACAAGGTGTGGTGCTCTCCATCACATACACTCCTTTATTCTAAATTCTCTCTCTCAATCTTCCTTCTTCATCATCAACTAAATCAACATGGTATGCAAAGCAGGTGAGAGCTTAGTGGGCCAAGGAGAAAGGATCAACTAATGCTCTTGCCCACCTTTATCTTTGTGCAAAAATAACACTACTGACAGAGATCCCATCCAAGTCTCTAAGCCTTCATCATTTGGTAGAGCATAAATTTAGCTGATTGTTGGTGATTTTGTTTTCTCATTGACCCACCCTTTCAAGTATGAAATTTTGATTCCATCTTAGAATTACAAAATTCACAAAAATTCAAATTTGTTTATTTCCTTTGTTGTTGTATTTTCTTATAATGTATGCCTAGTTTGTCCTTATATTATCATAATCATTATCATCAAAGCCACTAATCCCATCTATTTGGGGTCAACTCTTTGAGTTCTTATCTTCCATTCAATTTAGTCAAGACCATACCCTCCATTAAGTTTGCTATGTTTTCTTCTCATACCCTTTTCTAATTTACCGCCCAAGGCATTTTTGGCCTACTTTTCTTTTTTCCCACTAATCCATGCTTGATATTGTCTTTCCTTGATTCTATTTATTGCTTCTGTTTTCCACGTTAATACTTAGTTCACTTTACTATTTCTCTCGATTCTTTATTATTTTCTGCTTTTTTTACCATGACAAAACCCAAAAATCATGTACAAAATTAGTGTCTCATCCCCTCATAACCCACCAGATGATAACGTGAGACTTGTGGGATCTTCAGAATCCTACAATCTTCGAATTATAATGTCTTGTTAATGAACCTAATATTCTTTATTGGTGATTGTTTACATCTCTTTAATTAACAGTCTAAAATAAACAAACAAGTTCTTCACTTTCTATGTTTTGAAATACCTACTGATCTCATCACACCTGCCTAAGATAAAATTCTTTTTCATAAACATTGATTTCAATCAAAACAACCCAAGGAGACTTTGCCTCCTCGACAATATCTTCTTTTGTTTTATGGTAATGAGCATCAAACTGATCTTGTGTCCTGCCTGCCGGGCCCTTGTTGCAACTCTTGATTATTCATCTAAGCCCAAGTATTGGCAAGAAGTACTTTCTTCAACTCCATAGCAATAAGCAATGTCTAATGAAATGGATGCTCTTCTCCAAAATCATATTTCAATTCAATACTACTTTTGACCAGAAAACAATCATTGAATCTAACTAGCTGTTTATATTGAAACACAAGTAGAATGGTTCTAGTAATCAGTACAAAGCTCATATTGTTGCTCGAGAATTCAGACAACTTTTGGCATTTGTCCTGGCTCATCTTTGATTAGCCTAAACTATGTTCTTTTTGCAGCAGGCACCTGCTTTCTCAAAATGTATTTACCAGAACTAGATATCAATTTTCATTTCTTTTTATCCATGTCAAATGTTTGGCATTTTTGCTGTGCTTATCATAAAATGTAGCTAATTAGGGATGAGCTGGACATGGGGTAAAGTTCTAAAAGCAGATTTTAGTTCTCAGTAATGATATAATCCAAGGCTGGCCATATAGACACCGCATAATCTTGTCACCAGACACCGATTTTGTGATTTTAAGTGGAAATTACTATGCTGCCCTTCCGTGCAGAATCGATCGATCGAATGTGCAGTGCACTTTTCGCATCGATCGATCGATTACACAAGCGGAAGAAAACGATCGCAAAAATTTGAAATTGATTCTGTCGATCGATTGATAGCATTCGATTACACAAGCGGAAGAAAACGATCGCAAAAATTTGAAATTGATTCTGTCGATCGATTGATAGCATGCTATCAATCGATCGACAGATTACAGTAATTAAATAAAAAAATTAAATTAAATTTTAAAGTTGTTTTTTAACCACTGTATATTTTCAAAATTTCTCAAATTGAATATCCGGACTAATTACGATAACTTGATAAAAATACTTTAACACTTTAAGGTCTTTTGACACTCCCAAATGTTTAAAACAGGGTGTTTTACAAATAAGGGTATCCCTAGGGTGTGCCGAAAACACATTTAGGAGTGTTAAACGACCTTTAAGTCTTAAAGTATTTTTATCAGGTTATTGTAATTATTCCAAATATTTAATTTGAGAAATTTTAAAGATACACCGTGCTTAAAAAATAATGTTAAAGTTTTAAAGGAAAGATAAAACTTTAACATTATTTTTTAAGCACTGTGTATTTTCAAAATTTCTCAAATTAAATATCCGGACTAATTACGATAACCTGATAAAAATACTTTAAAACTTCAAGGTCTTTTGACACTCCTAAATGTGTTTTCGGCACACCCTACGGATACCCTTATTTGTAAAACACTCTGTTTTAAACATTTGGGAGTGTCAAAAGACCTTAAAGTCTTAAAGTATTTTTATCAGGTTATCGTAATTAGTCCGGATATTCAATTTGAAAATTTTTGAAAATATACAGTGGTTAAAAAACAACTTTAAAATTTAAATTTTTTTATTTATTTAATTACTGTATTATGTCGATCGATTGATAGCATGGTATGGATCGATCGATTGATAGCATGCTATCAATCAATCGACAGAATCAATTTCAAATTTTTGCGATCGTTTTCTTCCGCTTGTGTAATCGATCGATCGATGCGAAAAGTGCACTGCACATTCGATCGATCGATTCTGCGCGGAAGGGCAGCATGGTAATTTCCACTTAAAATCACGAAATCGGTGTCAGGTGACAGGATTCTGCAGTGTCTATATGGCCAGCCTAATTCAAGCTTCTCTTGTCAATCAACAAGAAATATATCACAAACAACTACCTAATAATGAACATGCACACAACTACCAAACAATGACACTTAGGGAGAGTGGAGAGTGATATATAAACAATGCAAAGCATCAAGTTTTTCTTTTTCAGAAACGGACCCACAATCGATATTGAAAAAAATATTGGGTCTGGCCATTCATGGCCCAGTATATAGGATTTCATTGAAATTTTAAACTCAGCACTGAATAGAACAAAATGGATCAGAAAAATCAATTTGTCTTATTATTCTCCTTATCTATTGAAAAACAACTTAATGAAAAGAGAATTAAAAAGTCATTACAATGTACCTTTACAACAGCAATGTATCCATGTACATTCCCAGTGGCTTTCTTTATATTTTCATCAGCATTTGGCATTATACAGCATAAAAAATGAAATGAACATATACTGCAGATTCAGGTCTACACTATCATAATCCAATGTGGTTGAGTTCTCTTTGCAAAACTGATTTTTTACAATTTAAAAATCTGGTATCTGTAGAGTTCAATTGTTCATGTCGAGGCCACCAACTCAAGTGCTCCTCTGCCTTCTCCAATGCTCATAATCAGGATCATCAGTAGGTAATTCAAATCGACAGACAGGGCAAGTGTTCCGAATCCCCAGCCAAGGCAAAATGCACTCTCCATGGTAATGGTGCGTACATGGGAGGCACTTTGCTTCTTCCTCCAATGAAATCTCATCCTTACAAACTGCACAAATGGCATTCTTGAGGATGACCGTTGGCAGATTCTGGACAACAGATTTTGCAGCTGGAAGGCTACCCCTGATTGAATCAAAATCAATTGGAGCAATCTGACCATCACCAGAATTGGTATCTGATCCAATTGTAATGGGAATCAGTAGACTCAAGTTGCTGTCAGGAGGATCAAATAATTCTACAGATTCTACAAATTCAGCGCCCAGATTCCGCTCAAAGAACCTATCTCTATTATCATCCCCTTCATTGTCATCAATAATCTCATCATAACAATAATCATCATCTTCAATCTCAAACCCTAAACCGAACCCTAGCTCCAAAAGATCAGTACCCACTTCCACATTCTCTTCAAAAAACTGAGAATCTGAGCTTCCAATGGGATTCAAATCCTGGTAAAATTCATCGGTAAAAAAATGGGTATGTGGGATGTTTCCATCGTTTACCTCAACCCCGTTAGAGAGATAGGAATCCGTATATGATTCTAAATCCAAATCGAACATTTGAGAATCTGAGCCGCTAATTGGATTCAAATCCGGGTCGAAAAACTCTTCCAGAGTAAATTGGGTTTGTTGGATGCTTCTATCGCTGTCCTCTTTCCCATCAGAGAATTTGGGATCCATATCCGTATCTGAATCCAAATAGGATGTTTGAAAGTCTTGGATATCGAAATCGGTGGGGAGAAGTTGTTCGGAGTCAGAGTCGACGATCATGGAGTCGTTTACATCGATCGGACAATCGACAAACATGAAGTCGTCGGATTGTTCGTCTTCGGACAGACAGAGATAGAGGTCGTCCGAAATTCCCATGTGTCCACGGAATTGCCAAGTCTCAGAAAGCAAGAAGTAGAGAGAGAAATACAGAGAGCACAAACAAGAGAGAGAGCGCAGGTAGGAGAGAGAGTATTCCACTTCCAACGGTAGAGAGATATTTGTACTGTAAATTGAGTATCGATAACCCTAGTTGGACTCAGTTTCATCAAAATAATCTACTTCCTTTTCAAATATATAAAATTGATATTTCATATATTTTTTACGAAATTTTAGTTTATGTTAACAAAAAAAAAAATCAATATTTTCATAATGATTCCCTCTTAGATCAAAAAATTTAGGCCCAATATTTTGATACCAACAAAAAATATTCTCAATCTTTAGGTGAGGCAGATCACCCATTTACTAAAAAAAACATCTAATTTTATAATTAATAGTCATTAGATCTAAAATAAAACAAAATTGAGTATTTGAACAATTTGATTTTAGTTGTCAATTTTAATTAAATAGAAAAAATAATTAGATGATTTTTATACATGATTGATGAGAAAGGCCTTCTTGATATAGTGAAATAAGGAGTCTATGTTAAATTTATCTCTTTTTATAATAATATTTTGATCGCAGGAAATCAAAATACTTCTCTAAAATTTCAATTTCTTTGACTATTAATTTATAGTCAAAATTTCAACTAATTTTTTAAAATCAAATTTTTAGGTTGCTATAGAAATCTCAAAATTTTAAAATTTCTTTATATTTCTCAAAATGGATATCAATGGGCCATTAATGAAAACTTTAGCTAAAATAATTTTTAAAAGTCCTCGCCTTTTGTTCTTGATATAATTTAGGTCTGAAATTCAGGCGGGTCGAATCGGGTTTTAATAAACTCAATGCAACTCATATAAAAATTATTGAACTTGATCCGACTCGACTCGAATTGTTCAACCCAACCCGACCCGAATTGATGACCCAGCCCTTGTGCTGAACCAAATTGCTAGTCCGACTAAAATCGAGTGTTATATTAAATTTTTGAGTGGGTCGGACCAGCAATTTGGAGAATTGTATAAATTATTTGAAGAATTGCTAGTAGTTCTCATATAATCTAGAATTCTAGATACAAAGTGTGAAAGACTCTGGACGTATGAAAGTATACTTCAAAAGATGGCACTACTTTTATTAATTTTTGATGATCTCAATATAAAAATTAATTATATAGATTGAAAGTATGCTTGATGAGCGATAAGTAGACTGAATTTCATCTCTACCATCGATTTTTACCCAGTTAATTTTAATAGTAAAAATCATTAGGTGTCCTCGAAAAATTCAATCATCTCCACCCAATTGTAGAAGTCATTTTTTAAGCTATTTGTTATTTCATAATTTCAAATTTTTTTTTTTAAACATTTGCATCCACTATGGAGTTAACTTTTTTTCCATATGATGGATCTTTTCAATCGATCTTTTCTTCCATGAATTTAATACTTAAAAACCCACATCAATCCTATAAGCCATGTTTTATAGACTCCTTAAATAATAATTATTTTTAAATACTAAAATTCTCATCTTGCATGGAGCCACTTTCACTATTAAAAGATCTTAACATAAATATGAAATTTTAGAAAAAATTACTCGACCAATCTTATTTTTTGAATAGTTACGGGAAAGACAGATTTTTTCTTTAGATAAGATCCACTTTAGTCCAATTTTTAATTTATAAAAATGTATACATATAAACTATGGGTCCCCGTTTACATACCCGATTTTTCTGCCTCTACACACCCGTTTCCGGGTGCGGGTGGCAAATTACCATTTTGCCCCCGCGTTCCCATTCGTTCGAACGAATGCTCAGTTCATTTTTCCATTCGTTTGAACGAATAGATGCATACCCCCTCTGCTTTCATTCATTCGAACAAATTCATAGTGCATTTAGGATTCGTTCGAATGAATTCATGAATACTGCCGAGATTTTCACTAATTCGAACGAGTGGCCATGTGCACAATCCATTCATTCGAATGAAAAATTCATTCGAACGAATTCCCCAGTGTAAATTCCATTCATTCGAATGAATTGTTCGGAAATGTTCATTCGTTCGAATGAATGGATGGATTCATTCGAACGAATGAATGAGAGGGGACTGGAAAATACAGTCCTTCGATCGAATGAATTTGTTCGAATGAATCAGTCCATTCATTCGAACGAATGGCAAATAGAAGTGCATTCATTCGAATGAATGGCTTGATTCATTCGAACGAATGTATCAGAGATAACTGAGAAATGACAGTGCTGCTCTCGGGTTCCATTCGTTCAAATGAATCAAGCCATGCATTCGAATGAATACACTTCTATTTGCCATTCGTTCGAATGAATGGACTGATTTATTCGAACCAATGACATATAGACGTCCATTCGTTCGAATGAATTGACTGATTCATTCGAACGAATGTATCAGAGAGGACTGGAAAATGACAGTCCTTCCCTCGGATGTCATTCGTTCGAATAAATCGAGCCATTCATTCGAACGAATTGAAGTCTAATATGCCATTAGTTCGAATGAATTGCTTGATTCATTCGATCGAATCCATTTAAGTCGACATTCGTTCGAATGAATCAAGTCATTCATTCGAACGAATGGCGACTTATATATATAAGACACGATTCATTCGATCGATTCCTTCGATCGATTCCAGCCCTAGCCTCTCCTCCCCTTTCGAAACCCTAAACCGAACCCTAAATCGATCGATTCCCTCTCTCTTTCTCTTCCTCTCCCTCTCCCTCTCAGGCTCCGGCTCCGGCTCCTCATCCAACTCCCTCATTCTCAGGTTTCCCCTCCCCTATTTCCCTCTCCCTCTCCCTCTCCCTCTCCCTCTCTCTCGGAAATCCCCATTCATTCGAACATCTCCCCATTCATTCGAACCTCTCCATTCATTCGAACCAATCACCCCCATTCATTCGAACCAATCACCCGTACTCATTCGAACCAATCACCCTACACCCAATTACCCTACACCCTTTCCATTTTAATTTTTCCCTCTCCCTCTTTCCCAAAATACACCGTATAAATGGTATCTTCAAGTTCCAAAAGGAAAGCAAGCACAACGAAGGGAGGGAAGAAACAAAAGAAGGACATGTCATTCGACCCGACGCATTTCATATCTTCCGAAGCGGCGACCCTCTACCAAAACGATTTTTGCACACGATCATATATTTTTGGTAAAATCGTCGACCTCTCATTTTTCACACAATTTGGTTTGAAAATCGCATCGTATTTTGAAGAAATGGGTTGGGCTTCATTTTTGTCATTAAAATGTGACATGTACCCTAGTTTAGTAAAAGAATTTTATGCGAATATAGAAAAAATGGATGATGAGACGGTTAAGACAACCGTCCGAGGCCAAAAACTTGTGATTACACGGGAAAGGTTGGATTTCCTTTATAATTTCTCAAAAGACAGCATTAGAAGGTATGATTGTCGTACATGGATCATAGATGTTGAGGGGGTTTGATGTTTTGGTAGCCCTCAACGAGATGTGTGGGAGGACGGATATCATAGAGATGAAGACCCCCCCACTGACCATGCTTACATTAGAAGCACGAATCATCCACCAAATAATTGTCAATTGTCTTTTTCCTAGAAAAGGGCATTCTAGTGTGACATGATTCGAAGTGTTTCTTATTTGGGGCATCATGAATGGGAAAAAAATCTCTCTCTCCCATATCATCATCAATTACATGCGCGCCTGTCGGAAGACCAGAAGATGTAGTCTTCCGTACGGTCTTTTTTAATGTTCATTTTTTGAAGAACGCGGAATCCCACTTCTCCCCGATGATAAAGTATCTATAGATCGCTATGATTATTTTAATGAGTCAACTTTAAAGAAGATGGGATTCCACCTCGACAAAGCTAGTAAGAAATGGGTCCCCAAAGTTGTCGATGCACCACCAGTTCAGGTTCACAGTCCACCTGAGTCATCTGAGGCGCGTGCGGCACTTGAGCCACCTGGGCCATCTGAGGGCAGTGAGGCACGCCACCCACGTGAGGCAGGGAGTCCTCCGACTGTTTCAACAGTTGATACGCAGCAGATTCTTGCTAACATTTCTGCTCTAGAGGAGAAGATGGAGTAGAGATTTGATCAGCTTACCGCAATGGTGGATGTTATGCAAAGCCAGATTTTAGATACTTTGCGGTTGACAGTGCTTTTAGCACAAGCGAGGGGGATAACAACATTCCTATTTACAGAACCAGATGGTACTGTATGAGCAAGGGTATCACCCGAGTTTGCCGGAACAATTATTCCCCCTGTTCGTCCATCTGGAGGGGTAGCTGAACGAGCAGGAGCATCATCTGGCACCCCTGCTCGTACTAAACGAGCAAGAGCAACATCGGGGGAATCTAGTCGTGCTTTAATGGTTGGATTAGCAGCACCTTCTGGTCCATTGCCTCGTGCATCTTCTCGCCCCATTACACCGCAGAGTGGATCAACTGGTACTGGCCTGCGTTTTGTGTTGATTAGAGTTGCTTCGTGCCCCCTTCCTCGTTCGACTGCAGTTATTCCATTCGTGCCACCTCAGTTTGCACCTCCTGCTTCTGCACGTGCCACCACAGCTCAGATTGTTGCACCAGTTCATGCACCTGCTCCTTCTGCATCTGCCTCCACTGGTCCACGTGCTGCACCACCTGTTCCACATCCTACTGCACCTGCTGCACCTCCTGCTGCACCACCTGTTCCACCTCCTGCTCCACCTGCTGCACCACTTGTTTCACCTCCTGCTACACCTCTTGATGCACCTCCTACTGCATCACCTGTTGCACCTCCTGCTGCACCACCTGTTGCACCTGCTGCTGCACCTCTTGATGGACCTCCTGCTGCATCACCTGCCTCACTTTTTACCTCTGATCCGGATATTATTTGTCTTTGATGTAGTTTTGATTTTTTTTTTTTTATTCACATGTAAAAGATATGTAAATTTCATATTTTGAATGAATGTGTGATATTATTTATCTCATGGTGCCTGTTTTGTTGTGGACCTTTGAACAATGATAATGGTATAATGTAAGTCTAGCAAGATCCCACTATCTCATATAATTCAATATTTTCATTTGAGAACTCAAAAACCACTGATTTCTTCGTATTTATGACCTAAAATAGGCAATATTGATGTAGCAGAAAAGAATATTATGGTAAAACCGAATATTTGCCAAGTTTATTGTGCTTTGACTGTCACTGAAGATATAAGGGGTTGCTTTGTACCAATCCAAGCTTACCAACTAAACCCCTCGACCAAATGTCGTATATTTTTTCTCAATAAATAAATAAAGTGATGTTGTATGAAGCAGAAAAGAAAAAGAAGAAATGATTATCAAGGGAGACCAAATCAAGGAACCTTGAGGAAGTTGATTATCCTTGAGGGACCTGAGAGTTTGAAGAAGAATCTGGAAGATGGACACGTTCACAAGTAAAGATGTAGGAAAAGATTAGTTAATAGAGTTTGTTATTAGATATTTTCTTGTAGAAAATGATAGAAATATTCTCTGTATTATCCAATCATGAGAGAGATGGTTGTCTTTACTGTCGAATGAGAGTCCCACATCGGTTGTGAGGGAGAAAAAACTGAAGACATATATATATGACTGAATCACTCCACCTATCAGACTAGTATTTTAGGCTGAAAGTCCAATCCTAATATGTACATCTGAACTCAATTCCGTTGCTAAGAAATGATGATGACATTTTGACTGAGAAAGAAAGAGTTTCCCAACTGTTTTTTGGCATTAAAAGGTGGAGGGTTGAGAGTTGGAGGGTTGAAAGAGTTCCCTTATTCCATTTTGTGTCTGTGTAATGCCGGACGACAATCTTAAATTCGAGTCCCGCTCCACCATCCCAATGGGAGTAAGTTTGGACATCGAAACATTATTAGGGATCAACCAGTGTAAATCTTTTCAAAAGTGAATAATGAAATCAGACTAAAGCCTATTTTGCTTGTGTTTTGTTCTTACTTTCCATTCTTAGCAAACAATAGCCTATGCATTTCAAAGCGAAAACTCTATTGCAAATTATTTTGAGCACTAGCGATCCATTACTAAAAAATGCAGAAAACTACTAGAATCAGAGGGAAAAAAAAACCAAATCCATAACCTCAAATATCAAACCTCTTTTAATCCAATCATTTTACCAACCAACTTAACTCCCATTTTCACTCCCTCAATGGACCACTCTACAAATGTCAATTCTAGCATTGACTTCTAACAATTGGAACCACTGAGCATAGTTTGCCAAGATCACTCACAAAGTCAAAATCCATATATCCTGCCTCTTTGACTATTGTTCTTGTCCAACATTAATATAACATTAATAAGAATCGAGGAACATGATAATAACAAAGAGAAAATACATTGACACTCCTATCTTTACTTCATTGATTCCACCATTGTATGAAGTCGTCATTATCTCTAAGATCACCAGACAACTGCATAACATTTAAGAAAATCACATTATAACATATGGAAAAGTTATATGTCGATTGGTAAATACATATGAGCTCTTTAAGGAATGAACTTACTTCGGTCATTTCTATAGAGTTATATGCTGAATCGTCACCAAAGTTGTAAGATCCACTATCTTGTGGAAAACTCGTTATTTGTGGTCCATGGAAATCACCTACATTATAATCAATATTTAAATCTACACTTGTAGATGCCTGTGAAGAATGTGGCATATTCGGACAAGTTCTCCTCGTATGACCAGTATTTTTGCATAACCCACATCTTCTTCCATTTAATTGATTCTCTACAATCTCAAATGAAGAAGGATCTCGACGTGTAGATGTTTGTTCTTGTGTAGAATTCCTTGAACCTGGATGACGTCCTCTAGAATATTGCATAATTGGGTGACTAATTGGTTTATCATGGATGGCAAGATTTTGGAGATGATTTAGGAGCACGTCTTGATCATACGAAGACAATTATCCATATTTGTTCTTAATACCTTCAAAGTGTACGTCTAATACATCCCCAGGCCTCTGCCTTACAACATTTAAGCCGTCCAATGAGATTAAATCTATTCTCCATTGTGGGTGTATATCATCTAAATGTAATTTGTCCATCCATTGCATTTTGTGCGCACACGGTAGGCCCATTGAAGCTGTAAACTCTTCCGTACAAATGGGTAAAAATGATCGGTTCATAATCATCTCATATTCGTTGTAAATCTCGTTCATTGCGAAATGAGAAACTTTGTCGTTCAATTCATTAAAGAAAAGAATAGACACATCACATGCAAACCGAATCTTCTCATCCTCAAGTTGAATCTTGAACTCTTCAAATTGATTTTCAATGACATGGGCTATCTTTCTTCGGACAATATCTAGATCACCTGTAGATGTAGATATATAACTTTTCAGAATAACATGTGCACCATCAACCCTTGAAGTATCTCGATTCTTAAAATGTAAACTCCATCCGGTCCATGCCTTGACGAATTGTTTTCTAAGTGGGATCCACGTCCTTGTTAAGTAGTTCACTGGTTGCGAATCATCTCTGAAATTTTGTTTGAATGCCTCAAACGTTGTATTGAATGCTTCTTCAGTTGGGGACTCAATCAGGTCATTGCATTCAGTAAAAAATGCATTCCAATCCTCGCTTCTCTTAAACATAGGTTTACAACGAGTAACAATATTCTTGTTGATATGCCAAGAACACAAAATATGTACAGCATTAGGGAACTCCAAATCAATGGCATTATTTAACGCTAACTCCCTATCAGTCAAAAGAACTAGTCGATCATGCTCCACTCCAAAGACCTTTTTAAACATCCGTAATGCCTATACATAATCTTCAAATTTCTCATTTCATAGAAATGCAAAGCATGAGCATAAGTTCTTATTGAAACTTGTTACACCAACAATATGAAGCAATGGCATATGATATTTGTTGATTTTGTACGTGCAATCCATTAAAAGGACATTATGGTAGCTCTTGGTAAGAAAAATGGACTTTGGATGTGCAAAAAAGAGATGAGACAAATGACCATCATTGTCATGATCAAGAAAATATTAGTAACCACCTTCTTGAAAATCATTTACCAAAGCTTGAATTGTAATTCGACCCCTTAGTTGCTCTTTCCGAAATGCAGAACAAAAGTTGTACAAATCACCCGCTGATATTCCAATATCAGGATTTTGCTTTCTAAGGGTCGTCAAAATTTGTCGTGGTGGTATATTGCAATTCCTCATTTCAATGATCATTTTTTTTTCAGCATCTGAAAAACGTCTTATACTTGGATGACCTAATAATACCTTCGATATATCATGATTGTGATCCAAATTCTTTATGGTCAACTTTCATGACCCATCAACAATCTGTTTACCTTTCACTTGAAAAGGACAATTGCATTGGCGGGAGTTGTTTTTCTTTTTCTCGCATCATCTTCCACGCTAATCGTGCTGCGGTATTTACCTCCTCTATCGCAGCCAATGACTACTTTCTTTTCCTTATTACATGACCTATTTATGGTAGTTACAAATCTTTTTTCATAAGCTATATTATTAACATAATTTATCAGGTCCTCACGACTTTCAAAACATCCCTCAACAAACTTCATGCACTTCAGGATTAAAAACTACCACTAAAACACTAATAATAATGAGATAAGAGAGAGAGAGAGAGAGTTACCTTCGATTCAAGCTAAGAGATCCAGACAATAGCTTGAGAGAGACAACTTCGAATCGAGATAAGAGAGAATGGATTGAAAAGGGGGTTTAAGGGTTGAAAATTTTAATGTGTTTCAAGGGTTTGGAATTGAAATGGGTGTTGAAAAATGGAGTTTATGGGTTTCGGATTAAAATGGGGTTCAAGGGTTTCGGATTGAAAAGGGGGTTGACAATGAGGTTTTAAAGAGAAGTCTTTGAAGAAGGTGGTCTAAAATGGGGTTTAAGAGTTTGGGATAGAAATGGGATTCAAGGGTTTGGAATTGAAAAGGGAGTTGAAAATGGGGTTGAAAATGGGGTTTAAGGGAGAAGGGATTCAGAAAGGGGTTCAAGGGCGAAGGGAGAGGAAGAGAGAAACCACGGTTTAGGGTTTAGAATGTAATGAAACGAATGGAATTTCGTGGATTCGCGGCTTATATATATATATATATAAGTTGTCATTCATTCGAATGAATGACTTTATTCATTCAAACAAATTGAAGTCTAATATGCCATTCGTTCGAATGAATGGCTTAATTCATTCGAACGAATGGCGATTTAAATGGATTCGATCGAATGAATCAAGTCATTCATTCGAACTAATGGCATATTAGACTTCAATTCGTTCGAATGAATGACTCGATTCATTAGAACGAATGATATCTGAAGGAAGGACTGTCATTTCCCAGTCCTCTCTGATACATTCGTTCGAATGAATCAGTCAATTCATTCGAACGAATGGACGTCTATATGTCATTGATTCGAATGAATCAGTGCATTCATTTAAACGAATGGCAAATAGAAGTGTATTCATTCGAATGAATGGCTTGATTCATTCGAACGAATGGAACCCGAGAGCAGCATTGTCATTTCCCAATCATCTCTGATACATTCGTTCGAATGAATCAAGCCATTCATTCGAATGAATGCACTTCTATTTGCCATTCATTCGAATGAATGGACTGATTCATTCGAACGAATTCATTCGATCGAAGGACTGTATTTTCCAGTCCCCTCTCATTCATTCGTTCGAATGAATCCATTTATTTATTCGAACGAATGAACATTTCCGAACAATCCATTCGAATGAATGGAATTTACACTGGGGAATTCATTCGAATGATTTTTTCATTCGAATGAATGGATTGTGCACATGGCCACTCGTTCGAATCAGTGAAAATCTCGGCAGTATTCATGTATTCATTTGAACGAATCCTAAATGCACTGTGAATTCGTTCGAATGAATGAAAGCAGAGGGGGTATGCGTCCATTCGTTCGAACGAATGGAAAAATAAACTGAGCATTCGTTCGAACGAATGGGAACGCGGGGGCAAAATGGTAATTTGCCACCCGCACCCGGAAACGGGTGTGTAGAGGCAGAAAAACCAGGTGTGTAAACGGGGACCCATAAACTATAACTTAACTATACAAGCTATGTTTTGGGAAAAACATAGTTCTGAAATTCATTCTATTTCTACTTAAATAACCCAAGCATTTTTTTCCAAAATAAAAACTAAAGCAAAAGCATGTATTGAAATGTTTCAACCAATTCAACATTTTTCATACCATTTAGTCCTATCGTGATTTGTTTTATCGATAGAAATTTTCTTATTTCAAAATTTAGCCATCCATATTTCCAGCATATTAAAAATTGGAATTAAAAGCATTTCTTCAACTTTAAATGATATTTTTAATATAATTATTACAGTTCAAGTGATAAAAAACCTATCCATTTATTTAAAAAGAAGTTGAAAAGCATGTGAAATACCGTTTAGGAGTAATATCTTGTATTTTAACTCTAGAACAATATATTTCTGTGAAACTCTATGTTCAAACAAGTCAATGAGATTGGAGTGATAAGTTAGAAACTCACTTCAAAAAAACAGAAGTTTTGAGTTCAATTCTCACTCCACAGAAAAAGGTCACTCTTTGTAGAGTTATCCGATCTGTGTGGGTAAAGAATTTTACACATGTTCTGAGGATTAATTAGGTACTCTAAGAGACCTTATCACCTGTGAAAGGATTGCTACTCTAAATAAATCTACTTAATTATTAAATGAGAGCATATTATTTAATAGTTGAGTTCAATACTTGAATCAAATGGAAGTGGAATCAGATGTTGACGGATCTTAATTTAAGAGAGAGAACAGTCATTGGTCCTACTACCATCAATGTTTAGAGACGAGTGTTGGCCGATATACGATATATATCCGATATATATCGGTGATATTTATCATCGATATCGGCCAATATTAATACATTTTTTTTATAAAAAAAATAAGAGAGAGAAAAATACCGAATTTGTTACCCCTACTTTAGACTACCGTGTCTTCTGGCAATAGCAGTGACAATCTCTTCCATGTATTTTATTATAGATCAGTGCTTAAATAATTAAATATTACTTTAAAATTAAAAAAAGGGTGCTTACAACACGTTACAATCACAACCACAAGTTTTTAAGTAAGAAAAGCAAAGAAAATTTTGTGGCAAGTCTTAAAATATCACAAAACTGTGATATGTCTGGTGGGTGACATTAAAGATAAAAAAAAAAAATCGAATTATTTAGTTTGATTTCTTAAATCTATTTAATTCTCATTTTTGATATTTGATGCTACTACTCGAGAGAGAAATTAGAATATTGGATAAGAGAAGAAATTTAAATATATTTTATTTATATACTTTTTTTTTATATCTCACTCAAATATATAATTTAGTTAATATTATGAACATTTTTCTTAATTAGCATACAGCTAGATATGCAAGAAGAAACTATATTTATTGAAAATATTCTTCTAATGAATTTCATGAAACACTCTATAATAAGTAGTATGTACATAATTAACCCACATGTGTGTAGGTCAGGGAGCTGGAGCTTACGGGTTCGAGTCCCTATGACCTAACCTTGGTGTGCTTTAGGGGTAAATGTCCACCCATGGAGTTTTATTCTGCGTATCCTGCGGTTTCTCACATGTAAATTCAAAAAAAAAAAATTATAATAAATTAATATTTCAAAACACAACATTTATTATTATTCAAGATTGGACCATAAGAGAATCTCTATCTGCACCTACACCACCACAATATCATATTGGGGGAAGACCGGACATAGAAATTGATAGAAAATTAAGGAAAAGAAATATCTTTTCTAATTTCATTCTTACATATTGGTTCAAATATAAAATAAATTCCAAATAGTGTTTGCTATTTCAAGATTTTCTTGTCTTTCAAAATCATAGGAGAAAAAATAAATTAATTAAAAAAGAAATCACAGACAAATTTTTTTATGAGAAAAGTAGTTAGGTCTCTTAGAGGATCCGACTAATTTTCAGAGAATGTGCAAACCTCCTACTCTCGTACACACAAGAGTGATTCTTTGAGGCGAAGTGGGAATAGAACTAAGATAAAACTAAGACTCTTGCTTTCTAAGACGGATTCCTAGCCATCACTCTAACCTCTTTAAGTTATCAGAGGCATGGGTTTAAATATTGGTCTTGACCGATATATCGGTCGAGAACCGAATATCGGTCGAGAAATCTCTCTCTCTCTCTCTCTCTCTTTTTAATCAAAACCACCGATATCAGGCGATATATATCGGATATCGCACGAAATCAGTAAATATCGTATCGGCGGATATTTTTCCCCTCATCTGAGGCAAGTTTGTCGGTGTCTTTTTTTACTACTACCTCTATGTATGAGTCTATATTTCTCAAAAGTCAAGAATCTATTTTCGTTTTGATAACGGCCAACCATATAGACACCGCTATTTTTTGCTAGCAGATACCGCATTTCAATGTTATACTAGCCATTTTGGACTTCCATTTATGCACCCTCCAAACGCACAAACGTTTTTTGGACATAGTCCGAACGATTTTTCACGTGGACAGTTCTGTTTCTTCCATTTTTGGGTTGTGGAGAGGGGTTTTCAAATGAGCCGATTTATCGACTGATTTTTACAAACAAAGTATCAAAATTCATTTACTTTAAATTTTATGAACTCTGGGACTGATTTTAAGTGAAAGATGTATAGTTTTGGATTTCAAAAATCGTATCCAAAGAATTAAAGAAAAATGACCTTCCATCTTAATTCTTGGGGTACAATTTTTGAAACCCAAAACTATACCATTTTCACTTAAAATTAGTCATGGAGTTCATAAAATTCAGAATAGATGAAATTTGATACATTGTTTGTCGAAATCGGTTGAAAAATCCATCTCGTTTGAAAACCTGGGCCAAACGCGTAAAGGTTACAGTTGGTAGGAAGATAGTTTCTCGACCGATTTCTACAAATAAGGTATCAAAATTCATCTACTCTGATTTTATGAACTTTGAGACTGATTTTAAGTGAAAAGAGTATAGTTTTGGACTTCAAAAATCGTACCCAAAGAATTAAGAAGGAAAACCATTTTTCCTTAATTCTTAGGGTACGATTTTTTAAATCCAAAATTATACCATTTTCACTTAAAATCAGTTCAAAAGTTCATAAAATTCAGAGTAGATAAATTTTGTACTTTGTTTGTAGAAATCGGTCGAGAAATCGTCTCATTTGAAAATGCCTCTCCACAACAACAACAAAAAAAAAAAATGGAAGAAACACAACATTTCACATGAAAAATCGTTTAGACTCTCTCCAAAAAACGTTTGTTCGAACTATGTCCAAAAAACGTTCGTGCGTTCGGAGGATGCGGAAATAGAAAGACAAAATGGTAATTTCCAATAAAACATTGAAATGCAGTGTGCTAGTAGAAAACAACCGTATCTATATGGCTGGCCTTGATAACACCTAGCTTTCTATAAAATCAACTTACTTTACAAAATTAAATTAGAGATTATTGATGTATCAAATTAAGAAGCAAATTTTATTTAAATCTCGTTATCAATTTGCTTTAATTAAATAAAATGACTAGTTAACAAAGAGTTTCATTTCAACCATCAATTTTATATAACTAAATTTAGTGAATAATATATATATATATATATACATATTTAAGAAAGTAATTTCTTTTAAATCTATACTTCAACAATAACTTCTTTGATTTCGTATTTCATTGCCAACTGTGAAACGATAAGAATTGAGTTGATATGGATTTCTCTCTCCATTATTATCTCACAAAGAAGGCTGATTCGTCAAACTAGTATACGGTGACCTGAAAATTGTGAGGGCGTCTGAGCAAACCCTGGGATTTAAAAGTGGATCGGCTCTTCTTTAAATTAATTAGGCAGGCTCGGGCTTCGATTAGGCTCAGGCCTGTCGAAAACAGTAGGACTCGAACTTTTTTTTAAAAGCCCAGCCGATTTCTTCAACTAAATTCATACAAGATCTCCAACAATGAACACCATTTGTCAACAATGTTTGTTTGCAACAGACTGGTATTTAAGATTGCTTTGTTCTATTTTATTTTTTAGATAATGAAAAATATTACATCATAATCCCAATCAATCTTGGACGATTTTTTTTTAGATCTTGTGGTCCTCTTTGTGGTCCATGTGGTCCTTATTAGTTATATAGAGTCTTCAACCCATAAGTAGATTACCACAAACAACCCTAATGCAAAGATCCAAAAAATTAGAGGTAAAAAAACAAAATACATGAATTTTAATTTCAATGTTATTAGATATATAAGATGAACTAATTAAAATTGAAATGACCTAATACACAATGCAATAAATGAGGTACTTGGGTGTAACAATAGAAAAGAAAAAAAATAAGGAAAAAAATTTATCTAATTTGCTTATGGTCAATTAGATGGATGTAAGATGGGTTATATAAAAGCAAACTATCAAATCCTAGATTAAGATTGTTTAGAGACCTACTTAAAAGATGAAAAGCTCTTGTGAGTTGTGACACAAAATGAAATATTAGAGGTAAAACGTATTTGGAGAATGGAGAAAAATTAAAATACTTAAATTGAAGTAATAAAAAGCATGGTAATTTGTGAAATTTATAAATTATGATATTTAATGAAATAAAGATGAAAAAGAAAATTTAAATTTAAAGTGTAATAAAATAATACGATAAATTGTGAAATGTTAGAATTATGATATTAATTAGATAAAAGATTAAGGGTAGCGATCCTCTCATGGGCATTTTATATAACGAAACAGAAGATTTAAGGTATTGTTCATTTTACCCTTCAACTGCCGTATGAAAGCATTTTAAAAAAAATCAGTAATCCGGTCAATGAACTGATTTCAGTGATCTAATTTGCTGTTTTATATGAAAAAATAGTCTCACATAAATTAAATTTCAATGATTCGGTCAGTGAGCCGATTTATTTCGCAGTGGAAGAGTCAGTGATCCAGAGAGCCGATTTGAAGGGTTCGACGAATCAATTCGAACGGAAAAATAGACAATACAGTAAAATCCGTATCGAATTACAAAACTCCCGTAGGAAGATTGCTACTCAAAATTAAATGCAAAATTTAATAGGTAAAAATTCGATGTTAGGTTATTAGATATAAAAATAAAATTATAATATTTTTTTTTATATTTTTTCATGACAAGCCATTTGGCAAATGCCGAGCCTCACATTACAATGATCGAGATAAGTAGCTTTCTCATCTCAGTCTCACGTTTCAACGATGTTTATCGGTTTATCCATCCACGTCTCCGTGACGCAGGAAAGAAAGGGATGGTGAACGACCCATTTACCCGATTACTCTAATTATGCACGACTCAACAAAATTGTTCATCAGCATATTTTTTTTTTAGATCAAAGTGTTTAGATCTTTTAAATTATTCTACTAATTCTTTTTTTGAATTTACTTGTTGCAAATTGCAGGATACTCAGCGTAAAATCTTTATGGATGAGCCATTGTCTCTAAGGCACACTAAAATTAGACTAGGGATTCGAATCCACAAGCTCACATTTCTTAAAGCGGGAAGTAACTAGTTAAATTACACTGAAGTATATGATAACATCTCTATCTAGTCACATTAGATTTGTGTGTACAATAACTCAATGGGGGAATGATTTGTTTAGGTAGAATAAAAATAAAACTCGCAATTCTCATTTTTTTTAAGTGAATTTCTAATAATCGCTCAAATTTCTTTTAATTGTTCATGACCATATTTGAATTAAAAAATTATAGAACTTTAGATTAAAAAAATTTGATCAATATTTTAGATTTCGACCAAAATTTATAAATGTGTTGAGTCTGAACTCCTGATTGGAAACCACAAGGTGTCATCATCATGCAGGCCTACATTTTCTAAATTTGACACCAACTCTAATGTGACTTAAGGAAGCTGTGACCTTTAGCCGCTTTTTTTTTTCCGAAATTAGATGGAGTTCAATGCCTCCATCAAACCAAGAAGCAAGCTTTAGACAAATAAGATCATTTTTCACTAAATCTTTTAATTATTTAACTTAAACAAAATTAAATTATGCAGTTAAAGAAAAACTTACTTTAATTTGATAAAATAATAAAATCTATTCTCTAGATGGAAATTTGGGGCAAAACTTCAGCCCATTTCGAACAAAAAATTTGATTAGCCAAATTTTGAAAATTTCACTATCATTAGCTCAGAATTTCTTCTCCTCTCCTTATTCATTTTAGAGAATTCAGTCCATTATCACATGTCAAATCACCCATTTTTAACATGCCCATTTCGGATGAATACCCCAAATTATTTTTCTCCTCTCTTTATTCAAAAATGTTAAAGTAACATAATTCTATTACTTCAGCAAAATAGTAAAAAATAATTTTTTATTCAACATATTATGTGGACGAGTATTCCCTCCTATATTAAAGATCTAGTTGTACGATATTTGAAAAATTAAATTGAAGATGAAAAAAACTTTCTTATCCATTAGATTTAAAGTTATCAGGTGGTATGAATATTAATTAAATTATATTAGATGAAATGACTAACAATTACTTTTGATCTTAATTTTTTATTTTGTCATACTCTATAATTATGTTTTTAATGTGACAGGACCTTACATACTAGATGACAAAGAAGTGTTATCTGTTATTGTAATTAAGGTAATGGATTTATGTTACCTTAGCACAATTCCTCTTGATTCATTGCAAAAAATCTGACTCATTATTACATGTCAAATTACCATTTTTCACATACCTATTTCGAGTGAAATTAAATAAAAAAATGTTTTGACTGATTTTCGAGTTATTTTCACCAATATTTTTTAATTTAAAAAAGTTTAAAAGCATGTTATTCAATTTTAAAATTATTTTAAGTTATTTTCATTAATTTCTTCGAGTTCTGACTCTAAGATAATCTCAAATTTTAAGTTTTTTTGTGAAAATAATTTAATGAAATAATATCAACTGCTTATGGAATTCAATGGAGATGTGTTAATGTTATTTACATAGTTTGTAGGATATTTGTGCGATTTTTCAAAAAAAATCTGAAAATTTGATAGAAAAGCTCATAGTTCAAAGATAGTTCCCATTTTTTGAGTTTCTTGTAAAAAAAATGAATAATTTGTAAATGTTTCTCCAATTAAATGAGGAGCCCTAAATGTGATTCGTAGAGTTTTTAGGATCTTTGTGTAATTAAATATTCCGACATTTTCATAAAACTCAAAAAATTTTGCAATAAAAAATTTATGAATTATAATAGAAGATAAATATTACTAGGGGATACTTGAGAATATGAAGCATGTCTTTTCCTTTTTTATAAGTTCTTTAGACATTTTACAAAGTTTTAGGACATTTTTCAAATTTTTAGGCAATATCGAAATTTTGACTTTCAAAGGTCTAAAGTTTCATAAAAATTACCATTATTTTTTTTTAAAAAAAAATCATCTTAGATTTTCCATTTTTCCTATTTTTTATTATTTTTTGTATTTTTTCCAAAAAAAAAAAGGAAAGAGATTTATCGCCAATACATATCAGGGGTCCAATTTTTGGACCCGTGAGATTATTTAGCCTAAAATTTCATATGGTAATGTGAAAAGTATATTTAAACTATTCTATCTTTTCTTTTAGATATTACAATAATTTTCTATTTTTTCTAAATATTTTAACAAATACCAAATATTTTGAGAAAAATTATAGGGTTATGTTTTAAACCATTTATATTATTTTTCTACTTTATTTCCTGCTTTTAGATTTATTTTAATTTAAAATGGTTTTTACAAATATCAAAAGATATAGCCATTATATCTGTAATGACTCGGATTTTTCGTAATTTATTTTAAGTCAAATAACTAAAATATTAATTAGCCAAAAATAAAATTTAAATCATAAATGAATTATGAGATTAATTATACTCAAATTTAGTTCCCCGAATTAGTTCATTGATAAACCTAACGATTAGGTTAGTAATTTTAATTAAAATTCTGAATTTCCACTCGATGCCCCTAAACAGCTAATTAACTTAGAGGCTCGGCATTTAGACACTCCCAAAATCAGTCAGCAGACACCGCATTTCAAATTTGAAGTGAAAATTACGATTCTGCCCTTCCAGGTGGAATCGACCGAACTAACAGGCAACGCATTTTCTCCTTGATCGATCGATCTGAGGCGTGTAGAATCGTGTGATTATCCCATGATTTCTCCTCTTGAGTAAATCGTGCGATTGATCCCAGTTTATTAAAGGACTAATGTGTAGAATCGTGTGATCCATGGGATCGTGCGATTGATCGTGCCAAGGCTCACCCGCTTCAACCGTTGAGAATGACTTCATCTATCCGGCACAAGAGAAGAAAAAGAGCAAGACATAGAGAAGAAGAGGACGAAACGCACCGAAACGCCACGACAGAGCTGAGCATAGACGAGATTTCACCGCCACCTTCCTCTTCTAGTCCCGAAACTCTAGAATCGTTGATAAAAGCAGAGGGTTGTGTGATCAACGGCTGGATTCGGACCGAGGAACGGGAGATCTGCGAGGCTGGAGATCGCACCACTGCTAATAATCATCATCGCGGGAAGATTAGGCCTTCAATGGTTCTGATGCAGCTGATTTCCTATGGTTCGATTTCTGTGAGAGAGCATGGAATCAATGCCAGAGGGGGCAGAAGTGTGTGAGTTGCATCGGCAAACAAATTCAAGAATCGAAGTGGGTGAGCCTTGGCACGATTAATCGCACGATTCTACATGCCTCAGATCGATCGAAGCGAAAATGTGTTGCTTGTTCGTTCGGTCGATTCCACATGGAAGGACAGAATCGTAATTTTCACTTCAAATTTGAAATGCGGTGTCTGCTGGCAGATTTTGTAATACCCTGCCCCAGATTAGACATAGTTTAGGTTAATAATCTTGCTTAGACCTGTTACTCTCAAAGATTACGGTTAGGGCTTTGAGAAAAGCCCAGCTGTGGCCCAATCCGAGCTCGAAAGCTCAGTGATCCAGCTTGTCCAGCTGGAGGGGCGTTTTGGTAATTTACCACTTGTTGTTATTATTTTATAAATTATGTTATTATGTGATTATTATTGGATGATAATATTCTCCTTAATCAAGCATTTGTATTTCTAATTTTAAAATAATTTTATCTTCAGAAAATGGTATTTAAAACCACCCGTCAAAACCCCGAAAGGGAGTAAATATTATTTTAAATGAGTTTGGAAATGAAATAAATTTTGAAACTAGTATTTTATGTTAGACTATTTTAAGTATGGTCTAGTTATTCTTCGAACCCCAAAAAGAGGTTTCTAAATTGTTTTATTTAACATTTATTTAATTAAGTAAATAGTGTTTAAATTATAGTTTTTATTTAAATCAATGGTTTTTAAAGAGAGTTAAATCTCAAAATTTTTATGGTTATTAAAGTTTTTAAAACCCAACTTATCTGTAAGGTTGGATTAAGTTCTTGAGCTCTCAAAATCTTATGTTTAGTTAAAAATCGGGTTTTATCAAATTAGGGGACTTATTTGCAAAACTGAAAATCCTAGAGGGCTGATCTGCAACCAACCCAAACTTATGGGTACTGTAGCAGACGTAAGCTGCACCTGCATGCAGCTGCATGCAGTGGCTCGACAGCCCTTCTTCCGGCCAAATTTTATATAAATTTGGTCCTCAGACAACTTTCAAACTCCCACTAAATTCTCTTAGATTTCTATCTCCCTCCCAGCTGCTCTCTGGTTTTCTCAGCTCTTCCTCTCGGCCTCTGTTTCTTGTCACCTGTAGCCTTAGAAGGGAAGCTTTTAAAAAAAAATCAGATTTTCAACCCAGAAACTCCAGTGAAGGTAACCACTGTGTTCCTCTTTCAATTCCAGTAGGTTTAGAATCAAGAAAACCTGATTTTGACCATGATTTGAGCAAGAAAAATCATTTCAAAGTTTAAGGAAAAACCACGTTTTCAGTATATCAGTAAGGTTTCAGTGTTAAAATCGGATGGCCTGCCGACCTTCAAAACTCCAAACCTTTCCCTATGGAAAGAGGACTCCTAGAGGAGTCCATCTGACCGGCTAGGTGTGGAAATCGAATATGGGAAATCCACTGTTTCTGGATTCTTATTTCACAGTGTGTCTGCTGACTCTCGGACAATCCAAGAGTCAATCCACAGACAGTCCGAGATCTCCGGACGGTCTGAGATCTTCGGACGGTCCGAGAGCACCCCTCGGACGTTCCGAGCTTCACCCGAAGCCCAGAAGCGCCCGATGCTAGTTTGACTCAAACGGACGATCCGAGCAGAGCTCAGAAGGACTAAACCCCATTCGGACGATCCGAGCCTCACTTCGGATGTTCCGAAGTGCACAGACCCACCGAGACCTATTTTTCTCTGTTTTTCGGTTCGGATGGACTTCGGATGATCCGAGACCCGATCTTCGGACGATCCGAAGTCAGACCCAAGATCCGAGGTCAGTGACTAGTTTAGGTGTGGCTCGGATGATCCGAAGCTATAGGAGTTGGTTCCGAGGCACGTTCTGAGGGACCCAGTTTTGAAGTGTAAAATCTTATTTGATTGTATTGATTGCATGTGATGTTAGTACCCTTGTTAATCTAAAAAATGTACTAACCCTTTTCTCTTATTACTATAGTGTATATATTATTGTATTCACTTCCAGGCCGACTCTATTGGTCGGGCACTGAGTGATCTCACTTTCAGGCCGACGTTATATTTGTCAGACACTGAGTGACCTTAAGGCCTTATTCAAAATGTCAGATCTGATCCTATCCAGAAGACAACCGAAAAGTGACCTGAGAATTTAGACTTAACTCAATAAGTCAATCTAATCAATACCCAGAAGACAATATAAGTTTTGAACTGAGCACCTTTTTATTTACTATACTATGGATTATTGTAACTTAAAATGGTTAGAAACCAAGTAGGAGACTCAACTCCATGTACCTTGGATATTTTTTGGAAAACGTGGGATTTCGAAACACTACTTGTGTGTATGTATTTGATGCTATGTATATTAATTGTGCACTTTTCTGTTTGTTTGAACAGAGACCGCGAAACAACACATATGCGGTGAGGGAACTTGACTTTGCAGTAGATGTAAACAGGTTTTGTTACTTGAGATGGATTTTGGAACAATGAGTGGTTTCAAGTTGATGAACCCACTCATGTGCCTAGACATGATGTACTATGGTAAGAGTGTTTATGATGATGGTGAATATTATGATGTTGATCATATGAGATATGATATTGCTTCCACGTACCTTTTACTATTTAACCATCGCCGAGCTGAGGTGTCGGTTACGTTTACTGGACGAGGTGGGTCGACAGTGACTGGAAAGGTGTGTCAGTACCGGTTTGAAGTGCATACCGGAGATGTACTTATAAAGATGTATTTTGACAATGTCGGGACTTAATACTATTGGTGTCAGGATAATATCTAGGGGTTGCGGTGGATGACAGCAGTATTGGAAAAGAAATGATGAATTATGGGACTGATGATGATATTATGCTTATTTGTTATCAAGCATGAGATGTTATTACAACTATTGATTATTTGCTAACCTGTTGTTTACTTAACTGCACTGTTATATTTTCTTTACTGGGCTAGTTAACTCACCCCACTCACCTTTCAGGAGATGAACCCAATGAGGAGAACCCTCTATTTCAAGCTTAGGGTGGATAAGCTGCGGCGTTGTTTTGGGATTCCCACTAAGGGGAATACCCTCATCTTTGTTTTTTGGTTCTTGGAACCATTTTCTTTTGTAAAGTACCGGGTGTGGTACTTATTTTGTATCAATGTGATGTATTGAAAACTAATATGCTTATTTAGTTACTTTGATGTGATTTTGAAATAATAATTCAGTGTTGGAATCATGTGATCATGTGATACCCCAGCCCAAATTAGTGACTAATTTAGACATATTTTAATTAATTAAATATATTTTTAGCCATTAATTACAAGTTTTATTATGTTGATCATGAAGAATTTTGAATGGGCTTTTCAACGAGTCTGTGTTTGACTCGATCCGAGTTCGAAAACTCTTTCAAATTAAATTTTAAAAGTATAATAATAAGTTATGATTATTAATAACATTATTTTAGGGTTAAAACTTGGCTGCTTTGGAAACTCAGTTATTTCATTTCAACCTCAAATTGTAGATCTTACACTATTTTTAAAATCCGGACTTAACGAAATGCCAATCTTGACCTAATTCTACCTATTTTCACTACACTATTTTTAAAATCCAGACTTAACGGAATACCAATCTCGACCTAATTCTACCTATTTTCACTACCTAAAATTTTATAGGTGGCAAAACCCCACTTGGATAGGGAAGATAAAATCCTAAAAATATACGAAGAAAGTTAATGTTCAATAATTATTTTACGTCGAAAAATGTGAGTCGTTGAATACTCTGTCACTTAGATGGAGTGGTTTTTTACTCCAAAACACTTTAAAACTTTAGAATGTTTTTATCAGATTAATTTAATCTACCTAATTATAAAATTAAATTTTCTCCAGGAGATACTTTAAAATTAAGAAATTTTTCCAAATCGGTGTTTTTTGATTAAAACACTAAGTTGTTGACCTAAATTTTTATCCAAAATTTAATATTATGTTAATAATTTAATATTTGACCTAGTGGACTATTTAGATTAAATTACAGGGACATTGAGATACTCAGATTTAACAAAGGATATAAAATGAATTTTTAAAAAAGAAATAATAATAAAATAATATAAAATATGTTAACTGGATAAGCATCCAGGTAAACCTAAGTCTAGGCTATACTGTAGAGTGTAACGTGGGTGGCTTTCAGCCAACCCATTCTTTTATTTAAACACCTGATGGAGAGGAAGGAAGTAAAGGAAAAACAAAAAAAACAAAAACCCATTGTCGTTTCACTCTTTCTCCATCTCTCGCCCCTTGTTTCCTTCTTCCCCCACAGCGACCTTTCTCTCTCTTGCCTTTCTTCGTCAAACTCTCCCCTGTCCCTTTCTTTCATTTTCATTTTTTTTCTTTCTTTCCTTCGGTCGATGCAAGCAACGAAAGCAACCGTAACAGCCGAATTTGAAGGGTCATCGTATCAACGTCGGGTTTTCAAAACTTGGTAAAAAATCGACGGATGTCAGCGTGTGAGGTACCAAAATAGTTTTATTTTTAATTTTAATAATTTCAATAGCTTAGTATTAGATTTTAAAATTAAATTTTTCAAAATGAAGGGAGGGTAGGTTTTTCTCTCAAATTTTAAATTATACCTTTAAAATCATTTTATTTTAAGTTCAAAGTTTGTCTTTTAGCCTTTAATTAAAAGAGGGGAAAAGATTAACCCTATTTAACAATTGTGTGTTTATTTTTACGCATTGTATGTTTAAATTCAGTATTATAACCTCTGGGCCACACTATCATCCGTAATGGCGCTAGTCGCTTGGTGATACCATTTGAGGTGACGCTTAGTCACCCGATGGTTCATCAGTAGTGGCGTTTAGTCATTCGGTGATACCATTTGAGATGACGCTTAGTCACCCGGTGGTTCATCAGTAGTGATGCTTAAGTCGCTTGATGATACCATCTGAGGGGGCGCTTAGTCACCCGATGGTTTTGAAGTGGGGCACTGAGTACTTTTTATACTACTTGCATTGTAATCTCTGGGTCGAAAATCTCCACCTGTAGCGCAGCCGAAACGCCGCTCGGTGGCCATCTGAGACAGCCTTGGTCGCCCGGTGGTAAAACGATTTGGGCACTTAGCACTTTTATTTAATTTCTTATACTGTACCCTCTGGGCTCTGTCTCAATACTTTTCCCTGACCAGGAAAAAATACTAGACCGGGCACTGAGTACTTTATATTTTTATTTTGATGTAATGTTTTGGTTGGTTGACAACTAATTGTTGACTTAATGGAGTAGAAAGAATTAAGGGGACTCACTACATCTATCATACTTTCTTGGAAAATGCATGGGGGCTGGGAAGTAGTTTGTAAATACTTTATCGACTCGAAATTTATATTATTATTTTATCTTACAGATTGTGTGATAATCTCTGCGGATAGAGGTGAGGAGACTCGAGCCAACACTTGTATTGTATGGTATTTAAATCCACTAACACCAGACTGAAATGGGACCCATGGTCACTTAAAGATGGAAAAGGCTATATAGGTCTAGAATGCGAGACCTAACACCGCCTACATGTAAGAGATGTAAATGTTCTAACTGTATAGAACATAGGCGTAAATTCGTGTCGGGGAGAGGACTTGTAGCCTATAACGCAGTATGGACCCATAGAGTGTCTGGAAAATGTTGGGTAAAAACTGGGTGAAGGCATTCGTGTTATTAAATCCAGTTTTATATATTTGTATGACATTGATTATTTTATTGATTTCTTGTATTGGTAGTGGATACACCGAAGGGTAAGGCTGGAATTTGGTGATTCTCTCAGAATAAGTCCTTGTGTAAGGAGGGCAATGGAAATCATGCATTATCATGCATTTGTTATTTGCATATGAGAATCATGTTTATAAGTTAAATCTATGAAAGATAATAAATTTATCTGATATTGGCCATTGGGCTATAATTGCTGAGATTAGCCAAACACCGTTTGCGAACCGTTGGGTTGGACGTGTTAGTAGGCTGAGGTCGACCGCCATCAACCGCTGGTGTTGGATGGGCTAATAGACCTGGTCGTGGAGACCTTATGATGTTAGGCTGAACACCGTTTGCGAACCGTTAAGTTGGACGTGTTAGTAAGCCGTGGTCGACCGCCATCAACCGCTGGTGTTGGATGGGCTAGTAGACCGGATTACGGAGACCGTATGCACTTGCAAGTTGCTAAATGGGGGCTGACCCCGGTAAAAATTTATAAAAACACCTTAGAAAGTAAACCTAGGGTGAAAATGGGTCAAGTGGATTAATCGCATTGCATTCATAAAACATGTATTATTTATGGTATCATGTATTATGTTGGACGTTATGAGTCAAATAGATTAACTACATTTCATTCATGGAACATGCATTGTTATTAATTTCACGAATATTGTATGTTGATTTTTATGGTGAGTTCTCCCCACTGGGCTATTGCTCATGTCCCTTACGTTGCAGGATATGAACTAGAGGAAGGAGTGGAGGAACCCATGGTACCTCACTAAGAATCAAACTCGGATGTTTCCCGTAGTTTCCTGCTGAAGGAAACAAAATGAATCTATGAACTATTATATGTATTTTGATAATAAATATGCCTCTTGTGACATAAAAACCTATGTCTGTAAGTTTGGTATTTTCATGTAATATATTTGTGTGTTGGTGTGCTCAATATATTACTTCCATGTATTTGAGTGAAAATTGCTTGGATTATTTTGCTGAATATGTTTGGAAATACTTAAGACACGGATATTTCATATACTTCTTAAACTCCCATGGGTAGTATGTAAGAGAGTTAGTGACTTATTGGGTTAAGGTTTTTAAAAAAAAAATAGTCGCGTCTCGAGCCCACGTACGGGATTGGGTCGTGACAGATCATGCTTGAGTATTGTCTTAGCTGTCAAAAAAAAAATCAGTCGCGTTCCTGACCCACCCTTCGGGTCGGGGCGTGACAGATTTTGGGGGTGTCTAAATGCGGAGCCTAACTTAGATTGGTACTTTAATTTAAAATTGGGTAATGAGTAATAATAAAAATACCAATCCCCAATCGTCCAACCCCGGGGCAAAAGATCTTCTCTCTTTAAACGCCGGCAGCCATCTCCATTCATCGCATTGCTGCTCGATTTCTTGACACCCTCTCTTAGTAAGTAATTTTTCAACCCGCTACTCGATCTCTCTCATTTTCTCCCCCTCGGCCTCTGTTACCTCACTCCCTCTCCCCTATTGCCAACACCTCTAGCCTCACTTGCCTCTGCGCCCTTGCTGTTCCGAGCCACTCCAGCAGCCCGTGTGCGCTTTCAGTACTACCTGCAGCACTGTTTCAGCTTTGCTGGCTTGTAGCCGTTCGCCCGAACCGACTTCCGATCCGTCAACATTCTCTCTCCAAGCCAAGCCCTCGGATCTACTTGGAGACCCCAAGTCCTAGTTCTCTACAACGAACTCAGTATTGATTTCATCTCGACTTCGAGGTAGGAGGAATTAAATCACTAGAATGGTTTATAGGAATATGAATGTGGAATTAATTATTTCTTTGGAATGCGCACTCAATTACGTGCTGCGTTAACCATGTAAGGGAGCTTGAATGCGATTTTGAGTTAAAGATTAAATCGGTGTTGATATTGAACTCTAACCTAGTATGATGAGCTTATGTTTGATTGAATCTGCTTTGCAATACGCCTCTTATCTTTGATTGATACGAAGCAGTGATAATATCGGTTGATACGCCACCTAACATATATATATATATATATATATTTGTTTTTTAAACTTTTATATATCGGCCGATATTTTATATATATTGTCAATATCGGCTGATATTGGTGATTTTTGTTAAAAAAAATAGAGGAAAAAATTTATTGACTATCATAGATTTACTTGGTTGTATGTATTCATGTTGAAGACATGATGTAATCATATCTATGTTGAATGATGCATGTGATGATTGGATGTAAAATATGTATGTTTTGATCGGTATATTTGGTTGCCAACAATCCGAGGCGGCATCAGTGGTCCGGGATGGAAGTTCCCAAACACAGTGTTGGATGTACTGTGTAATGACTAGACCCATGATTTTGACGAGATTTGCTTGTCTTTGATTCGATAGAAGATTGTGTAGTAGAAGTGTAGATCAATGTACGGGCTCTCCAACGAGTCCAACTTTGCAAAAATGAGCATTTTGGTAATATGTTCTTATTTTAATATACATTTTTAGATATTATTCTCAGATTTATTTTCTAAAAATATTTTTACTAATTTAAGTTTTTCAAAAAAAATAATAAATATGTTGAGTTTTCTTTATCACACTCCAAAATTTCAAATTAATAGCCATTTCTATAGAATAAAAATCCTTCTGGCATAGTCTTTGATTAAATCTCTCTCCTGAAAAATTATAAAGGGATGAGCTTCATAAGCCTAGAAGATTATTAGCCCATTATATCTTAGACTAGTAGGGGATAATTTAAAATAATTTTTTTTACTAACACTTGTGTTTGTAATGAAGGTCATTCAACAAATTTTATTAAACACATAGTTTTTTAAGAGAGCTAAATTGTAAATCTTTTTTAGAGGAAATAAGAAGCATCTCAAAATATCGAAACTACTTGGGAATGAGAAATGAGACTCAACAAACATATTCTAATTGTTACTTATCTTGATAATGAAATTTCGAAGAGAATTTTTTTTACGAGGGCTAGACCGTAATAACTGGGTTTTTATTAAACACAAATAATAAATTAATTTTTTTTAAGATTATGAATTTACCATTTTGGAAAAAAAATGAATAAATAAAAAGCCTAAAGCTTGGCCTTTGGGAGCTGAGTGGGGGATTGAGTTAAAGTCCGAGTCATTCTAACTCGCCAAGAAACCTAGAATCTAATTACAAGTTGCAGGAGATGCACCCCCTCCAAAAAGCCTAAAGTTCTGCCTCATTTGCATGACAGAAGGAAAATGGGCTAGCATTTCCAGAACCGAACGCCCAATAAAAATTCAATTTGAGTCATCTTTCTCAAAAGGGATTCCAGCTAATGATCTTCTATGCTTCCTTAGGCAACCAACAACTATTAGTTCCCAATCACCAATGCTAAAAACAAAACTTCATGAGACATCCTCATCTCTCAAACATTCAAATAGATCATCAGAGGTAAATGCAGATGAACTCTGGTCATAGAAGGGCACAAGTATCAAACGGCAATGGAGAGGGACGGCCAGCTCGAGAGAGGAAGAGGAGAGATGGGAAAAACGAAGAGGGAGAAAGAAATCGTGAGAGTGGAAGGACGCGTGAGAAATCTCTGGCTGAGTGGTCAGAGCTTGATAGAGAAGAGGACATGCAGTCATGTAGATGTTGTCGTGGTGAGCGGGGGAAATCGAGAGGAGAGAGTCAGTGGCTGTTGTCGGGAAGAAACGAGAGAAAGAAGGATCGAGAGGAAATAAGCAACAATGGAGGGTTTCGAGAGAGGGGAAAAGAAGTGCCTGGAGTTCGGTTTAGTATATTTGTATTCATATGACTTTCTTTTTTATATATTTATTTATTTACTATTATCATTAGTTCTATCTCTATTTTTTAAAATGGTAAATTCATAAATTTTAAAAAAAAATTATATATGAGAAATCTAATGTAAAATCTCATAGATGATATTCACTGTTCTTAGAGTAAATTTAATTAAAACCAGTTATTATAATTTATCTCTTTAAAAAATTTCACAACTTTCTATTCCAAATGTACCGATCAGTATTACATCTACCTTTTAGCTTTTTTTTAAGATTAAGGTTAAATTCTCAATAACGACAAGAATGTCCAAAGTTGTATCTCCTACGGCTTTGATAAATGGAATAAAATCACTTACCTCCATCATCAATTGAGAAACAAAATAGAAACCACTTCTTTCGTTCTATAACCTTTGTATGAAAGGCGCTGATAAGTAGCTCTTCACTCCTTTCTTTAACACTTCCATTGTTCTCAAATCCTTTTACAATACCTAGGGTGCTCATTATCAACACTAATTTTTATCGTCACTTCACCTCGGGGGTCTGAATATCTGACCAATATAAATTATATCGGCATATATGATACGGTTTCACCATTTTTATTAAAAGAAGAAAGCAGAGAAAAAAATATCGACTGATACTGAATTTTAAACCCCTGCTTCACCTATCCATTTTAATATATAGGTCTCCATCATTGTCACTTGATAGGCATCTTTCGTCATTTCCCAATATTCAACTTTAAATAGCATTGTTAGTCTAATTTCCTTTCTGAGAAATACCTTTTTGTCATTTAGCACATTTCTATCAGGTAAAACTTCATTAACTTACCCACACACTCTACATCTATCTTGGAATTTCTACTAAGCCCACTGTGGCTTTCATCACTTCTTTATACTCAAAATCTTTCATATGGACAATATCATTGGGGTTCTAGCAATTCACATAGATCTTCCTTGTTCTAAACCTTGGTTCAAAGTACTAATTTAGATTTCAAGTCACATAAATCTCCTGTTTCTAGCTTGCCCATCTTAGAAATGATTTTTTTTTTCTAGTGTAATTAATTCAACATTCTCCTCAAAGATTGAGCTTCAAAGGCTCATTAATGTTTTAAATGATACTTTGGATGGCTAAATTAAGCTAGTCTCCTTCTTCCATTCTTTTTATAATAACTGAGTAGATACATACTTTTGAGCAGCCCACGGGCGACGGGATCATAACAGTTTCCCCTCTTCTCCCTCTCTCCCTCTCTTCCCTACATATTGGGAACCATCTCTCCCAATTGGAGGCGTTCCCTCTCTATCTCTCCCATTTTTTATTTTCTTTCTCAAATGCCCGTCCTTTTACTATGAAACTCTTAGTGATTTCACCCCTCTAGTTCCAAATTTAGAGAAGAAATTACGTCTTGCAAGAAACTGAGTCAGACCCGGCCCAAATTGCAATTGACTCACTTTCTATGGATTCAAAAGGCAGATAGCAAATTAGGCATCGACTCGGTCCCTGATTCTACTCGAAAGGTTAAACCCAATCTCGATTTGTCAGGTAAGGGGATTTAATTTATTATTATTATTATTATTATATTTTGAAATTAATTGGGTTCATGTTTAATCTGTATGCATTTCTAATTCTATAGTTCGATTCGTATAATTTTAAATATATTGAAGAGTATAGGGAACTTTATCAGTTATTATGATTTAATTATCTAATTTAAGCTATATTATTTTTATCAAAATTCTGATCATTGATTTATGATTTTTTATTTTATCATAATTAGTAGCTGTTGATAGCAAATAAGAAAGTTTTGAAAGTATTTCTTATATACGTTTGATGGTTATTTCCAGGAATTTAGAAAGTGATTTGGGTACATGAGAATTATACTTCATTGCTATCGGGTTTGATGGTTTTTAATACAAAAGTTTTACATTGAGGATGTGATTTTGAATATGAAAATTTAACTTAATGATATAAGCAAGAAGGGGTGAAGACTTTAGATGAAAGACTCTAAACTCGAGCGAGTGGTACCAATTTCCACCGAGCTACTAACCCAAAAGGTAGCTCTCTACAGCCCTAAAATCAGGGACAGTGTGTGCCTCCATAGCCCTAAAATCTGGAATCTATTTTTAAGATGATTTGACGGAAGCATTGGTTTTGTGGAATACATTCAATTTGATAGAAATATTTATTTTATAAAATACATTTGATTTGATGGAAATACTTGAATAATCAACTATAGTGGATTTGGCAATAATATCCGGTCTTAATTTCTTATTTATTTTATTTTTCACTAATTGATTTTATTGCACTTGTTGTTTTTCTTTGAAACCAAGGTGGGACGAGTATAAGTCGGCAGAAGCGGTGACCGTGCCTTGTTTTGGGTTGGGCTTCTAAAAGATAAGGTTTGGGTTCATGAAAATTATTGAAATCAATGGAAATGTAAAAAGAAGATTGTTTGGGTGCAACTCTTCTTGAAAATGGAAGAAGAGGGCTTGTTCTCCATCTATAGATTTTTTTTAGACATTTACTATCGAGGTGAAAAATACAATAAAACTTCTACAATGTAATATGGTTGGGATCATGGTACAATATTAAATTAGAGAGGTTATTTAATTAGAGGGTCCAAATTCTTTACGTTAAAATCGTTTTATCTTTTCTCTTTTTGTCCCATCGACAATTGCTGTCTGAAAGTCAGACTGTAGCCCATCGCCGCCATTGCATCCTCTTCATCTACAACCCCCAAGACCAGTAAGAAACCCTACCACTTCGGCTAGATCTGGAAACAAATCATTCTAAGATTATTTTTCAGAGTGTTTGTGAGGATCTTAGTCATTTTTATAATAATTATGTATTTTAAATGTATAGAATATTACTTTTCAAAATGGTTGGGACGATTCATTTTTTATTCTAAATGTATTGAGTATTGAGTTAGAGAGATTTATTACATTTTGTATAGGTCCGAGGTCGGGACCGGTTTTCAGTATTATTTTAGATAGGTTATAACTTTATAAAGTAATACATTATAGAGACTTTATTGTAGAGAAAACCCTTCTGTCTCTCTATTTCATTGGAGATATATGTTTCGAATCATTTTATTTAAATTGACTTGCTAATCGAAAAAATTCATCTATATCTATAGAATAAAGAAAGACAAAGAAAGACTTTTATCAATCTTTACTTCACGCGTCACATATTATGAATTATCTTTTTTTATAATTGGAAGAGATGGCTGAGTGGATTAAAGCGATGGATTGCTAATCCGTTGTACGAGTTATTCGTACTGAGGGTTCGAATCCCTCTCTCTCCGTTCCCTCTGATCATTTGAGATTTCTCTTTCGAATTTAAAAAAATCTCGATTTATTTTGATCTTATCATAGTTAAATGGATGGAATAAAGAAAATTCTAATCCAATTCAGAAATCAAGCAGGAAAAATGAAAAACTTCTGATTTTTTTATTCCTCATGCTGAGGGTTAGTAGAGGCACAACCAAGGTTGAATGAAGCTTTTCAATTTCTTTCAATTGTTTGCTTTCCCAAGTTGAAAATGAATTGGTCTAGATTATTAATGAGAGACAAAGGTGGTGAATCAGGTTTTTACGAGGTTCGTTATCTCTCATGAGCCGGGCTCAATATTGTCAGCTGAAATGTGTAGAGACTTAAATGAATAAGAGGACCTTGTAAAAATTCTACTATCCAAACGTTCTAAGATTGAAAAATTGGCCATAAAATATAAATGGACTAAATTAGTTTTGTTTTTAAATTTAAAATTATCAAGCTCAAATGATTAATGAAGAATCATAATCTGTAAAAAAGAGTGTAAAATTTAATCCATCTTTTGTACATGGTGGCACTCATCACACTAGAAAGTGTATGCCACATTTAAGGACGCCCATTCTAACACGGATAAAATTTGTTAAGAGACACGAGATATAGTGAAATTTCTATTTTACTTATATTGGTGTATCGCTCATCAAGTACCGGTAAGGGCAAAATGAGAATTTCATTCCATCCTATGTCTCTTAACAGGTTTTGTCTGTATTACTATAGCTGCTTGCGTGTAATATTAATCAAAGTCTCTAGAAAGAAAAGGGGCTTGAGTGGTATTTTTTAAATTTAACTAAAGTTAAAATGACGCAAAATATGAATATGGTAAGCACTTTGCATAGAAAGATCTCTATAGGCTTAGTAGAGAGATTTATACTTTAAAATATGACCTATTTAAAATTATTTATAAATTTAAAGAAAGTCGTTATATTAAACAAAAAAGTCTAGTCAAAGTTTTATCCTAATGATTAATTCTTATAAAATTAGATTTAAATCATATTTTAATATTTTTAAGAAATACAACTCAACTACCTAAATAATTTTTGAAAAACAAATTTTCAGATTAAGTAGACTGAAAATTTAATTTTCTGCAATACAAGGAAATATATTCACTACATTTTTATGGCTTTAGCAAACTTAAGGATGAATAAGGATATTAAAAAATCCGAAAGTCCAAAATATCTGATAAGAAATGAATGGGTTTGGATGCGAATCTTACATTCATTTAAAATTTGAATTTGAATACAATCATAATTTAATATTCATTATATTTGGATGAAGATATGGATCTAACAATATCTGAATCCACTTGCTAACCTGAATGGCAAATGATGTAAATAATATACTTATATATATGCATATTATGTATTAATTTATATGAAGGAAAAATCTTAAAATTTACCTTAATATCTCTTTACCTAGTTACTCATAAAATTTGGAATTAAGAGATAGTATTACACATATGAGATAGATTCCACCATTTGAATTATAAAATTTTATTATTTATTTTACTATTTTTTTCTTCTTTTTACATATCTTTCTTTCTTTTAAATACTAAAGTAATTTTCCAAAATTATTTTTAATGATTTCTTTTAATTTTCATTAATTATATATATTTTAGGATTTGAAAATTTTAGTACTAAAGTTTAACAATTTAATTAATTTTATTTTTGTATTATGAAGTTTTTTAACTATATAAATATTGAAATTTAAATTCGAGCCATACAATATAAAACAGATGCAAATATATATAAAAATTTAATTTGACCTGAGTACAAATTCCAACTGAGAATATTAAGCGGATGTATTGCCTATTTTCGAATCCGACCCATTTACATTTCTGCCCAAACGACCACTAAAGAGATGTACGGAGGGAGATAGAGAAAGAAGGGAGAAATCTTGCAGCAGAGAGTTGAGAGATGGCAGCAGCAACAGCAGGTGGAGGAGCGAGCAGGCAATTTAAGCTTGGAAAAGAAAGCGAGCTGAGAATAGAAGTGGGCACGGAAACATCTATACGTCTCCGTCTCATTTCTGGCAGTGGTGAGGTCTTCGGCACTGAACTCCCTCCTCAGAACTGGCTCACTTTCCCCCCTCGACACAAATTCGCTGTAACTCTCTCTCTCTGCCTTCCGTTTCATTTTTGTATTCGGGACTAAAGAGGCCATCAAGTATCCAACACTATAATCAACGGAAATGGGTTGGTTCCATCCAAATTCTATTTTGGGGTCCTTCTGTTTTCTGTTTCTTCGATTAAATGAAAAATGCGATGGGTTAAAAGGGGGTGACAGAGAACATGATTATCGATGGGCTTGAGCATTAAAGTTTAAAGCAGAAACCCAAATCTCAGATAATTAGGATAAATGGTTTTGTCGATGATGATGAAAAACTATGATGGTTATGCAAATGAGATTTGAAATAAAAAACGGAAGAGAGAATTCGTTGAAGACGAAGGTCTCAATTGGTTTTATGGCTGTGGGTTTGTTTGGATGCATGAAAAGGAAGCATTTTTTCTGGAAAACATTAACTCTTAAATAAAAACAGAATTTGGTTTAACTGATTTTGAGTTCTAAACAAATGGTTATTTTCCAGGAGATTACTTTCCTTTGCCACACATCCAAGGCCTGTTTGGTAGCACTTTTTTTTTTTTTTGAATGGTTTTATAGCACGTAATTCCTTAGTGAAATTAGAATGCCATGGAATTTTAGGCTACAAACAGTTATAAAAGATCATAGGACCCCACAGAATCCTAGTTCCTTCATGCACAATGTATAGTCTGGGCACATGAAAACATAAGTACCTTCCTGGAAGATAACCATCTTTTACCAAAACGGTAAAAAATGAAAGAAGTGTATAGAATTTCAGTTCCACTAAGATGGAATTTTTATAGCAGGTTGACCCTGGCTATCTAATCTAAAGGCCTTTATAATTCATCAATGGCTCTTTTTATTAGTCGCAAAAATACAAGGAAATTACATTGGTCTATTAAGTACAGGTAGTAAAACACTAGGGTCCTGTTTAGTTTTTATCAAGTGGGTGAATGACATGGATTGAGACAAAATTGATAGACAAGAAGGATAGGATAGCTTCGTAGATGTTCTTGGAAGAGAATAGGGGAAACTATAGTCATGTGTTCTATCTCCATAGAAAATCCTGGAAACTGTAAGTGAAATGGGCAGAGAGTTGTGGGGACTTAAAATGCCATATTCCATAAATCTAAGGAAAAATATCTTGATTAGAGTACACTCCTCTCACTAATGCATATGATAGTCCAGCCAAACCACTCACCTAACAAGAAACTCTCTTGAAAGAACACTATATTCACTATATTTTTTTTCCAAAGAAAAAACTTTGCAGGGGTTGTTTTCTGTCTCAAACTTCGGTTTTCAGCAGAAAGGTTTTAGTGGAGATGATGAAGATTAGATTCAAGAGCCAGTGTTTGTTTTGTTCATCAATTTTAACCTGCTAGATTGGATACCTTAAGAAGGAAGGGCCGTGTGAGCTTTCTCGTTATCATCCTATCAACTTAGTGGGGTGTGTGTACAAGGTTATGATTCTCCCAACCATTATTGGAGAAACTCAGGGTGCTTTCATTAGTGAAAGGCAGATTCTTGATGGAATTTTTGTAGCTAATGAGCTTATACACTCTAAGAATAGACGTAAAGAGGAGGGAGTCTTGTTGAAGATAGACATAGAGAAGGTCTATGATCATGTTGAATGGACATATATTGATTTGCTCCAAAAAATGGGTTTCGGCATTAAATGGAGGTGGAACAGGGCTTGTTTGTAGGATGCATCATTACAATCCTTTACAATGGTTGACCGTGTCCAGCTTCAATGCTACAAGAGGGTTGCGGCAAGGGGACCCTTTATCTCCGTTCCTTTTCATCTTGGTTGCTGAGTGATTCAACAAGTTTATAATGAAAGCTAGAGACATTAATCTAATAAGGGCTCTGAGGTAGGCATGGATGGATTGGTGGCGTCACATTTGTAGTTTGCAAATGATAATCTTGTGTTGTAGAGCTGATGATGGAGAGATACATACAGTTAAGAGTCCTAACGTTATTTGAACTCTTTGTATTGAAGATGATATTGGGTAAGAGCTCCATGATCGGAATTAACTTGAGTGAGGAAAGAGTCTCTAACTTGGCTTCAGTCATGGGTTGCATAGTGGGTAAATTCCTTTTTAAGTATTTGGCCTACCCATTGATGTGAACTCAAGGGTCAAGAGCTTTATGAGACCTAGTGGTGGAGAACTTTGATCGGAGGCTATCAATGTGGACAAGAAATTATTTTCTCTGGGGTGACCAAGAGGGTAAGAGGAAAGACCATCTCATCAGATGGGAGCATGTCTGCCTTCCTGTTGTAGCCAAGGGACTCGGGGTCCGCTCTATTAAGGAGGTTAATACTGTTCTTATTTCCAAGTGGCTATGGAGGTTAGATAATGAGGGTGATTCATTAGGGAAATTCATTTTCGCCTTATGCCTCTCCTGCCAGAGTACAAAACCGATAGAGGGAGGACTGTAAACCCTTAGCATTTCCCTTTCCTCACCTCTATTTCACCAGGCCCAAATCTGCCCTCAAATTGAGCCAACGCCTTCTTCTCCTTGTTTCTGCTGTGCCGGCCTTTTGCCTGTGGCTCCAGCTCCGAACGTCTTGCAGCCAGCCGAGCCTTTGCCTCTCACCCCATTCCAAATCTAGCCACCCCTTCCTTTTGTAACAGTCATCTTCAGATCAACGCCTCTGATTTCATGATCAAGGCCCTTGACTCCATCATCAACCTTCTCCACGACGAACCCAAGCTCTCCTCTATTGTCACCTATGTGGGTGACATCCCCTGCCTCATCCGCCTCCTCTACTGTGACTCATCTGCCATTCTCGAGCAGGCTATTCTTGCTGTCTCCATCTTTGCCTTCGCCTCAGTTTCCTCCCAGAGGGCCATCTTCGTGGAGGGTGGTCTTAGTCCCCTCCTGTGCCTGCTAAACGTTGCATCCACTCCCGTCATGGAGTGTGCCACTGCCGCCATTGTGTCCATTACTACCTTCACCGAAAATGCCTTCTCGACCTTTGGGGCACCCCTGTCCTGATCACGGTGTGCCGCTCTGGCTCCCTGGCCATACGGGCCCACGCATCGGGTGCTTTGACTATCATGGTGACTGTGGTGGTCATCAAACCTTCCTTGGTGGAGGAAACAACCATCTCTGTTTTGGTCGATCCTTTATGTGTTGTGATCGTCTGGGATTGTGGGGTGCAGACGCTCCTCCAGTTGCTCCAGGATCCTCCCAACCTAGAGTCTATTGACCACACGTGCTATCTTCGCTCTGCCCGCCTCTTCCCCCACTGCCTGGGCGTCCCTCCCGTTCCTGCTACTCCCCATCTCTCCTGTCACCGGCCAACCTACATGCTACAATCATCGGCATAACTGGGACTTACTGCTCGTGTCAATCTTCGTGTGGCTCCTCGACATGTGCGGCTCCCTGCTCCCTCCACATGATTGGCGTACCTCTTTTGAGAGTCTTCCTCCCTCTTCCTATGTGCGCCCTTCACGTGATAGGCGTTCAAGTTTCGAGTGTCCTGCTCCCTCTCCTGGGCTCTGCCTATGCCTTGCTCATTTGGGCCCATTCCAGACCCAAATTTTGTTGGCCCAGATCCACCAGATGCCAGCATTTTTTTTACTTTTTTTTTTTTACTTTATTTTCCTGATATGAGCCATGTCTGGTGTTTTGGATTGTAGGCTTTCATGTTGTTTTTTCCCTGTACTTGCACATTTGGTGCTTTCTTTTTATTAATATGATAACCATTTAAAAAAAAATTGAGCATGATTCACTTTGGAAGGCTATCCTTATCTATAAATACCGGTTGGGAACCTTTGGCTGGTATGTCAATCTTGCCCCTCGTAGAGCTTCAGGCATGTGGAGAGCTATTGGAGTCTGTGTTGACAAATTTAAAGAAGGGGTTAGGTTGAGGTGGGGCGTGGTAACTGAATTAAGTTTTGGATTGAACTTTGGTTTGACAGTTTCATGTTGGCTTCTCGATTTCCATCACTTCACTATTTATCTCAATTGCCGTCAAAGGTCATTTCAAATTTCTACTGTATTTGCAATGCTCAGGTTTATCTTTTCCTTCGGTGTAATCTTTCAGATTCAGAAACAGATGAGTTTTTAAAGCTCCTCCAAATCATTAGCTCTTACCTGATCCGTCCTTCTAAGGAGGACTACCTTGTGTGGTGGCCCGAGTCGGCTGGATGCTTCTCCGTTAAGTCTTTTTATGCTTGGTATAACCAGGTGACTACTACTGCCATTGTTAACCTGAACATTTGGGCCTCCAACGCTCTGCCTCGAGCCATTAGTTTCCTCCGGACTGTTGGCTTGGGAAAAATTCAGGCTTAGAACAACTTGTGCAAAAGAGGAAGAATCATGGTAGTGTTTGTCCTCTATGCCTACAAGTTGCGGAAGAGGCGATTCACTTCCTTATTCATTGTCCTTTCTCCTTTGGAATTCAGTGTCGGACCAGTTCGGTGTTCTTTGGGTTATGCTTTCATCTGCGGTTGAGTTATCTAATGCTTGGGATATTGCTTTGATCTCTCCAAAGTGCTCATTGTTTTGGCGATTGGCTCTTTTTGCAACCGTATGGAGCTTGTGGTGGGAATGCAATATTAGGGTATTTAAGGACTCTGTCGAGCTGAGCCAGTCAGTTTCTAGAAGTGTATTTGCCAAGTGCGCCTCGTGGGCATGGCGTCTTCCTTTGAGGAATTCAAGAACATTTCCATGACGACATTTTACGTGCTGGAAAGAATGCGTTGATCTTCCATAATGTCCTCTATTTGTGTTGATCTTCCATAGTGTCCTTTATTAGTGTTGTATCCAGTTTCTGGGCTTCTCATGTGAGTGTTGGGGAGTTTGTATTTTAGGTTTTTATTTTGTTCTTGTCTTGTATTTTCACCTTTGGTGCCTCTTTTTCTTTTAATATATTAACCATTTAAAAAAAATAAAAATTGGAGGCTTTACTCTAATCAAAGCCACATTGTCTAACCTTCCTTTGTACTACATCTCATTATTCAGAATGCTTGCTTTGGTAGCTAAGAAACTTGGGAAGATTGAAATAGATTTCTTGTGGGAATGAAATAGTGGCAAGAAGAAGGTGCACTTGGTTAATTAGGATGATGTTACAGGACTTAAAACACAAGGTAGACTAGCTATCATGAAGCTCTAAGATAGGGATGACACTATTCTATATATTTGGCCATAGAGATATGGAAGGGAATTCAATGCCTTGTGGAGGAAGGTTTTATGTTCCCTCTATGGGGAGAGTCTGAGGGAGAGGGAACCCCCCATGAATTGGGTCCCAACCCAATTTGAAACCATTGGATGTTACGAGGCCATGACTGTAAAGGGTTCTAAGATCAACGATGAACTTGGGCTCAATTTGGGGTGGATTTCAATCCAATAGTAAGATTAGCTAAAATTGGGTTGGGATCCAATTCATGGGAAGTTGATGGCTGTGTGTGTGGGGAGTGGGAAGGGGTGTAAATGGAACCTAGGTGCCCCCATTTGGGCAAAATAAGGGATGTCCTTGGGAGATAGAGTTTATATACATAGCTTGAATACAATTAGACTTCATTTGTTCTGATTCAAACTGAGAAATTGAGACTAAATGCATTAGAATTCAAATCTGAATTTTAAATTCAAACAAAAACTTATTAAGGGCAAGACACTAATTACACCTCATTTGGAATTCAAACTAAGAGTCTTTTAAGACCACTAATTGCAACACAAATTGAAATTTGAATTCATACTTTATTGCATGTTGAATTCAAACTTCACTAGATCAAATGTTTCTAATACTAGCTGCTATTATCAGTCCTTAGGTTGATGTGCAGGGCCTACACAGACTTAGGCCTCCTTTTATGGACTTTTAAGCCTATCATGTTTGGATAAAAAGACCTCAAGTTTCTGAATTTTTATTTATATCGACTATAAAAATGCCAAGATCTCAGTGTTTAATGATGATATTAGAAGATTATTAAATTAATGTTGTTTGTTCATCATTAAACATTTGCCAGTGGGTTCTACCTGCTTGCTGCGATTATTATGATATGAAATCACTGTTATATAAACAGGTTTTTACTTGGAATGGTGCTACTATTGAAGTAAATGGCACAAGTGAAGTAGAATATGTTGCTGATGAGGTGCAGTCCATGTTCTGGTCAATGCTGTTTGCTTTTTGGAGGTCTAATTTTTATTTTTGAATTTATCTGCACTCTAATTTTCAAGTCAAATGCTTTATTTAGACGCCAATGGTGAGTTATATAAATGTTCATGCTATATTGAATGCGCGGAGAGCTCGTGCCAAAGAATCCTCAGCTGATGGAATAGATTCTTCTCAGGTATGAGTGCCTAAATAAAGTAGTTTTTTTCTATCATTTATCATTTGGGAAAATATTTTCTATCACCTCATAAAATTTATGAATGTGTGGTGCTCTGTTTATAGACAATTGAATGCTTGGACTGAATTTTTTGTGCTGCTTTCTTGATAAGGGGAAGAAAAAAAAATCTGTTTGTCTTCATTTTTTTTTTTTGAGCGGTGGTGACACCATCACAATAGCCTTTTTTTTTTTTTGGGCAGTCATTTCTGTTTATCTTCATATATATACACTTTTTTTTTGAGTGGTAACAATGAGAAAATTTATTAAAGAAAAGAAAAATTCAATAGAAGAGAAAGAAAAGGTCTAAGACGCGTAGACCTTGCCAATACAAGAAAAAACTAGGATTGAGGTCTTGGGTTTAATCCCTGGTAACTACAATGAAGGGTCATTCTTCGTGAGATATATACAGAGTAAGGTCCCACCTTTTGAACCCAGCATGAATGTGTAGGGAGGCGTGCACATGCCCCGAAGGACTAGTCGGGCGAGAAATCTGGACACCTTCGGTCATAAAAAAAAATACAAGAAAAAACAAAGGGAAAAAACAGCATGAAAATATAAAAAACAAATTAGACAAAAGGTCCATCCTGTGCAATCCAGCCTTCCCTTGTTTTCTTAAATATGAAAGACGCCAAAAACAGGACCCTCTACTCTGTTCTTAGGCGAAGGTAGGTGGGCTTGGGGCGATACCACGGCAAAGTTGGAGCACAATCTCAGAACATGTGGCACGGGTTGAAGCCAAACTTTGAAGAAGACTCGGTGATGTGTCGCTTGTTGGAAACAAATCTGAAAGCAGCAAAGGGGGCAACAGTGGTTGTAGCACCCCCACCCAAAAGTCCCACATCGGTTGGGAGCTTGGGTGGTGGGGGCTTTATATGATGAGGCAAAGTCCCTCCCCATCACAAGGTCTTTTGGGGTGTCTCCTTGGGTGGGGCCTCCAATGCAAAGCCGTGCGGGCCCGGGTGCGGGACCCAAAGAGGACAATATTGTGATGGGTAGGGTAGGGTCGGGTTGTCACAAATGGTATCAGAGCACGGTTCAACACTCGGACTGTGTGGGCTCTACTTACGTGACGCTGCCTACCTGTGTGTGGACCCCTGTCAGTGTGACATAACAGAGCCGAGGACGGCTTTGGTCTTAAGGGGGGTAGATTGTAGCACCCCCACCCAAAAGTCCCACATCGGTTGAGAGCTTGGGTGGTGGGGGCTTTATATGAGGAGGTAAAGCCCCTCCCCATCACAAGGCCTTTTGGGGTGTCTCCTTGGGTGAGACCTCCAATGCAAAGCCGTGCGGGTCCGGGTGCGGGACCCAAAGCAGACAATATTGTGATGGGTAGGGTTGGGTCGTCACAGTGGTGACCAGAACCCAACATCAACCAGATGGAGAGGGAGGTGGGCTAGAGACGATGACACTAGAGGTGGTTTGAAGGCCAACGGACACAGATGCTCGCAGATTGATAAAAAAAAAAAAAAAACGTGGTGATGGACCTGAACTACTTGAAGCTACTCCAAACACGAAATATAGATAAGGGAGGAAGAGAAAAATCCGCTACGGAAAACCTCACAGATCTAATGTGTAGATACCGCCAGGTTCTGGTGATGAACAATAACACTGGTGAGAGGAATAGTAAAACAGACAATGAACAATATTCCCTAGAAACCACATATATCATTTCAGGTTGATACCATGTAGAAAATGATGTAAGAGAACAGGGTAGAATAAAAGGAAGAAGAGACAATAGTGGAGAGAATTTTATTCTCTGTATTGTGTTTTATGTGTCTATGAAGAAGAGTACATAGCTGTATAAATAGAATACATGGATCCAATCAAGGTGGCTAAAAAAGAAAGAATTAATTTACATCAATTACTAATCTAATTACAACTAGTGAAATAATCCTAGTCAATTTTCCTGAATTGTGTTCCACAACATGTATTTGTTCTCCACATTTGTGGGAAAGACAATAAGAAATTTTAAAGTGCAGGTATTCTTTTCCCCTAGGTATTCAGGCGCCCCCAAGGGTTCAAACCTTTATGTGATGTGCGGTGAAGAGGAAAATTCTAACAAGAGTGAATCTTAGGAGTAGAGGTCTGTTGAGAATCGAAGAAGACCTTGGTTGTCCTCTCTGTGGGTTAGGGGAAGAAACCATAGATCACCTTTTTGTCGCTTGTCCTTTTGCCAGGCACCTTTGGGGCAATTTTTGCAACTTAATGGGAATCTCTTGGGCTGACTCTTGGGCTGATGCAAACACCTGGATAGATGCTTTTGGGATCATGGTTTTTTCCTTACCCTAACTCTAGATGGAGGATGGCTTGGCTTACAATTCCGGCGACCATCTAATGGACTATTTGGAAAGAAAGAAATTCAAGAATCTTCGAAGGGAAGTCCACTGAGATGAGTGAACTGTTCCAAAAAGTCAAATGGAGACTTTGCGCTTGGCTCCTTCCAAATTAGGAGTTCAAGGACTTCAGGGCAATAGATCTTTTATCTTCGTAGGAGGGTCGCGTGAACGGTAGATATAGGAGACCCAAAGCTTTGGAGGAATGGTCCCCTCCGCAACAAGGAGTCATGAAATTCAATGTGGATGGGGCCGCTAAGGGAAAACCGGTGTTGGCTGGTATAGATGGTGTCCTTAGAGATCATAGGGGTCAAACATCCGTGGGTTTCATAGAATCGGTAGGGACTAGAGAATCTAATGAAGCTGAGTTTTTTAGTATTAGAAGAGCTTTGACTATATGGGTAGGTTAGTTGGTGGAAAATTAGTCATTGGAGATTCGGCAAATGCCATTAAACGGGCAAAAGGCTTGAAGCCCACCCCCCGGGTGGGGACTGATTACAATGGTTAGGGAGAGATCAAGGCACTTGTTACGGGACTTGCAGTATCCTTCGTTCGTGTAAGGCGTTCAACAAATGGGGTTGCGGACTACTTCGCCAAGAATGACGTGGTGGGAACTGTGTTTGGCGTCTTTCATATATGAAGATGGGAGTTCATTTGCTTGCACTGATTGGGCCTATTGTTTCATTTGGAGCTTTCATTGTTTTTCTTTTGTTGCTTTTTCGTTTTAGCTTGTTTCTCCTTTCGTGGTTGGGTCTACACCTTTTAGACCCCCCCTTTTCTTTCTTGTACTAAAAATCTTCTTTTTATTAATAATATCTTCTTTGTTACCGCTCAAAAAAAAAAAAGGTATTTGCCACAACTTCTTGTCCCTAAATGAAAAATAATTTAATAACATGCATTGACAATCACTATCCATTGAAAATTTTCTCTGTAGAACTCTCGTATTTCAAGAGTAGGATTTACTGCATGCATAAGTTTTTGTCTGAACAACTTTCTACATTTGTGACAACCTTTTGCATGTCTACTTGAGTTCATGATTTTCTTCTTTTAGCAACCTTAATGTTTTCTCATATGCATTTTCTTTCAATGCATTATGATATGTCATTTGCAAACTGATCCAAGTTCTAATACCACTAAATTGGAAATGGATATTGTCAATTGATTTTAATAAAGTAATTCTCTTCGAGTTATCTCATGTGTTCGATGAATATTGATTCTTTGGGATTAAATATTTGTAATTATTTCTTTTTTTTAATGTAGTAAAGTAACTCTCTCTCTCTCTCTCTCTCTCTCTCTCTCTCTCTCTCTCTCTCAACCAATTAACAGTCATTAGGAATCATCATCACCACCATTGTCTCTTATATCCATCTAGGTTTGAGTCATACTTACTCCATTTAATCATATCAATGACCATGCTCTCTGTCACCTCACAATTTGTCATGTCCTGTCTTACCACTTCAATGTGCATTTGATGCTGCTGCTGCTGATGATCATTTACGGTAATTTCTTGAGTATTTTTTTCGGTGTTTCTTCTTAATTAAATTGTGTGCGCACGAGCATGTACATGTGTTTGCATTCCTGCTTGTGTGATTGCATCTTATATTTTTGTGAAGCACATTATCAGAATGCATAATCTGCTTAGCCCTATTCTTGTGGTTTTTGGATCCAAACAACTTATCTGATGGGCCTTTGTGTGGATGATCTGAAAAATTAATCTCCCATGTTGGAAATTCTGATTCTTTCATTTGTAGTTCTCATACTTGTGTTTTGGACCTTTGCCGTGTTCTCTTCTTACCCATACATCTATAGGATGCTGATTGTAGGATTAGGATCTTCCAATCTGAGAATTTTTTAGTTCATCTTTCTCTACCAGGGCCCATCAGTTCAACTGTCTAGATCAAACCTGTCATCTTTCTCATGTTAATTTTTAGTGGTTCAGGGACCTAGGGTGATCATTGTAGGGCCTACTGATTCTGGAAAAAGTAGCCTGTCATCAATGCTCGTTAGCTGGGGCCTCTAGACAAAGTTGGAAGCCTACTTTTGTTGATTTGGATATCGGTCAAGGTTCAATAACTATTCCTGGCTGCATTGCTGCAACACCAATTGAAATGCCAATAGATCCAGTGGAAGGAATTCCTCTTGAAATGCCCCTTGTCTATTTTTTTGGGCACACAACTCCAAGGTAACAATTTTGGATCTATTTTATAATGCACTGCCTAATGAAGCATCAATAATTCCTTATTTCAGTGTAGCTCCTGTTGACAAGAACCTATGGCACAATGCACAAGTTCTCACTATCACAAATCACAATGATTAAAAGAAGCCAGCTCCCCCCTCCCCTTCCTTTCCCCCTTCCCTCTTCTTGTTCACCCACCCACCCCCCTCCCACATACAACAAAATAAAAAAGGGAAAAGGGAAATAAATGTTATACAGTTTGTTTGTGTGCTTTTCTTCCACATGTGGATACCAAACTGGATTGCATGTGGCTACCTATTTCCAAGTGGCAGGTGTATTTGAGGTGTTGTCAAGGTGTGAATGTTCTATCCCAAGAATTAGCTTGGAATGGTTATCAGACAACAGATGGGCTAGTGCATGAAAAGTAATGCTGGAATGGGCAATTGGGAATGTCTGGGTCAATGGTTTGTGTTTCATGTATAGGTGGCATAACTGCATGTGCAGCCACATACAGATGAGCATGGAAAGAGCTGCATATCATATTACCCAAGCTCATGCAAACTGTAGTATATTTTTTTCCTGTTTAGTTGCATTCTAGAACTAGTATTCCCTATTTGGAGAAGCATTTCTAATTTTTAAGCTTCACAGTGCAAATGCAGATTTGTACAAAGTACTTGTAAAGGAGCTTGCACGGGCTCTTGAGAGACAATTTGCTGGAAATGCTGAAGCTCGAGCTGCAGGAATGGTGATCAACAACATGGGGTGGGTGGAAGGTCTTGGTTATGAGGTGATTGTCATATATTCTATAAGATATCTCCAATTAAAAGTTTATGATAGGATCTATGTGCAAAACTGTTCTGTCATTGGATGGGGTTGGTTGGACAATTTGATGGACATGTTCCTAGTCATATCTGTGTTGGAGCCAGTTTTCAGGACTGGGGGTTATATCTGGTCATCGGCTCCTGGTCCAGGTTTCTCTGACATGTTGGGCCTTACCATAAATTGGATGTTGCATCTACTAAGTATATACATTTCATTATAAAATTTAGAAAAATAAAAATGTAAGATTAGAAATGGATTGGACCCGCCCTGGGCTAACTGGTAGACTGAGTCCAAGTTTGGTTTGGATGAATCATGTCAAAATTGTGGCACCAGATTTAGGTGTAACATATCTCTAACTCCGTCTAATCTTTCTTAGTTTGGATCCTTTCTTGATCTGGGTGTACTTTCTGACACAGTTGACCTTGAACCTTTCTAGGTATGATTGATTTAAATATCCATGCGAAACTTTAGGAAAAAAGTAAATAAATGAAGTTGAAGATGTTGAGTTTTAATGATATACTTTTATTCTAATGATTGATTGTTTTCATAACATTTATGAAATGGTTGGAGGTGTGGACTTTCTAGACATATTTATTCTGCAATTCATTACTCAAGGTTTGTTCCAATCATAGTTAATATGATATATGATTTTATACAATTTTGACTGGAAAATATTCAAATTGTATGCATTAATTCTGATTTTTAAGAATCTTGCTGTTTTTTGGTAAATTTTTACAATTTACATGTGAGTTTACTAAAATCTTATTTCTCTGGATCGAAGTCAATTTTCAAAAAATTGGTCCTGTAAGCTATAAGCTATACACAATCACATTTCATCACAAGTCCATATATGGGTTTTTTTTTTTTTTTTGTGATCTTTAACATTATTTACATATATGATAATTAAGCTTTATATATGATATTGTCATTGTTTTTTCTGTCATACAAAATGGTAGTTTGACTACCAAATGCATGAATTGTGAAAATATTATTTTTATTAACAATGTAAGTTTTTACCCTTTCTGAAAATATAAAAATTCTTATGATTTACAATATGATCTTGACTTTCGAAACATAGGTTCCAATTTTGTGATGGATGCTTTCCCTTGAGTCCCTCCTTTCATTTGAAATTAACCACACGGTTAGCTCAGTTGGTCTAAGCTTTTAGGATTAGACTAGAGATCTTGAGTTCGACTTCTCATGGGCTTACTTGATACACGAGGCTTGACGGTAGTTTTGTGTATCCATGAGCTTAGCCTCACCTCCAATGCATGGTGGGGATACCCATGTTATCCAAAAGAAGAAAAAATTACTTTCATTTGAAATTCAATGGTTCCTCAAGCACATTTATTAGTATTTACTGTGTAACCGTAACGGCTGTAGCCTTTGAAAAAAATTGGGCCACCTAGCCGTATCTTGAGATTGTTTTCATTCTTCTAATTCTAGCATTGCAAACAAATTTTATGGCAGATAATTTTTTTTAAAAGATGATGGAACAGATGATTAATTACACACTCCATATAACCTAGTAAGAGAAAAAAAACTGCTCAGGTGGTAATTTATGAGGTGTAGGGCTAATGTGGTTATGAAATTATGATACCATTCCTTGAAATAGACACTGCATCTTTTGATCAAGTGATACCACTTCTACTTGACAAAAATTCTCTTGGTTGCGACACTCTCTCAAACTTTTCAGCGTAAAAGGTGAATAATTTCAACTGAGGGAAATCTTGTCAAATAGAAAAAGTGTCCTCTTTGTCAACATGGGTGTTGTCCAAATTGCTTAAATTTTTTGATAGTGAATTTGTATGAGGTTGGAATTAGGATAAAAATGGGACATATGACAGCTCAACACCGGGCAGTGGCTTAAGTTGTTCATGGGTGGTTCTACATCAGGGTCGATATTTTGTTGTAAGCAAACTTGCTTCTTTTTGTGTGAACATGACATGCCATTAATGCTAGAATTCGAGGAACTGTGTCGTGAAGATAAACATATCTTTTTATCTTTTGTAGGTGCAAATATTAGATAATATTCCCATGTATAAACACTCCAAAAAGAGGGAACCCCATTTATCACATACATTTAAATAACATGGAGAAGGTTTTTAATGTTCCTTTTCTTTTACTCCATTTTTTTTTGGACAGAACAATAATTCTTTTCATTTTGGTTGCAGTTACTTCTTCATGCAATTGATGCATTCAACGCAAATGTAGTTTTGGTTTTGGGACAGGTATTCCCTTGTTTCTATAATTTCATTATCATCTGATTCATTCTGATACAGTACTTCTCTCCTGTTTTTGGAGAAACTAGTCAGCTCTATACTTTATTGCTCTCCTTTTGTATCTTGGAAAACAATATCTGTACTTGTAATATCTAAGAATCTGTTACAAGTGGATTCTTATAGCCATTTTATGCATATTGCTTTGTTCTATAATTTATAGATGCATTAAGAGGCTTCAGCCATGGTGATTCTTACTGATTTGTTGAATTATCTTACATACTATAATTGCCATTTTGACGATCAATTAAAAAGATCCATATAAGCATAATATGCCAAACCAATTGTTACTATTTGCATGTCTACTGAACTCTCAGGAGAAACTCTGGAGCATGCTAAAAGATGCATTGAAGAGGAAATCGAATGTGGATGTTGTTAAGCTTCATAAGTCGGGTGGTGTTGTCCCAAGAAATCCGAAGGTCCGCCAGAAAGCCAGAAGCTACCGGATAAGGGTAAAGAAGCTTTTCATTTCTATCATGTTTTTGGAGGGCTGATCTTAGAAGTGGTTTGCAGTTGTTTTTAGTTCCGTTCTCTCGATAAGACATGTGTGAGGGGATGTTTAGCTGAGAACTGGACTGGGCCAATGGACTAGAGCTTGATAAAAGTTGTCCCATCATTCACCATTATGTTTGGGGTCCTTCAAGTAGATACAATTCTTGGATGCAGCACATCTGGCTGGTAAGTTAGTAAATGGGGCTCTTTGGCCAATCCAAATCTGCCATGTAAACTACCCACCTCTAAATTGTAAGAATTTTGCATTTTTCCCTTTGGACATCCATGATGGCGGTCTTCATCATTGATTTCAAATACTTTATATATGCTCCTGAAATATTTTGCCCTAAGAAGGGTTGTGATCATAGTCACTGATTTGGTGGGTTGACTAGGAACCCACCCAATTCAACTAAACCTATACACATATTGGGATGGTAATGACCCACCTAGCTGAGTCTTGGTTGAAACTGAATCATCTAGGCTTGGTTGGCTTCTGTCTAGCTCTAACTTGTCCTAGTTGGGACGAGTAGACTAGTTCATCCAAGGGACATGTCTAACAATTACTTGATTTTTTAGTTAAAGAAAGAGAACTATATATGAAGCCCTTCTGTTGTTTCAACCTGTTCCTAGTTTGCTTTATGGGTGTTGCTTATGGATAGTGGTGTTCAAACTTGAGACTTCGGAATTGATTCTTGATTGTAGATTGCAGTGAGTAACTTTAGCTTTTATTTTGCGCTTCAGACTGAAATTTAAAGATTGATATCTTGTTGGTTGTTCTATTTTATATTTTGGTTGGATTGTTTGGGGCAAAGTCATGAAGTCATGGAATTTTTTTAAACTTTTTAAGGAAAATATGTATCCTGGATTTTTTAACAATTTCCATATCATAGTTTATTCTAAATATATTATGATATTTAAGATTAATTAAGTGACCTACTTGGTTCACTGGATTCCTCGGTTGCCTCAACCACTAATTGGATGTAATGATCTTGGTCGTAATCTTAATTGGTGAACTGTTTTTGAGATGCTTTGATGGCTCCAAACTTGATAGGATCCTTGATCTTTTATTTCCATTGATACCATTCAATGTTTTGGAGGGTGGGGCCATAAAGAAGTCCACATTGACACACAAATGATTGTTGACAGCCATTCTATGGCATTGTATGCCAGGACCTCCTTGGTCACAGGTTTACTCCACTTTCCCTGCATTTCACCCACTACCTCCATGTGAATTTGGATCTGTACCTTATTTGAACCCTTTATGAACTAAACTTACTCCAAACCAAATTCCTAGGGACCATAAGATCTTTGTGGCTTATAAAGCCATACTTTGAATGATCCATTTAAGCTGATCTTGTTTGGCCTCGTATCCAAGCATATAGACTCGTGGTCCAAGATGAGTAGATAACACTGCAAGTGCATATTGTTTCAACCAAGGTTGTCAAAATCGTATGAGTCACGAGTCGACTCGTACGATTCAACTCGACTCGGAGGGTCAAGTGATTCAAATCGCATCATAAATCGGTACTTATATAAAATAATACGATTTTAGGGTTGACTTGCAAATCGTATGAGTCAACTCGCGAAATCGTAGAATTGTTCGATTCTGTCGAGAAAGGAAAATGAGGAGGAAGAAGAAGAAAAAGAAGAAGGACGAAGAAACGAAGAAAAGGGCGAGAAACGAAGAATGGAGTACCTTTCTTCCTCTTCTTTCTTCTTCGTTTCTCTTCAGTTTTTTTCTCCGCCTCTTTCTTTCTTTCTATCTGACGCTTGTCACTCACAGAGTCACGGGTAGGTATCCCTTTCGTGCGTGATTTTCTTACCTTCCACGTGAAGTCCGTGAACAACCTGCCTCTTTAAACTCGAAAATGTACGTGAAGTCCATGAGCAGCCTGCCTCTTTTAACTCGAAAATGTGACATGGCTCAGTTTCGAGTCTTCACATGAGGACTTTTTCTTCCTTTTTACACTAGTTTTATACTTTTAATTTTTACCATTATATTTCTGTTTTAATTAAAAACATCTCTTTTATTTTTTTAATCTTTTACATCTATTTTGAAAAATTATTATTTTTTAAATTATTTGATGAATGCTAATAAAATTTATTTAAATGCCTTTACTTTATTTATTAATTTTTTAAATTTATCAGTGTTTAATATTTAAATTTTAATCTCATATTAATATATTTCTTTTTTATTAGATTTTTTTTTGAGATTTTGGATAATAGAAATTTTGTATATTTATTTATATATTATGAAGAATTGAAAATTCATCTTATTATTCTATGTCATGTGCTTATGTTATATGTAATTATATTATAAATAATAATTTTATTAAAAATATTATGAATCTTACGATTCTATGATTTACGATTCACGATTCACACCCCTTAATCGATTCACGATATGATTCGAGTTTGACAACCTTAGTTTCAATCACAAAGATTGCAAATTCGAGTAATGACACTATGGGTGCAATTTGGGCGGGTGGGTTGGTTGATAGCTTAATCTAAGTCCACCCATAATTTTTTTTTTGAAAGGTCTTAGTCCACCCATATTAAATTTAGGTTATTACTTTTTTGACTCAACACATTTCGGCCTGCTTTTGACCCATCCATAACCTTACCCATTTTTAAAGCCCAACCCATTTTTAATTTGGGCCACTGCTTTGGGTTAAGCTAAATTGGGTCACAAGTCAACCCATGTAATTATTAGATTATTGGATCTATATACATTTGTATACACATGCTTCAAGCAAAGATGCATCTCTAAGAACAAGTCTCTCCTACTAAAGTATAATCATTGTGAAAAGTAGGTTTCAAAAATCATCAAATGGACATAAAAAAAATGAGGGGTGCACATTTATGTATATATAATTTAGGGTAATTCAGGTGAGTTGTGAAAGTTCCCTAGTGCTTAGAACCTGATTATCCCAGGGTGGGTGGGGGGGGGGCGGGGGGGTGAATAGGATAATCTACAAATATGTGTTCAATTCAAATTTTACTTGATTAAGCAATATAAAGTGCGGAATTAAACTATGTTAATCAAGTGTTTGTGTGTGAACAAGATAATGCACAATTGAGCAAAATCACACAATAAGCTCTAACACCATAAACACAAGATTTATAGTGGTTCGGTTTAAACAAATCTGCATCCACTGATGAGACTCACCCAACCTTGGGTTATCTCCAAATTCACTAAGCGTTGGAATTACACGAACACGATAGAATATGACTTCCATCTATCCAATCGATTGGGAATTTCACCCAATCCCTTAATTTTGAAAGGTTCGACCTCCCCGGTCTAATCCTTAATCTTCTATTTTTTATAGTGGTTTAATCCAATGATTTAGGCCACTTTACAAGATATGATTTAAAATAAAATCAAACTAAGAAGCACTTGCCTTTGAAGCTTTGCAATGCGAACATGCTCCTTCGATCTCTCTCAATGTGATGTCGTACGAAGACGTAGATGCGCCATGTAGTGCAATCACAATCCATGGGAGGGTGTCTTGGAAATTGGAAGTCCAATATCTATCCTAAAGGATGGTTTAATCGTTCTCTCTTCATCTCAATCTAAACCGATTGGATTCTTGAATGATTTTCAAATGGATTGCCAAGAGAGAATAAACCAACTAATGCCTTGGGTGTTTGAGGGATTAACTCTGGTAGATGTATAATAAATGCTATCCAAGGGATGATCCCAAACACACCAAACAATGTTGTATATATAGGCAAACAAAAAATTTTCAAATCTCTGAAACACACGATTGATCATGTCCTGGCGATCAGTCGTCCGTGTTTGAATTACTTTCCACCAACCTGATTGTTGCGCATTTAATGCACTGTGACGGCACAAAAACGGTAACTTGCGATTGATCTTGCCACACGATTGATTTGTCCGTGTTTTCTGGCGACTAATTGTGGGTTGGCGAATGTATCGGCCTGAGGCTATCCTGTTTTTGCAGAGCTTTGTCAAGACAAGCCTTATCCAGATCTAGGGCGATTGGTCGTGATGCCGATGTGTTCCAGCTCTGTGCACACGATTGATCGTGCAACCGATTGATTGTATGTGATCAAGATTCCAGGACTTGTTCAAGTTCAGCCATTGTCCTGTTTCAGCGATAGAACGCCTACACGATTGTATCGTCAAGGTACCAGACGGTTGATTGTGGCCACGAATGTATCATTTTGAGACCACTTGTGTTTGACATTCCATTCCAACTAGAACCTTCGATTTTCAGAGGATTGATCGCAAACCACGATTGATCGTCTGCTGCCACTGGCGAATGATCGCCGACACGATGTGTAGTCCAAACAACAAATTCAAATATTTGAGCTTTATTCATTTGGTTCTGATTTGGTGTCAAACACATGTTTAGGCTTGATTAATTATGCAGATGTGATCTCTAAGCCTAAGCAAGGTCAACCTAAGGTTTGGGTTCCACTTAATGTCATTTATGGCCATTTACCATCTGTGATTGCCATACACTGTTGATCCGTTGAGTCTTCACACTTCAACCAACATTTGAGTCTTGAATCTTAAGCTTCTCTCTCTTCAAGGCAATGCTTCACCTAAGTCGCGGAATTGACAAATAGGTGACTCGGCAAGCCGGGGCACTAATTGGTTGGGTTATACAAACATGACCCTAGCCTGGAACAAGTTAAAAGTGAATTAAGTTTTTTTGGCCTAGGCTGAATTCATATTTTAAATTAGGGCTGCAACTCGGGCCGGGTCGGGTTAACTTGTAAAATCCTCAACCCGACCCGACCCGAATTCCATGGGGTTTTTGGTCTTCTCAACCCGATCTGACCCGAAATTCTCAACCTGACCCGCATGATTTCTCGGGTTGGGTCATGCGGGTCGGGTCAAAACCCGACCTGAGTTGCAGCCCTATTTTAAATGGGTTGGGTTAGCCCACCCATAGTATGAGCCAGATCAATTGGGTTCAAGTTGCACCCCTAAATGTCACCATCGAGAAAAAGAAAGGATATTGTCATTTCTAGTTATTTTCAAAATATTGTGTTGATATTGGGATTATCTTCTTTTTTTTTTTTTAGATTTTTGCATGATAATGTTGTTGATATTTGTGATATTGCTTCTCTCAACAGCTTTCAAGTGGATGATTAAGAAAATGCAATTGGCCTACATTCAACAAAAAGGACATGACATTCTATAAAAGACAACATAAATTGATGATGAGGATGCCAGATATCATGTCTAGGATATGTATATCTTGGTTGTTTTTTGGTTGTGGTATATTGTTAAGCATGGTGGAACCATTCGTTTAGCAGCTTGGATTGCCATGCTTTAGCTCCATAAATTTAAGTTCATGGGCTAGGGATACCCTGGGTATCCCCTGTTTTTTTAGCAGTAACATGAATTTTCATTAATAGAGGACAACGTACAAAGGGAGAAAATAAAATGATGGATTCAGGAGTAATGAACCCAAGGAAGAGAAAGGAAAATACAAAGTCGTCCAACCAAAGATCCGGTATGACCAACGATAATATCAAAATAACAAAAGAAAATTCCAATCCCAAAAGTACTATCTCTCTGTGTCACAAAAAGTAAACGCCCTGGCTTATTGACTCTACTCTTTGTTTTGCAAAGAAGTCTGCAACACCATTAGCCAATCTGCTAGCCTTGTTGAAAGAGATTTTCCAATCCTTAAGTAAAGCCTTTATCTCCCTCACCACTGTTGCCAATTGCCACGGGAGTTTTTTCACTCCCGATACCCATTTGATTGCATTTGTCGAGTCACTTTCGATGATCAAATTGCCCAACCCTAAAGAATTCCAAATACTCAAGGGCTTCCTAATGCTAAGCAATGTTGCCTTATTCGATTATTTTCTGCCCCAGGAATACAACTATCGTCTCTCCATTGTGACCGCGTAGAACACCCCCTATTCCTGCCGGTCCTTGTTTTCCCCTAGCATCCCTGTCCACATTGAACTTGAAGTGTCCTTGTTGTGGTGGTGTCCAGGTGGTAGTCTTCTTGGTCTTTTTAGGGCTTCTCATCATTGAACCCTCCCATGACTGATAGAAGTCCATTATCTTGGACCATGGGTATCCTTATTTGTGGATCTTCCAGTACTTGTGTCTTTTAACTATATCTGCTTTCAGCATTGGACACCTTTCATTTGTCTTAACCTTTAACCAGTGTCCCCATTTGCAAACTGACTCAAACTTGCAACTAATGGTGTGACAGTGAAGACCTGTCTGTCACATGAGCTCTTGTTGTTTGTTTAGATATATCTTTAAAACTTAATCTGGACTTCTTCTACTTTTAAAAAATATATGTTTTTGATTAGTGGCATGATTCTTTTCTAATTTTTTTATTTCATTGATGTTGTCTTTCATTCATCTTTCTTTTCTGCAAGCATTGGATACGTGCATGTGTTCATAGAGACACACACACACAGAAGGGATCAACTAGGCACTTGTGTTCTTATAAGCACCATGAGCACCATGTCCAATGGGCCCTATCAGGGTTCCATTTACCCAACCTAACCCCCCAACATTTTGGGATGATCTCAACATTGAGTTGAAGCGCACTTAAATTTGTATAATATTAATATATATATATATATATATATATAGAGAGAGAGAGAGAGAGAGAGAGAGAGAGAGAGTAACAAAGAAATTTCATTAAATAGGAAGAGTACAAGAACTACAAAAAGGTCTAAAAGAAATAGACCTAAAGGCAAACAAAAAGAGTAAAAAGATCAAACATAAAATACAAAGAAAGAAGAAGTTGTCCAATCAACCTCTCAATCCTAAATGCAACCAAATGGGCATCCACAAAAATCAACGGAAGAAGACTCCAGAGAAGTCGTTATCAATTCCCCAGCTTAGCAAAGTAGTCTGCCACGCCATTAGCTGTACGGTTAAGATGAACGAAAGATGCATCGAGCCCTATCACCAAAGATCGAATCTCCTTAACCGTAGAGATCATTTCCAAGGGAGACACTTTTGTCCCAAAGCCCATTTTATTGCATTTGTCAAGTCCCCTTCAATCAAAAGTTTACCTTGCACGTGGAGTTTCCAAATGGCCAAAGCTCTCCCAATGCTAAGAATTTCCGCCTCATTCGAATCTGTAACACCCACCGACTCATTAAACATGATTGTTGTTCGGCCTTCATGGTTCCTCAGTACTTTTCCTATCCCTGTCGGACCTGGTTTTCCCCTTGTCGCACCGTCCACATTAAACTTCATGACAACCCGATCCGGTGAAACGCAACCCTCCTCTAGTCTCCCTTTCCACCTAGAATTGTTCACACACCCTTCCCAAGACAAATAATGATCCAATGATTTTAAACCTTTAAACTTTGTACTAGAAAGTAGTCACACACAAAGTCTCCACTTTGCAATTTGAAATAGCTCATCAACATCCATTGATGTACCTTCAAAATTTTTACTGTTCATCTTTTTCCAAATTGACTACAAAACTACACCCGAGATTGTATTCCAAGCCAATTTCTTTCTAGGTTGTAACCCAACAGTAATCAAGAGTCTACACACCCCCCACATGTTTTATCCAAGACCCATGGTGATGAAGAATCAGCCTACAACTAGGCAGGTAGAAGAAGAGATATGCCTGCACCTTCGGCAGAGAAGAAGAAAGGAGAAGATATAAAGGAAAAGGCTAAGCCTTAATCAATTTCATTAATAATCCATTGTGTGTTTTCTCTGTTGCAAGCATTGGTATTTATAAGAAAATAAATAACTCGAAAATAGAAAATGAATCAACTAGGAAAGCCACAAAAGTGGTTCCCAAATCTCCTACAACTTCTAAACTTGTCTAAGACTCCTAAACAAGCTAGGAAAGCCATCAACCTGGCTTTGGCTAAACAAGAATTCTAAAATTAAAATAATGCGAAAATAGGAAATATGAATCTATATGCTGCCTACATCACATGGACCATCTAGAAGGTTGGGAAAGTTCATCCATACACTCTGAGCCACTGGACACTAAACAAATAGGTGATTTAAATCCTCCTCTAAACCACAGAAAGGACATAAAAGATCCTCATCATTTCTTAGCATTCCTCTTTTCCTCAATTCCACTCTAGTCAACACCCTTACTTTTAATATACACCAGTCGAAAATTCGGACCCTTGGAGGCGCAACTCCTTTTTAGGCCATGTTGGTAGAAGAGTCATCATTAAATTGAAGTTTAAGCACTAGATCCACTATTGACTTGACAGAATAGACTTCTGACGAGTCACCTATCCAATCAATTCATCCTCATCCTCTAGTGATAAAGGAAAGTCCCGTAGCTGAGCTAAAAGATCAACCCTACTTACAACTTCAAAAGATCAAAGATCTCGACGAAAATAAAGTTCCATGAAATCTCATTACCCTCCAATTTGTAACAATCTCTTACCAATGCCCTTTTGTTTCTTGAAATTCTGTATAGTCTTGGGTATATTTCTTTAAGAGAGGACTCTCCCCTAACTACAGATCTGACTAGAAACCCATTCTTTCACCTTGCCCTACCAAGAGTCTAGTTATACCACTAAACATTCGCCCCACTACTCCTCGACCTTAACTCAATTTCCACCAAGCCTTAACTATTGTAGAACCATTTGTCTCCACTTTATCTCCTAAAACCAATGAACTATTATCTGCCACATTATACCTAGCTTTCAGAATTCTAACCCATAAGGCCTCTCTCTCTCCCCCAAAACGCCAACCCCACTTGCACAACAAGGCGTGATTCCTCAATTGGATTGGCACAATTTCCAACCCCCCTTTGGACTTGGGTTTGAGAACATCCGACCAAGCCACCAAATGGACCTTCCTTTTCATATACTTATCTCTCCACAAAAAAATTCTCAGTAGCTTCTCTATTTTTCCCACCACCCCTTTTGACATTTCAAAAAGAGAGAGAAATAAATTAGAAGATTCAATAAAACTAACTTGATAAGAGTAACCCTCCCTCCCAGAGACAGATATTTTCTGCCCCAACCTATCAATCACTCAATCCTCTTTTCACTCTCTCTGTCACCGGAGTCCAAAAAGTTGTGTCTTGGATTCCCTCACACAGGCAGTCCTAGATAGATAAAAGGGATTTTCCCAGTACCACATCCTATTTCGTCCGCAAACTCCTTAAGATGTTCCCCCTCTATCTCAATTCCAATTAGAGTTCTCTTACCTAGATTAATTTGAGTCATGAAACTAACTAAAAACATCTAAGAATGACTTTGTAACTATCTAGTTCACAAAAGAAAAGAGTATCGTCGGCAAACTGTAAATGTGTCATGGTTGACCCATTCATGGAAGTACTAAATTTGTATTAAAAAGGTATTTTAAAGTGATCCCAACTTTGGGCCCTTAAAAACATGGCTTTGCTTCTCAAATTAAGGTGATTCGTAAGTATCCCTCTTTCCAAGAAATGAACATTCCAACCAATTCATCCACATGGCCTAGGTGGGCCCTACATAGGGTTGTTCATGAATGTGCACAAGGTTGCACGGGGTTGATCTTGGCTACTGTATTCATTTATTTTTGTTTATGCTATTTTCTATTTAAATGGAATCATGAGACTGCACTGTTGCTTCTTTGATGTTTTTGCAGGAATACTTCTATGGTCTTGCCAATGATCTCTCACCTCATTCAAATGTCGCAAATTTCAGTGATTTTTCTATTTTCCGAATTGGTGGTGGTCCACAGGCACCACGTTCAGCTCTTCCTATTGGTGCGGAGCCTTCAGCTGACCCTACCCGGCTTGTCCCTGTGAACGTTAATCGTGATTTGCTCCATTTAATTCTTGCTGTCTCATATGCCAAAGAACAAGATCAAATTATCTCTAGGTAAACCACGGCCATATCTTTGTATCACAAAGAAAAAGACAAAAATCCTTTGTTTCTACTGAAGCCAATGGAAAATGGAAAAAAGTTTGAGCTTTCTTGTAATTATTGATTTGAGGATTACCTTGCCCTTCTAAAGGAAGCAAAGCATGTACTATGTTTTATTTGTTTTGAAAGGAAAAATACACACTTGCCCGAGTAAATCTACAGTTGCAGTTTTGAGTTTTAGTATCCATCTTTTAGTGATCGAACTGCTTATATGAGTGAACCAACTACAGATTGGCAATGCATCAGACAGCTCCTCATTAGTCAGTTGTAGCCAAGGACTTTTGTTTTGGAAGTGGAAAGGGAAAAAGAAGAAAAACTCCAGCAGAACCAACAGTAGAATGATTGAGATCGTGCAATGGAGGAACCTTTTTTTTTTTTTCAATTGCTCATCCACAATGGATCATAATCACTGAAAGTTGGGTTGAACTCCATGAAATACCTGGCCCAAATAAACTGTTGGTTTGCTTGAGTTATACTTTGTGCTCAAATGAAAAAATTCTGATACAGGATCGGTGGCTGTACCCTTAATTTAATTTTTAGTTTCCCAGTATTTATCTATGATGGCTGCACAGTTGGCAGTGATGACTGCACTTTCAGATCTTCTCTAAGAGTTTGCTAACAACTTCTAACCATTTGTTGCAGTAATGTGGCTGGATTTATCTACATCACAGATATTGACATCCAGAGGTATAACTTTTGTCTTACCCACGATATTTGCATTTATTTATGCTCGATTTGGTTGTAATTGAAAATGGTGGTCTGATACAGGAAGAAGATTACATACCTTGCACCATGTCCTGGTGAACTTCCAAGCAGATTCTTGCTAGAAGGAAGCCTGACATGGCTGGAGAGCTAAGATTTTAGAGAAATAGGTGCAGTTCAACCATTTCTACAGCATTAACTGTTATTGGTATTATGTTCTCTCTCTCTCTCTCCTTCTGGACTGTTAGAACTGTGCATGTTGATCAAGAATGTAGATGATGTACAATGCCACAATCACAATATATTTTAATATTTTTGCAGCATGGCTAGTTCGGATTCTGCTGTCTTGAAATTTGAAATCACTGCAGATTAGGTTTTACTTTTCAACTTTCTCCACCCCAAATGAATATAAGCATTCTGCATATTTGGAATGAAAATGGCAGAAATTTGTTCCAATCTGATGTAATTTTGGATTCCTACATGGCCTCATTCACACTAAAGAAGACATGACTAGCTGCTTCGCTAGAATATCTGAACTACCTCTAGACACTGATGGTCAGACAGGGACTATGAATATGACATTAATCTAATGAAGATGTCTTGCAGCTCTCTTCATTCTATCCTTAAAAGTGAAAAATAAGAACCATTTGAAATTTAAAAAATATATTGGTGCCTTTTTTAATTGCGTATGTATTAAGTATCACTTGACACTTATCCAGCCATTACATATTCTAAGATTGAATAGAAGATATGCAGAGGTCAAATGGAACAAAAAGTGAATAAATGACATTTTTATGTCACCCCTCTTGCACAAAGTAAACTACAATTCAGTTCATTGCTCCACAAGCATCCATATCCTAATACTTTATTAGAGAGAGTGAAAAAATGTGAAATTTAATTGGATAATGGGAAGTCGAATCACAATTTGAGTGAAAATTTTAAAAAATAGAATAAATCCAAATTAATTGAAAAGGATAAGAAATTTCTAAGAAAATAACATATCTCAAAGGTAGAAGAAAGCACACCAATCAAATCTTGTATTCATATGGCATTCAAAAGCCTTATTTATAGTTTTACAAAGAAAAAAAATAAAGAAAACTCAAATCATAGCATGCTAAGGTTGTCCATGACTATGATAGGCTACTTTGAAATGTTATACTAATAGAAATATGTCATATCAACCTATTTTTATTTCACCTCTAAACACATAACAACATCAAGAAAAAAAGAGAAGATTAGTATGGCCTTTGCGCAAAGATGACACGCACAAATTGAGAAATGGTTCAAATTTTTACCTACATGGGTGTAGTTCAACTGGTTGTCTCTCGTCTCAGGAAGTGGGATGTTGAATGTTCGAGTCTCCATGGCCTAATCTTGGTGTGTCCTAGGGGTAGTGGACTAATCCATGGGGGTTTTACGCTGGGTATCCCGCGGTTTACCACACGTAAATTAAAAAAAAAAAATTCATGAAAAAAATAAATAATAATAAACAAGAAAAGAAAGCTAGAAGAGCTCCTTATAGGTTTCCACCATACTTTGGAAGCTTATTTTTGAGAGAAAACAGGAGGGTAGAATGAAATATTCCTTGTTTATTGGCATCTCCACCTACTTCCTTTATCTTGAGTTGTTTGCTGGTCAAAGATCTTTCCAGTATTTGAAAGATAGAAACATGGAAACTCATGTATCTTTGTTACATGGATTTTTGTAGGTCCCTAAAGGTAAGACCTAACAACCCATTTAATGAAAAATGGACTTGAATCCATACATCTTGGACTTAGGTCTCTTATTTTCAGTAAATGTTCATTAGATGCTCTTCAAATCAATGAATTTGGAACCAACTTGTTTATTTAAATAACAATCCATATCAATGCTTTGGCAAAAAAACAATTTTTCACTTGGTGCTTTTTACATTAATAATCATGCGCTACTTAACTTGGTGGTTTTCAAAAGACTTGAGGTCCACATCGACTGGAGACTGAAAATCCACATTGAATCCATTCATGTCCTCCTTCGCACTCTTAATTGCACTGTTACCAACAAGCAAACCCTTCCAAGTTTTTTGACCAAACATGCTATGGATGTTGTTCTTTCCCTCGCTGCACAAGGGAACCTTTTGTATAACGGTATTCTTACTGTGTAACTGCTTTCTTTTTTTATTCTGGGTGTGTTTTTCGGCCTCTCTTGTTTTTGGACTGTGCTTTAGTTTTGTTTTTGATGGGCCTACATCCAGGCCACTCTGCCTGACCCGGATTGTGGGTATACACTATAATTTTTTGGATTTCTCCTCGAATGAAATAAACTAAACATCATTAAAAAAAAATCCATACCAATATTAAAATGGGGTCCTTTTAGTTTTCAATTTCTTCAAATGCACTGTATCTATATCCTTTAAAGACTGGTTGTTTAAAAAGATTCCCATACATGAATTGGGATTTTCAAATTTTGACACACTTAAAAATTGATGGCTTAAATACTCAAACTAATTATACATAAATACTCATAAAGTAATTATCCTTTTATGCATAGTCATGTGCTTTCTAAGAGTACGAGGATCAATTGGCACGTTTGGAGCTTAGAGAGAGGGACTTGAGTCCTTGCCAGTGACTCACAAAAGACCACATCTAGATCACAACTTCATGTGCACTTTGCTACTGCCATGCAGAAGCCCTCCTGTTGACTTGCAGAGCCATTTGAGGTCTTCACATGGCCCTCAATCAGCCTCACAGAGCCTTCATGGCAGTTTCAGGGGTTGAAATATCGGCCGATACGTATATATCGGTTTTGGATATGTGAATATCGGCCGATATGTATCGTATCGGCCGATATAAAAAAAAATAAGGAAGAAAGAGAAAAATATCGGCTGATACCAATTTTTAAACCCCTGGTTTTTAGACCTCCGTTATTGCAAAGATGTCTAAGTCTTTTAGAGCATTCGACTAATCTTCAATGTAAATCTTCATATGAACACATACCGAGTAACTCTACAGGAAGTGGGCCTTTGGAGTGGATTGTGAATCGAAAATAGTTAGAAAGACCAAATAGTATTTCATACATTATTTTAGGTATTCATTAAATGAATATTGATCGTTAGTTTATTAAATGATTGACCCTCTTTTATTTTATACTGTAGTAAATTCATTACAAAGATATTAAATTGAATATGGGACGTAAACAAAATCATCTTATAGTAATTATAAAAATTATTTTATAAGTTTTCTATATTTTAATGAGTTTAAATTATTTTTTATTCACTAAAACTATGTATCAATATTACCCCATATGGTGGGTCTTTGTAGAACTTTTCATCATGAACATGATGCTCTACAAATCATTTCGATCCAATCATATAATTCACACTTTTTAAACTCTCAAAATATTAATTATTAAAAAATATTTTTAAATTCTAACAATTTGCATCCTAAATGAGGACCATTTTTACTCTATTTAATGTCCTACTGAAAGATCATAATATAAATGTGGAACCTCATAAAAACACTTCATCCAATCTTTATGTTTTCTTTATGTTTTTTAAGGTCTTAAATTTTTTGATAATTTAAAATTATTTTTTGAATATCTAATATTTTAAGATATTTCCCACTTTCTTTTAGTAGTTTCAAAACAACCGATATTTATACTTTAGACGAGACCAATGTTTTAAAAACCGAACCATTAATTAAACTGTTTTATATATGATTTAGTTTAATTAGATTCAACTATCGAATTAAACCACTTAAACCATTTTGAATCGTGATATTAATTTAATACCATAATAGTATAATTCATTGTTCATTTAAAAATAAATTACTGAAAAATAAGAAAAATCGAAAACTTCATTGCAACCAAATACGGTATGACATTTTCAGTGAAAGAGAAGAATAAAAATAAAAATAATACCAATAATGGTTTCTGAATAAACCGAATGGTCTTGAAGATCGGATTGACTACCGGGACCACTTTAGCTAGGTCCAACTGGGTCGAACTGTTAGTTTGATTCAGTTTTTTATATACTAGACGAGACATATTTTGAACTAATGCTAATATATATATATATATATATATATATAAAATTTATTTTAGGTCCCACGGTGTCTAGACCTGACACCCGACTAATCTCTCAGAGTATGTGAAAACTTCCCAAATCTGCACATACTGAATAAGTATGTGGAGAGTGACCATTCATTTAAGTTACTAGGGATTTAACTTAAAGACCTTCAATTCTGGAATCTAGTATTTCAACCACTAGGCTAACTTATGAAGTCTTGTATTTCACGTACTCTGGGGGACTATTCGGGTGCGATGTTTGGATACCTTCGGATCTAAAAAAAAAAAATTAACTTTTGAAGTCTTGTGTATCAACCAATAGGCCAACTATAATTTAAATGTATATAATTGAATTTTAATATTTCATATTTCTATGATTTATGATTTATAAATCATATATTATATACTATTAATATATTATTTAATTTAATAGAAGGAGTAGAATAACTCTTGAAGCTATTTTGGAAGGAACTCGTTGATAAACATGTGCTTTCAATAAATTTAAAAAAAAAAAAAAACATGTGCTTGCAATAGTTTAAACTTTAAAGTAAACAAATTCATCAATTAGTAATCTATTAGTGTGAAAAGCTAACCGAGCTCGGCAATCGGTTATAGCTTCTCGGTTCTCATTTTCCCCCAAATCCAACGCTCTACTATGAAATCTACTTTTTGGCGTTCCTATTTTCCCATCCGAAATCCTCAAACAGCAGAATCAGGACCAAGTGAGGAAAATTGGAGATGGCGAGTACCAGAGAAAATCGAAGGAGGAGAATCATGGAGAAAGGATCAGATCGTCTTGCCTACATCACGGGACAATCCATCTCTATTCCACCTTCTTCTTCTTCTTCTTCTTCTTCTTTTTCATCTCTACAGGACTTTTCACTGGCACCTTCTCCGCGTCCATCTGAAGGTATTCTGCTCTTATTCCCTCCTCCTTCTCTCCATCTCTGCCCCCTTTATGGACCATGTCGGATACACAAATTTCCTTTTCTACTTTCTTTTCTCTTTGCTTACATTCCTTGTAGGTCCATGTTGTTATCTTCTGTTAATTTCCGATGAAAAGTAGAATTAGAAGATTAGATTGTTGAAAACTAGAAATGGGTTTTTGATTTTGTTGTTTGAAGATATTATTTTGAACCAATTTGTTAGAGATTGGACATGGGGATGTCTCTCTAAGCAATTTATATTCATGCGCTCCTGCATGTGGGCTCGCCTAGGACTGGGGATAGGGTGTTGGAATGGTATGTACTTGGATATGGGGTCCACTAGTACTCATTTTGAAGATAAATTTGCAATAGAACATGTGTTTTTAAATCCAATGGTGAGCGTCCAATTCAAAGGAATGGAGAGTGTGAAGAAGAGAAGTGGAAGGGTCTAAATTAGTCTGGTGGAACACATGCTTGATGGATCGTTTATGGTATGCATGTATAATATAATATATCAACAACACAAACCATTTTTTTGGCAAAACAACTCATTGAAAAATTTCGAAAGAAGAAAAGACCTACATATATGTTTTTTTCTTTTATTGTTTTGGAGAAAGCTTATAATAGGTGACAAGGCAATTAATATGGTAAATGGCTATCTTGAGATTATACATGACATGTATGAAGGGATCAATCAAGTGTTAGAGCATTATGTGCAGAGAAAACAGAATTCCCAGATTTTTCCTCTCAAAAAAAAAAAAAAGAGTTCCCAGTTGCATGGTGCTCCAAAAAGTGTATCCCTTGAACGCTTATTTATTTGATTGTGGACAATTTAATGTAAAACTTCAAGATGAAGTTCCTTTATGTATGCTGTTTCCAAATGTTGTAATATTAGTTAGAGAGACTAGTAATCATCTAAGAATTAGTTGGAAATGTGGAGGAAAGGCTTTTAAGGCAAACAACTTGTAGAATTAGAAGGAAAAAGATGGTAAAATGTATGAATAGTAGGTTTAGTGGACGAGTATGGAGGATGAACATATTAAAGTTGAAAATGACTCAATTCCACATAGGAAGAAATATCGATACTTAGTGCAACTATAAAACAACATGGATGGTCTAATATAGATACAACTAACAAGATGTGTGTACATAAGCTAGTGGAGTTTAATTCAATGGAGTAGTGGTATGCTAATCAAAGGGGTGTTCTCTACGAGATGGCAATTAGACTTAAAATGCAATCACCACCACCACCACCACCACCACCACCAATAACCTGTGTTCCATTTACTTGGAATTACCTTTTCGAGTTCTACTTTTCTATTTATCCCTATCATAAACCGTAATGTTTGTCATTCTGCAATCTATGATTTCTTTCTTTTTTGTTTCCTCCATGTTTTCAGTGGTCTTCCTCCGCTCCTTGTACTTTCTATTTGTAGCCTCTTGACTCTACATATTGGGGCCGTCTTTGGTCTAATATTAACATGACCAAACCACCTTAAATAAACTTTTCTCATTTTGTCATTTGTTTTTTTTTTTTTTGAAATGGTTCATATATAAATATTAAAAGATAAAGAGCACCAGAGGTGCAAATGCAAGAAAACCAAAAAACAAACAAAGGGATACATGAAAGGAAACAACTGATAAAATAAGCGTCCATGAAGGCGCCCACAGAAAAAAAAAAAAAAAAAAACCACTAAGATCTCAGGTAAGATCAACACAATCTTTCCATGCACGCAAGATATCTGACATTGAGATGTTCCGGAATTCCTGAAGGGAGACAACCCACGATGCACACTTGGTGCGGCTTCATCTTGCAACCAACATACTGGACTCGGCCGTACCTTTGAAGATCCTATTATTGCGTTCCCACCAAAGACTCCTGACAGTGGCAAAAAGGGATAGTTGCCACAAGGAAGAGCATTTAGTAGAGACGGATGTAATGTCCCAAGCAAAAGATAACTCGGCCACCGTCGAAGGCATAACCCAAGCCACACCAAACTGATCTAAGATAGAGTTCCAAACATTGGAAGAGAAGAGGCAGTGAAAAAGCAGGTGGTTTGACTCTTCGGATGCTCGGAGGCAAAAAAGGACAAGCACTAACCAAAATTCTCCCTCTTTTCGCAAGTGGTCTTGAGTCAAGATCTTCCCCAACCCCACTGTCCCAACAAAGTTGATTACCCTCGGAGGAGCTTTGGAGACTATTGTAACCATATTTATTGTCTTCCTAATGTAATCATTTCTAGTTCTATCTCAAAGCAATTCCACTCATCCAATATAAATTGTGCATCTCACCTTTCAAAAAAAATATAAAATGTGCATCTCTATTACCCTAACTTCATCTAGTTGTTGTTTCCTAATTGTCAAACACACTCCTAAGGAATTGGAGGCTTGATAATTGGTTTATTAAATTGCCTCTTAAGGCAATGTGGGACTTTATTATCACATTAAACTCGACTAGCTTGCCTATATTTGCTCACTTTGCTCCCATCCTATTGGTTATATTTGAATTGGACCTAGTTGGTATCTAGCATGAGCCCAAATATATAAACTTTTGCAATGCAAAACTAGGTCATTTCCAATTTTGATTGGGTTGCTCTCCCATCTTATGTTCTACAAAGTTATAGCCGGTGTAAGGATAGCTTCTATTTTATACTTGGCATGAATCCAAATTGGTTTTTTGAGATATTTAACTATGGTCTAAAATGAGCCTTTATTACTCTCTGCCACAGCTACATAGTGTGTGACATGCGAGTTTTATAGCACAATATTTTGCATAGTTTTGGATATCACTTTTGTTTTTATTAAAGGGGACTTTGTACTGTTGCACTGCACATTGGGCAAATTTTTTCGATTTAAAAATTCTGTTGAACAATTGGCTTAACCAATACACCCTACCCTAATCTATCCTAGAGTAGTCCAAACTTCACTAGGGATCCCATTTGGTCAACGCTCTATGTTTTTTCACCTAGAATATGTTGAGGGCTGCAATCTGGGTTTGGGCAATAGGAGAGGATTGCTAAAACCCTTTAGCTAATGAGAGCATGGAGTAGATTGAGGCATCTATGATGACACAACGTGAAGTTCCCGTATGTATCCACCGTCATAGTATAGATTGGTGTGGAAAGAATGTACTTGGAAAGTTGAAAGGGTGATGTGTCCGAAAAGCAGTTTTCCTTATGCATAATATCGTTTTCACGTAGCTGGTCTTATATCTAAAGCGTAAGTCTCTTGTTTCTTTTTCTGGTTTAACAGGTGGATATCCTTTGGACAGACTGAGTTGACCTTTTATGTCTCCTAAGCATATAGGTTTCAGCAGCTGCTAAGATTATCACGCTTGCGAGGTCAGAGAGAGAGAGAGAGAGAGAGAGAGAGAGAGAGAGTGGTTCAATGTTGAGTGATGAAGAAGGTAGGTAAATAAAGTAATGGTGATGGATTATGCAAAAATGGATATTCGGTGTAACTAGAAAACCACAAAATTAAAATTAGTGCTCTAAAGAAAGTGTAAAAGTTGTTTCGGATTGGAGAAGAGAAGAGCGAGTGTTGCTTAACCAAGAGTAGCCCTTGGATGAAAGGTTAGAGGATTACAAGCAAAGGGAATTAGGGGAAGTGGAAGGCCATTAAAGATGTGGATTCAAGTTGGTAGGACATGATATGATATAAAGTGAGGTGACAAAGAACATGATTGGTGATATTGTTGATTGCAAATAATAACTCAAAAGGCCGACCCTAGTTAGATGAGATAGAGGTTTTGATGGTAGTGGTGGTGATGAGGATGATGATAATAGGTTCCCAATATTAGTAAATTGGTTTAGGGTGATTGTTTATACCTTTATCTATTGATAGGGCACTACCTTTTTTTTTAAAGGTTGATGTACAATTTTGCTTTTATGGATATATTCATTTGTGTCATGTTATTAAAAATAGAAGAAAGTGTCATGCCAAAGACAATGATGCATTACTTTTCAAAAACGAAGAAGAAGACAATAGTGCATTATGAGGACTCTTTGGTTCTTGGGATGTCTCTGTTGTGTAAACCATTTTTGTTATGATTAGTTCACTTTCTTTGGCATGTTTAGCCATGGTTAGCAATCCTTCTGTTGTTGCTTCATATTATACTCGTATTGAGCTTTTTCTAAAGGGATTCTGCATGTACTTTTCCAAAGATAATTCAATATTTTCAATTATATATTTTTCCATAAATTATACATATATTATATTTGTAATGTATGTTTCATGAATTATTCAACTATCTTAGCTCCTACTTATTCTGTAGGAAGAATCCTGGTAAGATGGATATGGAATGTTGTAATGATTTAGGGCATATTCATGCGAAACTATATTTTGTAGAAATTTATTTCCAAAGAGGAAAAATGTAACGTTTGAGTCAATAAATCATGTGAATGTGGGTTGGGTTGGGTGGGGGGGTGGTAGATGGGTGTGAGAAGAGAAAGTAATGATTTCGGGCCACGGGAGCCAGGGTGAAATTTTTTCATACATACATAATTCAAATGTTTTTTGAAGGATGATTGTTGGATTTCTAAAACATTGAATATTTAGAATTATAAGAGATGAAGAAATTCATATATATCTCATTGTGTCTTTTTCTTTTTGTTACCTAACATCTAGTATGAAAATGCTTTCTTTAAAAATAAGCTTGCTAAAGTTGGATTCTCTTATATACTTTTTGAAAACAACAAAATTATGTTTAAAACGCAGTTTGAGTCTTTATTTCTATTTGAAATATTTTAGAAAAAAAATTAAAAAACATATAAATATGTTAAATTTATGGAAAATTGTAGCTGAATTTTTTGGCTCAAATTGTTTCAATAAGATGTATCATATTCGTAGCTATCTAACCCCAAGGGGTTGGCCTAGTGGTTGAGACACAAGACTTCAGTATTGAGGTCTTGGGTTCACCCCCTGGTAACTCCAATGAAGGGCCACTTTCGTGGGATATATACAGAGTAAGGTCCTACCGCTTGATCCCGGCATGTGTGTGTAGGGAGGTGTGGACATGCCCCGAAGGACTAGTCGGACAAGACACTTGGATACCTTCAGTCATAAAACAAAAAAAACAAAAGAAAAAATAGTAGGTATCTACACTTTTTTGCATGTCAATTTTTTATGGCTGAACTTTTAATTGTATTTTTTAAGACAAACCATTTCCATCTCATACTTATAATGTACACCTTGTTGCTTACTATGCGTTCAACAATGAGGAACATTGTGATACCGTACTTTCGGTACATAGGGTGCATACCATAGTTTGGTCCATAATTAGCTGGAAGAGAGGAAACCTCTCTTAAGGTTCTCAGTATTCATTATATTGCAGCCATAACATTTTTTTCCTTGAAGTGCTGACTTATGGTTGATTTGCTCCAAAAAGAGGGTGTGGAATGTAGACCGATTTTAAATAGCAGACAATTCACTCTTTCAATAAGCTATGCTAGGGAAGTCACTCAAAATTGCTGAACAACTTACTCAAATTTTTTAAATAGCAGACATCATCTCGGTCTCATCAAAATGCTCCTCTTTGTGGAGATTAGCTTTCTTTGCCATAGTGTGGAGTATTTGGTGGGAACGCCATAATAGAATATGTAAGGATCTCGCTGAATCGTCAGAAGCAGTTTCTACTAGAGTCTTCACCAAATGTGCATAATAGGCTTCTTCTCTCGTGGAATTCTGGAATATTGCCATGAATGCCATCTTACGAGCTTGGAAAGAATGTGTAGACCTAGCTTTATCTATTCTTTTTGTGTTGTTTCCTATTTCTAGTGGGTGTAGTGGGATTGTGAGCTTTTTGTATCCTTCCCTTACTCCTTTTGTTTATGTTTTGCACCTCTGGTGCCTCTCTTTTATTAATATATTAACCATTTAATTCATTTTTTTTATAGGGAACCACATCAGTGGGTGGGATATGTAGGGGACAACATGGGTAGGGGTGTCTGAACCCATTCCATATTTCTGGCCTTCTTAGATGTGCCATGAAGAAATCAATGACCTAATCAGTTAGAATTTGAGGGCCAAAATCATGAAGCTAGGATGATTAGATGGGGTAAAACTTCATTTATCCTCTGTTCATGTGCACCCTATTCATATCTCACCAATAGCCCCAAAACCACCTTTTAGGGTCATCTCCCTATAAATTCTTTTAACTTATTCTCCCTTTTCTTGGAAGTTGTCTCTCCAAAGGATTCATCGTTGTCCTTGTTCATTGTCACATTTTAATTAATTTTAAGAGGATAATGGTGTTGTAATGGTTTAATCATCTTGCATGAAGAATAGTGGCACAGGACAAGCTCTGATACCAAATCTGACATAGGACAAGTCAAAATATTGAAAACTCTAAATTCAAATAATAAATGGATGCTTATATGAGAATGCAAAATGTGTATGGTGAATTCTAAAATGACATATAACCTATGTCCATGATTACATAAGATGTTAGAGAGATAAATTAATATTAAACAAAGAATATAACAAAAACTTGAGTCACACAAGGTTTCTTAATCTCACACCAAGGAGGCAGGAGTCACACTAGATCTACAGATAGAGAAACTTGAATTTCTTCTTTCATTCATTCATCATTATCATAAAAGGGCCTCTACAAGGCTATTTATATAAAAAAAAAAGGATACTCGTTTAAAACCTTAGACACATGTGACTTAAGCACACATGCGAGCTATCTAAAATCATAAAAAACAAATATATGACACCAATACAATATAATGAAAACATATGCTTGGATGGAGTTGGATCAATGGTCAAATTGGTCCAATCCACGAACGAACGACTCAAATGATGTAAATGGATTGATCAAACCAATTCCACAAATCCGCTAGTGGACCAACTTAAACTTGGGCCATCCATGGCTGGATCTCTCTCTTAAACCACCTCTGAACCACAACGCAAAAAGCCCTTTAAATCAGACAACCCTGAGTACAAGCAATCTTTGGACGTCAGTATGTCTCTTCTAGGGAGGACACCTCTTAGTCTCTTTGTGGAGGGGAATTGGAATCGTTAGCTCATCTCTTTCTTCTTTGTCCTTTCACCTGGTTTTTGTGGGTCTTGTTCTTGTCGCTTTGTGGTCTCTCATGGGCTTTGCCTTTTAACCTGGGGCATCAATGTGTAGCTGGGTGGGAAGTGTGAGAGAGAGAGGGTCTTGTTCTTGTCACTTTGTTGTCTGTCATGGGCTTTGCCTTTTAACCTGGGGGATCAATGTGTGGCTGAGTGAGAAGTGAGAGAGGTAATCCAAAAAAAGCTGATATGATCTCACATCTTTTTTTTTTACCTTTCAAAAAGAATCTCAGTTTTTTATTTTATTTGAAAGATAATGTCAAAGATAACTTACCTTTCAAAAGCCAGATTTTAATACTTTTTTAAAAGATAGCCGATATGATCTCACATCTTTTTTTTTTCTTTTTTTCTTTTTAACCTTTCAAAAAGAATCTAGTAGTTTTTTATTTTATTTGAAAGATAATGTCAAAGATAACTTACCTTTCAAAACGACAGATTTTAATACTTTTTTTACAAGATAGTTTTATCCTAGATAGATGGTATTTTGGCATTTGATGATGTTGATGATGATAATGAGCAGATAATAGAATATTTGTACTAATTAACAGTCCATAAAGAAGTCTGACACATGCATGGTCTCGTGTGAAATATGATATAACCCTTACTATGCTTACAATGGATTTCCTGGTAAGGACTATTCCAGGAAACTATAAGCCATTGATGACCAGGTTTCCCCAATTTTCACTGCTGAGAGGTTCCTTTGATGTCATTGCCCAATGGATGATAGAAGTCTTGGTGGACATCTCAAAGAGGTCCAAATGTCACACACATTCCTCTTCACAGTTCTTTTTTCCTCCAAAAATGAAACACTAACCCTAGCTTATAACAGTCATTATTCTCTCAAGATACTTGAATCTACTTGTAAGCACTTTGGTTTTGTTTTGGACTTGTGCCTTGTGGACAGGAAATGACAACTTTGTGGACAAGAAATAACAACTTGGCAGAAACATGTTTCACTTGATTTTAGTACTGGGGGGTGGTTGACACTCTGGATCAGTGTGTGGTGTGTACGCGCATACGCACATGATGTGCAGATGATTGCTTGTTTATCTGCAGTGGCTAACAAGATAGTATCCTTTAGCAAGATACTTGAGAATCCTTGGCATGTCTAATGAATTTGCTAAAGATGGGTATGGTTTGTGTGGTGCGCGCGCACATGCATGTGCGCACCTGTTCGTGTGTTGATGATTGCTTATTTATCTGCAGTGGCTCACAAGGTAGTAACCTTTTTGCAAGATAATCTAGAAGCCTTGGCATGACTGACAAATATGCAAAGATGGTCTCTAGGAACATCTTTGTTTGCTTCCATTAACTTATACATTACATCATCATCATCGTCATCAAGCTAATCCTATCTAAAGTCGGTTTTTCGAGTTCTTGCTTTTTTTTTCTATCCTATCAATCTAGTATATTACCTCGTCAGTATTTCTTTCTAAAGAGAGAATGATTCTGTTGCAGTTACTGCCAATTATAAGGATGATACCATTGGCAATGTTATACCAAAACATGAGACAAGCAATGAAGCTGCTAGCAATCTCTTGGATGTCAACAGAAACGAACGTGCATCAATCTCTTCGTCAGTTCAGCCTTCATCAGATCCTGCAATCTCTTCATCAATTCAAACTCCATCTAGTCGATTAGTTGGTAATGAGCGGCAACCCAAAAATGTGTGGACCATTTTCAGAGCTGACCAAATCAGTTCTTCCATATCAGCTTCTGAGAATATCCGTTTGCTTTGTTCTGCTGCCATAGCCCTTCTGGCAGTTCTATCATTCGTGTTTCCTCTTTGGCGTAGCATTTTTGGAAGGCCACTTTTTCTGGTTTTGCTAACCGATGTGACCATTGTGCTTGGACTAATATTAATCAAGGAAGGAGGTTCCAGCAAAGCTAAGGCAGAATCTAGAAGAGCAGGAATATATGGAGAGGATTGGTCATACAAAATTGGTAAAGCTTTGGAAGTGGGTTTGGTGTTGCATAAGGCCATTAGTGCAGCTGTCATTGATTGCAGCGTCTGTGTGGTGCTCCTTATCTCTGTCCTTTCTCTACTTAGGCTTGGTTAATTCGTCAGGGATCTTCATCTATTTCTTTTACCTTGCCAAATCTTCTGGACACAGGCATGTTTTCTCATTAATTTTTGTATGGGCTAAACATTGATAATGTGATTGTAATGCGTCACAGCAGGTCTTTTTAATTACTTTCAGTTGGCTATCGCAGTGATTTGAGTTGGATATGTCAAGCCTTTGGTTGGTCTAGACCGTTGATAATGGTATGTCTGCAAATTGTTTATGGCTATGGAATTGATTTTAATATGGACTCTTGCTCTTCCTTTTATCATCATTATCATCATCAAAGTCTCTATTGGAAACTATAATCGGGCTTATTTTGGAGGCTGAGATCATCACGGTCCTTTTTAAAGGATAATGATCTGTGCAACCTGAGTTTTTACCTTGGTGCACCACCTTTAAAAGGAAAATTTCATTTTGTCCTATCTTTTTGAAGGAGGGAAGAAAAGAATAAAAGTAATGGGAAAATGGTCTTTTCCTTTTAAAGTCGTGCACGGATCATTAATCTTTTTAAATGATAAAATTTTGAAAGCTGGTTTTGTTCTAAAAAATTTAGTAAACAAAACGTTAAGTTTAAAACATAGTTTAGAAAATAAGTCTTCATATTTATTCCTAACTTGTTTTCTAATCGTCTTTTCAAAGCACTACCAAATTGTCTTTATAGTTTGCTGTAACACAGAATTGCTAACCATACGTACTTCAAATCCTTTTGACTTTATCAAATATAATTTTAAAACTTTTTTAGTTATTTTTTATGATATTTTCTCCGTTAAACTCTATAAAATTATCTTAATTATAACTGGAGTGAACGACCATTAAATGATTAATATTCATTTAATGAATACTAAATTAAATCTCCATTTTATTAAAGAAAGGTCGAAGAGAAATGGGTGGAAGCTTACACGGTCATTAATAATGCAGCCCAAAGGAATCTAATACATGTAATTAGCTAGACTAGAAGCCTATGTGAGCTTTAACGAGGCCCGGCCCACAAAATCCACATGGTAAAATTGTTTTATGCTCTTCAATTTTATGTTTATGTTAGTCACAGCGGTATAAAATGCATTTTCCCAATACGTAAATGCCAACACAAACATAAAATTGAAGAGCACAATATATCATTGATACGGGACATTTTTTTTTTTTTTAAATTCCTTTTTTGGAAAAAGAAGGAAAAATATTAGAAAAGTAGGGAAAAATGGAAATCCTAAGGTGAGTATATTTTTGTTAAAAAGAATAGTCATTTTTATGGAGTACTAAAATTTCTATATGAATAAAGATGTCTTGAAAATTTGAAAAATGTCTAAAAAATTAAAACTATAGAAAATCCCAGTGATCTTTACTTGGGAGTGTGGGGTCTATATTGTTCCTCCTAGGAGTTTTAGGAAGGCTATAGCCAAGGCGTAAGTTGGAGTGGGCCTGAGGTTTCTTCTTGGTCTTCAATTTTTTTTTTTTTTATTAGCGACATGCATCTTTTATTTCAATTTATAAATTTTTTATTGTAAATTTTTTTGAAATTCATAAAAATGTTAGAATATTAGAAAATCACATAAAACCCAAAAAACTATATTAATCACGTGAAGGGATCTTCATTTAATTCAAAAAATTTAGGACATATTTCATTATTTTTTTACAAGAAACTCTTTTTATTATTTAAAAAAAAAACCTTAAAAAATCACACAAACGACCTACGAACTATGTCAATCACATTAACACACTTCCGTTAAAATCCATAAGCATTGATTATTATTTAATTAAATCATTTTCACATTAAAGAACTTAATTTGAGATTAATTTAGAGTCGAAATTAAAAAAATGATGAAAATAATTCAAAATGTTTAAATTTTAAGAGAAAAATGTTTAGAAGTGACAAATACTTTTCACACTTGAAGAACATGCTTCTAAATATTTTTTTTTGAAAAACACATATAGTGTAAGATTCAATTTGAAAAATAATCAAAATAGTTTTTTTATTAAAAAAATACATTTAGCCGATATAATGCAGGTTGATATTACAGCGGATGCAATACGTATCGTCAATACATATCACCAGTGTAAAATCTAATACATACCGTATCAGTCGGCCGATATTTTTGTCCCCGAGACTTAAGTCGTACCGGTTGTTTTTATTAGTGTTTTTGCTACCTGGAAATAGTCATCGTCACCATTTCGACCTTTTACTCCTTCCACCTTTCACGGTTCGATCTCAATCTACGTCATTAATGTGTTTGAAGGTCTTCAACCTGCAACAGATGAAAGCAAAGATCAAATTTTTCCTATATCCACTAAAAAAATATGGCAATTACTTAGCTATTTAATTTAAAACAATGAAAATGAATAATTGAATTTAAAATTCCTTTTAAAACTAGAAAATTAGTGTGATCACATATTTTCACAGCCTCACACTTGATCACTATAGCTTGAAATTAATATGAGAAATGTGTTTCTTTTTATCATTTCGTTGGCAAATCTTATAAATATGCCATATGACATGTTCTTAAAATGATATATTGAGAATCGTCCAACACACCTTCGAAGGGTTAGTGTGTTGTTCAGAAACTCATCTCAAGAAGTGGTAGACTTAAGTTTGAATTCCATTTCACTCCAAAAGGGTCATTTTCCATAGTTTTATCAATATTTCTCAATCCGACCCGATCCGAATGTCATGCGGGTTTTTGTCTTCTCAATCCAACTCGACTTGGAAGATTCGACCAATGTGATGTCTCAGGTCGAGTTATAACCATCTCATCCAAGAAATGATTCTAAGCCATTAACAAAGAGAAAATAATTAGTTGTTTACAATGTAAAACTTAGACCATATAGATAATGGCATTTAAGATGTAATTTTTTTTATAAACTAAAACATTCACAACTTACTTTTACCGTTAACAAGTCAAGCCATCAAATTACACTCTCTTGCACATATATGCAACCCTAATTATATCTAGTTTTGTAACGCCCGTCCCTTTTCACTCGCTTAAATTTAATTATCTGAAAATCAGAGTCTATTTTTTTTTTTTGAATTAAATAGTAACAAAGGGCGCGGGACGTCACGACGCGAGTTAAGTCCGAGCTTCTAAAGCCCGGCCCTTAACTGGCCAACCCTACGTGTGCGTGGAACTAAGTCCACGAAGAACGGTTCACACGTAGAAGTAAGCTTGCGGAATATTAAAATAAGTGCGGAATTATAATAGAGACTATCCTACCAATTTTAGATAGCAGAGAAGATTACATCATTAAATTACTAAATTACCTCAAGCCACAATGTCCAAAATAAAATCTAAACCATAGCAAGTAATATAAATTATTACAGGCGGACGAGCTAAGCTACTCAAATTACATTTCCAAAATAAATCTTAAATAAACTAAGTAGCTCGCTTTCCCAAGCTCCTAAGCTTGGCTCCCGTCACGTCCACCGTTTCCGAGGTCTCCTGGGTCATCAGCTAGGGTAGAAGTAGGGCGTTAGACAACGTGCCCAGTAGGACTCCGAGTAGGGCTAACACATGGATTAGTGATAATAATGCATATAGGGAATAATATCAAACAAAACATGAAATCAATGTCATGCCATGGGTGCCTATGTCATGAGTCCTACCCATTATCCATTACCATTGTACCATTGCCCTTTTTCAATCATTCATAAAGTCTCCCTTGATGGAAAAACCTCATCAAGATCAATCAACACAAGTATCCCCCTTGATGACGAAGCCTCATCAAGGTATCCCCATGTTTGTTTCTCGGTCGCCCCGACGGAGCATGGACTTCGGTTCCTTTATTTTCTCGCCCATGCCATGCATGAGATGTAATTGCAATATGCTATATAGTATTTAAATCATTGTAAATGTAACATGCCATATAGTATTTAAATCATAGCCATAAAAATCCATCTTAAAACAAACCATCTAATTACCAAAATAAATCAAAGGAACCATTACATAACACATAATCCATGGCTTACAAAAAGGTAGGAATCCTACCGAATACCGACTAACGTTCCTTTACGTTTTCCGTCCGCAAATCCGGTCACCGATTGCGCATGCTTGCGATGTCCGATACCTTATTACATATAAACAATTAAACCCATGTTTTAATCATGTCCATGTCCCTAACATATGCCTTAGTGGGGTTCGGCCATACACCATGGCCGAACCCTACTAATTAGGTTTGTGGGTCCCATCTTAATCCATCAAATATTTTAATTACATGAGTCTAAAAACCAGCCACCCTAGGCTTCATTTAACCATTCATAAGGTCATCTTTAAACACATTTAGGTCCATGATCATCCCCCATGGGGTTCTTCATTTTGGCCCATATTTACGATTTTGCCACTACTTCTTTCATGGTTAAGTTCTCATCTTATTTCTCCATTCTTAGACCCATAATTGATCCATAATCTTGGATCCATTAATGACTCACCAATCATGAGATACAACCATTAAAAATCAACCACTAACTTAACCTAATTCCCATTAATTAATGCATATACATAGATCTTAATCTTAGCCCATCAATTGGTTCACAAAATGGGTCCAATGATATCTCATTAACCATGACATAACAACATTAGAAATCAACAATTTAATTAACCTAATCTCCATTCATTTAAACACATACATAACTCCATACTTAGCCCATCAAGTGGCTCACAAAAATGGGTCATGGGTTCGGCCATACACCATGGCCGAACCCATGATGTTAATCTCTTTACTTCTCTTGGATCATTTACCACATTTTTTATCACAACTTAGATCCCTCAATGACTTACACTCATGTCTTAGAATCATTAAAATCAGCCCCCTTTAAAACATTATATACTATACTTGAAAATCCATTTAAACTATCAACATTCTTAATCATTTTTCCATTTCTTCACTCATTAAAACCACTATTACATCATCATAGGGTTCGGCCATACACCATGGCCGAACCCATGTTCATGGGTCATCATTCATTGGTGATATTTAAGACCATAAAAACATTAACCTTCATCCATGGATTCCCTCATTTAAAACCTCTTCAAAAATCACTAACATTTATTCCTTTAAAACCCTTAAAATCATTAACCACCTTCTATGATTTTAATCCTTTAAACCCATTAAAATTTCCTTAATCACCTACCATGGGGTTTGGCCATACTACATGGCCGAACTCTATGGCCTATGATTCTTTCAAAAAAATCATACTTCTATGCTTAAATGAACCTTATTACACAATGTCCTTAATACATCCATTTATTTTTCTTAACCTAATTTATCTTACCCATTTTGTCTATTTCTCACTTCATCTTTGGATGGATTTTAAATCCAAGGCCCATGATGTTTTGGCCACCATTACATCCAAGAAAAACGGATTCCATGGTCTTCTTAACCCTTTAAAAAAATGTAAACTCTTGTTTAGGAATACTTACAAATGCGACAGCTCCTCCGGTTTTTCTTTCTCCTCTTGATTTCCTTAGCCTTCTTTCTTCTTCCTCTCCTTTGTTGGTCGGCCAAGATGTGCTTGATCAAATGAAAACATCAAGGTTTGGGTTTGGCCAACATGGGGTGTGTTTAAGAGAGGGAGAGGAGGAGATGGTGAGAAAGAATACCCTAAGTCTTGATCTTGAAGTGGTGGCCTTATGCTTGCACTTTTCCTCTCTTTTCTTCTCTTCTTCTCTTCTTAGTTTTTCTTCTTTTTTCTCCTTGAGTGAGGGACGATTTTGGAGAGTGAGAGATGGAGAGAGAGAGGGAGTTAGATGGAAAAGAGATGGAGAAATGAGATAAGATCCATCTCATTTGGTTGAGTAACCTACACTCCACCATTAATTCCTTCCACCAACCAAACATGGGCTGATGTGCCTTAGTGGTGGTGGTTGGGAAAAAACCACCACCCTAAGCCCATGGTTTAGTTTGTGTTTCTTTGGGTGGTTTCAATGAGATGAAACCACCCATTGACTTATCCTTTTTGACTCTCCATTTGACCCAATTTGACTCACCTAAGTAATTAATTAATTTGAATCCTCAACTTAAGTTAATTAATTCCCATTTAATCTAATTCATTTCCTTAAATTCCCTCCACGTATCCACCCATGGTTGACCAAGTCAACCATGGTGGCCGGCCCCACCAATCCTTGGTCCACACGCCACCTCACTTGGTGAGGTGGAGGTGGGTCCCATTCGGTCATGTCACCTTGGTCTATTCACCACTAACTTAGGTGATTTTAATTAAATCCATTTCAACCACTTGGATCACCATTGGGCCCATGACCCAATTACATTCACCTCCTACCCATTTACCTTAGAGCTTAAATCATCCTGACCCATTAGGTCCCAAACGGGTATTGGGCCCAATTTGACAATCCTTGACCATTTAAATGAATTTAATCCAATCCATGGTCCATTGGACCATACTTGGGCCTTTGCCCAAATTTTTGATCCACTTAACACTTATCCCATCAAAATTTCCAATTTCTATCATTAAAATAAATAATAGCCACATATATATTGATTTAAAAAGTCCGGGCTATTACAAGTTTCATGAAAATGATAAGAAATTAAAAAAAGAAAATAAATATTTTAGGTAAAATCAATTAAAAGATTAAGTTGTCTATTACAAGGATGCTTCTTTCATCATTGTGAAGTCATTAATCTCATCAATTTGATGTTGAAATTTGTACTTGCATTTGACAAATTATTTTTTATGAGGTGATTGTTTATCTGACACTCAAAATATGCTTCTATTTTGTATGAGAATCTTTATATTTCATGTCAACTTGTAGGAGGCCAACACACAAATTGCATATTTAAGGGTCTAAACTTTCATGAACATTGGTATTTTTAGGGTGAATCTCACTTAATAAGGAAAATGAAAACTTAAAAAGAGAAAAAAAAAAACTCACCATTGCATCAATGTCATAAACCTTTTGATATGTCTACAAGGAGTGAGCTTGTTAAAAGCATTCGTATTTTCAACTGACAAATGTTTTATGTAGATGATTACTGTAGTATTTTAAAAAATTAAATAAAAATTGAAATTCTTGCTTTTTTAACAAAACCTAAAATTTTAATTTAAACACTTTCTTTTTAAAATTTGAACTCGGAGGCAAGCTTCTACAAAAATTTGAATTTCTTTTTATTTTGTAATTTTTTAGTCCAACATTGAAATTGAAGGGGAAATTGGGTGGAAAGTGTTAGATTTGTAAATATGTTTTTAACCAAACCATTTTCTCAAATCTTCCATTGATTGGGAACCCCACTCATGCCTAATGTAAGAGATGAGAAAAAGAGTTTGATTTAAGTATTGAATATGATCGTGGTGAAACATATATTACCGGGTACCAAGATCCCCATGATAAAGAAGGCATGAAATAAGCTACAAGACCTACTCAATAGATGCCTACAACCAACCATCTTTCTTCTTGAATGCGACAGCTCTACTATTAGGATGGTGTCTCATATAACAGCTAAAATGGATAGTATTTCACATATTTTTTGTGCCAAGTCAACTTGCTCGAGTTGATACCTAACTCAAAGCAATGAATACTGTATTAACTTCAACTTTAGTGCACCATGAGTAACAAAGAAGAATAGAGAGGTTCGTTTTAGGGCTAAAATTCCGTCTAATGAAGTGGAGTGTCTTGTGTTCGATTTATGTTCAACTTCAAAAGGCCACTCTCTATTGAACTTATTCGGTGTATGTGGATTGGGAGGATTTTCTATTCTATTGGCTTCTGTTCCATCTACTTTTGATACTTTGGTGACTAGACTTTTTGTTGGGAATGATACTCTCAGAGTTGATGAGGTGACTGTGGCTTTGCTTGAGACTGAGACCTTTAGGAATCCGAGAAACACATTCCATTCAGATGGGGTGGTGGCTATGGTAGATCAGCAACGTAGAAAAGGAGTTGATAGAGACTCTAGAAACCGAAGGGGGTTACGGTCAAAATCAAGAGGGAAAAGTGCTTTAAAGTTTAAATTCTTCTATCATCATAAGGACACGTGAAGAGGGATTGCAATCAAAGAAAGCAAGGTCTGGAGGAAACAGTAAAAAAGGTAAGTCTCAAAGTTCCAATCAAATAAGCATCTTAAAAGGTGATTCATACGAAGAAGGTGATGTGTGTAATCACGACAGGTACAAATCACTAGTTGATGGATGAGTTTTAGATTTTGGGTGTTTTTATCATATTAGTCCTCACATAGAATTGTTTAACCCTCACAAACTTTGTGATGGATGAATTGTCCTAATGGGTAATGATAAGGCATGCAAAGTCGTTGGGATTGAGACTAAAAGTCAAATTTTTTTATGGCATGGTGAGAACACTAAAAAATGTGTGGCATGTCTGTGATTTAAGAAAAAAATTAATTTCTTGGGTATACTTGATTCCAATGAGTTCACCTTCAAGGCAATGGATGGGGCTTTAAATGTTGTAAAATGATTCATGGTTGTCATGAAGGGGAAGAGACAAAAATTTGTATACACTAGTATGGAGTACAATTATTGATAGGCACTGCGATCCTACTAGTTAGGTTGCAAGTAAAAAGAGAAGAAACTAGAAGGCACCAGTTAGGTATGGCTTGAAAAATAATGTTACTTTTGCATTAGTTGGTTGTCAGGGTACCGTTTGGTTTCCATAGTGCAGGTGGTAGCTGTGATGAGCAGGATCTCGACTCTAGGGTCCACTATAATTTTCTCAGATTATTTTGAACAAATTTTTGAGAATTAAACTTAGATTGGAGATCCGTGGAAATGTTGACATTAATTAACAAAAATTAGAGAGGTGATTAACTAATTAAGTGAGATTAAGGGTGATTTAATTAAGTTGCTAATTTAATTTAATATTATTTAATGAGGTGAATTTTAATTAATGGAAATAAATTAATGAGGTGGGATGCCACATGACATGGCAAGGACACACCACAACCACTATCCCACCTTTGCATTAAATGCAAGGAAACCCACCCACTCCAACTCCATCTTGCGCCAATGCATGCCCTCCACCTCATCTCATTACTTGTTGTTATTCACTCAAGCCAAAGATAAAGAGGGAAAAAGCTAATGCTTTTTCCTCTCTATTCTCATTCCCTCTTGTTCCATACGGTGGTGCCCTCTTCTTCCTCTATTCATGCGATCCTCTCTTTCCTTCGTCTCTTCTCCACTTCCATTGCTACACCCTCATCCAAAAGGTAAGCCCTTTGGTTAATTTATTTTACTTTAGTGTGTTTTGACCTTTACTGAGATGGATATTTATTGTTATTAAAACCATTCTCTCATTATCTACCCCACTAAGTAAAGTATGAGATTAGAAATATCTTATTTGATTTCAAAATAAGGAGAGATCTCAGGGAATTACTTTGGCCAAATCTAACCGTCTATACCCATGCCATGGTTGAATAAAGGCTGAAATTAAACCCTAAGTATGGGATCTCCCATCGTCTTTCCTCCCTCAATCTCTTCCTCCAATCTTCATTGGAAAACCCTTAGCTGTTTGACTTGTTGACTGAGATTATCCAATTTTCTAACAAGGAGACGTTGCATCTTTGGTGGTTTAATCTTGGAATTTTGATGGTCTTTAAGACGTGGCCTTAATCTCCTTTGATGATAAACATCAAGAAGCTAATTTAATCCTATGGGAATTTATTAACACCATTAACCTGATTAAGTTGGGCCTTTAAACACAGCCTAGTGGCTATCCAATTTGAGCAGTGGAAAGGAAACCAACCCATTCTTTTACCCCTTTTGTACATGAGTTTCCCGTCCCAAAGTTGTATGGATTAAGACCAGCTGTAACCACTACTCTTCTGCACATTTGATACGTCAAATTTAGGCTTACAAATCAGTCCTAAACATTGTTGGGTTGGATCTATACAGCTGAGACATCTTTCTTTTGTTTCTTTATGCTACATACCTAGACTTAGCTAATCAAGTACCTAATAGATTAAGTTTTGATAAAAGCCTTATCGATTTGTTCATACCATGTTTGAAATCTTAGAACAACACTCATTACCATCTAAACCATGTTTAGAGTTACTTACAGGTTAGAAAAGTCAAACACTTAACTAGATGTTTAAGATAGCTTTAAGACAAAGACTGTTTTTACATATCAATCCCGAAAATGTATCTATAACTATTTCAAAATGATTTTCTGGGAATTTCTAAATATTTTTCAGTTCTTCTACTATGAGAGAGATTTTCAAAAAAAGCATTTACTCATCATTTTCTAATATCGGGAAAAATCTGAAACGATTTTTATAAGAACTGGACAATTCTAAAGTAGATAACTGTTCTTACATAACAGTCCCAAACTTGGACTTGTAATAACTTCAAAACGATTTTCTCAATATTTATGGATATTTTTCATGTATTCTACTATTAAAGAGATTTCCAACGAGTATTTACTCGAGTCATTCCGATATCGGTAAGGACCCGAAATGGTTTTTACAAAAATAGTGCGCTGATTGTATATGAAAAAGAAGAAGAGAAAGACTAGATTGGTTACCTTTACTAAATCTAAGAGATCTATTCTCTTAAAATGAGTGTTTAATTCTTAAAACTTTGATTCTCTAAGATAAATATATCAGTGACCTTAGGGTGTGTGAAGACAATTTTAAGTATTAGTAAGAGCCTAAGCTTGTGGGGATTTTGTTATGGATTTGAGTGACATCAATAAACTCCATTAATCTTCACCAACCAACCCAAGTACTAAGTCTAGTACTAATACCTAAACTGAATCATTGAGATTCATAACGTAGTGACATAATTGTTGTGTTTTGGACATGCATGGTAAACCAACGAAGGACCGAGAGTAACTCCGACGTCGTTCATACATCTACGGGATTCCGTCTCATTCACTGAAATTTATCAATCAAGTAGGTTTTCCTACATCGTTGAAGTACTATGGTGTGAATTATATATATCTTGCAAATACTATGATAAAGTATGATTTGAATGTCCATTAAAATCATGTGGTCTTGTTTATAAAAAAAAAAATTGTCATCAATTTCAGTTATATAATATTTGACTATTTTAGAAATGAAGATCATATATGATGAGAATATATGTTGTGAATAGTATAAAGAGACTTAAATCTTGAAAGGACTCGTGAATATACGAACTATATGAAATGAATGAGAACACATGATGAAAGAGCATTTAGCATTCATTGACATTCATGTACCTCATGCACATGGCATGAGATGGGTATGGTACTTGGTGAACCAAGTGTCTGAATTGTCCAGACAGACATTGGTGTCGCAATAAGTGGCATAGTAATGATATGTGACGAACCCAGTGTCTGAATTGTCCGGACAGACATGGGTATCGAAGTGACTGGTATGATGATGGTATTGGTGAACCAAGTGTCTAAATTGTCCGAACAGGCATTGGTGTCGTGATACGTGATTAAGAGTTTGAATTATCCTGACAGACTCTGGTAATATGAATGACATTGATATGGAGGAAATACTCCACCGGTGCAACCGGTTAGATGGTTGGTCATATGTATGTATAGGTGGGACATGGAAGGGCATACAACTTCATGTCACCTATGGCATAGCATACCATGACATTCATTGAGCATGATTAAAATGTGAACTCCTATTATGAAATAGATATGATTTGAACATCAGAACGAAATGTCCATAATGAAATAACAACGAATGAATGAAAATAAGACATTCCATAAATGAGAGTTATGATGATATAAATAGGAATTGACATTCTATAAATGAGAGTTATGATGATATAAATAGGAATTGAAATATGCTTTATGCTTTTCGAAGTATGAGTTTTCCATGATGATGGTTTTTTAATATAGAATTCCTAGTACAAAAGGAAAATGATTTAAATACGAGGTTTGATACTCTATGCTAATAAGATATGGGTTAATTATGTACTAAGTGAATTCTATGCTAAAGGGTATTTGTTATAAGTCTTCTATGTTGACATAGATTGAATAAGAGGTTTTCTAATATGATGTCCTCTGAAAAAGTACGAGAATTCTTTAATGATATGAAAGTATTTCAGAAAATATATCATGATGTATACTATGAGTTGATAAGTATAAAAATACAAGTACATGCTATTTTACTATGATACTCCATAAGTATATACCCTGTGATCAGAATTCCTATTAGGCGAGTTGACTAAGCTCATAAATTCCCCCTCTAGGTGTGTATGCAGGTTTAAGGAGCATAGATGAGATTGGACCAAGCGATCGGCCAAATATGAATGAGGTAGATGCGCGAAGGAAGCTTGGATAGCTTAGTTAAATTATATCCGTGATGAGACTTTGAGGACAATGTAATATTATGACTTTGATTATTCGCACTTGTGTTTATATTTGATTCATGCTATTGTGAGAATTTCCTTACTTTGTTTTGAGAAACATCGTTTGTTATTCATGCAAATGTTATAAATTTTTAAATTTCCGCAGGTAATCATAGTGTGTACAAATGTTATAATTGACTGAGTCCATGCACACACTAGGTTGGGCCAGTCGAGGGTCAGGTCTTCGGACTCGGACTCGGACTCAGCTTGCTTCGTGGCACTCCGTCCTTTTTCTTCTATTTTTCTTTTACAAAAAAAATACTTTAATTTTAAAGCATTGGAAAAGGGCGGGGTGTTACAGTAGCAAATATGGAAAGGAAAAAGTGACAAAGAACCACACGGAGAATAGTGAAGCAAAGCTAGTGAGTACACTCAAATTCAAGTATGGCTTGGGCTTGAACAGTTCGTCTTATTGATGAGGATTAGTGGAGCATCCCAGGGCTTGGGGATAAACATCTTATACAAGATGCAAAGCTGCATGTGAAATCTAGGACATTGGCTCAAATAGTCTATGAGGTTGGAGGAATTCTCGTCAATGTGGAGATTGTTAAAGATGGCTCAATTTTTTCTCTCGAAAAATCAGAGATTTGGCATGTACGTTAGTGGTGTTTCTAGCATGTAAGGCAGCGAAGGAGTGTTGAATAGTGTGTGACGCCGAGCACCCACTTGGGCGTGTGGGAATTGTCCTACATCGCCCAGGGAGATGGGGGTGTGGGTGGATTTATGAGAGGAGCCCGTTCTCCCTAACATGAGGCCTTTTTGGCCTGGTCAAGTGGGTCGGGCCCAAAGCAAAACCTTTTAGGATTGGCATGGTCAGCAGAGTAATGGGCTGGACAGAGGGCCCAAGGAAGTATCATACTCGGAGAGTTGGGTCAGAGTTGTTACAAATGGTATCAGAACACGGTTCAATCCTCTACCTGTGTGAGTGTCAAGCCGAGGATGACTCTGGACTTAAGAAGGGTGGATTGTGACGCCCAGCACCCACCTGGGCATGTGGAAAATGTCCCACATCGCCCAAGGAGATGGGGGTGTCGGTGAATTTATGAGAGGAGCCCTCTCTCCCTAGCAAAACCTTGAGGGTTGGGCTCAAAGCAAAACCTTGAGGGTTGGCTATGTCAACAAAGTAATGGACTGGACCGAGGCCCAAAGAGGACAATATCATGCTTGGGGAGTCGGGTCAAGATTGTTACGTAGTGGCGTTAGAATACAACAATGCATGCATGCTGGCACCTCTTTGCAAGATATGTATTTTCAGCAAGAAATTAATGTGGACGGTTGTGTATGCATTTTCCAGGATATACATGCTATATGCATTGGTGGGTCTTCAACATGTTGAAGGATATGCTTGTGCCTTTCTTGGCAGCAAGCTGACAACTCATGGACTTGCATGGGATTTTGTTTGGTGGGCATATCTCATGGATGTGTGGACGTGAATGTATATATATAGAAGTCAGAATACACAGAGATCTGTGTTTGGATTTTTTTTTCTCGGGCCGGAGAGGAGATATTCTTAGGACTAAGGGCAGGATAATCTGATAAGAAAGACAAAGTGTAGCATCCAGGCTTGAGTTGAAGGATTTGTCTATGGCTCTTTGAATAAGGTTTGAATTTGGGTTTCAAATTCATTAATTATCTCTCTTGTATTTTGTGATTTATGTTTCTCTCGGAATAAAATACATGCTCTGTTGACGTAGGAAGGATTTTGCTGAACCACGTAAAATTTTGTATCTTGTGGTGATTATTTTATTAACATCCCATTTGGATTGTTCCGTTGATTATTTTCTGCATATTATTCCTAACGAAAAGGCCACTCTCCATTGAACTTATTCAGTGTGTGTGGATTAGAAGGTTTACACATGTCCTGAGAATTAGTTGCGTGAGACACTTGGACACCTTGGTTAAAAAAAAAGAACAACTACCACAATAAACCTATGGTGCACCTGAAACATATGATCACAATGATGGTCTAGTATCTCCACTATCTAGTTGGATTGTTTTTTCTCTTCTCAATTATGGTGAAGATACGTATTGATGGCAAACGTTGTAAAAGGATGAGTAATGTTCAATGTTGCTTCAAACACTTTATTTATAGATTGAATTGTCTCATTTGAAGTTAATATTTCATCTACTTTCATATATCAATTTTCTTTTATCTAGAACTACAACAAGAGAATGAAAAGTGGATGGTATCTTTCTAATTGTCTATGAAATTGGTAGCACTCCCTCTTCCAGGACTGAAATTCGGTTGGGTCAAGTTTTAACAAACCCAATCAAACCCATCTAAAAAATTATTGAATCCGACTCGACTTGATCCGAATCACTGAACCAAAATGCCCAACCCAACCTGACCAGAATTGTTGACCCAACTCGACTTGAGTTCTGGCCCAACTCAACATGAGTGTTATATTAAATTTTTAGAGTGGGACAGGTCGGGTTAATTCAGGTTGGGTCAGATCAAGTTCAAAAAATCTTGACTCGACCCTAGCTAGATTTAATTCGGATTTTTTTTAACCTAATTCGACCCTAATTTTAAAAATGTGAAACCCAACCCACTTGATTTCTCAAACCGAGTGATGTGGGTCAGATTAAAACCAAACCAAGTTTCACCCTACCCTCCTCCTAGTCCTAGTCCTCCAAAATATTGTGGACAATTGGCTCTCGTCCTCTCCAATATTGGTGGCATGTCATCCTCATAGTCCTTATCATCGGTGGCATTCGAATTTTCTCTAATCTTCTACCTTGCATATCAATTCCAAAAAAAAGATATTTTCCTTCCATTAGTCCAAATATACGATAATCAATATTTATTTTCCAATTACTTATAACCACTAAGTAACAATAAGTTCTATAGGTGGTAAATGCAGTCCCAAGCTTTTCTGAATTATAAATGTTAATTTTGATTTTATAGAAAAAATCCCAGTCTACTTTGATGTCCATCTTATAACATGGAATTTCATTTAATGGTGAGTTGTGATTTATAGTTTTTTTTTTTTTTACATTATTTATACAGAAAATATGATCATTGAAAATATTTATCATTTTTCAACATTTAATGAAGTGCCTTTTTCAGAGATGTATCCCTCATTTGAGAATGAAAAATAAAACTATATGTTCCAAGCTTGTAGATTATTTTTAATTTAAATATTTGTTGTGTTTTTTAAATTAAGTAAATAACTCATTTTTTATATTTTTATATTTCTTATTTTTTTGCTGTAGGAAAAACTGAGTTCAAACATTGTCACGTATCTATCATTGAATTTTGAAACGCGATCTTCCCTTTGTTCTCACTTGCTAGGGGCATGTTAAAAGGATAACATAAATGATCTAGTGTTTATTAAAATTATGATGGATTTGCTAACTTATTATTATTATTATTATTAATTTTTAATGAACGAGGTGTTTAGGGCCTCTTAGACCACCTGATTAGTCTTCGTAGCAATGTGCAAGCCTCTCTACTTATACACATCAGATAAAACTAGATAAAGTGGCCTTTCAAGGTGAGATGGAATGAGATTCGAACTCAAGACTCTCGGACAATATTATCACCGAGTCTCCTTGCACATGGACAGATTTGAGAGTCAAACATTCGGTAATGTTTTTAGCATTTCAGTTTCTTCCATCAACGTGTGGTTTCAAAGGACCGCATTTTAGGGGGGAGATGAATTTTGTGACATGAATCCCCCGGTTTTCATGCAGAACAAGGGAATGGATGTCCAAGCCTCAAACCACAACAACTACTGGATTTCCAAGCCTCAAACCACACAACTACTCTCTCTCTCTCTTAATCATTTTCTTCGTTTCTTCTTTGAAAGAGAGAGAGAGAGACAATAAGAAATCCACCTGAATTGATTGGATGAACAAGAGCATTTCATGATCTTGGTTTGAATCCTCATTCTTCCAATCAAACCAAGGTCATGATCTTGCTCCTCCTCTCATATCAATTCTAGCCTTTTGGGAATTCACTTCAGTTTCCTCCAGCCTAATCTCCCTTCAGTCTTTTGATTTGTCCATGGCATCAAAGAACATCCAACAAATCATACAGAAGAAACTGGGCAAATTTCCTGCTGCATTGATCTTCGCTTTTCTCGAATGGGTGTTGATTGTCTTGTTGTTCCTTGATGGCCTTGTCTCTTTCATAGCCAACGAATATGCCCGATTCTTCGGGTTGAAAATCCCCTGCTTACTCTGCACCCGGATTGATCATGTCCTTGTTAGCAGAGACCCCGAATTATATTACAAGGACTCTATCTGTGATGCACATGGGAAGGGCATCTCCTCACTTGGCTATTGCCATACTCACAAGTGCCTATCAGATGTTCAGCGTATGTGTGCAGATTGCCTACTTTCTTTTGCCACCAAGAGCAAATCTAGTTCAGAAACACATAGATCATTGGCTGGTATGTTGGGGGCCAAAGTAGAGATTTCGGTGAATGACACAAGTAAAATTCATCTAAACTTTCCTGTCGCCAAGGAAGAAGATCGACTAGAGGCTGAGAAAAGCAACACCGGTCGGTGTTCTTGCTGTGGTGGCCCCTTGAGGAGTCCGGTTTCGACTGTTAGCGAGGGACCAGAAGTTCCAGTTCAATCTACTGTTCCAATCAATAGAGAACCATCGATTGCAACGACAAATGAAGAATCACGCAACATCTATCCATTGTCACACATTGGCTATATGAAACTGAAATTGACATCTGATGCTGAATCAGAGAATGTAAATGATGACAACTGCCCGGTTGTATTAGCTCCAGAGTATGATACAGATATTGACGAGGTAATACGCACAAAAGCCTTGGATGGATCCTCATTCAAATCTAGGGGTGACAATGGGTTGGGTACTCGGATCAGGTTCAAATAGGGCTTGTTTGACCCACATTTTTATGATGTCTAATCTCCAAACCTAACTTGCATGTCAAATGTGTTAGAAAACCATAACTTGATAACATTCTCGAGGTAGAACTCAACCTCAAAAGTTATTCATTGAAAAAAGGGTGCTTCAAGTGTTTTTTAGTCATTGGTTTTACAAATTATCCGATATGAGATTTTTTGTCACTTCACATCTGCCCTCACGTGCAGTTGTATCTTGTGGCTATATGCGGAACCTGCTCTGATACTATGTTAGAAACCATGAGTTGATAACATTCTTCATGTAAAACTCATTTCAAAAGTTAGTCATTGAGAGAAGGGTGTCTCAAGTGATTTATAGTCATTTGGTTTTACAAATTAATTGATGGGTCAGGTTGAATTGGGACATGATCAACTTGATCCACATATTGGAACACCCACTCAAACTCAATCTATCTACTAAATTGCTTGTGCACTTGACCTGGCAAGACGATCTTATTAAAAGGGTCAAAGATACTCGAACTATATATTTTCTTATTCATCTTGAGCTTTCACTTGGCCCAAACTTGAACTAGTCATAGAAGATCTTCCATTGTTGAGGAAAAATGGGTTCATATATTCTCAAAGAATGTATGTACCTTCTCTCCAGCACAACATGGAGCTCTGGACAGAGCATTGGGTTAGAATAGCTCAACTAGGACATGGATCCATGGCTACATCTATCTGAATTTGGTAGTGGATGCTTGATTTGTTGTTTGATTGCTTCCATTGTGTTGTTTGAATTTGATTTTAGCACAACATTTGTATCTCAGGTGAAGTGTAAGGAAGCCAAGCGACTCAGTCGACGATCTTCGTTGGGGACTGGAATGAATCAGGGTGAGTTCACAAATTGTCATTTGCAAATGATTGGATCTGAAACATCAATGTGATTTATTTCACTGCAATCTAGGATCACCAAGATCACCTGCTTGGCTTTCACAATCAGCATCATTGATATCACTGTCTCAGCTTTAAAGATTATCAATCTAATTCGAGATCATGAAAATGAAATTGTCAGTGATTTTGTCACCTTAAAATTGATATCTAAGAGCGATCAATTTGGCTGATTTTTATTATATCAACTGATTTCCCCCTCAAGCTTCTTTTTAGTCTGTTACATGCATGTCTTGATGACTTTAAAATTGTTTTTCCATGTATTTTCATGTCTTTCACTTTTCAAGTTTCAATGCGTAGCATTAACTCTGTTTTTATAACATGGGTACCCCCACTCTACATTGGAGGTGAGACCAATTCCACGAGCACATGTAAACCTTCCAATCCACACACTGGTAAGTCGATGAGGGGTTTGAGCGTGAATTGAACCCAAAACTTCCTTTTATAAAGGGAGCTTCTTGACCGTCAGACCAACCCCTTCTAAATTACATTAAGAAAGTACTGTAGTTGAGAATTGTACTCTTTTTTTAACTTTGGTGAAGTGGGAATGGATATTTTTTCTTACTCTTGAAAAGTCGATCACATCATCATCGTATGGGTAAGAAAAGGGTAAAATTTCATGCACTTCAGACTGATATTTTTTGTCCTCTTCACTTGTTATTTGGACTAAAATTTCTGCATGAATTTCATTATCAGATAACAATAGCAACAAGGAAATCGAAGTCATCGACTTAAACGATGCATACAAGATCGCCATGGCCAATAAACTCAACAAGAACTTTGGAATTGCATTTGCGGATGACCCCAAAGTTTCTAGGATGCATAAACCTTCCGGGCTTCCTCTTCTTCGCAAGAGGTCATCATCTGCAAGAGATAGATCCACGGTGGATTCTACAAAGGGAAGCAATGCAAACAAAGTGCATTGGAAGAACTTGCTGCACCGTTTAAAAAGGCAAGTTCATTTGGACCGAAGGTCATTGATCGCGATGTCTTCAGAGTTGGATCAAGAAAGAAGTGCTTCTGCAATTGCTGCAAATGAGGCGTTGGCCATGATCACCCGGCTGCAAGAACAGAAGGCCGCGGTCCAGATGGAGGCCTCGCACTACCACAGATTGATGGAAGAGCAAGTTGAACATGACCAAGGAGCCATGGAAATGATGGGAGATCTCCTCATCAGTAGAGAGAAGAAAATCAAGGCCTTAGCAGCTGAGGTAGAGATATATAGACAGAAGTTCCAAACTGAGGTGGAGAAATGTGGAGAAACTGAAGTTGACTATTGTGAAGAAATGCTGTGGAAGGATAGTAAGAAGATAGAGGCAGATTCAATAAACAGAAGCTGAAAACCATACCTTCCCGTCGTTGCCAACACAAATCTGGCCAGTGCTGCTTTCCACCAATTTTAAGAGCAAAATTTATGACATTGGTGGACACAGCTAAATTTTGTTTCACAGAAAGGGATGAAATGAGGAAGCTTAGTCGAATCTCCTTTTTCTATTGTATTCTTCTCATTGTCTGTATTTAAACTTTTTCCTTTTGGACAGATAACCAAGTGAATTTCTTTAGAGTATATTATTAGTTTATATTCTTGTTTTTCAATATAAATATAGTAATTTATCTAATTTATCTAAGATTGATACTCTTTATTGAATTCAGCAAATGTTTTAAATATTTAATTGTTGTCGTGGTGATGTCTTGTATTCTTTGGTAATCAAGGTTATACAAGACATTAGACCCCAATAGAGGGTTCTTAGGGGCCTTGTCTGCTAAGATAGGGATTTAACCCAATCCCTACTTTAATGAAGGGTAGAATTGAGTTTAACGACTCGGCAAGATTTGACTCGAATTCAATACAAATCCAAGAAAATCCGAACTCAAAGAATCCCAAGTCTAAGGAAATCCTCAGATTAACTTTGACAGAGTAAATCCACTTAATCACACTCTATGGTTAAACGAGAAAATGGAGCTTCGAATGGATAAACCAAAACCCCAACTTCTCACCGAAAGAATGGAATAAGGTCAAGACTTATGCAAATTTTAACACTATGCAAATCTCACATAAGAAAATAAGAATTCTAGCAATCTAGAATTAATTTCCCTGAAACAAATGTAAGAACTAAAAGCAAAGTGTTGCCCTATAATAGACAAAATTAAACTAGAATTTAAGAAATTGAACAAGAAAATGAACTTAAAGCAAATTAGAAAATCTAAGGAATATACACTCACCACAAAGGACAGGCTCAAAGCTCTAAGCTTTCATTAAATTTTACTTCAAGTTGTGCGTAAAACAAAGGTCGTCTATGCCTCTAATTTACAGAGGTCCATGGTTACAAAAATAATAAAAAATAAAAAGTTATAGTTTACTATCATTCTCTTACATATAGTTACAAAATTGGTTATAACTCCGTCTATGTATATTAGAATTGTGCAAATTTTGATTTGTCGGAAAGATAACTGAACAAACATTCCAACGAATCTAATTTTATGAAAAATCCGATATCATTTGATATCTCAAATATGTCTACAAAGGTAACCCATTTTTTGTCCATAAGCTCCATGCATCCACCTGCTTCCTTCCTTGAATTCCTTGTCACGTTGGCATTGCCATATGGATGCCATATAGGCTGTGAGGTGGCTGATGATGTGTCAAATTCGTCCATGTAGCTACCACATAAGTAATATATCCCAATTGATGGTCTAAGGTACATAACTTCTTCATTGGGACTCAGAATTGCATGAAACTTGATACATTGGAAAACTTGTGAGGCCCTCTTTTACCTCCATCTATTCTTTGATACATTTGGAGTGGAATTTCAGCAAATAATCTCTCATGAGCTTCATCTTCTTCTAATGGGTCTTCACCGATCACAGTTGTGCTTTCGATGCCCATATCATTCTCCCTTGGTTGGAAGAAACTCGTCCTCAAGTTTAGTTACGTTGCAAGAGAGATATCATATCACACTTTCGGACACCACTTTTTATAGTCACTTTAATTGGTAGTGGAGGGATGATAAGTTGTTATGACTACCAGCTCCTAATTTATTATGGAGCCTCTTCATAGAAACTTGTCTATCAAACACAATGTATGTCAAAATACTTCGACTATATGATGTTCTTTTACAAATTGGTCACAAACAGGGTCTACATATGGTATGAAATTATAATCAATGCTCACAACATGATATATTAATGGAATTATTAGGGTTTCTACCGATCACTCTTGGCACACAACCACTTCCAAATATGAAACTGGGGTGCTCATGCTGTTTCTAAAGTTCTATCTTCTATCATCTCTTCTAGATCTGTAATTGTTGACATGGATATGGTTAGATCTCTTTCATTACAACCCCGTTCCCACCCTTTCCCTTTTGAGGATTTAGGAGCAACCCCTCGACTTACCGTGTTTTACAAAGCATGGGTATTTTTGTAATTTACACCTAGTGCCATCTATGTAAAGAATCATGATTAAAGCAACTTTGTTACCGTTCAAATACATATTTCACAAAGTGATATCACAGTACGCTTCATGTAGAGTCTACTTATAATAATGAGGTTGAGTGAGTTTGAAAAATTTATAACTGCATATAATGCTTATAAAAAATCAACTTCATTTAATTACTCTAACTATGGCACGATACTTCATCTTGAATTCCAATTAATGCAAAATAAGTACATAAAGTAAATTGGTGAAAAAAATATTAAAAAGTTTTAGCTAAAAAGAAAAAATATTTTGAAATTGGATTAAATGAAGTGCCAATTTGACCTAAAAATATTGAAAGTTCATGCCAAAAAGTCTAAAAACAAAGAAAAAAAACGTAGTAAAAGGAAATAATGCGTGGTAAGGATTTTTAACTCCAATCTTATCACATTAACAACTAAAAAGTAGAAAAAAAATTGTGTAAATAATATTTAAAATAGAAAAGATAATTTAAAGATTGAATTTTGGCCCACCTTAGCACCTAAAAATAGAAAAAAAATCAAGAAAAATGATTTATGAATCAAATTGGTAAATTTAGAGTTCGTAAGACTAACATAGGAAGTGCATGGTCTTTTCACTCAATGTTAAGCAATGCCATATACAATGCTTGTTTTTTGGGGGAGAGATTGAAAATTAGTTAATTTTTCAGTACATAATGGGCTTCTAAGACTTCTATACTAAAGCTTGAACCTGGCCCATTACGGAAATGCTCAAATCTATTTACTAAAGAAGCTCGGACCTGGCACATTACGCAAATGTTCAAACCTATTTGTCCAGTTTGGGTTGAGCTTAGTTCGAGTTTAAGTTCATAAACAGGGGCACAAAAGCATCTAAATAAAATTCTGACCTTCGACTACAAGGAAGCAGAACACCCAAAACGAAAGTTATGTCTATGCTTTTCTTTCTATTAACACTAGAATTATATAATATAAAATTTCGAAAACAAAGGTGTAGATGTAAGATCCAACACTATTACAATTAAGTCTTTAATTTTTTGTGTAAAAGATTTTGATTGAACTCAAGATAAATAAATTATTTTACAAATATTGAGTATTTATTTATAATTTTCTAATATTATTATTTTCACTTGAATTGTAAACTTAAAGTTATTTATAAATTGAGTGAATAATGAGAAGTAGAGGAGTTCCTCCAGACACATCACCGCTTGGATTAAGAGGCTGATTTCTCTTCGCAATGAAACATGGAAAATTAACATAGAAAGCAGCGCCCGTCAAAAGCAAAAATACAATACACAATGATGTTCAAATATGGGATGCTTTCATGGTAATGATCATCATAACTGAAGCATCTATTTCATTAATTAACGGCCAGTTTTTCAAGTTGTAATTTACTTACCAACTTGATATGTGCATCTAAGAATCCCCCTCTACCTTGTGATTCAATTTTTTGATCAGATTGGATTATCAACCCGTGACGGCTGGTTTCACCGTCAAGAACCCGTCTGAAATATGAGATGTTTTGAGTTCAAGTCACTCTCAACACAAAAGGACCACAAGTCGTAGTATTATTCAGTGTGTGCATATAGAGAGATTTGCAAATGTCAAAAAAATTAGTAAAATGTTTTAAGAAACCTGGATATCTTGGTCTTAAAAAAAATTAAAAAATCAGGTTGGATCATCCACTAGCAAGTAGAGATTGGGTAAAACAGCAGGTTGATCAAGAGTTTTCATAAAAAATACCCTCTCTAAACATTTCAACACTTATCTTGACACCGATTAAATAAATAAATACATACAAGAAATTGGCCAATGCATAAATCCTGATCCAACATCTATATAGGAAGTAAATATTTCTCAGCTCACTAGAGCTTTAGCTTCTTGACAAAACCAGTTGGGGAATCCACCTTCCCATTTTTCATCCTACTTGAAATGGGGCTGCAAAAATGAAATTTCCTTCTTTTTCTATTTGTTTCCCTTTTGGGGGAGAAAGACATTTCTAGTTATTGTTGTTACAATTTTGTTAAGAATACAAGAGAATGCACAATAAAGCCTTTCAAGAGTTCTCTACCCAGACATGATATTAAAGCACAAACAGAATCAGCAGCTTCAACAAGCACAACTCTCAAACAAAAGAATGACAGCTGATCTACCCACTTATCAAAACTCCTCTTTTCCAGAACACATCTACAGAAGCACAGCAAAGAGCAACTAAACTTTAACGACAAACGGGAAGATATGAAAATTACAAGAAGTAGTCGGGTGTCTTGCGAGTGGTGTCAGGTTCAATCTGCCGGGGAGCCGGGTCAAACTGGAGAAAATTCTGATCCATGTTCTCCCCAATCTCGAGTATGGCTGCCATGTTACCACACCGATAACAGTAATTTGGGGCGCTAAATACAGTCACCACATTCTTGTCCTGAAGGGAAAAAGGATATATACAGATCAACCCTACATGAATAACATCAAGCTCATCTCACTCATAGTTTTCCTCACCTGACACCAATTGTAGCCTTCCATAACAAGCTGATGAGCTCTAGCAACAAGGGTGAGCCCATTGGTGTGGTTGAACTGAGCAGCAATATCCTGCCCAAATGTGTAGCCCGCTCCCCTGGGAGAAATACCCCAGCCGCATCGATCATCAGGATCAGACCACAGAAGATCACACATAGGTCCTTCATGTGGAACCTACATTTGATTAGACATGTCATGAAAACACCTATTAACTATCTTGAATTGATATAAAATTGCTATCCAAAATTTGTAAAGCTTTACTTCAAAGAACCAAAAAAGTACTCCATGTCAGTGTGAGGTTAGGATCAGGGATTAAAAAATGGTCCTGTACCGTAGGGACCAATAAGGCCGTATCGGCCACATGGTGTGAATCGGCCATTTAACGTAGTGTGAGCATATTTTGGTTAAAAAAATGGTCCTTTTCATAAAGTATTAGACCCTTAAGAGTTGAAATTTCGATAAGAAAGAGAAAGTGTTAATAATTGAGAATAATTAAATGTTTTTAGAAAATGGAAAATCAATATAAGAAAACACTTTGATATGAAATTCATGTTCTCTAGTGTCCCATAATGACATGTATCTTCAATTACTACTCATTATTTTTTTCCATGAGAAATCTAACTTTCATGAAAATGTTAAAATATTAGAAAAACCACACAAACACCCTAAGAACTATATCAATCATATTAAGCCTCTTCATTTAATTCCATAAACATTTTTATAACATCTCTTTAAATTTCTTTCACAAGAAAGCCCAAAATGAGAATTATCTTAGAAAACCAAGATTTCATGAATTCTTCAAAAGAAAACATGGAAAATCACACAAGCACCTTAAAAACTATATCAATCACATTAAGGTATCTTTATTCAATTCTATAAACACCCACTATCATTTCCTTAGAATATTTTCACAAAAACCCTCAAAGTCGAAGATATCTTAGAGCAAAAATTCCAAAGAAAAATGATGAAAATAACTCAAAATGGACAAATCTTAAATGAAACAAAAAAAAGAGGTTGGAATAGATAAATACCTTTTACAATTGAAAAAAACTTGCTTTCAAGCCTTCATAAAACCATACCCAATGTAAGATTCAAACCGAAAAACAATCAAAACAACAATTTTCCCCAAAATAAAAAGTTTTTGAAAAATGTTGATTTTATATCATATCGGCCCATACGGCTGTTTAATGGCCCTTATCGGCTGATACACTAACTGTATGACTGGTACTACACGTATCGTTGATACATATCAGCATAAAGGCTAATGAGATGCGTGTATGATGCTACATATCAGCCCATAAAATACGTAAGCCGATTCTTTCCCCGCTTTGGTTAGGGTTTAGCTGTACTCGAAGAGAGAAATCGTGAAATAAAAAGTACCTCCATAGAAATGTGTAACTTTTTCTTTTCTTTTCTGTTTTTAAGTGCTAAAAATGAAGGCTAAAAAGAAATATGTAGAGAGTAAGACACTTCAAATAGGCAATCAAATAGAAGCAAAAATCATAAATAGAAAATGCATACGACCAAGTGTTATAATGAGAAATTCTATAAAAAATGCATTGCATGATTCCAAGATTCCATAGTGCAAAGATTCTAGTGAACAATATAGTTCAAAAGAATCAGCAAAAGCTATGATTATGACATTTTGTTAGGCATAATTCTTTAAATACTTTATTATACATAAAAAAGAAACAATAAATACTTTAATATACATAAAAAAGAAACAATCTCCTACAAACTAGGTTGTAGTGTATTTTGCTGAGCAATGCTAAGCTGGCCCAACTTGGAAATGATATGATTTGATTTAGCATGGTGTCCAGAGAAGATCACCTTGATTGTATCACTCAAGCAATGGCCTTGATGGCCTTAAAGTTTGTTGGATTAAAAAAAAAAATGGTTAAAAGTAATCAATACTTTCCAGCCTTCAAACCATGGTTTAAGTAGGATCCAATCAAGGTGATCTCTTGTGTCCCGCATAATCAAAGCATAGTCCTTTCCAACCAAAACCATCCCTATTGTCAAAGGTGCATCCCAGATGGGTTGCTCAGCATAATATGCTGCAAGCCAGTGTACAGGGGATCATTTGCTCACACACATGCATGCACATTCAAACCAACTATACTACTAATTTTGAAACAAAACAATTAAGGATCAGCGAAGTAAAAAAAAAAAATACTTAACAAATAGTTCAATTGATGATTTTATGAATGCCTTTGCTATATACATGACATTGAGATTAAAAAATACAATGTTCCCATCTAAAACAATGAAATATGATTAACAACTCAAAAGAAATAAACTAAAGCCTCAGCCTAAATGCAAGCCTTTTGACAAAGGGCTTGGAGCCTAGCTGCAAAGGGCTTGGACCCTAGACAGATCCTTGACTCATCATAATCAAAGCCATTTATACAATATATTTAGGGTTGGGGTTGGCACTTAGAATTGCGTATGGTAAGTTGTTTTCCATGGGTTGATTCCCCATTTAACACTCATATGGCTCAAACCCACAATTTTTATGGTTGCAACAGTAACATCTAAGTCTACCCTTTTTCCTTTTTGTTAGGTTTAACTCAGCTTCTTTCCAGACCAGGGGTCAAACCAAATCGGCGTTGGAGAGCTTACATTTCTCTAGGCTCAGCGCAGAAAAAGTGGAGTGATTAGAAAGAAGTTTCAGTTTGGAGGAGATTCATGAGGCTATAGATAGTTTGGAGAGGGACAATGCTCTGGGTACTGATGGTTTCAACTTTAGGTTTATCAAACCATGTTGACATACGGTAGGGCCCGATTTCATGAAAGTTTTCCTTGGGTTTCATGAGAGGAGTTGTCATTAACAAAGGGCTGAAGAATTCTTTCATTACATTGGCCCTTCAGAGTTAGCACATTTTAGATCCATTAGCCTGACCGGTTGTGTTTATAAGCTTTTAATTAAGGTTCTTGTGATCCGGCTAAAGGTCCGGAAAGACATCATCGGTGAATCTCAAGGGCTTTCGTAGAGGATAGACATATCTTAGATGGAGCTTTGGTTGAAAACAAGACGACTCATATTAGGAAGAAGGAGAAAAGACCAAGGATTCCGTTTGAAATTGACATAGAGAAGGTTTACACTTTCGTGGATTGGGGCTTCGTGGGTTTTCTGTTTGATAAAATGGGTTTCGATGATAGGTGGAAGAGATGAATGAAAGCATGAGTGGAAGGGTCATCATATTCAATTTTGAACCCATTGTGTTTTGTGTGTGATCAACCTATTGGCTTTTTCTGTGGGCTATGTTTTTTCCAGTTTTTTTCCATTGTTTTCTATCTATATCTGCACCTCTGGTGCATCTTTATCTATTAATATATATGAACCATTTCAAAAAAAAATCATATTCAATTTTGGTTAACGACTCACCTATAAAATCGATAGATGCTCATAGGGGCCTTAGGCAAGGTGACCCCTTATCTCCCTTCATATTCACTTTGATGGCAAAGGGGTTGAACAAGATGGTGGAGAAGGCTAAATAATTGGAGATCGTTAGGGGCTTTAAAGTATCGAGGGATGGTTGGTAATGCTCACTTATAGTTTGCTAATGACACTTTATTTTTCTGCGATGCATCTAGGGAGGAATTATTAGGTTCAATGTTGTCAAACTCGAATCGTATCGTGAATCCCTAGTGTTCTTTTGTTTCATATAAGGTGTTTTGATTCTTTGGTGGTCCTATGTTTTGAATTGAGGTGGTTCTTGGTTTTTGTTCTCTATTGTACTACTTTTGGGGTCTTTCCTTGTTTGGTGTTGTTTGGCTAGTATAAACCTTTTATACCTTGCTTCTTGTACTCTCCCCTTGTTATTTTAATATATTCTCTTTTGTTGTGATTGCACAAAAAAATATAGGAACATATACCAATTGAAATAATATAAGAGATCTTACTCCCCCCCCCCCCAAAAAAAAAAAAGCATTAAAGTTTTGATCATTTTATTTAAGTTAAATAAATCTGACAGGTGGCATGTAGTCGCCCAGAGAATCCCATTATATTGAGGTGGATTGTTGAATATCCACCTTTCAAAAATCAAAAAGGACATTGCCATCCACCTGATCCAACCCACTGAAATTGGCAGTCAGTTACATTCACTAATTTCATCTTGACAATTGATTTCAATGCCTTGAATTGTAAGGCAAGAAATGGCCTTAGGCCCTAATTTTCTTTTGGTTGAGTACTCCACAATCTTGACTTGAACAGATCCTCTGACCCAGTGCATGCCACCAATCACAAAAAGGTTTTATATATTTTTAGTGGAAGCAGCTTTGTATGATTTTGCTAGAATGACAGAAGTATATTTCTTTAGCAGGGTATGACAAACAAACTGATGAGAGAATTTTAATTGGCTCATAGAATTGATAGACCTACGACCTTTGAACAAGCTATCAAATCCCATTATAATTTTTTTCTAACAAAATTTATTTTAAAAAATAATTTCAAATGAAATTTGATTTCTTCATGAGGCAAGATGATGCGGTGCATCCAAGACTGGCTGCTATTTCCGTGTTTATATTTTTTTAGTAGATGTTCAGTTTATTTGATTAGGGGTAGTTTTTCTATTTTATGTAATTCCTTTATTTGATTAGGGGTAGTAATAGTTTCTTTTATTTTATTTTTAGTAATGAAAACATTATATAAGTTGTAGCCTTTCCTGAGGCAATACACGATTGATGAATAAGAATTTGAGAAAGTTTTCGCAAATACGGTGGTGCGATTGATTGTTGGAGTGATTCAAAGGGCGAGAGGCCTTGGCGTGAGGCCCATATCTTCATCAGGTATTTCTTTTCTTCTTCTTCTCTTCTCCTTTCCCAGCTTCTTTGTTTTCTTTAGATTTCCAAACCCACCCATACTGTTGCCGCAACCCATCTATTGCCATTCCACCTTGCAGTGACCTCTCTTTGGGAATCATCCCCTTTTCGCCATCTCCAAAACAGCCCATATAACGACCCATCCCGCTAGCACAATATTGTCAGCTTTGCGCCCACACACAGAGACCCGCACGGCTTTGCTTTGGCGAGCTAACCCATTGTTGCTCCCAAAAGGCCTTGTGCTAGAAGGAGGAGGGAATCCAACTTATATCCCACAGAACAACTCTCCTCATAAGCAATGTGGGACGAGTAGCGCCCAACCTGTCTACTTTTTCTCTCCCCTCAATGCTTACACAAACACGAGGTATTACAATCCCCCCCCTAAGACCAGATCCGTCCCCAGCTCTGTCCACAAACATGCCCATACTCACAAGCAGAGTGTTAAACCGTGCTCTGATACCATTTGTCACGACCCGTCCCACTAGCACAATATTGTCCGCTTTATGCCTCACACACGGCTTTCAATTGGCGAGCCAACTCACTGTTGCTCCCAAAAAGCCCCATGTTAGAAGGAGGAAGACTACCAATTATATACCAAAAAAATTTCAAAGCAACTAGAAATGTGAGACTTTTTCTCCTCCACACCCTGTGTGTGGGACCAAAGCGGACAATATTGTGCTAGCGGGATGGGATGTTACAAATAGTATCAAAGCACAGTTCAACTCTCTGCCTGAGGGTGTGGGCTTGGTTGTTGTGTGTGCAGAGCTGGAGACGACTCTGGCTTTAAGCGGGGTAGATTATAATACCCCACCCGAGAGGGTGTGGAGGAGAAAAAGTCTCATATTGCTAATTGCTTTGAAAATTTTCTGGTATATAAGTGGTAGCCTCCATCCTTCTAGCATGAGGCATTTTGGGAGCAATAGTAGGTTGGCTCGCCAATTGAAAGTCGTACGGGCAGTGTGTGAGGTCCAGAACGAACAATATCATGCTAGAGGGGCGGGTCTTTATAGCCCAGATCCAAGTTCACTTGCCTTCGTGACCATTAGTTTCCCTCACAATCTTGTCCCTAACACTTGTAATCCCCTATCTTGTGTCGCCATCTCTCCTTTGACCCAAATCCATTTCCGCCACCCCCATACATTGTTGTTACAGCCAGCATCGACCCCAAATCCCTCTATCCAGCCCCAGGTGTACTGTTGCAAGCCATCTTAAGCCTTCCTCCACTGCTGTTCCGCACCTCTTTCGCCAAACAACCGTCGTCCTTGCCACCGTCCCTCTCCTAAGCTTCCTTCCTTGCTGCCGCAAGCCATTTCCATCGCAGGTCTTCCGTATTTCCATTCGTACCCTTATCCTTTTCCTTTTATTTGGAAACCCTATACACCCACGTGCCTAAGTAATCACTTGATAACCACACCCTTTTCTCATTTATCCCACCCCATTTACCCCTCTCTTTATATATTGTTTATCATATATCACCCATCTAGCCTATCATTACTCATTTAAATCAATTAACACATGAGATTCTTAGGATTTACATGATTAATTGTGGTAAATTTTATATTAATTAATTGCATATATTAATTGATTAATTAATTTTAGCCCATTTTAGCTTTAGGGTGCATTAGTTTCATCCATTTTAATGTTTAGGGAACCACATTTAGGCATTTAGGGTTACCCTATCTCTTGTCATGCGTCACAAGAGCCCCCCCACCCCTGAGCGGTAAAAGGAGGTAGAGCCCGAGATTTTGAGGAAACACCTCCAAGGGTTCATTACTTGGATCTCTTGGAGGAAATTACTTCATGATCCCATTTTGGATTGATGAAAACCGGGGTGGTGTCAAACACCTTCCTCGGTTCACGTAGGAAGTGTGGGTTCCAAAATCTTACAGTTAAGGAACGCCTGAACCAATTAAGAACCTTAATTGGATTCCTTGCCAAAGACAACGTAAATTAACGTCTATGGCGAGCAAGTCCCCAAAGAACTCTATGTTCTTATGGTTGAATTAAAAATTAAAATGTGCAATCCCAAGTGGGATTATGAATACCAAGAAAGAAGAGAGGCTTGGAAAATGCAAATTAGAACTTAAAAATTCAAACACATAAGCAAGCATAGAATAAAACTACTTTTGTACTTGAACATAGTTTGGACTTCAACTCCAAAACATTTAGGTCTCTCCACCTTGTATTAAACTCGAGTTTACAACTCTACAATTTGTCCCTTTTGGTGTGTCCCCATCGGCCACAAGGGTCTCCTTTTAAAATGCAAAAATCAAATCCTAACTAAGCCAAAACCCTAGGTTGGTTAACAAACCAAAGGGTAGGCGTGTGAACTCCTAAAAGCTATTCGAATTTGAACTCTCATGTGCATTCAAATTTGAATTTTACAAGAAAATCCACTAATTTATTTCCAATCAATCAAATAAAAAAAATTAAAAGCATATCCAAATTCCATCGCATCCCCGAATATCAATGACATATTCCAATTTTCAAATTTTCAAATTTGAATTTCAAAAATTCGGATGAGTTGGACACTTACATGCCCAAGGTTGCTTGTGGGAGAGTGAGTCGAGTTTTGTGGAATTCAAATTTGAATTTGAATTTGAATTTAAATTTCAAATTGGAGAGAGACCCATTCACCCATGGTTGCTTGTGCAATGTGGAGTTCAAAATTGGTGGAATTTGTATTCAAAAATCAAATTCGAAAAATTCAAATGGAGAAGTCTTTGGTCTCCAAATTGATCCATAAGGAGAATTTCTAGGGTGGTGGTGGCTTTGGGGAGAGATATTAGGTCCTTTGGCGCATGGAGGAGATGAGTTAGGGATTTGTGTTGTGGAGATAGGGTAATTGGGTAGTTGGACATGTGGATGATAAATGAGCCATTAGGTGGGTCTGCATGGGAATGTGGGACATTACTAGGGTCCATATGCACCAAGCCAACCATTGGGAAGCTCCCACTGGTTGGTTTCCGATGGACATTGCCTCTGTCAAAGTGATCCATGAAAGCCAAGAAAATTTCCTCAATCTTGTCCATCTCAACACTATTGACTTCTAACTTCCATGTCCCCATCATGGATATTCTTGGAGGCGCATGAAGAACTCTCCTCAAGAAAACTTAGAATCTAAGACAAAGCAAGTCCTGAAACCTCCACAAGTCAATCCAACATTGTCACTCAACTTTCTACAAATCGAACATGTCTTAGGACCCCACTAATGATGTAATGAAGAAACTAAAATCTACATAAACAGGTTGTCATCATGACCTCACCTAAGGACCTTCCTTCATCTAAAATTCTAAAGTAACCAGTTTCACTACTTCTCACCTACACAACTTGTGAAATGAAATAATTGGGTATCTCTCACTTCGATTTTGACAAAGTGGAACAAGCTTGTGGATCCCACCAAGGATTCAAGTGAAACAAGAAGTAGATTCTTTAACAAGTTGAGCAGGTCTTCAGACCTCACTTGAAAATTCATTCAAGTTTATGAACAAGTCTCATGATCGCTTCTAACAAGTTAGAAGAGCAAGTCTATTGATCCCATAAGAGGATTCATCTACAAGCCTCTAGAGGAGAAACAAGTAATACAGACCCCAATGAGAATCAAATCTTACAATTAATCCAAGCTTCCAACAAATGAACTAAGTTGTTGGGCTCTGTGAGCACAATCAATTAGAACCAGTGGAACTTCCACAAGTGGACTCAGTTAATGAACCACACTAGAAGATCATGAGCTTACAAGTGGGATAAGTAGAACCGCTACAAAATTCGTAAGCTAAGTCCTTCCAACATGAACACAAAACTGGAGACTTCTAAAATTGTTTGAATTTGAAGTTCCTTGCACATTCTTGTAATCTTTCAATGTAATTTGCATTCAAGTGTCGGCTCTAAAAGGGATGTGTGAATGGTCTCCCACGGAAGAGTCATTCATCCAATGCTCAGAACCACTGGGCCTATTTTCAAATTCATGTCAAATACAAAATTCAATTTCTGGAATTTAAAATTATTGAAAATTGTGTATCAACATATGGTTGTTTCTCCAGGCAACAAAGCTTCAATTCGAAACCATCTCTAACAATTTTAGACCCCACCACAAGCAGGCCCTATTTGTCACAAATGTGCTTATTATAAGTACCACAATCCAATATTAAAACAGCAAGTTAAATCTGCAATGGCCTCATAAAGAGCTCTCTGTCTCTACTACCTCAATATCTCTAGAACACACAACCAACGACCCAAGATTATCACTTAGTTGCATGAATGACTAATGCAATCATTCAAACAGATACAAAATCAAGAAAAAAATTATTTTTCCACCCTTTTTAGGATGATAATATAAACCCTACAGTGATGTATAAAATAAAGCAAAATACAAACAAATTAAAAATATCAAAAACCTATACATACCTCCTGAATCCGGTCCAGGGCACGGATATTATCTAATGTGTCCAATGATGGTGAGAGACCACCATGTAGACAAAAGACCTGCACCACAAAAATATGTTCTAATCAAATAATAAGAAAAATGAATAATCAATAATATACATAAAGCTATACCATCCCTCTATTTCAGACCTGACTTTCAATTAGAGCTGTAAGTGGTAGATAATCAAAAAGGTCAGTAAAATACTTCCAGACATTTGCATTTCCATATTTTCTCAGGCATTCATCATAGAAACCATACCTGAAACCACAATCCAAAAAGTAAATAAAACAAACTAAAAACAATAATTTGACAAGGAGCTAAATAAAAAGTGATCCATGGTAAGAGAGATCAACAAATCAAATTCAGCATTGTTAGAATCAACTGTCCAACATAGGTCTTCCATTTCCTTCCATGCCATGGGCATTTCTAAATTTTATCACGTAAATTTTCCAATATGGAACCCTGAAACAGCAAAAACTAGAACCTTCTGCTTTAGTAGAAAAATGAGACACCCACCAAACACGAATGGAGAACTATGACGATGCCATAGTTAAAGACATCCACTCCAAACATATTATTGCATCCAGCTGTAGCATTAAGGTGAGTAAACTTGCATTTTTTTAAGGGCAAGCTGATTCGGAACTTGCAACCATGTGGTTGCAACTGAGCACCTCCCAACTTGATTAGGATGAATAATAGCAAAATGTTAAAAGGGCATACACTTGAGTTATCTGCCGACTCTCATGGTTTCCTCTCAAGATTGTAATTCTGTCTCTATATCGGACTTTCAAAGCCACTAAAAGTGATACAGTCTCCACCGAATAATAACCACGATCTGCATTGGCAAAAGAAAACTGGAACTTAAAAAAATACAACCAACACAACTTGCATACGTGCATCTGGCGATTTGACAAAAGATTAGATAACATAGAACCATCAATTTATTGGGGTAATGCTATCAATCAATACCAAAAAAGAAAGAGAAAATATATCTCAAGAAAATAAGAAAATAAAAGAGAAATACAGACATTCATGCCAGCATAACTCAGTGTGTTTCACCTTAATGTTTGTCTTTTTGTTTTATTATTTATTCTTACTCTCTTAGATCTGTTTTAACATCTTAAACTTGCCACTATTGCCAAACTTCAGGAATGGAGTTCTAGAACTACCTGTTCATACCAGTTTTCTTCTTTTTAAAGAAATGAAAACTCAATTTATTTGAAAAGGACATAAAAAGTGCACAAACAGAAGGCCGAACAGAAACACTGGCAGACAAAAGCTTCATAGCTAGTTGAGGAAATAAATTAGTTGTAGGAGTCTATGGACTGTGTATTATCCTAGCTTGCTTCATCCTATGGAGACTTTATGCTTTCTTCAATGATGTTAAATTCCTTCTCCAGTACTATGGTCTTGTTTCTAATATTGAAGAAGTTTTAATGAAAAATCAAGTAGAAGTACAAAGCACCCACCCACCCACCGGGCCCAACCAAACACTGCCCCAGTCTTTTCCTGAAATTTCCAAACACAGTGAGGATACAAACCAAAATGACATTTCTAGTATTTTTTTTTTTTTTATGACCAAGGTGTCTCACCTATATTTGGACAAGGGACATTTTAACCCGATAGTCCTTGGGGTATGTGAAAGCCTTCCAATCCTACAACACACCGGGTAAGCAACTACGGGGAGTGGTCCAGAGGGGTGTTGAGCGTGAATCAAACTCAAGACCTCCCTTCATGAGGGGAGCTTCTTGACCGTCAGGCCAACCCCCTCTTGGGTTAATGACATTTCTAGTATTAGAGGTCATAGGATTTTATTAAGGGAGAGGATTCCAATCCCTTAAATGTGGATGACTGCTACATTGGCCACATATTGAGCTGCACGAACTGATCACTCATAAGATGACATTAGTTACAACAAAGTTTATCAACAACACTTGCATTGCATGATCGATTGAGAAAGAAATGAGAAAGGCTCTATATGTTTCTCACAGCTTGCCTTCTATATATTTCTTATGATAATTACAGATTCAAATATAACAAGCCACAACACTTTTTTTAGTGTCACAACAACATGATTAGTTAAAGTACATTTACAAAGTATCCGTAAGTATTGGGGTACCCTACAGGGTAGCAAGTGTCAACACACAATACATTGAGTATATACAAATTTCCCAACATCTCCACTTCATGGTCAAGAAAATCGCATCATATAGAAATTACCAAGAGATAACCAGCCAGTCTGCACATTTACAGAAATATATGTGCTCAGCAAGTAAGGTTCTCACAGAGGGAGGGAGAGAAGGAGGGAGGCAAGGCAAACTCCGGAAAGATATTAACTCTGCCTTCATTGCACTAATTTCAAAAGCATAAGGGGTAAACAACCCTTCAAAACTCATCTCCACATGTCTTATGAGGAATTTATATAAAATAGTAGCAAAAGTTTTAGAAACAAATTGAATAGGGCAATGTTAAACATCATCTCCCCCATCCAAGGATCTTCTTTGAGGGAAACAAATGCTTATATTGAAATCTCTAATTATTTGGAAATTGAATTTCCAAATTCTAGAGATTTAGAGCTGCAAGATAGACAATAATAGAGATGTATTTGCTTAGAATTTAGATTGTTTATAGATGGGCACATAATCCAATGCTCTGTCCACCATCTTTTAGGGTACATTCGTTTGTATAGATTTTCAAAAGAAATTTGATTTTCTCAGGAAGCAAGATTTTCCCATGTTTGTTTGCACAAATTTTACTAGGAATTTAGATTCTTAGGGCCAAATTTTCCTGGGAAGAGAGTAATTTTTTTTTCCTATCATGTCCCATAGGGAAATGCTTTCTTGGGAAAATTGTAAAGCTAACCTTCAAGGATTGAGCAAATAAGTCTTAAACACCTCAATCATGTGCATACCAAACTTGACACATTTATTGAACAGATTGGCATGGCCTAATTAAGATTAAATGAGTTGACCAAACCTAACCCTTTCATCATATGAATTAACCTAACTTGACTAAGACTGAGTGAGTTGACCCAAGTAATGACCCAACTCAGCCCATTTACAAAATGGATGAACCAACCAAACTTGCACGTAACCCAAATTATTTATTGAACGGGTTGACCCCACTCAAAATGATCCATTAATTAAACAAATTAACGAAACTTGAATAATCCTAAAAAAGTTAATCCGAACTATAACTAAGATAACTCATTCATTAAATGGGCTAACCCACTTCGCTCATTTATTAAATGGTGCACCCAACTTAACAACAACCAATCTCATCTCATTTCATAAAAGGATGAGCCCAAGTTGGCTTGACCTTTTTGCAACTTGGACCAAGCTCAACCCAATCACACATGGAAAAAAACATAAAAAGTTTGGGATTGGGTTGACCGGTTGACCGGGGCTTGGAATGGGCTCATTTTTTGGCCTGAAATGTCCAACCTGGATTAGAATCAGGCGAAGTCAATCTGAGTACATGAAAGCCCAAGTATGGCCCAAAAGACTAAATTTGAGCAATGATATATAAAATCTACTTTTCTTGAATTAATATTTTGTATAAATATTAAATTTATCTAATATATAATCTATATTTTAATAGAATAACACCAAAGATTTCTATTTTAGACTCAAAAATAAGCTTGATCGTGGATAAGCTAGCACATACATCTCGAGCTTAAAATTAGGCTCAAGTCCTACAAATACAATTCAAATCGATTTCAAGTTTGACTAATTTGGGTTAACTCAAGCCCAGGCTCAGGCTCAAGCCCTTTAACTACAATTTAGGCCCAGGCTCAATCAAACTCAATATCTGGCCCACCATGCTTGAGTTACAACCCTAACTGGACCTATTTATCAACTAAATTTTCCTTATGTAGGTTCATAGAAAATAAACACAACAAAATTCTCAGACGAGAAAGCAAATTCCTACCAAGCCACTTTCTAAAAAAAAAATCCTTTAAGATAGGCATTTAGCCCATAGAAAATAATAATCCAATTGTAAGTACCAACACCAAATAAATGGACAATGACTTTAACAATGATGGTGATACTATATACAATCTAATTCATTTTTTAAGGTGTACCATTATGTAATGTGCAAATATTGAGAGAGAGAGAGAGAGAGAGAGAGAGAGAGAGAGAGACAGCCTGGGCCTCAAGCTGTGAAATGTCCTCTATTTGACAAACTGGAATTTATTTTTTATACATTTAAAGCTGTGGAAACACTAGAGACCATCTCAAAACATTCTCCATTTGTGGACTGTCCTATTGTATATTGAGATATTCATTGTGTTGCCAATCTCCACTAGAGCTTTACCGAACTTCTGTTGTTGAAGGTCTGCCTATTGACAAATAATTGAATGTTCCAATTGGATACATTATTGAAATCCATGCTGATAGCCGGCAAGCCAAAAAGTCTAAATGCATATAAATCCAACCACTAGCCTAATAAACAACACCAAAATCCAAGGTTCTCAACCAATTTAAAGGCTTTTGCCAAAATCAAACAAAGGCATGCATGACATATGGAGCCGTCCAAGCATGCACCTTCTTTTACAATAACTGTTCTAATTGGGTTTAACTCGAACGGCTGCTATCGTTCCAAAATGGATTCTAATATCAACTAAACAAACAATATTGAAGGGACCCAGGTTCAGTGTTCTTCGGATTCATATAAATAAATAATAAATAGAATGGACGAAATTTGTATGAATTTCATAACTAGATCACGTCCATGGATGGGTATGATTGTAAGACAAACACAGAATGGGGAAAACCTTTTATCCTCGTAAACAAATGCGGTGCAGATTGAATACAATACACAAAAAATTCAACACATATAACAGCGACTGTGAATAAAATCATCTAAGTCATAAATAGATTAATAATTCAATCAACAAGTTCCACAACAGATGAAAGAGGAGACGATGTCTACGAGTGGCATTGGACCGACCTACATAATCCCCCATGAAGAGATAATTGGTGTCGGGGGCGTTGCCACCAATGCGGAAGAGCTCGATGAGATCATGGAACTGGCCGTGGATGTCGCCACAGACGGTAACAGGGCACTTGACGGGCTGCACGTTCCACTCCTCGACCAAGATCGCCCTAGCCTGCTCGCACAACGCCTTTACCTCAGGCTCCGGCAGGAATTTGCACTCCATCAGATGCTCGATCTGACGGTCCAGATCCGCTTGAGATGGCATCCTTTCCCCCCTCTCTCACTCTCTCTCTCTCTCCACCGTCCGATCCGCAACGGAAATCGATCCGAAGATCGGAATCTTTGGATCTTCTTTTTCAAAATAACATTTTCTCTCTTTCCTTTCCTGAGAAAGGGAAAATGAAGAGAATCGGGAAAACGGAAAACCAGAGAAGATTCCTTGGACAATTGCGGCTTTATTTATTTTATAGGGAAATGAAGAAAGAAAGAGGGGGAAGAGAGGTAGAAAATGGAAGTGTCTGTGCTGTGAAATGAAATGAAACTCAAATGCAAATGAAATGTTTTGGAAGGGTTTTTTGTTGGTGTAGGGAAAGGATGATTCACAGAGGTGGAATTATACCAATAAAATTTCTATATAATACATAATTTACATATGTATAAAAGACATAGATTCCTTAAGATTGTTTTTATTTCAAAATTCCATTTACATAATGTCTTTGTCTTATGATCTTATAGATACAAAATAAGTGGTACAATTAATACAAGATAATTTTGAATTTCATCATATATTTTACTTTGTAAGATCAAATATCAAAATGTTTAAAATTAACTTTATTTTTTACATAGTTAGGTCAAAAGTAATTTATTTTCATTTGAAAAGGTGGATATGTTGATAAAATATTAAATTTTTTGTTCTAAAATTATAGAAAAAGTTCCAATAACAAGTACCACACACTACAATGGTGGTGGGTGGTGGCTCCGCCCTGGTCAAAGCTGGCTTACGCAAGCGGACACGTGTTGAGTGGCCCTAGATTAGAATTTAGGAGAGGAGGCTCTTCAATGTCTTTGAATGGGTGGGCCATGGGTTCTATGAATGATCACTGGTGGACCATTTATTTCTTTTACTTTTCTTTATTGTGGTCTAAGTGTAAGGGCTAATGTGAGCCAAGTTAATGATGCATTTAAATCATCGTTAATTCGCAAAGGCTCCTTTTCATTTTTATCGAAATTACAAATAATACTCATATGATTTTAAGTTTTTAACAATCATAAAGTAACTTTTATCTTTTATATTAATTGCAAACTCCCCATATCTCATATGTACAGAATGCCTTCAATAACTAAAGACTTGCAAAAAAAAATATTTTCAGCAAAGTAATCTATTGTGATAATTTAAAAAATTATACAAATCCATATAATTGCATTAGATATGTAAAAATTGTATAGATAGAAGATAGATAAAATTTTACTCCCATTGGATTGTTCTATCTGAATGAGATGTGTCATAGAAAATACAAGACTTATTAAAGTCAATTTTTTAATAATCAAAATCACATAATTAGGATGATTAATGCATGTAAAACATCACCAAACACTTGTACATATGGTCTTTCATGTATTTCATCCAACCATGTCAACCTGTTTATTTTGTATAGAGTATTTAAGAAATATTTAACACAAACAAAATTTTGTTATTATAATTTTTTAATCAATAAAAGATACTTTGGACATTTTATACTTCATCTGTCTCATTTTAGTTGTCTTATTTGAAATATTTATATTATTTAAGTAACTCTCTATATAAAGCTAACACTCCATATGATCTCATTCATTTTCAACACATATTATACTATTCCAATATAAATGAGATAACTATTTTGAGATAATTCCAAAATTTATATAGGACAACTAATTTGAGACAGACGAAGTATATTAAAAAAGAGTGTCTATAGTCGAACAGAAAAGAAAAAGGCATTTTTTACAATTATTGAAATCACATAGATAGTTTTTGCAGGTGAGGCAAAAGACAAAGGGTATTTGCAAATTACCTTTAAATCATTAAAAAAAATCCTTTCTTAGATTAAATGTAATTTAAATGGATTTTCATTTGATACATTTTCATCTTTGGATTGAACAAAAGTTGTGAGGACTTTGTCTAATGATTTAAATGTCATGTTAAAAATTAAAGGCTAGAATTATTAATTGAATCTCAATGTTTATAAGGCTAGAATGATTTATTGAGTGTCAATTTTTATAGTTTGGTAGGGCGCGTGATAAGTCATTCAACCATCTTAATTTTTATCATTGAGTGGATCCTATTTTCTAGAGATAACTATCAGAGAACCTACTAGAGTATGAAGATCAGATATTCCAAGGCCTCTTCAATGATCATACATGATCATATATGTTAAAGATGATTCAAATAGAAATGTTTTAAGAGATAACACTGTAAAAATTCTTGTGGGGTGAAGTGATGTAATGCATAACTTACAATTGATAAAATCAATTGAGACTTAATAAATAAATACTTTTATTTATTAGACCTTAAAAGTCACATTGAGAATCACACAAATTGATGTTCAATAGGCTTTATATTCATGTATGAATCTTTCTCACTGAATCGCCGTAAAATTTAGATATATAAATGTATGGATAAAAATGTTTAATGAGAAGTCAATAAGGTACAAATGAAGATGAGAGTTTAGAATTCCATGCACACAACTTTATGAGCTCCACATAGGGCCACGAAAATAAGTGGATTTGAAAATTCTTGAATTATATATGAATTTATAAAATTTCATCTTTATTAGATAAGTAAAGCTCTATTTTTTCAAGCCTTTAAAACAGTAAGTTTATTTAATAGTGAAAATTCATTAGATTAGATGAATATATTTTAAAAGTGAGGTTGATGTCAAATTGGTTAAAAGTGCAATTCAAGGGAATTAGGCAAGTTTGAGGGGGGAATGGATTCATTAGATTCATTGTGGATCCCACAAACCAATACTTGTATGAAGGTCTTATGAGAATCGGTCTTAGGAGAAACCTGAGCCACATGGACAGGTGGGGTTGAAAGGTTTTGGCTTGAATATAATGTCTATAGATTTTTATCTTGATTAAACAAGTGAAGTCATGTTTTTTATGACCTTTGAAATTTCAATTTAATTTGATGATGGAATTAATTAGGTTAAATTAATAGACTGTAAAAGTGAAATTAGTGCCAAATTGAGTATGAATGCAATTTAAGAGAACTTAACGAACATGGGGGAAATTGATACATTGAGTCGAATCTTAACCTCACAGAGCCTCTCAGAGGAAAAGTGTTTTACTTCAGATGAAATGCATGTGGATGTTTCCACTTGAAAACGCAACTTTCATCTGCTCATGAAAAGCAAAAGCGAGTTTTAAAATGTAACGCCCCTCCCTCTAACCACCGTTGTCAAAGTAATATAATAGGAATATTTTAGTGGAGAGGGAGGTCTGCGCCACGACGTGAGCCAAGTCCGAGTCCGAAGACCCGATACTTGACTGACCCAACTAGGGTACGTATGATAACATTTGTACACACCCTGATAATCCTGTCGAATTTAAACAATTTATACGTATCATGAATAGCCAATCACATTTTATAGCAAGATAAGGAATTCCCAAAAGATAAATTTTACAATTAGTCAAATACAAATAAACTTCAATTACAACAATTCCAAAATCATAATATTACTTTTCCCCAAAGTTACAACATTCTTATACAAAAGTACATTGATCTCATATCTTTCGTAACATCAAAATAATTCCAAGTCCACAAGACTTTGTTATTTAATCTCCATCTCATCCATGTTCTGCCATCGCTTGGTCTGATTTCATTTCCGTCTTCCAAAACCTGCATACAAAACTGGGGGGAATTTATGAATTTAGTCAACTTGTCCAGTAGAAATTCCGATCACATAGTATGCCTAGGGTGTGTCTCATCTAGACACTACATATACTTGTACTTTTATCAAATCCCGATCATATCGTACTTCATATTTTATGAAACCATACTTAGGTCTTAAACCATATTTATTCACAATCAATCTTATTCGAGATATACTTAGTACTTTTCTAAAACTATTTATTTATATTATGAACCTTAGATTTTGACTCATTTTAGAGATATCATAATTGAAAACATATGTACACATACCTCTTTAAAAGGTACTCATACCTAATTCATCTCGTACGTTCATTCTCAAAGATATAGTCAAAACAATACTTATAAGGAAATCGTATTCACTTATCCTTTCAAAATACTACATGTCAACCATGTATCATAACACATTTCTCAAGATGTATTTCTAAATCAAGATAAAAAACTCAAGGCAAAGTCTTAATCGTTTTATTGTGAAAATGGCTCATCATAAACTCATTCTTAAAACCTTTTAAAAAGCCATACTTTTTTTCATTACTCAAATACCATATTTAGTTCACATGAATTATTATTAATATGTAACATGCCATGCCATGGATGCCATGATATATGCATACCCTTATTTTGCCGCATGCAAGGTACCTCTATATCTCACTTGAAACAACATGGCATTTCTCATCCCGTATACATCATTTCACATTTAACATTTTCCTGGTGGAGACTTAATACACATTATTACAACATCACCGGTTCCACAGGTGTAACATCATTCATTTCAATTAATCACGCACGTGTACGACATCAAAGTCTGCCCGGGTCAATTCAGCACTTTGATTCGTCAAATCATATTATGACACCAAAGTCCATCCGAACATTTGGCACTTTGGTTTGTCCACTCAACCCCATAATTATAACCCAGACCCTAAGATCCATTTATTCTCATGTTATGCATTTCCCATCCCATGCTTCATGCATGAGGAATATGAATGCATATGATGTCCATGATTCATGCTATGTGTTATCAACTTATTCTTTTGATCTTACAAATACTCTTTTCATCATAAATATCTTATATATTCTAAACACATCAACTTTATTCATCATACCCATATAGAGACTTTATACATAATATTCAAAATATCACAACTTCTCATTTTCATATGATACTAAATCAGTTAAAGCAATACCTTTATAATCACACCTTTTGCTTCTCATAATGTCATAATTTCTAAACCAAAATACATAATTTTCAATTGAAAATCAGTTTATCATTTTTTTTCTCATTTCTTAATAAAATAATAAGTCAACACCCAATTGTATTTCAACGAAGTAGGAAAATCTACCTGATCTAAGGTGATCAGCGAGGATAAATGATTCACGAAGTAGATCTAGCAATCTCGGAGTTACTCTCGCATCTTCGTTCGTTCATATGTGTCAACATATAATTCTCACGTCAATATGGTGTAAAACCCTCTAATTAAATTTATGAAAGTCTTAATTAAGCTTTAAGGGTTATTTGCCGAAGGTCATTAGAGTGTAAATGACTCCATATATGTGTTTTGTCTTAACCAAGGGTAAAATGGTCATTTTATCCATAGTACTCCATTTAAACATAATTCATAAAACTCCAAATTATTTAAAGTCACTAATATATTATTTAGAGAATCAAAATTTAGGAACAAAAGACTCATTATTCGAAAATAAAATTTCAAATCTAGTGAAGATGCCCAAAACTAGCCTTTCTAGTTTTGAAATACAAACTGCGTACTGTTTTTATAAAAATTATTTTGGATTCTTTTCGGTATCGGAATAACTCTAGTAAATACTCTTTGGAAAACTGTTTGATAGTAGAATACACGGAAAATATTAAAAAATATCCAGAAAATCGTTTTGAAATAATTATATGTCCATTTTCGGGACTAATATGTCAAAACAGTTTTCTATCTTAGAACTGTCCAGTTCTTACAAAATTATTTTGGGTACATCCCGATGTCCAAAAATTGCGAATAAATACTTTTTGAAAACCTCTTTCATAGTAGAAGATCTGAAAAATAGTTACAAATTCCCAGAAAATCATTTTGAGATGTTTAAAGGTCCATTTCTTGGACTGATTTGTAGAAACAGTTTTACAATGAATCATTTTTTTCCAAAGTTCATCATGAGATATCATTTTCTTAAACCATTTTTCTTACAAAAATAAATAAATAAAGACATTCAAATATTCTAATGGAATTATAAAAATACTTTAAAAGAAAATATCTAAATAAATTCTTATGTAAGTCTATTTTATGAAAATAACTAATACTTTCCATTATCTCTTCATTACACTCAATTTCTTAGATTTTCTCCATAGTTTCTTTGATATAAGAACTTAGATGAAGAGATGAAACATTTTAATATTTAAATCAAATAACCAAGAGAGTTATGGAACCTACTTGTTCAAGCTTTAATCAAGTCTTCAAGTTCTTCCTTTTTTTTTTTCAAGCTTCAATCTTTTTAGAGAGATTTGCACCAAAGAGAGGAAGAGGAAGATAAATTTTCAGTTCTCTCTCTCTTTCTTGCTTCAGATTTTTAGAGAGGAAAAAGATGGAGGAGGATAGAAGAAGAGAATGGAGGAAAAGAGGTAGAGATGGAGTCCTAGCTTTTCTTCCTCTTCTTTTTGCTTTTTCTTCTACCTTATCCTCATTTTACTTTTTATTCAAAAAACGAAAGCTAAAGGTAGTGAGGTGGAGAGCACTTATAGGTCCAAATTAAAGGTGGAGTGGTGATGTTGCTTTCATCATTATCTTGCCATGTGGTATGCCACCTCATCATGCATTGCCATGTCATTGCTGACGTGGCATATTCATCACCTCATTAATTAGTTTCTATTAATTAAAATCTATTCTATTGAGTATTATCAAATTAAATTAGCAACTTAATTAAATCACCCTTAATTGCTCTTAATTAACTAATCACCAAAATTTCCATCAATTAATTATATTCCACTATACTTTCAAAAGTATTTTAACTAAATCATCCCTTAATTTAGTCTTTTTTAAATCTGGCTTAATTACTCCATCATCCATCTAATCTCATATTCTTACTTAATTATTTATTTCCTCATTTGATCTAATACATAGTATCAACCCTATTCATTCATCATCATTAAGGAAAATTATATTGATTTACAGGATTGAAATTTTGGGATGTTACATAACGTGAGAGAAAATAATAATAGAAAAAAAAGTTCAAATCTGGTGCAGGCAGAAATAGGAGTTTCCCTACATGTCCAATCAGAACATGACACCTCTACTCTCTCAATGTTTGTAGTGGGTTTAAACATATTGACAAGTACTATTCATTGTTCCTTTTATTGGTTTCTACTCCCTGCTCTTTACCCATTCTACTCTCTAATCTCTACCCACTTTTTTTTGTATGCTATACTTTCTGCTCATTGCTCTTTTCTCTTTACATTTTGCTCTCTACTCTTTGGACAATGCTCTCTACTCTTTGTTTGTACACTTTGTGTCATGTTATTTACTCTTTGCCATTTTACTTTACTCTTTGCACTATGCTTTTTATATTTGTTTTCTACTCTTTGTTCTTTACTCTATTCCTTTTGTTTTTGCACTACGTGATATGTTCTCTATTATGTTGGGAAAGAAGCCGCCTAACACATGAAGCTTAGCAATCGCTAGATCAATTCTTCTCCCATGTCTATGAATGAAATAAGGAAGCAATAAAATAATCAAGTATATAACCATAAAAGTGACACCAAGATTTACACGGAAAGCCCTTCAATGTGAAGCGAAAAATCACAAGGCAAACTCCAAAAATTACTTTACTGTTAAACACGAAAGGATAACAACATCAAAAGTATTCAACTCGATGATAACACAATAAAATGAACAATAACGTCATTGTCTCTTCCAAAATCACCTTTAGAGATACACGAAAGGATAACAACATCAAAAGTATTCAACTCGATGATAACACAATAAAATGAACAATAACGTCATTGTCTCTTCCTAAATCACCTTTGGAGATATTCACTATGTAACGCCTCGACCTGAAGGTGGGCCCGGAGTGCTACTAATTTTAATATTATTTATTAATAACTCCTAATTGGGCTGGGATCAATAATTAGGCCCAAAAATAATGTCACACATCTTCTTTACATGTGAACTCAAACATTTACCATATGTCTACCCGTTTATAAGCACAAATATTTCCATCACAAAAGGTAATATCATTCATATCATCCAGAGTTACTAACGGTAACGTGGGTGTTCATACATGATTAAAATATAATAAGTACCATATGCGGTACTTAATACCAAACATGGTTCAAAAGAACGAACAGTAAAAAATAAAAGGAAATTCCCGCCTGTGGGAATCACAAGCAACTGGAACAACTTTATTCACCCTAAACTTGAAATGGAGGCTCCTCCTCCTCGGGTAGATCTCCTGAAATGTGAGTAGTGTGAGTTAACCAGCCAAGTGAAAAGAACATAAGAATGCATTGTAATGAATATCAGGTTAGCCGAAAATCAATATTATCATCATAATAGGTTTATCATGCCAATATATCAAATTATCTTCATAACTGTTGACATTCAATGTAACACCTAGACACTACACTGACTATAAGCATTAAGTCCCAACACGATCAAAATGCAAAATCTTGCAAGTACATGTTCAACACACTTGGGCCAGTACTGACACACCTGGGCTACTAGACGCAAACTGACATTCCTGGGCCAGTAATGGACACACCTGGGCCGATAATAGTTTAGTAGTTAAAGGTACGTAGAAGCAGTATCATTATCTTCATAGCTCATAAGCATTTCATAATTATAATCACAATATACGATAAACATCGTTAGTATCAATAAACACTTTTCACAATAGTGCATCATGTCTAGGTAGATAAGAGGTTTCATTAAGTCTGATCTTTAAAACCACTCATTGCACTAGATTCTCTTAACCTGATTTACTCCTACTGTAATGTTAAGTCTCCTCACCGAAAGTGTGGGGTATCGTACTATCTGTCAAATACAACATAGAAATACAATGAATCATACAGTCAAACAAAATACACAAATATATAAATAATATCATACATTCAGTATTTCAAATTCTTCTTGTCCTATTTTCCAGAAAAACTCTAAGGGAAATGGATATGAGTCTCTTAAATGGGTTACTATCCATTTTAATTACAATATTCATCAATATAATAAGGTGCTCAGGCCAATACACATATTGTATTTTGAAAATGACCATTGAGACATATTGAGTTACGCCTAGAGATATAAGATGCTTGAGCCACTACTCGTATAATGAGTTAGGCCTAGAGATATAGGATGCTCTGGCCACTACTCATATAATAAGTTAGGCTTAGAGATCACTCAGTGCCCGAATCATTCTTTTCTACCAAGCGGCGAAATTAATCGTTCAACTACTGATAGCTACCGGGCTGCGTTTCCGCTGCGCTAGAGATAGAGAGTATCGGCCTGGAAGTGAATATAATATATATGCATACATATAATAATACAAACAAAAAGGGTTAGTATCATTTTTAATTTAATGGCCTTTAAGATAAATTACTGAAACAAATAATATTCCAATTGTACAAATTTAGAAAACAAACCAATTTTCTCATTTTAAATAAACTCATGATATTTTCATAGGCCAAAATCAATAAAATATATTTTATTGATTTTGGCCTATGAAAATATCATGAGTTTATTTAAAATGAGAAGATTGGTTATATATATATATATATATATATATATATATATATATATATTAAATTTAAATATTTTATTGATTTTGGTCTATGAAAATATTATGAGTTTATTTAAAATGAGAATATTGGTTTGTTTTCTAAATTTGTAAAATTGGAATATTATTTGTTTCAGTAATTTATCTTGAAGGCCATTAAATTAAAAATGATACTAACCTATATATTTAAACAAAATAGTTTCATAATTAAAGAAATACCATGCTCTTGAATAATCATTTTAAATCAGTAATAAAAATAGAATGAAAATATATTAGAAAGCCTAAAGTAATGAATTAGAAATTTAATAGAATAAACAAAAGAAATAGGAGAAGTAGTGAGTGTTGTTGGAATTGTGGCTTAATTCATCAACATACAAGTGGGGTTTATGTGAATAAAATTCAATAAGAAGCATGGCTGCTTTCATTCGAAGGTATCAAGCATGGGTTTAGGCAAGGAGTTTGATTTGGATCGATGGTATTATCTACAGAAATATGCATATACGACTCTAAGTAGGGCCTTGGTCAATTTATAAAGTCCTAAAATTGTTAGATTAAAATAATAGGAAACTTAACTTTCGTTCAAAATAATCATACTAAAAATAACAAAACATAAATTAAGTTAAACAAAATAACATTACTTTAATAAAATAAATCAAAGTAAATAAATGAAAGTATAAGATACCTGCAAATAATGCTACTGGCCGAAAAGATGGTGAAAAGTGAGAGTTAAGAGAATAAGGGTTAAGAGAGAGAAGTAAGGGACGGTGGGTTATGGAAGTTTGCTGAAAAATGTTGGAAATAAAGCTAGATGAAAAAAAAAAGGTAACTAAAGAAAGACAGTAAAGCTTGTAAATTCATGTAAAAATCTTACTGCTCATCTTTTCTTTAAATAGAAAAATTTAATAAGGCTATATGGCTGCATGTGAAGCCACGAAGGTACCTATGATATTAGCCTTGATGAATCACTATAGTAGATTGATGATTCATTGCATAGTTACAGCTTATGAGCAGCAAATGAAAGATAACTTATTTTATTTTATTTTTAATATATTTTAATTACTTAATCTTATATTTACTAATTAAGTATGAAATTAGTTTAATTAAATTAATTCAATTTAACAAAAATGTTGGATTTTTAAAATCATAACTATTGTAAAATTTTTGAGACAAAAACACTTTGAAAATCAATAGATTTTAATAAAATTTACATTTAAGCAAATTTTTATAAATAAAATTGTATTTGGTTTTAAGATCATACTTTTAAAATCTAAAAATAAAAAATGATAGTTTAAAACATAGATTAAACACTAGGTATTTTCTTAGAATTCTCTAACTTATAGAATTATTTTTAAATAACTATTTTCATAAATAGGGACCTTTTCGGGTCAAGTTATAAATATTTCTGAAAATAAAAAAATACAAATTATAAGATTGTATCAACTCTAAATTTAAAATAACTAACAAAGTGTGAATTTGAAAATCTAATTAGCTTAGTTGAAATAATTTTCAATTAAACAATGGTTAACACCACCAAATAGTAATAACTGTGCAAAATTACAAGTTTGTCCTTCCAACTTAAACGAATTGGATCGATGAGCTACCGAGCTCTGATTAGGTCAATCCTGGACTTTTTACAAATCCGTCATTGTAATCTTCATGATTAACAGGTCAAATCATTATTTGTTAAAATAAATCATATTAATTAAGCCTAATTTGGGTGAGGGTATTACACACTACCAAACTCTTTCTTGTATATACAAGAGATTGTTTATCACTCTAAGCGAGGTTCTCTCTCTCTAATTGTCTTCACACATGGATGATGGAATTGGTGGAATGATGAAATAAAGAGGAGAGAGGAGTTTGTGTAGGCTTAGGAAATGTGTAAATATCAAAGCCCATAATTTGTTCCTTTTCACTCTCTAGGAGAGTTCTCCACTTCTTAGGAGACTTCTCTACTTTCAATTAGACTTCTTCAATTTTCTAAGAGACTTATACACATCCTAAGAGACTTCTCCACTACCAAGGAAACATTCTTCATTCCAATGAAGCATTTCTACTTCCAAGGTCCATGCACCTTGGGATGCCAAGGTCTCCTGATGAGGGAATCCCAACACATTCTTCGCACTCTTCTCTATACACCATGCTATTGTCTTTATTATTTGCACTTTGTTTTATGCTCTTTAGTCTTCTAGTGCTGCCAATCAAGTATTTGGGCAGGCATGCCATTATTTTCTTGAAGATTTCACTTTAGAATGTTTATTATTGAGAAAGAAAGAGCAAGAAATGTTGATTGGAGATTTAAATTTGTGTCTTTTGCTGGCAAGATTGGATGGTTTCTTACTCCCCACCAGTTGCCTCCACCTGATCGAAAAGTTAATGTGAAGAATAATATTGTTAGGTGTCTCTCACTAAAGAAGAGATCACATCATTTATTTATAATCAAAATCTAATACAAATGGATAAGGGAAATTCAAAACAACAAGATAATTAGAAATTCAAATGTAGATAAAGTAAAATAAAATTCAAAATGTAAATATGGAGGGATTCAATCATGCCCATGCAAGTTGAAGCGTGTATGGAAGAACGCAAAGCTTGGAAATTGTAGGAATGAAAGATGAAAAGTGATATACTGAATGGCTAAAGATGAATTGGCAGTGCACTGACTGGTTGTGATTATTGGATGAACTGGCAACACATTGACTGGTCGTAGAGATGAATTGAACTGGCAATGCATTGATTGGCTGCGAAGATTCATAGAATTGGCAGCACAATGATTGGCTGTGATGATGTGGTCCATCTGGAGCACCCTAAATCGTGGATGTGCAGACCACCGAATGAAGAGGGACCACATTCAAAACATGTTTCACTAGAACACTGAATGGTACTGAATGAGAAGAAGAATATGGGACAAAACCAGAACCGGTTGTGGTGGTGTCCTTGCTGTAAAATGGGTGTTTTTAGTTTTATTTTTTATTTTAATATTACAGATCTGCAGAACACCGGAGAAGGAAAATGGATTTGCAAGACTGGATGTGGATCTGAAGGACGGCACTGGTGGAATCCAATCGCAGAAGAAAGTGGTGTGCCTGAGTGCGCCAGGGAAGATGAAGTGGGAGTTGAAATAGCGGCTCAGTTTCGAATGAAAAACAGAGCCGCTCAGACTACATAATGAGCAAGAGGCGTCTATGGCTGATGGGAGATGGTTGTCGTCTTGCTGGGTGGAAAATAAACTTGCAGAAAGCTAAGGTTTTTTTATTCGATTACAGAGATGGGTCGGGAGGGTAGTAAGTGAATCATTCCTCCCTCTACAGGTGATCTATCTCTTTCGACAGAGGGAGAGAAGAAGTCTTATGTAATAAAGGCTCACCCAAATATCGATTTTAGGCTTTGTACCATGTGAATAAAAATAATACTCTGTGTCTCTCACTAAAAAAGAGATCACATCATTTATTTATAATCAAAATCTAATACAGATAAAGAAGGGAAATTCAAAACAATAGATAATTAGAAATTCAAATGTACATAAAGATAAAGTAAAATCAAATTCAAAATGTAAATCTGGAGGGACTCTATCAGTTAATGAGGAACTTCTTGAAAGGCTCTATTGATGGTTCTAGGAAGATCCACACTATCAAGTGGGAGACCATCTGCAAGCTGAGACAAAATGAGGTTTGGGTATTGTCCCCATCTCTGTGATTGATGAATGCCTCTTCAAGCAGATTCAGTTTATTATATTTAGAAAGAAAACCTTTTGGTGGGTTAGGTGAAGAATAAATATACTTCTCCATGCTCTATCTTGGGATGCTAAGGTGTCATACAATTGCCCATCTGCACTGAAGTCTATCCTTAGGATGAGTCCAACTTCAATAATCAGATAAAGCACGAAGTTAGTGATGGCAAGACCATCTGCCTTTTGGTACAAACCGTGGATCAGACCTGGGCTAAGACTCTCAGATAGTTTATGTCATCATGAGTTTGTGATCTTTTATTGGGCCTTAACACCACTTTCTCAAATATTTTTCTAATGGAAATTGGAATACACCCCTTCTGCATTGGGTGATATGTTTCACATTTGAAGGGGGATCTCATCATTGCCTTCACCCACATTTGATATTAACAATCATGACAATCAAATCTGTTCTACTACTGATGATTCTTGCTGCTTCTTTTCTAGCTCGACTGCAAACATTTTAATGGGGCAGCTACATAATATTTGGTGGTTTGATTTTGAATGGTTCAATGGTAATCACCAAGACACTCTTTCATTGCCTATATCTATTTTAGTGATGGTTTGAAGACCAAAGATGTCCTCAGAAAGTGAGAGGAAAAGATGAATTTTCTTTATATCTTTTGTGGGCAACACTAGAAACTGTTGAGCATGTTGTTCATATTTGTCCATACTCTTACCTATTATGGTGAAATTTGATAAATTTCAGATCCCCCAACTAGTGGATTTATCAATTATTTAAGAAATTGACCACCTCAAAGGTATTGTTCCCTTGAATTGCCTTTTCAAGTAACTGCTTAATCCTTCCTGCTCTGGTGTGAAAGGAAGCTTTTGATTGTATTTTAGGGGTTCCATTTCAGGATGATATCTTTCCCTTGTCATTTTAAGAAACATGTAGTAAGAAAAAGAATAAAAGATTTAAATTTGTGTTGATAGTTGCTTTTATATATTAACTATGTAAATTAGGGTTGAAACTCGGGCGGGTCGGGCTGGGTTTTGATAAACTCAACTTTAACCCATGTCAAAAGATATTGAACCTGACCGACCCGACTCGACCTGTTTATAACCCTATTTAGTCAACCCAACCTGACCCGAATTTTAATATCCTCAACCCGCTTGTTGACTCGGCCCAACCCAGGCTGACCTGCTGCCCAAACTGATCCGGTGATTCCAAATTGACCAATATGCCAGACTGTTGGCGTCTAAGTTGCAAGCACCATGGGAATCAATGGGACTTGGCAAATGCCATTTTTAAGTCCTAAATATCTTTTAAAAACCATAAAAAAGAAAAGAAAAATCCAACGTGACCATCACTTTCCCTACCACTAAAGGAGGAAACGTGCAACACTCTTGGAAAACAGAGGGATGGATGGCATGTTTGGAAAACAGATCTGGGCGTGAATGGGTGGTGGACGTGCTTGCAAGTGGTGACTGTTTGATGATGGAGATTATAGTTGCAGATGTTGGGTGGGTAGATCTGTGCAACGCAAATGCAGTCCGAAGTAGATCTGGCCGAATGGTGGAGAGAGAAAAAAGAGAGACGAGAAAGAGAGAAGAAAGAAGAAAGAAGAAGAGAGAAAAAAAAAAGCTAAGAAACTACCTGTAGAAGAAGAAAGGAATTGCATGAGGAATAGACGGCTGAGGGTTTGCACATTGTAAGAGTATTAGCGTTAATGGCAAAAAAAGGCTTTTATATTAGTTAGGTATTTAGGTTGGGTTGAATTTTTCCTGGTCGAGTTAAATTTTAAAATCCTCAACCCGACCCGATCCGAATTTCAGCCGTGATTTTTTTCCTTTAACCTGACTTGACCCTAATGTAAAATATGTGTAGCGCAGCCGACAGATTTTTTTGCTTGGGTCATGCAGGTCGAGCCAAAACCCAACCCAAGTTTCACCCCTAATGTAAATTATACAACCTTTTAGAAACTGCAATGTTAGGATTTAGAATGCACACACCTATATAGTAATTTGATTAATGAAACAATCTCACTAAAATAGATAATTATGACAATTTTATTTTGTATAGCTACACATTTACATTCTGCAATGTACACTCCAAGTATACAAATGGGCCAAAATGTATTGCTTGATACAAAATGGAAAACAAAAAGAATATGACAACCATAAAATCCTTTTACTCCTTGACAGTTAGGAAGAGAGAAGAACAATGAATGAAAGAAATGTGTAATCCTCCCTCTTCATAAAAATAGAGAGCAGATAATCAACTCACAATTGTTTTAGATACAGAACCAAGAAGAAAGCAAAACCATGCAATGAGGATTTTTCTAGCCTTAAATGCCAATCTGAAAATCACCAAAGTCATAAAAATCCTATTCATGTAACCGTTGCTTATCATAGTCCATCCTACTCTCAGGTGTCCAACAAACATCATGGTTGTAATTCACATATGCATGAGTATGCTTTATGTGAGACATACTACCAGATATTTGTTCATCAACGTTCTGCAATTGGAATGAAAGTGTAGAAGATGTGGGAGCCTGATAGTCCATTCCAGTCTCATTTGTCTAACAGAAATTGTGGCTTTGGTTCACAAATGTAGGGCCCTGCTCTTTAGGATTCTGCAATTGGAATGAGCGTGTATAACATGACACACATGACAATTTTCATAGAGACGTGTTATCCATAGAGTACTTTTGGAGATGACCTATAGGCTCTTCTTCCACCTCAATCTGTAGTACATCCCCACGCTCGATAGTCCTCCATCTCCTATATACATGGACTCGTTTGCCAAATCGAAGAACGTGTGTCTCAAATTGAGCCGATTCTGGATGGGCTAGAAAAATTCATGGAAGAATTCAGCGAGAGTGCCAATGAAGAATTCTCTGCATTAAGAAAATCGATCGTCAACCTTAACCGATGTATCGACCCTTCTCCTTCTCCAACAGCTCCTGATGACTCTGATGACTCTGATTAGATAGTTTTTTATGACTTATTTTTTGATATTTTGTAAACATTTTGATAATGTTTCTTTTACTCCTCTCCTAACCATATGTACTTATTTGGAAATCAATGAAATGATATTGTTGAATTTCGCAACAGTGCTTTGTTTCTAATGTTACTGTATTTGAATTTTGTTAAATGGAGTAACATGCATTTCATATTGGGATAATTTTATTTTGGGATCGGGCTGTAAAAATTAAACAGAAAAGAATGACAAACAAAATATGTGCCTGTATTCGGTTCGCCAAGAATTCTTGGCGAGCTGATGGTTTCCTATATTCGGTTCGCTAGGAAATTCTTGGGGATCCGGATTCTCTCGTTGCTCTGCCTTAGTAAAATTCGGATGGCCAAGAATTTCTTGGCGAGCTGATTCTCTTTTTCTCTGTATACATGCTGATCTCGTTGAATTCGGTTCGCCAAGAATTCTTGGCGAGCCGATGTTTCCTGTATTCGGTTCGCCAAGAAATTCTTGACGAGCCGATTATCTCTTTCCTCTAGATAAAGAGGATTCTCGTCAAATTTGGATCGCCAAGCATTCTTCGCGAGCCGATGGTTTCCTGTATTCGGCTCACCAAAAAATTCTTGGCGATCCGTTTATCTCCAATTCGGCTCGCCAAGAATTACTTAGCGAGCCGACCTTAAGCCTGCGCCCCTCTCAGTACATTCGGATCGCCAAGAATATCCAATTCGGATCGCCGAAAGGTCGATTCAGCTCGCTGAAATGTCGACTTAAGGTTATATTAAAACTCAAATTGAGAGGTTTAAGTCCATTCCTATTTTTTCTTCCCCAACTCCCGAACCCTTGGTGATCCGACAATCCTTGGCGATCCAATTCTCCCTCAAATCGACTCCATTTTTCTAAATCTCTCCTGCGAATCTTATCGAAATTTCAATCTCTTCTCTTTCCCTAATTCGTCCTCACCTATTACACTAGATGGCACCGAAGACTTGCGGAAAGGGAGGGTAGCAGTCATCTCCAGACCAACAAAGAGGAAGATAACTGAGGTGATAATGAAGAGAGAGGTCAGGAGAGAACCTGTAGAGAGAATAGAAGAGAGAACAGAGGAAAGAACTGCGACTGAAGAGAGAACTGAAGAGAGAACCCTTGGCGAGGAGGCTACTGAGCAGAGACGGACCAAATTTCGTGAAATGGCACATCTGTTCGTGTCGGACGAAGCTTTCAAATGCTTCAAAAGTGGATTATTCCAAAGGAAAGTGATTCCTGGTAAGAGTATCAACGTAAGTGTGTATGATGCATATCCATTTCGTTTGAAAGAGTTCTTTCAGGGTGTCGGGTGGGTAAAATTTATTTAATAGGAAAACAATTTCTACTGTCCCACCCTTGTAAGGGAATTTTACTGTAACATTACCAAAGTTACCGGTAATGCTATTGTGTTCACAGTACGTGGCGTCAAAATTGAACTGACTGTGGAATCATTGGGAGAGATGTTTCAGATACCCACAGGAGGAGTCCGAAGATATGGAACAAACAGTTGGATTGTTATGGAAGATTTCAGTACACTAGATATTTTAAAAGAGATCTGTAATAGGACTGATATTATTTCTCTCTTTAAGGTCTCTGCTAGTCAAATCACTCTAGAATGGCGCCTTGTTCACCTCATCATTTTTAACAACATTCTTGCAAGAGGTGGACATGTCGACGAAATTTCATATTTGGATCTGTTTGTGATGTGGTGTCTCCTTAATAAAAGAAATGTCAGCCTTGGATATCTTGTTCTCAAATACATCCAAGTTACAAACAAAAAACATAAAGCCCTTCTTCTATAAGCAGTCCTTTTAACCTCAATTTTTAGGAAATTCAAAGTTCATCTCCCACGGAGGATAGAATTGATCTCAAACATTCGAACAGTCTAAATGACACCACAATAAAATTTATTGGCTATAAACTGGTCGACGATGTTTGGGTTCAGAAAGAAAAGGGTACCAAAAGACAAATCGAAGAAGTTGAAGTCCGAGAGATTGAATACCAACAGCTTGAACCCGGACATGTTCAATCACTTCCACTTACCAATGCCCATTGTTCGACAAATGTTGCCTTTACTTCTGCAACTTCTAATGCCACCAATGAATCTGAACCAACTTATTTCAGAGAATTCAAGGAGTATGTCATCAGTCGCTTGGACAAGATGGATAGAACATTGGATGCTTTAGCAAGTCACATGGGCATCGTTATTCCACCTGCACATCTAGCCACACAGGCTGCATCTCCACCTGCTGTTCCAGAGTCTGATCCATCTCTAGCTGATGCATCTCCATCTCCAGATGTATCTCTAAATGTTGCTGCTGCTGCATCTCTAGCTGATGCTACAGCTTCATCTCCACTTGCATCTCCAGTTCATTCTCCAGACTCCACTGCAGAATCAACTAGACTTATTCCCATTCCCATTGCTATCTATGCACCTCTTGCCACACCTGCTGTTGCTCTGCATCTCCTGTCATACCAACTGCTACAGCCGTCTCTGGAACTCCTACAACACCTGATGCTCCTGTGAAAACAAGATTGACTGGCGTCTGATGTCCTCCAGAGTTTCTTTTTATTTTTTTGTAAATTTACAAGCATTCCTCTGTATATAAGGTACTTTTTTTCCTATGATATTTTGATATGCATTGTTCAAAAATTGTTTCCTTTCATTTTCAGATGAATGAATGCCAACTAGTGATTCAGTGCCTTTCCTTCTACAAAATTCTAGTTTGTACAATTGATAAATTATGACTAAAAAAATCCCTTTGATACCAGGCAAAAAAAAAAATCAGCACAGTACTAAAAATTGCCCAACTAATTGAGGTCATTTGCTTTCATATGTCATAATCTATATTTGAAGGCTATGAATGTTTTGAAAATATCTATATTTGAATTAAAAGTAATTTTGAACGCCTGTGTGATTGCAATGTATAAGAAAAGACCTACAATTAAGTGCTCGGTCTTAAGTGGTATACAAAAATTTGGCTCGCCGACATGTTTCTAAGTGATCCGGTTGGTGATCCAATTTTAGACATTCCTATCTCAACCGCCGAATTCGACTCGCTAAAGGGCCATTAAGGGATCCGGTTGGTGATCCATTTTTGGACATTCCTCTATTCGGCTCTCCGAGTTCCATTAAGGGATCCGGTCGGGGATCCGTTTTTCTACATTCGGTGAATTCGGCTCTCCAAAGGCCATTAAGGGATCCGGTCGGTGATCCTTTTTTTACATTAGGTGAATTCGGCTCGCCAAAGGCTAGTAAGGGATCTGGTCGGTGATCCGTTTTGGGACATTCCAGTATTCAGTTAATTCGGTTCGTCGAGGGAGATTAAGGGATCCGGTTTGGTGATCCGAGTTCGAACTTTTCTCGTGATTACGGTACGGATGGAGAGGGTAAAATCGGGAACAGTAAAATCCCATGTTCGTGGACACAAAATGCCCGTAAGAGGATTGCGCTCCTTAAACTATATATGTCATACAACCTTTTTGAAACTTTTTACTCAATATCAAACTATGAATCATATAAATAATTGTTTGCAAGAATTAGATACATATATTCCATCTGTCTCAATTTAGTTGTCTTATATAGATTTTAGAATTGTCTCTAAATATTGTCTCATTTATATTTGGTAGCATCAAGTGTGTTGAAAATGGATGAAATCAAATAGAGTGTTAATCTTATATAAATTTTTTTTTAAAAAATATAAATATTTTAAAAAAGACAACTAAAATAAGACGAGGAATATTATTTTTGCCATTCCATGTAACAAAAACAATAAGAGTTTTACCGCAGTCATGCTTATTAAAAGCATAGATGGTCTACATGAACATTTAGCCATGGGGGGTGACAACCTGAATGCTGAATATGTGTTGAACAAGGCAGATTCATGACACATGGCACACGTGTTGTGAAGCATCCGTTGTGAATTAATTTATTTGGATGACGTGTTCATTATATTTTAGAATTCTTTGATAGATTTATAAATGGTATTAAGATTTATTATTTTATACTATTTTCATTAATTTTTAAATATTTTATTTTCTACAAGATTTTTCCAATGATATCCCTATAAAAATTTCAAAAATTTGAAAATATTTTAATAATATCAATAGTCGTTAATATCTTGAGTGGTATTTGTGACAATGGCTAGTACAAAATCATCATATTATTTTAAGAAAAAAATTCTATTCTTAAAAATACAGATAAGCCACTCATTTTATTTATTTATCTTAATATAAAATGAAAAATTAGGGAATTTGTACTAGAGCAATTTTGCTGATTTAAACTACATATTAAAATAAAAAAAAATTGTTTTCGTTGGATAACAATCTTAGCGCATATATAATATTTTATAGGATATCCATCGACAATCATTTTTCCTCTAAAGTAAATCAGGAAAAACATTTCTATTCTTAAATCAGTTCTTAAATTTACACGAGAGCACTTTTCCTGATTTGCTCTGGGCAAGAATTTATAATACTTTTAAAATATTTTTATTTTATAACAATATTTTAATTAAAATAAAACAAAAAAGAAATAAATGAATGGATCATCTATAGTTTAAAATAAAAATATTTTCTTAAAACAATATACTGAATTGCATTAGCTAGCGCAAATTCACTGATTTAAACTAACAACAAATTTATTAAACACTTATTAACATTTATTTTATTTTTTACTAAAATTATTAAAATTCACTAAATTATCACAGTTAGTTCAAAACGAATTCGAATCTCCGTTCTGGTACGAATGAACGAAACCCTTTAAACTGGAATTTTTTTTTAAGACCCTGTCATTTTGTTTCGGAATTAGTTAATTACGAACTTGAAGCCATTTGAGAGTGACAGCCCGAGAGCCTTCCATGGCGTTCCAGAAGCATTCGACACTTTTAGAAGAGACTGGAACCTCCACTTTCTCTCTCTTCAATTCCTCTTCTCTCTCTAGAACCTTCTTGCTCTTCTCTCTGCTTATAAATTCTCACCAAATTTCCTCTCTTTTCATCGGATCATCAATTCTCGGGGAATAGACGAAGAGATACCTGAAATTACCGCAAAGCAAGCAATCAATCGCAACAGAGAAGAAGCAGTGATGGATTTGAGGATGATGGGTCTGGAGAACCCTCTTTTTTCCACCCTCCACCACATGCTCGACGAAATGCCTGAAGGAATGGATAAGGCCTTCAACGCGCCAACCCGCACCTACGTCCGCGATGCCAAAGCCATGGCGTCCACTCCTGCAGACGTCAAGGAGTATCCAAATTCTTACCTGTTCATCATCGACATGCCTGGCCTCAAATCCAGCGACATCAAGGTGAAGGTGGAGGACGACAACATGCTCGTCATCAGCGGCGAGCGAAAGAGGGAGTCAGATGACAAGGACGGCGCCAAGTACGTTAGGATGGAGCGCCGGATCGGCAAGTTCATGAGAAAGTTTATGCTTCCGGAAAATGCCAACATGGAGAAGATATCGGCCGTCTGTCAAGATGGGGTTCTCACCGTCACCGTCGAAAAGCTTCCCCCGCCTGAACCCAAGAAGCCCAAGACCATCGAAGTCAAGGTCGCCTGAAAACTAGATCTTCCATTACACCTTTTTGTTCCTATCCTTGTGTTTGTTATGGGTTTTCTGTGAATGGGTTTTACCGTTTGGATCTTTCCTGTTTCTTTCTACTATGAATTAATGAATGAATGGATGAATTTTTTTTAATTCGGATGAAAAATGTGAGTGAGATCCTCTCTTGCATGATCATGATCATGGTTATATTGGGCTTTTCATTTCTTAGGTAATCTAAATATCTAATCGAGATTGGGTTGGGATTCTATTCTGGAGGAGAAACTTGAGTAACTCTGTGTTTCACTTGGGACCTTAAAAAAAATCCTATTTAGTCAATTTGGTTTGACTACTTTAAGTGTTTTTTTAATTTTTTAATCTAGGTCTGGAACAGTATTATATTTATGTACTAAAGAAAACAACCAAACCCATCCATGGCATGAGTAAAATAGATGACATGGAGGAATTTTTGCATGGTGAAATGGTTTTGGATAGGAGAAGATATCAAGGCTAATATAAAAGGGTACAAGAAAAAAAATACAATGTTATAAACTTATAATAGAATGCTCGTGGATTTTTATGAGGCAAAAGCCCATCCTTCTGTGTACAAGGCAGGGGTTAAAATCTAGTCGTGATAGGTTGAATTTTTTCAAAAAAAATAAATAAATATTATTTATGGGCTCTCGATCGATATTTTTATTTTTTATTTTTATTTTTTTAATCAGCAGCTTTTTTTTTTTTTTTTTTAATGCTTTAAAAGAAAAGTCATTGAGAAGAGAAAAAATTCGCCTGACATCTTCACCCATGCGATGTCTAAGCAGCCGAATTTTCAACCCCGGTCACAATGACAGCAAACACAAACCAGGCCCATGTAGTGGAACGTTTCACCCAAGGAAGGGTTCAGGCATTTTATTAACCGCTACAAAAAGATTAAAAACCTTTTAAAGATGAACAGTCAATTGTGTTTCTTATCTTAGCTCGATGTTCTTTCAATATTATTGAAGGATAAGAAGAAAAGTCAGTTTGTTTATTTTCTTTAAATAATTTTATATAAAAAATATATTTTCTTTAAGTAAATTTTATATAAAAAATTATGTGAGGATTTTTATTTTATTTTGTCTGTCTCAAAATATTTATCTTATTTGAAAAAAATATTTTTTAAAAATTATTTTATATGAATGTGTCAAAAGTCTATTAATAGATTTTTTAGAATAATAAAATTATAAGTGATCTTCAATGAATTTAATTTAGAATAATTATAGAATATGGGAACACATTAAAGTTTATAGGAGCTCATCGAAAAAATTGAAAGATAAAAATAAATAAATAAGATAAATAATTTAAAATAATTTCAAAATACATTTAAATTTGGAAGGACAGAGAGAGAATTATCTGGAAATATGGATGATCCGATACATATAGATTTGGAAGGACAGAGAGAGTATTATCTGGAAATATGGATTTCTATCGGATCATGAAATCTCGACATTTTGGAGCCAAGTCTTATCTTGGTGAGCAAAGGAAACCTATCCTCTTTACTCAATATTTTTTTTTCAAAGTCTGAAAAATATATTTAATTTTTCATGCTTTTTATTTTTCAAGAAAATAACAAACAATACCTTAGTCTGTGCATATTTGTCCATCACGAAAATATTCGTCCCAACTCAAGGGAGGTTGGTTTGACCTAAATCAAGGGAGATTAGTCTGATATTCAAGAAGCTTTATAAAGGGAGAGAGATTTTAAGTTCAATTTTCTCTTAAATCTTTATGTGCTATTCTTAATAAAATTACTCCTCATTGCATAAAAGATTTTGTAAAGAGGTGTACATACCTTAAAAGATTAGTGGGATAAAATCTTCTATAAATAAGATCTTTGGACACCTTTGATTAAAAAAAAAATAGAATTTATGCTCTACCATCAAAGATATAATTTCGACAAAATGAACATGCTGAATTTATAAAAAAATATTTTTAGATTTAGCAAAACCATTTCGATTTTGTCTTCATCGTTGGCAATTTGATGGTTTGTTTAAAAAATGAAAATAAAAAATAAACATATGAAAAATAGTTTAAATTTATGAAAAATGATGTAATTAATTATTTTCATCTACATAACTAAAAATATAATAAGGTGGAATTATCTATTGTTAATTTAAGGAGGTTTCAATTTATTTTATTGGACTCAAATAAAAATATAATTGGACAAAAAATCCAAGAAATTGGGGGTTTCTTAAGGAGCTTAAAAACCAAGGGTTTCTTCTTACTACCACGTTTTTCATTTTTTAAATCCTATTTGGTAAATTCAGGGTAGATAACTTTAACTTTATTTATAGAACTTAAAAACATTTCAATGTTACAAGTGACAATAATGAGATTTTAAGAAATTTATCCTTTTACTATGTAACAAGGCTGAATTCATTTACTTGGGTAATTATTCATATACTTGAAAAATAGATGGTAAAACCCTCTTATGCTGCATAGCAGTTTCTATTAGTATTCAATGAAATAAGTGAAAAAAGATATGAGTCATTACATATTTCTAATCCATTAATTACCCATTAATAAAAATATATATTCGTAATAGATGTTTTAGAAGATAGCATAATTGAGCAATTTTGATAATTTAATAATTAGAAATGAGTTCATTAATTTATTAGAAAAAAATATTTGTGTAAGTAGAGTAACTAAAGTATAAAATATTTCACAAATTGGTAGATTACAACATAGAAGAAGTAGAAATGAAAAGGTGGTCGAAATGAAAAAGAAATCGAGGGAAGAAAAGGACTTGTTAACATAACCATTTAGTGAGAGATGCACGAAGTGAAGTTTTATATGGGTGGGGATTTGGAGGGTGAGGAGAGCTAGTATAATTGATTGATTAGTAGTCTAAGAGTACGATGATTCAATTCTTATAAGAATGAAGGATTATCTTATGGTACAATTAAACTATAATGTTTTGAGAGAGTAATAGAAGCCAATCTAAGATAAAAGTCAAGTATTTAAAAAGTAAAATTTATTTATGACGGGTAAATCAATAATTGAAATCATCAAATGAATTAAAACACTCTACTGTTAAAAATGGGATTACAAGTAACTCTCTCTTAAACAAGAAAGGATAACAACATCAAGCGTATTCAACTCAATGATAACACAATAAAATGAACAATCTCACAGAAGTGGTAGCGTACTGACTGATTGCAATAATTGGATGAACTAGCAACACATTGACTGGTTGCATAGATGAATTGAAATGACAATGCACTGACTGGCTGCGAAGATTCATTGAATTAGCAGTACAATGACTGACTGCGATGATGTGGTCCATCTGGAGCACCCTAAATCGTGGGTGTACAGACCACTGAATGAAGAGGGGCCACACTCAAAACGTGCATCATTGGAACACTGAATGGTGCTGAACGAAAAGAAGAATAGGGGAGAAAACCAGCACTAGTTGTGGTGGTGTCCTCGCTCTAAAATGGTTGTTTTGGTTTTATTTTTTTATTTTAATATTACAAATCTACAGAACACCGAAGAAAGAAAGGGGATGTGCAAGAATGGATGTGGATTTGATGGGCGGCACTGGTGGAATGCAATTGTAGAAGGAAAGTGGTGTGTCCGAGTGTGCCAGGGAAGATGAAGTGGGAGTTGAAATAGAGGCTCAGTTTCGAATGAAAAGTAGAGCCGCTCAGACTAAATAATGAGCAAAAGACGTCTATGGTTGATGGAAGATGGTTGTCGTCTTGCTGGGTGGAAATAAACTTGCAACTAAGGTTTTCTTATTCAATTATAGAGATTGGTCGAGAGGGTAGTAAGTGAATCATTCCTCCCTCTGCCGGTGATCTAAAAATAATACTCGGCGTCTCTCACTAAAGTAGAGATCACATCATTTATTTATAATCAAAATCTAATACAGATAAAGAAGGGAAATTCAAAACAACAAATAATTAGAAATTCAAATGTACATAAAGATAAAGTAAAATCAAATTCAAAATGTAAATCTGGAGGGACTCTATTAGTTAACGAGGGACTTCTTGAAAGGCTCTATTGATGGTTCTAGGAAGATCCACACTATCAACTGGGAGATCATCTGCAAGTTGAGACAAAAGGAGGTTTGGGTATTGTCCTCATCTCTGTGATTGATGATGCATGCCTCTTGAAGCAGATTCAGTTTATCATATTTGGAAAGAAAACCTTTGGGTGGATTGGGTGAAAACTAAATATACTTCTCCATGCTCTACTTGGAATGCTAAGGTGTCAGACAATTGCCCATGTGCACTGAAGTCTATCCTCAAGATGAGTCCAACTTCAATAATCAGATAAAGCACGAAGTTAGCCATGGTAAGACAACTGCCTTTTGGTACAAACCGTGGATCAGACCTAGGTTGAGCCTCTCAGATAGCTTATGCCATCAAGAGTTCTGTGATCTTTTATTGGGCCTTAACATGTCGACCCGGTGGTGGGCCTAGAACGCGACTAATTTTTTTTCCCACTAAACTCTAATCACCCAACATCATAACTGGGCTGGATCTTCAAGTTTACCCAAAAAAAAACATCATAGAAAATATTACACGTGCTCTTCACACTTGGACTCAAACATATATCATATGTCCCTATATACAGATCCATATCATATAACGAATATTTTCATTTATCTTATCAGAGTTACGAACGAAAACATAGCGATTTACACATGCTTAGATTTACAGTACCACATGCAGTACTAAAAGTAACAAGACATCACTTGCATGAAAATAAATATAATAAATATATTTCCCATCATTGAGAAATACAATCAACGGTAAAGGCTCCCTCGTCCTAAGACAGCGGTGGAGGTTCCTCCTCCTCAGGTTCTAACCTTGCAATGTAAGGGACGTGAGCTAGTAGCCCAGTGAAGAGAACTCAAGTAAATTAGAAACCATGGTATGCATGTATCAATGCAAATGAACATGTAACTTACCATCATATGATCCATTTTTACCTTAGGATCATTTTTATAGGACATTGTTTACCCTTATGGTCTTATATCAATATTTACTACAAAGTCCTATCTTACTATGCCATGCATGCATTAACCATCATGTTATAAACAATTAAATGAATTATTTTCCAAGTCACACATTGGTAATCAACTGGGGATTATCATTCACTAAGTCAAATCCCTCTTTTTTTTTCCCACAAGGATAATCATTCACCTAGTCATATCCTATTTATCCACTGGGGTAATCATTCACCTAGTCATATCCCAGTAACCAACGAGAAATCACTAAGATACATCTCATTGTTCATACGAGGATCTCCCACCAAGCTATATCCTACGTATGTGGTCCCGCGACCCGGTCTGCTAGACCATCCAACACCAGCGGTTGATGGCGGTCGATCACGGCTTACTAACACGTCCAACCCAATGGTTCGCAAACGGTGTTCAACCTAACATCACAAGGTCTCCACGACCCGGTCTACTAGCCAATCCAACACCAGCGGTTGATGGCAGTTGACCTCAGCCTACTAACACGTCCAACCCAACGGTTCGCAAACGGTGTTCGGCCTATCATCATAAGGTCTCCACGACCCGGTCTACTAGCCCATCCAACACCAGCAGTTGATGGCGGTCGACTTCAGCTTACTAACAAGTCCAACCCAACGGTTCGCAAACGGTATTCGGCTAATCTCAGCAATTATAGCCTAACGGCCAATATCAGATTTTTCAAATTTATTATCTTTCACAGATCTAACTTATAAACATAATTCTCTCATGCAAATGTCAAATGCATGATAATGAATGATTTCCATTGCCCTCCTTACACAGGGACTTATTCTGAGAGAATCACCAAATTCCAGCCTTACCCTTCGGTGTATCCACTACCAATACAAGAAATCAATAAAATAATCAATGTCACACAAACATATAAAACTGGATTTAATAACACGAATGCCTTCACCCAGTTTTTACCCGACAATTCCCAGACACTCCATGGGTCCATACTGCGTTATAGGCTACAAGTCCTCCACTCCCCGACACCATTTAACGCCTACGTTCTAAACAGTTAGAACATTTACATCCCTTACATGTAGTCAGTGTCAGGTCTCGTATTCTGGACCTATATAGCCTTTTCCATCTTTAAATGACCATGGGTCCCATTTCAGTCTTGTGTTAGTGGGTTTAACATATAACACAATACAATGGTTAGTTCGAGTCTCCTCACCTCTATCCGCAGAGATTATCACACAATCTGTAAGATAAAATAATAATATAAATTTCAAGTCGATAAAGTATTTACGAATTACTTTCCATCCCCCGTACATTTTGCAAGAAAACATAATAAATGTAGTGAGTCTCCTAATTCTTTCTACTCCATTAGATTAAGTCAGCAGTTAGTTGTCAGTCAACCAAAACATCACATCAAAATAAAAATATAAAGTACTCAGTGTCCGGTTTCGTATTTTTTCCTGGCTAGGGAAAAGTATTGAGACAGAACCCAGAGGGTACAGTGCAGGAAATTAAATAAAAGTACTCAGTGCCCAAATCTTTATACCACCGGGCGATCAAGGTCGTCTCAGATGGCCACCGAGAGGCATTTCCGCTGCGCTTCAGGTGGAGATTTTTGGCCCAGAAAGTAAAGTGCGAGAAATGTAGATAAAATACTCAGTGCCCCACTTCAAGACCAACGGGTGACTAAGCACCTCCTCAGATGGTATCACCGAGCGACTAAGCATCACTACTGATGAACCATCAGGTGACTAAGCGCCATTTCAAATGGTATCACCGAGCGACTAAGCGCCACTACTGATGAACCACCGGGTGACTAAGCGCCACCTCAAATGGTATCACCGAGCAACTAGCGCAACTACGGATGATAGTGTGGCCCAGAGGTTACAGTAATAAAATTTAAACACAAAAAGCAGAAAAGTAAATACAGAATAGTTAGCTGGGGTTAATCTTTTCTCCGATTTTACTTAGGGTTGAAAAACTGAATTTTAAATGTAAAATAAAACTGATTTTAAAAGGTATAATTTAAAATCCACAATGAAGCCTATTTTTCTTTCCCTTTTGAAAAAAAAAATAATTTTAAATCCTATAACTACCTTGTTCTACTTTTAACTTACTCTATAATTAATATAAATGAGAAAAGGATCATTTCAATACCTTGAGTGTAAAATTCTCCTAAGAATTAACTAGATTTCTGTAGCTGTTACTGCTTGCGGATAAACGAACAGAACCAAGGAAAAGAAGAAGGAAACGGTAGAAAAAGAAAATGAAAAAGAGCAGAAGAAGAAAAAAAGGGCAAAGGAAGACTTTGAGTCTTCGAAACTTTTTTTTTCCATTTGATTCCTCACATCTCATTCCCTTTTATAGCCGAGCAAATGGGTTGCAAGGCAACCACGTTTGCCTAGCTACAAGCTACTGCTGGTAGCTTTAAGATAAACATAAAAATTTTATTATTATTTTATTACATAGTTTTTTTTTGCTAATGACTTTTATGTCCTATTACACATGTGATAATACAGAAGTCCTACTAAATTAATCTAATCAGTCCATTAGGTTGGGTATTAAAAATTGGACATAACACTAAAATTTGGAGAGAAACCGACATTAAAAACTCAGTGTTTAAGCTAAAATTCACCATTTTGTCAAAATTTATAATTTTAAAGAATCTCTTTGAAATGATCTAACTTTACAGTTAGATAGAGTAAATTAGTCTAATAAAAGTATTCTAAAGGTCCAACACATTTTGAAGTCAAAAACCACATTTTTCAAGTGAAACAATATTTTTAGTTAAAACAACGGTCCAGTTTTCTCACTGTAAAGAAATGTCAAAAGTTGATATTTTTGGAAATCTAAAAGTACAAGAAGGTTTGTTATGATACAGATCGAATATTGATTCTCTTTGTATATTTTTAGGACTCTGTCTCCCCTATAAAATGGGAGTTTTGCCACTTAAGAAAATATAGGTTGTAAAAATAGGTAGAATTAGGTTGAGATTGGCATTCCGTTAAGTCCGGAATTTAAAAATAATGAATAATCTAAAATTTGGAGTTGAAACTATGTCAAATGACTAAGTTTCCAGAGCAGCTAAGTTTTAAGCCTAAAATAATATTATTATATTCGTAAATTACCTTTATACCTTTAAAACTTAATTAAAAGAGCTATCAGACTCGGATCTGATCAAACTCAGTTCTGTTGGAAATCTCATTCCATAATCTTCATGATTGGAGAAACAAAAATCACAATCAACGGCTAAAAATTATTTAATTAGTCATACTTAACGAAAATTAACTCCTAATTTGGGTTGGGGTATTACATAACATCACTCTCAATTTTTTTTTCTAATGGAAATTGGAATATACCCCTTTTGTATTAGGTGATATGTTTCACATTTGAAGGGAGATCTCATTATTGCCTTCACCCACATTTGATATTGATAATCAAGAAATCAAATCTGTTCGACTACTAATGATTCTTGTTGCTTCTTTTTTAGCTCGACTGCAATCATTTTAATGGGGCAGCTACATAATAATTGGTGGTCTGATTTTGGGTGGTTTAGTGGTAATAACCTAAGACACTCTTTCATTGCCTAGATCTATTTTAGTGATGGTTTGAAGGCAAAGATGCCCTCAGAAAGAGAGAGGAAAAGATGAATTTTCTTTGTATCTTTTGTGGGCAGCACTAGAAACTGTTGAGCATGTTGTTCATATTTGTCCATACTTTTACCTATTATGGTGAAAATTGATAAATTTCAGATCCCTCTACCAGTGAATTTATCAATTATTTAGGAAATTGACCACCTCAAAGGTATTGTTCCCTTGAATTGCCTCTTTAAGTAGTTGTTTAATCCTTCCTGCTCTTGTGTGAAAGGAAGTTTTTTATTGTATTTTAGGGGGTTCCACTTCAGGATGATATCTTTCCTCTATTATTTTAAGAAACATGCATAAGAAAAAGAATAAAAGATGTAAATTTGTGTTGGTAGTTGCTTTTATATATTAACTATGTAAATTAGGACTGAAACTCGGGGCGAGTCGGGCCGGGTTTTGATAAACCCAACCCTAACTCATGTCAAAACATATTGAACCCAACCCGAATTTCTAATATACTGAACCCACCTGTTAACTCGGCCCGACCCGGGCTGACCTATTGCCCAAACTGATACGGTGATTCCAAATTGGCCAATATGCCAAACTGTTGGCGTCTAAGTTGCAAGCAACACGGCAATCAATTTGATTTGGCAAATGCCATTTTTAAGTTGTAAATATCTTCTAAAAAACGTAAAAGAGAAAAAGAAAAATCCAATGAGACCATCGCTTTCCTACCACTAAAATAGGAAATGTGCAACACTCTCTTGGAAAACAGAGGGATGGACGTTGTGTTTGCAAAACAGATCTGGACGTGAATGGGTGATGGACATGCTTGCAGGCAGTAGCTGTTTGATGGTGGAGATGGGTAAAGACTGAGATGGAGATTATAGTTACATATGTTGGGCGTGTAGATCTGTGCAACGACAAACGCAACCAGAAGCAGATTTGGCTGAATGGTGGAGAGAGAAAAGAGAGAGAGAGAGAGAGAAAGAGAGAAGATAAAGAAAAACTAGGAAACTACCTATAGAAGAAGAGAGAAGAGAGAAATTGCATGAGGAATCGGCTGCTGAAGGTTTGCACGCTGTTAGAGTATTACGGTTAATGGTAAAAGAAGGCTTTTATATTAGTTAGGAATTTAGGTCGGGTCAGATTTTTCCGGGTCGAGTCTTCTCACTTCAGGTCGTGTCGGGTTAAATTTTAAAATCCTCAATCCGACCTAACCCGAATTTCATCCAGGATTTTTTCTCCTTTAACATGACCCGACCCTAATTTAAAATATGTGTAGCCTAGCCCGCAAAATTTTCAGGATGGGTCACGCGGGTCGAGCCAAAACCCAACCCAAGTTTCACCCCTAATACATATTATAAAACATTCTAGAAACTGCAATGTTAGGATTTAGAATGCACACACCTATATAGTAATTTGATTAATGAAACAATCTCACTAAAATAGATAATTACAACAATTTTATTTTGTATAGCTACACATTTACATTCTGCAATGTACACTCCAAGTATATAAATTGGCAAAATGGAAAACAAAAAGAATATGACAACCATAACATCATTCTACTCCTTGACAGTTAGGAAGAGAGAAGAACATTGAATGAAAGAAATGTGTAATCCTCCGTCTTCATAAAAAAAGAGAGCAGAGAATCAGCTCACAGTTGTTTTAGATACAGAACTAAGAAGAAAGCAAAACTGTGCAAGAAGGATTTTTCTAGCCTTAAATGCCAATTTGAAAATCACCAAAGTCATAAAAATCCAATTCATGCAACCCTTGCTCATCATAGTCTATCCCAGTCTCAGGTGTTCAACAGATATCATGGTTGTAATTCACATATGCAGAAGCATGCTTATATGAGACATACTACCAGATATTTGTTCATCAACGTTCTACAATTGGAATGAAAGTGTAGAAGATGTGGGAGCCTGCACATAGTTCATTCCAGTCTCATTTGTCTAACAAAAATTGTGGCTTTGATTCACAAATGTAGGGCCCTGCTCATTAGGGTTCTGCAATTGGAATGAGAGTGTAGAACATGACGTAGATGTCAATTTTCATAGAGACGTGTTATCCGGTGAGTATTTTTGGAGATGACCTATAAGTTGTTCTTCCACCTCAATATATAGTACATCCATAGAAGCATCCACGCCCGATAGCCCTCCATCTCCTACATATATGGAATCTCTTTCAGTCCTTGATCTAGTAGCTTGGAATTCCTCACCACAAGAAACCTCAGATCCATGCAAAGACACAACAGATTTGGTTGAATATGTTTTGACATTAGAGTTTTGCAATTGGAATGAGAGTGTAGAACATGACGCACATGGCAATTTGTATAGAGATGTGTTGTCCATAAAGTATTCTCGGAGATGACCTATTGACTCTTCTTCTACCTCAGTCTGTAGTACATCCATAGAAACATCCACGCCCAATGGTCCTCCATCTGCTACATACATGGAATCTCTTTCAGTCCTTGATCTAGTAGCTTGGAATTCCTCACCACAAGAAACCTCAGATCGGTGCAAAGACACAACATATCCGGTTGAACATATGGCATTACGGTTCTGCAATTGGAATGAGAGTGTAGAACATGACACACATGGTAATTTGCATAGAGATGTGTTGTCCACAGAGTATTCTCGGAGATGGCCTGATGAGTACTTGAAAATGACTATTTTACTTTTATATTTGGACTAGTTAGCCTTGTTTTGTGTGTTTTAAGATATGTTTAATAGGATTTTGAAAATTTTGCAGGATTTATAGGGAAATATAAGATATGAGAATTCAAATGGTGAGTTTTACAATTCATGGGTATAAGTTGATAGTTTTGGAAAGTTAGTTTTTTTAATAATTATTTTACCACAATTTTAGGGGTTTTATTGTAAACTAATTAATTCAAATCCATTTATGAGAGTTTGAATTAAATTAGTATACTTTTAGAATTGATTATAAGTGGTAAAATTAATTATTAGATTTTTTCATACTTTGAAAAGGCCAATTATTGAGCCCATTAAGAAAAACCCATGAAGAGATCCATAAGTGTGAAGTCTATTTTCATTATTTTAAGATATATATGAGGAAATTCGAAATTTACAAATCATTTCAAGAGGATTTTCGAATTTGGTAAGTGGATTAAGGAAAAAGAAACAAAATAAGAAGGGGAGAAAAAGAAGAAAAGTTTGACACATATTCAGTATTTTGGCTATAAAGTTTTACTCCAATGTTTGATTGCTTTGTTTCTTTTTGGGTTGGAAATAAGACTTCAACGGCTATAATTTTATAGTTTATGACTTTTTTCTGATTCGGACGTTAACTAGGTCAAAACTGAGCTGGAAGGTGGTATATGTGTAAAAAAATGAGATTTTGCACCTACTTTCCTTACACGAATTTTACTATTTTTCTACCTCCTTGTCTCCTTTAAGCTATTCCATATTTAACACAAACCATATCAACCTTACAAGTGTCTTTTGCTTTATTTAAATATTTAAATCCAAGCCATTCATTCCACCTTCTTTCATCTATAAATACTCCCTCTCCCATTGAGAAAATTAAACTTGGAGCCTTTAGATTTTGGAGAGTTTGAGACTTTGGAGAATTGGAGAAGAATTTTGGAGTTTTAGAATTTGGGTTAGTATTTTTATTTCCAATGTTCTTTTGTAATTAGTTTTTAAGTTTAATTCTATGTCTTAATGTTCTTTTATCTTTATTTTCTTGAATTCAATGTTAATGTGTGATTAATTTCAAGAATAAATTTGAAAATTCCATAAGTCTTCTTATTTTGATTTTTCTTAAAACCATAGTTCCAATCCATTATAATTCTTAATTCTAATTTTTATTAATAATTGAAAGGCAGAAAAACCCTTAGAATTATGGTTTTCCATTTATTTATTTTTACATGATGACAATGTGATTTTATTTTAATTCTTTTTATGAATTTATGTGAGAGATTATTGTAAGATATTCAATGAAGATAGAAAAAATCTTTAGGATAAATAGAACTTTAGATTTTCAGTCTAAGGCTCTTCTTAAGAGCAGAAAAACGTTTAGATTTGAAATAACAAGTGGAAATTCTAATTAGTTTAAGGCTGGATTTGAATTATCTTAGTTTAATGGATTTTATAACATTCATATTGAGAATTTTAATGGATGAAATATTTGAGTGCATGATAGATAATAAATATAAGCTTCGTATTTTAAGACTTGATGCTATTTTTAAAATATAGAAAATAAAGCCTCCATAATTCTTTGATCCAGTTCCACTGTAAATATGTTGTTTTTATTTTTATTTTAGTTTAATTTGTTTTAAAATTCAAAATTCTTTAAAATTGTGGAACTAGGTTGGTTAATTAATTAATTGGATCTTAGTTTTGTGTTCTAAGTTAATTAAGATTTAATCCAATATCTTAGTTAAAATTAGATCTCTTTAATTGTTAAATTCTATTTTTAGATATGGTTTATAATTTTAGACAATGTATTCTATTTTTTGGAATGTTTCTAAATTAAAATTAAATTTCTTAAATTAGATAATTAATTCCATATTTAAGATTTATTTCCATGTTTTCTAAATTTCTAAAATTACGTAATTCAATAGTATTTTTTTCACGAATATATTTTCCTAAGTTCCGATGGATTTTACCTCGCACTCAATCACTATACTATCTACTGGCTTCTTGCACTTGCGAGAATACTCGGTTGAACATATGGCATTAGGGTTTTGCAATTGGAATGAGAGTGTAGAACATGACACACATGGTAATTTGCATAGAGCTGTGTTGTCCACAGAGTATTCTCGGAGATGACCTATAGGGTCTTTTTCCACCTCAGTCTTTAGTACGTCCATAGAAGCATCTACGCTCGATAGTCCTCCATCTTCTACATACATGGAATCTCTTTCAATCCTTGAGCTAGTAGCTTCTAATTCCTCACCAGAAGAAACCTCAGATCGGTGCAAAGACACGACACATTCAGTTGAACATGTTTTGGCATCAGGGTTTTACAATTGGAATGAGAGTGTAGAATATGACACACATGGTAATTTGTATAAAGACGTGTTGTCAACAAAGTATGCTCGAAAATGACCTATAAGCTTTTCTTCCACCTCAGTCTGTAGTACATCCATAGAAGTATCCACGCCCGATAGTCCTCCATCTCCTACATACATGGATTTGCTTTCAGTCATTGGGCTGGTAGCTTAGGATTCATCACCACAAGAAACTTCAGATTGGTGCAAAGACATGACAGATTTGGTTGAACATGTTGTGGCATTATGGTTCTGCAATTTGAAGGAGAGTGTAGAACATAGAGATGTGTTGTCCATAGAGTATTCTCGGAGATGACTATAAGCTCTTCTTCCACTTTAGTCTTTAGTACATTCATAGAAGTATCTACGCCCGGTAGTCCTCCATCTCCTACATACATGAATTCACTTTCAGTCCTTAGATTGGTAGCTTGGAATTCCTCACCACAAGAAATCGACAGATTCGGTTGAACATGTTGTGGCATTAGGGTTCTTCAATTTGAATGAAAGTGTTGAACATGACGCACATGACAATTTGTGATACCTCAACCCAATTTAGTGGTTAATTTAGACTAGTTTTAATTAATTAAATAATTTTTTAACCAGTAATTATAATTTTTGTTCTGTTAATCATAAAGAATATTGAATGAGTTTCTCAACGAGTTTGAGGTTGACTCGATCCGAGTCCGAAAACTCTTTCAAATTGAATTTTAAAGGTATAATAACAAGGTATGATTATTAATAATATTATTTTACGGTTAAAACTTGGTTGCTTTGGAAATTCAGTCATTTAATTTCATTTCAACCTTAAATTTTAGATCTTGCATTATTTTTAAATTCCGGACTTAACAGAATGTCAATTTCTACCTATTTTCACTGTCTAAAATTTTATAGGTGGCAAAACCCTACTTTGATAAGAAAGACAGATCCTAAAAATATACAGAGGGAGTTAATATTCAATCTGTAATATAACTGAGCCTTTTGTATTTTAGATTTCCAAAATATCAAGTTTTTTATAGTTATTTTACGTCGAGAAATGTGAGTCGTCGAATATTCTATCTCTTAGTTGGAGTGGTTTTTTACTCTGAAATACTTTGAAACTTTAGAATATTTTTATTAGACTAATTTAATCTATCTAATTATAAAGTTAGATTTTCTCCGAGAGATACTTTAAAATTAAGAAATTTTATTTTTCGATTAAAACACTGAGTTTTCGACCGAATTTTCTCTCCAAAATTTAATACTATGTTTATAATTTAATATCTGATCTAGTGAATTATTTAGATTAACTTAGTGAAACTTTAAAATACTTGGATTTAATGAAGGACATGAGTGGAATTATTAGGAAGAAGATATTATTAAAATAATAGAAAAAAATCTGACAAGATGAATTTCAAAGCTACTGTTTAGTTGGAAGTGTGTTGGATTGTCCCAACTAAATTCTTAATGGGTTATTAAAGCTACAACATAGCCATGTAGGAACAATTAAAAAAACAATATATATATAAAAAAAATCTAACCTAATCCTAAGAGGCTACAACATAGCCATGCAACGTGAAGGTTGGCAAAGCCTTCAAACGGTTATAAAAGGGTGAGAGGGGCTGTGGGTGAAGGAAAGAAAAAAAAACAGCGATAGACTCTCTTTCTATCCATCCTGTCGCTCTTTCTTTCTCCAGTCTGTCTCTCTCAGCCTTCCGCTTTCTTCTCTTCATTTCTTTTTTCTTCCGAAAACGTCAGAAGCCAGCCGAGTCGTCCCTCTCTCTCGTGTCCCTTTCTCTTCTTTCATTTTCTTTTCTTCTTTTCTGTTCATCCGCAAGTAACAGAAGCAGCAAGCAGCAGTAAGCTTTGGGTTTTCCCGCGTTCTCTCGGGCATTCAAACTTAGTTAAATCTCGACCGATTTATTTTATTTTTAATTTTAGTAACTCCATAGCAGTTTAAAAATTAAAATAATTTAGTATTGGGTTTTAAAATTTAATTTTTCAAAATGGAGGGAAGGTAGACTTCTCTCTTAAATTTTTAGTTATACCTTTAAAAATCATTTTATTTTACGTTCAAAACTTGTTTTTCAGCCTTTAATTAAAAGAGGAGAAAATATTAAACCCATCTGACAATTATGTGTTTATTTTTACGCATTTTGTGTTTAAATTCAGTATCGTAACCTCTGAGTCACACTATCATCTGTTGTGGCGCTAGTCTCGGTGATACCAATTGAGGTGACACTTAGTCACCCGGTGGTTCATCAATAGTGGCGCTTAGTCGCTCGGTGATACCATCTGCGGAGGCGCTTAGTCACCCGATGGTCTTGAAGTGGGGCAATGAATACTTTTTATATTACTTGCATTGTACTCTTTGGGCTGAAAATCTCCATCTGTAGCGCAGAGGAAACGTCATTCGATGGCCATCTGAGACGGCCTTGGTCGCCTGGTGGTAAAAGGATTTGGGCACTGAGTTCTTTATTTACATATTGTCTCTGTACGCTCTGGGCCAAAATCCCCCATTAGTAGCGCAACGGAAACGCCGGTCGATGGTAAAAGGGGTTGGGCATTGAGTACTTTTATTTAATTTTTTGCACTGTACCCTCTAGGCTTCGTCTCAATACTTTTCCTTGGTCAGGAAAAAATACGAGACCTAGCACTGAGTACTTTATATTTTTTTTTTGATGTGATGTTTTGGATGACTGACAACTAACTGCTGACTTAATCTAATGGAGTAGAAAGAATTAGAAGACTCACTACATTTATCATGTTTTCTTGGAAAATGGACGGGGGATGGAAAGTAGTTCGTAAATAGAGGTGAGGAGACTCGAATGAATACTTGTATTGTGTTATTTGTTAAACCCATTAACACCAGACTGAAATAGGATCCATGATTATTTAAAGATGGAAAAAACTATATATGTCCAGAAGAAGAGACCTGGCATTGCCTACATGTAAGTGATGTAAATGTTCTAACTGTTTAAAACGTAGGCGTTAAAAATGGTGTCGGGAAGTCGAGAACTTTTAGCCTCTAACACAATATGGACCCATGGAGTGTCTGAGAATTGTTGGGTAAAAACTGGGTGAAGTCATTCGTGTTATTAAGTCCAGTTTTATATGTTTGTGTGAATACTGATTATTTTATTGATATCTTGTATTGGTATTAAGTACACCAAATAGTAAGGCTGAAATATGATGGTTCTCTCTGAATAAGTCCCTGTGTAAGGAGGGCACTAGAAATCATGCATTATCATGCATTTGACATTTGCATGTGAGAATTATGAGTATAAGTTAAATCTGTAAAAGATAATAACTTTGTAAAATTTGATATTAGTCATTGGGCTATAATTGCTGAGATTAGCTGAATACCGTTTGCAAACCGTTGGGTTGAACGTGTTAGTAGGTTATGGTCAACCGCCATCAACAGTTGGTGTTGGATGTAATAGTAGACCGGGTCGTGGAGACCTTTTGATATTAGGCCGACGTCGTTTGCTAACCGTTGGGTTGGACGTGTTAGTAGGTTGTGGTCGACCGCCATCAACCGTTGGTGTTGGATATAATAGTAGACCGGGTCATAGAGACTTTGTGATGTTAGGCCGAACGCAGTTTGTGAACCATTGGGTTGGACGTGCTAGTAAACCTGGTCGTGGGGACCTTATCTACTTGCAAGTTGCTAAATGGGGGCTGACCTCAGTAAAAATTGGTAAAACACCTTAGAAAGTAATCCTAAGGTGAAAATGTGTTAAGTGGACTAACCGCATTGCATTCATGAAACATGCATTGTTTATTGTTTCATGTATTATTTATGTTAGATGTTATGGTGAAAATGAATTAAGTGGATTAACTGCATTTCATTCATGGAATATGCATTATTATTTATTCCATGAATATTGGATTTTATGGTGAGCTCTCCCCACTGCGCTGTAGCTCACGTCCCTTACATTGCAGGATATGAACTAGACGAATGACTGGAGGAACCAATGGTGCCTTGCTGAGAGTCAAACTCGGATGTTTCTCGTAGTTTCTCGCTCGAGGAAACAAAATGAATCTATTTACTATTTTATGTATTTTGATAATAAATATATCTCATGTGGCATAAAAACTTATGTCTGTAAGTTTTAGACTCACATGGGTAGTATGTTATTGTAATACCCTAGAGTTTTCAATATATCAATATTTACGAAAATGCCCTTGGATTTATAAATTGAAGGATTATGATCATAGATGAGAAAAATGGTGGGACCCATTGCTCAATGTACTTGTATAAGGTTTAAATTAAGTTAAATGGGCAAGGTACATTTATTTGGGTCAAAGAGGTTAAATGGGTCAAATGACCCAAATGGGACCCAATGGGTCATGTATGTCATGATTGATCATGGAGTGAGCTCAAAGCTTAATTGGTTTAAATTCATTAAATATTTGAGTTGGTTTGAGTTGAAATGAATAGTGGAGTTTAGTTGAATAAAACTTATGAGTTGAATTTATTAAGTTACATGAGAGTTGTGACTCAATTTCAAATGTTTTACATGTTGGTTGCATGAGACTTTTCATACATGTAACATCTACTAAAGAGATAAGTGAGGTGACTGTTTTGAGAGTTACAAATACAAGGTTAACCAAGGGGCTAGTCATTGGAACATGGAGAGTTTTATTTAAAAGTTAAAACTCCAAGATAGATATTAAAACCAATGGGAGTTACAAAGTGTGTTCACACTTGGAGGAGGGGAGTTTCATTTCAAGAATGAAACTCTCAAATGGGACATTGATGAGGATCAAATGGGCTGAATGGAGCTGCTGTATTATAGAGTTACAAATGAGGTTTTGACTTTTAAAATTCAAATATGATAAGACTACACGTTGGAGGGGGGGTAAGGTTTCATTTATAGATGAAACCCCCATGTAAGATGATAAGGAGAGGAGGAAGAAAATGAGAGCTTACACAAATACCAGCATGGGAGACGTTGGAGAGCTTGGGGAGGTTTCATTGCATAGATGAAACCCCCAAGTAAGCATAAAGGACTTGGGGTTAATATGGGAGTTACATGTGAGGCAAGTTTGGGCTGAATTTGAGTAGCCAAAAGAGGTTCAATTTTCTATCTCTATCTCTCTCTCTCTTTGCTGTCTTCTACATTCCAAAAGCAAGAACAACAGCTGGTTACTGATTTGCAATCAGTCCTTGGTTGATCTCTTTCACCAAGACAAAAGCACACTTTGAGCAAAAGGAGTTGGCACCAAGGTTTAAGATCAAAGCTTCCTTTCTCTCTCTTTCTCCCTCAAATCCATGTCATCTGACTGAAGTATTCCAAGGAGATTGCAGCAAGGTCAGTCTCAGCCCAAGAACAGTAAGAGAGAAGGAGAGGTCAAGGAAATAAAGGGTCAAGAAAAGAGTCAAAAGAACCGAAGGAGACTCGGTGTTCGTAAGTGCATTTTGAACCCTTGTTTAATAGATTTGTTAAGAAAATGAGATCTGTCCATCGTATGGACAGATCCATCAATGGTTTAAATATGGGATTATGATGTTTAAAAGTGATAAAATATGGACCATAGGGTTCAGCCCTTTGGATGGCTGAACCCCATGGGAAAACTTGGTGATTTTTATGGTGTTTGAGAGATGAAATTCATATTATGTATTGAAGTTCTTTTAAAGGATTTTAAAGGGAGATAAGGTCACTGATTTTGACCAGTTATTACATGGCTGAATTATGTGTTTATTAAGCTAAGTACTGATAAAAAAATATGGACAAATATTGGAGGGTTTCCATCAAGAAACCTTGGGGTTCGGCCATGTGTATGGCCTAACCCCATGGACTGTTTTTTATGGTTATTTGGGTCAAGTGTAGGATGGATTTTTATGTAAACATAATGTGCTTTGATTTAAGAATAAACCAAGTTTATAAATGGATAAATGGATCTAAACCATAGGCCATGAGGTTCAGCCAATTGGGTGGGCCGAACCCCATGAAATGGTATGACATTTCATGGAAGTATTAAATGGTTTTGTGAGATTTTAAAGGATTTAAAGTGAAGATAAGCTTACTGTTTTTAGGTAACTATGGCTTGGCTGAACCATATTAATACTATGGTTAAATTATGGATTAAAACCATGGACAATGGTTGGATTAATTACACCAAGAACCATAGGGTTCGGCCATATGTATGGCCGAACCCCATGGACTGTTATGTGGATATTTGGAATGAGTTTTACAAAATGGAAATCATACAAAGTGATGGGCTTATTGGATGGTTTTGAAAGGTAAAAATATGATAACATTATACTGTTATCCTATGTCTAAATGAGACCAAAAACATGTTTAAAATGACCAAAACTATGTGGTTCTATGGCTAAGATAGGACATGGAAGTTTAAGTGGATTTTTGGGACTTAGACTAAGTTAGAATCACATGAATGAATACTTAACTTGCTGTTATGTAAATAAGTTTTTAGGATTTTTAGAACGGTGTACAAGCCGTGATCGGAAGACGGTTCAAAGGAAGGGTCAAACAAAGTAAACAAGTGTAGGTTTCCTACCTTTATTATAATCACTATTCCATATGCTATTTTATGTTGATTTTGATATCCTATATGATTGTAAAGTTATGTTTCTAAATGACATGTTTGCATAGACATCTCATGCATGGCATGGGATGATGGTGTTGTAACCGGAGGCCACACTCCGTCGGGGCGTCCGAAAGACCACTGTGGAGTACCCTGATGATGAGAATCCCATCAGGAGGAATCCGGAGGCCACACTCCGTCGGGGCGTCCGAAAGACCACTGTGGGTTACCTTGACGATGATAATCCCGTCAAGTGATGGCTATGATGAATGTTGATGGGTGGGACTCATTACATGTTCATTTCATACATAGCATATTTTATGGGATTTTGTCACACATGTTTTATTATTATATTACTTGCATGTTTTTGACTAACCATGTGGTAGCCCTATTCGGAAACACTACTGGGCGTGTTGATCTAACGCCCTATCTATACCCTTAGTGGATAATGCAGGGAAAGGTAAAAACGTGGATCGAGAAGAGGACCAAGCACGGAAACTTGGGCGGTTTGAATGATTGGAATGGATTATGGATGGAGTATTTTATGGACTTGATATTTGATATATTTGGACAATGTAATTTGGTAATTAGTTATGTTGGCTTGTAATAAGTAGTTAAGATAGATGCTATGGTTTGTTTTAAGTTGGATGATTTGATTAAACGATTAGTTAAGATTAATCAGTAAGTTTGGAGAATAAGTTATGTACTTTGTTATCTAAGAATGGAAAACTGGAATAGTCATAGGTTCTATTATAACCTCAGTTAGATTTAGACTAAGTTAATTCCGCAAGTTATATATGTACCATGTGCGGATCAGTTTTATGGACTTAGTTCATACGCACATGGGCTTGGCTAGTTAAGGGTCGGATTTAGAGATCCGAACTTAACTCGCGTCGTGACACTCCTCCCCGATCACTTGATTATTATAAAAAAAAAAAATATACTCTGAAAATTAGAGTGAAAAGGGCGGGGCGTTACAGTTATGGAATTAGTGAATCATTAGGTTAAGATTTTTTTTTTAAAAAAAAAATTAGTCGCATTCCAGGCACGCATACGAGATCGGGGCGTGACACAATTTGTATAGAGATGTGTTGTCCACAGAGTAATCTCGGAGATGACATGTAAGTTTTTCTTTCACCTCAGTTAGTAGTACATCCATAGAAGTATCCATGTCTGATAACCCTCCATCTCCTACATCCATGGATTCGCTTTCAGTCCTTGCGCTGGTACCTTGGAATTCCTCAGCACAAGTAACCTCAGATTGGTGCAAAGACACTATAGATTTGGTTGTACATGTTGTGGCAAAAGATGAATCCTTCAGATTGTTTCATTCAGGGAGATTGATAATGACACCTAAACCATACATTCCCGTTGCAGTTTTATCATAAGCAAGAACAGCTTCCTCAACAGTTCAGAATGTGCCAACCCAAAGCTTAGGTTGTTTGAGTCGACGAATTTCAGCAACCCATTTCCTTGATGTTTCTTGTCTCACACCTCTGTATTTGCATTTTGAGTCTTTGGGGCCTCCATTGCCTTTCATACAACCTTTTTCTTAGCCTTTGGCAGGAGTCTTTCTAATTTGTTTCACTGTCAGACGAGTCACATTGGTTATTGATTTTCCTCCACTTTGCAAGAGTTTTTGCAAGTAAATGTCTTACATCGGGCCTACTTCATGACTTTCTCTTCCTGCATATTAAGTCATACAATTTAGTAGAACACAAATGCAATAAGAACAATTTCAACATCAAGTAAAAATAAGAATCACAAGTAGTAAGTAAAATCATAAGAAAAATAATTTTATATAAATGTATGAACAAAAATGTTTAATCATAAGCCAATAAGGTACAAATGAAAATGGGAGTTTAGCTTCATAGCCCAAAGACTTAAAGAATTTGACACTGAAAATGATTGCTCAGCCAAAAAAATGAAGTCTAATTGGCAATTGACTTCGTTGAAGCTTACACCACCACACTTTCACTCAAACCTTGGTTAGTGTTTCACCAAAATTAGTAATTTCCCTTAAAACATTAATTGAAATCTCTAACCACTACCAGGTTAAATACTTCAAATAAAAATATGCACCTATGTGCACTCTCATACGGGTAAATAAAAATACGCACGTATATGCACTCTCATACATGTATTAATATCTGCTCCTTCCACGACCGCCAATCCTCTTTCTCTAGGTCTTACAGAATTCCGCACACACAACTTTACGAGCTCCATATAGGCCCCACAAATATAAGTGGATTTGAAAATTCTTGACTTTTATATGAATTTTATAAAATTTCATCTTCATGAAATAAGTAAAACCCTATTTTTTTCAAGCTCTTAAAACTATAAATTTATTTAATAGTGGAAATTTATTGGGTTAGATGAATATGTTTTAAAAGTGAGATCCCCAGCCAGTGGGTTTATCTATTAGTTAAGAACTTGACAACCTGAATCGCAGTCATGCTTATTAAAAACGGAGATGGTTTGCATGAACATTTAGCCATGGAAGGTGACCACATGAATGGTGCATGTGTGTTGAACAAGGCAGGTTCATGACACATGGCACACGTGTTGTGAAGCATCCGATGTGAATTAATTTATTTGGATGACAAGTTTATTATATTTTAGAATTCTTTGATAGATTTATAAGTGGTATTAAGATTTTTTTTTTTTTATACTATTTTCATTTATTATATTTTTATTAATTTTTAAATATTTTATTTTATACAAGATTTTTCCAATGATATCCCTGTAAAAATCTCAAAAATTTGAAAATATTTAAATAATACCAATAGTCGTTAATATCTTGAGTGGTATTTGTGACAATGGCTAGTGCAAAATCATCATATTATTTTAAGAAAAAAATCTATTCTTAAAAATAGATATGAGCCACTCATTTTATTTATTTATCTTAATATAAAATGAAAAATTAGGGAATTTGTACTAGAGCAATTTTGCTGATTTAAACTACATATTAAAATAAAAAAATTGTTTTCGTTGGATAACAATCTTAGCACATAAATAATATTTTATAGGATATCCATCGACAATGATTTTTCCTCTAAAGTAAATCAGAAAAAACATTTTTATTCTTAAATCAGTTCTTAAATTTACACGAGAGCACTTTTCCTGATTTGCTCTGGGCTAAGAATTTATAACACTTTTAATTAAAATATTTTTATTTTATAACAACATTTTAATTAAAATAAAACAAAAAAGAAATAAATGAATGGATCATATATAGTTTTAAAATAAAAATATTTTCTTAAAACAATATACTGAATTGCATTAGCTAGCGCAAATTCACTGATTTAAGCTAACAACAAATTTATTGAACACTCATTAATATTTATTTTATTTTTCTCTTATTTTTACTAAAATTATTAAAAATTCACTAAATTATCACAGTTAGTTCAAAACAAATTCGAATCTCGGTTCTGGTACTAATGAACGAAACCCTTTAAACTGGAAAAAAAAAAAATTAAGACCCTGTCATTTAGTTTCGGAATTAGTTAATTACGAATTTGAAGCCATTTGAGAGTGACAGCCCGAGAGCCTTCCATGGCGTTCCAGAAGCATTGGACACTTTTAGAAGAGACTGGAACCTCCATTGTCTCTCTCTTCAATTCCTCTTCTCTCTCTTGAACCTTCTTGCTGTTCTCTCTGCTTATAAATTCTCACCAAATTTCCTCTCTTTTCATCGGATCATCAATTCTCGGGGAATAGACGAAGAGATACCTGAAATTACCGCAAAGCAAGCAATCAATTCCAACAGAGAAGAAGCAGTGATGGATTTGAGGATGATGGGTCTGGAGAACCCTCTTTTTTCCACCCTCCACCACATGCTCGACGAAATGCCTGAAGGAATGGATAAGGCCTTCAGCGCGCCAACCCGCACCTACGTCCGCGATGCCAAAGCCATGGCGTCCACTCCTGCAGACGTCAAGGAGTATCCAAATTCTTACGTCTTCATCATCGACATGCCTGGCCTCAAATCCAGCGACATCAAGGTGCAGGTGGAGGACGACAACATGCTCGTCATTAGCGGCGAGCGAAAGAGGGAGGCAGATGACAAGGACGGCGTCAAGTACGTTAGGATGGAGCGCCGGATCGGCAAGTTCATGAGAAAGTTTATGCTTCCGGAAAATGCCAACATGGAGAAGATATCGGCCGTCTGTCAAGATGGGGTTCTCACCGTCACCGTCGAAAAGCTTCCCCCGCCTGAACCCAAGAAGCCCAAGACCATCCAAGTCAACGTCGCCTGAAAATATGATCTTCCATTCCACCGTTTTGTTCCTATCCTTGTGTTTGTTATGGGTTTTGCTGTTTGGATCTTTTCTCTTTCTTTCTGATATGAAATAATGAATTGAATGGATGAAGTTTTTCTTAATTCGGATGAAAAATATGAGTGAGATCCTCTCTTGCATGATCATGATCATGGTTATATCTTAATAGGTTCAATTATTTTTAATAAAATAATGTCAAAACATCAAATCTTCCGTGACTACGGAAACAGAGGGCTTTTCATTTCTTAATTAATCTAAATATCTAATCGAGATGTTGGGGTTGGGATTCTATTCGGGAGGAGAAACTTGAGTTACTCTGTGTTTCACTTGGGACTTGAAAAAAGATCATATTTAGTCAAATTGGTTTGACTAATTTAAGGTTTTTATTTTTTAATCTAGGTCTTGAACAGTATTATATATACTAATGAAAACAACCAAACGACATGGAGGAATTTTTGCATGGTGAAATGGTTGTAGACAGGAGAAGATATCAAGGCTAATATAAAACGGTACGAGAAAAAAAATAGTCAATGTTTTAATAGAATGCTCGTGGATTATTTATAACGTGGAGTGGAGATAATAATCATTTTATAAATAAATATCAGGATGTATCCGATTTTTGAATGTCTATATATCTCGGTCAATATTTATAGTATCAATTTTTTGAACATCGATATATCACAGTGGATATTTATAATATTAATTAGAGAGAAAAATTTGATCGATATTTTTGAATATTGATAGATGTTTATTTTTTATTTAAAAATAAATAAATATTAGTGTGAGATTTTTATTTTTATTTATAAAATAAATAAATATTGGTGTGATGTCAATCAATATTTCGATCAATATAGATGAATATCGGTTGATATTTAAAATATTAATTGATATTTATATTTTTAATTTTTTTAAAACAGTTTTTTTTTTAATATTTTTTTAAAAAAACCACTGAAATTTAAAAAAATAATAATAAAAAGAGTGAAAAATCTCGGCCGATATCTAACCGATCTTAGATTTGAGCCGAATTTTTGACCCTACAGCAAACACAAGCCAGGCCCATGTAGTGGAACGTTTCACCCAAGGAAGGGTTCAGGCATTTTATCAACCGCTATGAAAAGATAAAATACTTTTTAAAGATGGACAGTCAATGGCGTTTCTTATCTTAGCTCGATGTTCTTTCAATATAATTGAAGGATAAGAAGAAAAGTCACTTTGTTTATTTTCTTTAAGTAATTTTATATAAAAAATATATTTTCTTTAAGTAAATTTTATATAAAAAATTATGTGAGGATTTTTTTTATACTCTCTCCATTTTAAAATACTTGTTTTATTTCAAAAGAAAAATTATTTTTTGAAGATTATTTTTGCATGGAGTGCCAAAGTTTATTAATAGATTTTTTAAATCAATATGAACATTATATGAATAATAAGATTACGAGTAACCTTCAATAAATTTAATTTAGTATTCATTCAATTCTTCTTAACTTTATAGAAAATAATTATAGAATATTGGACAAATCAAAATTTATAAAAGAAGATCATCTTTCTATCATATTAGAAGGTGATTTAGAATTCATCGAAAATGTTGAATATTTCATTTAATGTGAAAATAAAAAAATAAAACAAGTAATTTGAGACAAACTCAAAATACATATAGGACATGTATTTTGGGATAAATGGAGTATTATCTAACAAGTGTCGTGAAATATGGATTTTTATCGGATCACGAAATCTCGACGTTTTGGAACCAAGCCTTATCTTGGTGAGCAAAAGAAACCTATCCTCTTTACTCAATATTATTTTTTTTAAGTCTGAAAAATATACCTTAGTTTGTGCATATTTCTCCCTCACGAAAATATCGTCCTAACTCAAGGGAGGTTAGTTTGACCTAACTTAAGGGAGGTTAATGTGATCTTCAAGAAGCTCCCCTTATAAAGGGAGAGAGATTTTAAGTTCAATTTTCTCTTAAATCTTTTTGTGCTATTTTTATTAGAATTACTCCTCATCGCATAAAAGATTTTGTAGAGTGGTGTGCATACCTTAAAAGATTAGTTGGATATAATTTTCTATGGATAAGATTTTGGACACCTTCGGTAAAAAAAACAGAATTTATACTCTACCATCAAAGATATAATTTCGACAAAATGAACATGCTGAATTTATAAAAAAATATTTTTAGATGTAGCAAAACCATTTCGATTTTGTCTTCATCGTTGGCAATTTGATGGTGTGTTTAAAAAATGAAAATAAAAATTAAACATATGAAAAATAGTTTAAATTTATGAAAAATGTTGTAATTAATTATTTTCATCTCCATAAATAAAAATATAATAAGGTGGAATTATCTATTGTTAATTTAAGGAGGTTTCAATTTATTTTATTGGACTCAAATAAAAATATAATTGGACAAAAAATCCAAGAAATTGGAAGTAGGGGTTTCTTAAGGAGCTTAAAAACCAAGGGTTTCTTCTTACTACCACGTTTTTCAGTTTTTAAATCCTATTTGGTAAATTCAGTGTAGATAACTTTAACTTTATTTATAGAACTTAAAAACATTTCAATGTTACAACTGACAATAATGAGATTTTAAAATTTTATTCTTTTACTATGTAACAAGGCTGAATTCATTTACTTGGCTAATTATTCATATACTAGAAAAATAGATGGTAAAACCCTCTTATGCTGCATAGCAGTTTCTATTAGTATTCAATCAAATAAGTGCAAAAAAGATGCATGCATGATCACATATTTCTAATCCATTAACTACCCATTAATAAAAATATATACTCATAATAGATGTTTTTCTATCCACAAATATATGCAGTGTTTATAATTTTAGTTTTGTAAGTAGAACTAATAAACATAGAAATATAGTTTATTCGAGAAATTACAAATGTTGATTTAATAATTTAATTAAAAAATTAATTGTATAATTAGACTAGTTATTGTATAAAAATGGCATAATTGAGATATTGAAAATGTTTAGAGAATTATCAATCTAAATAAAAAAAATTAGTTGTTTAATTCGACAAAAATATAGAAGGTAGTATGATAAAAGAAAATAGCTTAATTAGGGAACAAGTAATTTACTTAATCTAAATAAAAATTTAATTGTGTATTTAGTTTAATTAATGTATAATTAGCAAAATGAGCAATTAAATTTTTTAGCTAAATAATTATGTTATATTTAATTAATCTAATTAAAAGAAATGATTTTTTAATCAGTTTTATTAAAAGATAGAAGATAGCATAATTGAGTAATTTTGTAATTTAATAATTAGTAATGATTTCATTAATTTATTAGAAAAGATATTTGTGTAAGTAGAGTAACCAAAGTATAAAATATTTCATAAATTAGTAGATTACAACATAGAAGAAGTAGAAATGAAAAGGTGGTCGAAACGAAAAAGAAATCCATTTTGTGCTTTAAGTCCATTTTGTTTTTGGATTAATATTGGATAACCCAATATAATTTAAGACAAATTGTGATGTTTTATTTTTTTCACAAATAATCTAGCATTAATTTGGTAGATGAATTGACAACTTAATAACATGTTAGAATTTTAGAGAAAAACTTTTGAGACCAAAGGTTTGAAAATTAAAACTAAAATAAAATACATCGAGAGTAGTTTTAGTTGGATAGAAGATCGAAAAGGCGACTTAATTAAAATAGGAAATGACTAGTAGCACATCATGATAAGTTTTGATAGTAAAAGTCTATGGTGGAACCTTTTGGAGATATAATTAATAGGATTGGAAGCTGAGTAGGTAAAATGTGGATAAGCTAGTGAAATTTCATTTTATGTTATGATAATCCACTTTGCTTGAAGAGATGATCTTATAAAGCAATTATTAGACCCTCAATGCTCTTTGAAGTAGTGTGTTGGACATTGAAGAATGACAAATATAAAAAATTACCATGACAAATATGCTCATGCTGTGTTGGATAAATATATTATCTTTAAATGATAGAGTTTGAAATGATTGTATTATAAATAACTCTAATAGATGACAATTAAAGAAAAACATGTTTAGCCAGTTTGAACACATAAGTAGAAAGCTAATGAGAACCTCAGTACATAAGATGGAGAGGATATAAATTGTAAGAACAACGAGGAGGAGTAGATTATTGAAAACATAGAAGTAGGGTTGTAACTCGGGTCCGGAATTCGAATTGATTTGTGTTAGAATTCGAGTTGAGAATTCAGGTCGAGTCAAGTCGGATCGAGTTGAGTTCCATAAATATTAACTCCGGACGAATGGAGAAACATGGTAAATAGTGGGGTAAATGAATATATAATTTATTATAAGGTCAAATGAAGTATAACTAAAAGCCAAAGATAGATGAGATTTTGACTATGATGATGACAACGTTGATGATGACTTGAAGAGAGAGAGAGTTAACTCATGTTGTTTAAGATTGAGTTTTAAGGCATGAAACTTCCACAGTTGCAACCAAACAGGATAAGGTTCAAATTTTAAAGGCAAGATCCAGTTGACGGTTGAAGTGTTGAATGGTACTACTAAGTTGCTAACGGAGCACAAAGTTGTTGAAGGGAACTGAAAATAGTGCTAAAGTTGAATTGCGGATCTATTGAAGGGTATTTGGGTCTAGAAGTTAAATAGAGAATTTTCTTTCCATTGCAACTGCAGACGATCTGGACTCTCTAAGATGCAATTGAATGAGAATGATTGTCCAGAGTCAAGACTCCCACAGAGGACACTCTCAGCCGCCAGGCAATCCTTCAGAGACAAGAAGACATGGAAGCAGCAAAAAATCCCATGAGAAAGATCCAGTGAAGAAGGTATTCAGCAGAAGATGAACCAAAGACCTGGGTCAGAAATTCAGAATCAGATAGGGATTTACAGGTAACGTATATAACAAAGGGAGGTGAGAATTGAAAACTTCAACTTGGAAGGTGTGACCAAGCTGGCGGCAGAAGGCTTTGGGTGACAAGTTCAAGCATCTCTGTAGAATTTATCATTGGATCGTAAATGCATGATTTGGTAAAAGTAAAGAGTTTGGATGGATAGGTCCTTGTGTCAGGTGAGTAAAGGTGTTTGATATCAGGTTGCCACTTTAAGGTTGTAACCGTCACTCTCATGAAAGAAAGATTTAAAAACCAATTTGTTTTCTTTGAAATGTTTCACTCAGAACGGAAGTCGGAAATTTACTTTGTCAGCCTGTAATCTTCTCAGGCAGTATTGATATGCCGGGATTCATGACAGCTCGGATGTGGTGAAAATAAACTGGTGATTTCGTCGATGTGGAAGGGGCTAGCACAGGATCTCACTTATTCTGCATTAAAAGCAACACCAAATAGGTGAGTTGCGCTTCTGCAGAAGAAAGGGTCATTTTCCCTACATCAGAAGTTCAGAACAACTTTTAATGTCAAATGCAGATTCAAAATGTTCAGACAGACTGTTCAATCAAAAGATCTACAACAAGTTCTAATTTTAAGTTGTTTCTCAGTCTACCCCATTAAAAATCAAATGTGAATCTCTAACACTTGGGTTGCAAATATACCTGATTAAATTATACATATCAAAGGGCCAGCATTTGACATTTCAATATTTTCTTACGAAAAGGGCATTCTCGGATGTGTGCTACTTGGGCAGGTAAAACTTTACCAACTATAACCATAATTCTTTTGCATTAGATTTTCAACTTGGCATACATTTGAGATCATCGTTCATTCTTCATACGCACTCTACCATTATTCAAATTTCTCCGCCCAACTATGAAATGATGCAACAACAGCAAATGCATCTTGTGAAATGGAGGTGCCATTGTAATTCTTCTCTGTGAGATTCTTTTTCCAACATGTAATGAGTGGAATTTACTGCTTTGGCTTTGTAAGTCCTTTGACCCATCACCATCACATGGTTTTTCCTGACAGAAAGGTTTAGAACTATCATCTTTCCTCCAAACCAGCTTCTCTGGTTCATTTATAGCACTATTCCTAACAAAGAGTGCAATAAAAAAGCCTTCCATGTTGTCAGCCGAGTCTGTCCTAAGCAAATGCTCAGCTGCAGTTGGGGAGAAGGAAACATTTAAGTTGTAGAGATCATTGACAAGAGACAATTGATCTTCTAAGGAAGACTTACATCCTTCAAAGACAGGGAGACCACGGCGGGGCCACTGGGGGAAGGGAGTAGCCAGCTGAAAATTCAAGGAAGTTGCAAGAGGGAGCACTGACTTGATAACATCCTCATTCTCTGTTTGGTAGATGGAGCATGTACTGTACACCACTCTTTCAACAGAAGGAACTGTAAAAAAAATCAAAATAACAGCATCATATATAGCCACTTGAATTCAACCCCAATCTTAACTTGCAAAGTAGAGAAAAGAGAGGGTTCTTCAACCCATAGCCAATCTAACCCTAATCTGAGCTAGCAAAAATGTAAGTGATTTGATTTTTGTTTATTTTTTAATGGAAACATGATTCAAACTCACAATGATTGTGGTTATGACAATGAACATCAAACTTCAACTGAGCAACAGGCTATTGTCAGCTGTGTTCAGAAGTCAGGCTTGCAAAACAAGCAACCCAAGTTGAATTAAATCCATTGTTTTAAAACATCAGATTGTTAACCAAAGAAAGACAGGTGTGTATTGATTTAGATAAGGTCAAATCTAATAATGATTTATTAGATATTTAATTACCATAGATAATAGGTTTAGGGTTGTCACTTGAAGAAAACCTGACATGATTTTTCTAAGGTGAAACTTATTAGTGAAGGAAACAGCCACTGCAGTTGGAAGCAAGTCAACAACAACTTTAGATTCCAATAAAGGAAATAGCGTATGTCATTGCATCTCCATTTCTTGAAACAATTTTCATTGCTCCAATTGGGGTAAACCGGATTTTGTTTGAAGGAAATGATCACCATTTCAAACCCTGAACCAGAGCAAGATGATTGTCAATTATAAGGCAAGATCTAGAAGTGGGGAAATTACTGTAACCTTTCATGTTGGACTAGTATGTGCCAGCTCAACTTTTATTTCAGTTTTTCTATACAGCTTCTTGCAGTTAACTTTAAGATATCATCATTTGTGCATTAGTGAATTGCATAACTGATAAATAAAGTACAAACAATATTAAATATAAAAAAGGGTGACCAAGAGGGAGGAAAACAAATTCACAATTACAGTCCTAATCAGCCATATAACACTTGATAATATGCCAGAGTTGTATATAAGCATAACCTAATTGTTTAATCCATCTATGCAATCTTAAATAAGTGACCCAACGTACACTGTACAACTCTAGGTTAACCTTAAACGAGCTTTTCTCACCTAATATAATTTCTTGATATTTATCTCAACTTGGCCTGTACCTCATCTAAGCATTTTTAATGGCTAACTTGACTTTGAATAACTCATCTATTAAATGGATTGGTCCAGATTATTTGTCATTAACAATTTATTAAATTGGTTGATTCATGCCTGACAATTATAAAAAAGCCAAGAAAACCTATTATTAGATTTGTTCATCATCATCTTAGCCATTTATCCCAACAATCTAGTGTTGGCATCATTATTAGATGTTTGAACCAACTAATTCATATCCAATATATCCCGTTTATCAAACTAGAGTACCTGTCTATGGGAATTATTTATATGGTTTCAAATCAAGAGTTGGGGAACAACTAATGTGGAATTGCAGGATGTCTATAATTGGCCGAACCTTAGTCTAATTCAATCATGCTACTTCTTTTATTTTCTATTCCATATATTAGTCAACATCGAATGTTTTAAGATGAATTTTAATTTAGTGATGTGTATCAACCAGATAGGTGTTAAACTGGGTCAACTATGTCCAGAATAGTCAACTGCATTGTATAGTAGGTCCCACAACAGGTGGCGCTTCCTCACGTCATTTCTTCTTCTCAAAGTGCTTTCCTTGAGGGGAGAGAGATTGTGGACTCGGTTGTGGTGGCTCATGAATGTTTGGATTTTAGATTACCTCAGGTGAGGTAGGGGTGGCTTGTAAGTTAGAAGGGAAAAATCGTAAATATTCACATCTCATTTATTATTTTTGAAAAATGATCTTAATCTATTTCACTCTGAAAAACAACTCATTTAGAATATTTTCTTTGTCAAACTCACACACATTGTTTTCAAATGATGAGTTTAATGGACTTCACCATATGTTTTATCAATTACCTGATTTTCAGATATTTTAACCCCTTTAAAAGACCTACTTTGCAAATACTTTATTTTAAAATACCTCCGAAAGTCAAAAATTTATAAGAAAATGTTGTGTTTAATCTGTGTTTTGACCGAGCATTTCATGTTTGCAGATTTCTGTTTTGAGGTTTTAGACACTCAATCCAAGCATTGAGGTATGAACCGTTCATTTTATTGAATCGACGCTTTGCCTTCGATTGATTGGTCTTTGTCACCGTCTCTTTTCAAAAACAATATGAACTTGCCTAAATCTAATACCCCGGACACATCTACGGAGTCAGATTTACCCGGAAATATCTCGATTTTCCCATGTTTTAAGTAAAGTTTATAAGTACCTAAGTTTTAAATAAAAAATTTAAATAAACAGTAGCAGTAGCATAGGTGGGCGGAAAACCTATCATCCGAAATTCTCTATATATACAGGTGACATTCGTTGCATTTTCTTCCTTACTTCAATGCAATGATTTGTCAAAGCCTTCTCTACTGCACTCATCCTTCTTCATCAGTAGTTCTTCTCCAATAATTGCTTCTGCAACCCTTCTTTTTCTTCTTCAATATTGTTCTGCAACTTCTCCATGCTTCTTCTTCGCTTGAATTTTCAAGGAAACTCCCAAATCACACTTCAAGGTACCTAAACTTACCCTCTCATTTAATTATACGGTTTAAAAGAGGTTAGGATTAAAATGGGATCAAATTGGAAGAGAAAATGAAGTTTTTTGGAAACCATGGAAAAATGGCTTTTATTCAACTTTCTTCTTGTACCCATAGATCAAAACTCTTCCTCAGTCAAATTATATTATTCTTTCTTCTAAAGTAAAGTTAAACTAAATCCGAATTCATCTAACTGATTCATTTTTATAATGGATTTTTAAAGCCACTCAAATTAGGAGTCGAAATTTCTGTTTTTCCGCCAGTAACTGTGAATTTTGGGCTGTATGGGAAGTCCGATACTTTGCTATTGGAAGTCCGACACCCTAACAGAAAAATGGGAATTTTGGATTATGTAATACCTTACTGTCGGACGTTCGATACTCAGTTCATCGAAAGTCCGATAGGTAAAATTATTGGAAGTTCGATAGTTTTTCAAAATGACTTCTGATAGTTAAAAATGAGAATATTGTTTTCTATTGCTCTCTGATAATTATCGGAAATCCGATACTCACAGATAAGAAGTCCGATACTTCTAGACATCGGAAGTCCGGTACCCATATATTGGACGTCCGATCCGAGAGCACTTCGCACAATTTTGGTTGTAACTCGTGTGTTTCTTACTTGCATTTTATGTTTACTTTCGGCATTCTCAGTCCAGACATGACTACCTTCTGTTTGGACTGGTCCGTAGGCTTTTACTTTAAATTCTGCCTTTTACTTTTATTGCCTTCTTAGTCCAGACAACTAACACTCCGGCTTACTAACTCACTAACTCTCTAACTTTTGTTCGGACTGGTCCCAAGGCCTTCTTATCTTTTTTTTTTTTTATTCGCCTTCTCAGTGAAGAGCAGATTCTAGTGCCTAATGTTCTGCTTAGAACTGGTTCGAAGCTACCCCGTTCTATGAGATTTTCGTGCATGACTCGGTTTATTGGAGGCTCAGCCTTAGCCCAAACTTGAGAATTGTTTCAAACACTTATCGAAAGGAGAATGTACATTTATTTTCTGCAATTTATTTACTTTACTGCTTTATGTACTCTCTGGGCTGAACTCTCAGAATCCACCATGCGACTATTGCCCGGGGATACTTGAGACATACACTGAGTATTTTATTTACTTTTTGCTTTAAAACACCATGTCTTAGGTGTTATTTTCTTCTTGTATGCTTTTGTAATGAACCATGTTTTTTCTAGTAATTAATCACCGAACATAAAAATAATAGATTAATTATGCATATTTGAACTTCGATGATTATTTACAGATTTTTATTCTTTACAGTTCTTTCGAAAAACTCACCGGACGGCGGTGAGGAGATTCAACCACACTCTTTTATTTTCAAATGCATTGTATATTCATTTTAACTCTAAAATTTGAAACCTTTTAACTCTATGCCAATAATGGGACCCATGGACATAATATGATGGAAAAGACTTGAATGGGACTAGAATGTGAGACCTGACATTGCTCACATGTAAGGGATATAATTGAAGTTCTAACTGTTAGAACATAAGCTTATAATAATATCGGGGAGCCGAGGCTTAACAGTCTATAAACGCAGTATGAGACCCAGTTATGTGTCTAGAGATTAATATGTTAAATGGATTGAATGAAACTGCGCTGACATTAGTAATCAATTCAGACTATTGTGTAAATGTGGTATTGTATATTTTTTCTTGTGTCGTGCAAGGCTTATGTGGAAATCAACTTTTGCCCGGTCTTGAAACCGATATTGCCAAAAATGCAAATGGCTATGTAACCAGACTTGAATTTGGTTTCTTCCTGTGTGTAACCCTAAGCAAAAGGGCATGTAAAACGATAGATGAATGATATAGGAACAAAACAGGTGTTATTATTCTTACACATGCTTTACTTTCAGTACAGATTTGATTAAACCCTGGAATGTGGGGAAAGGAAGAGAAAAAAAGAAAAATGAAATAAAAGAAAAGAAAAAAAAAATGAAGAGTTGGAAAAGAAGAAAGAGGAAAGATGAAGAAAAAGAGGTATGTTTTCTAAAACCACACAAAACCAATCGGCTTTCCCTCTTCCTTTCCTTCTTCCACTGAATCGCACGAGACAATGATTCGTTGGATTGAATCGTACGATTTACAAGTCAACCAAAAAATAGTGCGATTTTTAGGCTATAGCGATTTAAGATACGATTTGAATCGCTTGACCCTCCGAGTTGATTCGAATAGTACGAGTCGACTCGCGACTCGTACAATTTTGACGATCTTGGATTCTATGCTTGCATAATTTTAAGTTCAGTATTTCTGTTAATACTATTTATCGGTGGTGATAATTGTAAACTTATGTCATGCCATTCCATGAGCGTATGTGATAGGAATGCATGATAGATTGAGTGAGGTAATTATGTTGACTGTATTGGGGATATTATGATGGGTTAATAAGATGAATTAATCCATGTGAAAAGACAAAATGTCGAGTTCCTTTCCATTTTTAGATGGACTACCTTCACACAATGTGTGAAGCATTGGGCAGTGGATAGCTGCAATGTAGAGCGTGTAAACGTACTAGGTGAAACATTGGACCATGTCGGGTCACAATGTAGGATGTATAACAGACTGTGTGAAGCACTAATTTGCGTTGTGAAATTGGTGTAGACCGCATGTCGATTGACAGAGGTAGAACTGTGTGTAAGAAAGATGCAGGCATGTAAAAATGGTAGAGATTAACCATATTAGGGTGTTGACCAAAGTTAATAGAAAATGCATTGTATGATAACTTGTTTAGATGATAATACATGTGTTATATATATTGTTGATTTCTCTTCACTGGGCTTTTATCTCATATCCTTTACATTGCAGGAGTTATGCCCGCGGAGGGGACTGAGGAACCTCCATTGTTGCAGTAGAAATGTCTTCCATCGTATTTCTCGCTGATGGGGAATATGTTTATTATGTTTATTTTCATGCCACTGATGTAATATTAATAATATTGCCACCTGAGGCATGAGACTAAACATGTAATAAAACCACTCCGTTTTCATTACGTTGTTCTGATGTTATGCTTCGTGTATATGTTTGTTATGTGTATTTATATTTTTGTGTTAGGTACATGTTTGAGTCCACGTGTGAAGAGCACGTGTGGCATTTTCTAATTGGACTTTCAAACGAGTCAACAATAGAAGCCTATAGATTCTTCTGAAGTTGTTAAAAAAAAATCAGGTCATGTTCCGCGCCCATGTCGGGGCGGGGCATGACAGGGTAAACCTCATAAATCTTGTTGGGATAAGATTATTGACAAGATGGAGAGGAGGCTCTCGCAATGGAAGGGTAAGCATTTCTCGATTGGCGGCAAGATTATTTTGATCAAGGCCGTTCTATCTAGTCTTCCGGTATATTTCCTTAGTGTTTTCAAATGTCCAATGACTGTAATTAATAAGCTTGGGCAGATTCAGAAGCATTTTTTATGGAATGATGATAGGGAAAAATGTAAATTCCATCTTGTAAGTGTTGAATAATAGAATAAAAATAAGGAAAAAGAAGAAAATTGATGGAGAAAAGATTGAAGGAGAAGAATTCTTCTCTTCTCTTAAAATGTATTCACTGTATTTTTCCCTATAGCTTTATACATGATTAAATAGAAAAAAAGGAGCCAATCATGTTGGCAAGAAAGGAAAACATTAATTACAAGTTGACTGTGTAAATACATTGAACTTGGACACTGTCTGTCCAGAGATGGGTCCCGAGCTAAGTAGGGTCCCACAACACTCCCCCTCAAGCTGGTTCGAAGATATCCAGTAATCCCAGCTTGCTAATAACAGAATCAAGTTGAGTTCGAAGAACCGACTTAGTGAAAATGTCGGCAAGTTGATCAGAGGACTTCAGATGAGGAGTGACAAACCGGCCTTCAGAAATGTGTTGGCGAAGAAAGTGGCAATCTACCTTAATGTGTGTTTGGTCCGCTCATGGAAGACCGGATTGGAAGCAATGTTGATGGCCGCTTGATTATCACAAAATATAATAAAGGGATCATCAAGAGCGAAGCCCAATTCTGTAAGAAACTGTTGGATCCAAAGAAGTTCAGCCGTAGTGTTGGCCATGGCACGATACTCAGCTTCAGCACTAGAACGAGCAACGACAAACTGTTTCTTGCTACGACAGTTGACCAAATGGGAGCCTATGAAGACGCAATAACCCGTGGTAGAACGTTTGTCATCCGGAGAGTCAGCCCAATCAGCATCAGAGTAACCACGACCTGGCAGTGAAGTTTGTCTGGCAAAGAATAGTCCCCATCCTGGATGAGATTTAATATAACGGAGGATCCGAAAGACAACATGAAGATGGGTATCTCGGAGAGCCTGCATGAATTGGCTGACCACACCAACAACATATGATAAATCAGGCCGGGTGACAGTGAGGTAAATCAATTTCCTAACCAGCTTCTGATAAAAAGTAGGAGAATCAAGAAGAGAGTTCCATCGGGAGCAGAGAGCTTGGTGTTTGTATAAAGTGGGGTGTCAGCAGGTTTGCAGCCAGAGTAACCAACATCATGGAGGAGATCAAGAGCATACTTACGCTGCAATAGTGTAAGTCCCTGAGAAGAGCGGATAACCTCAATACCAAGAAAGTAACGCAATGGCCCGAGATCTTTAATTGCAAAGGCACGGTGAAGATACTCTTTGAATGTAGAGATGGCGGTGGCATCATTTACCAGTGAGAACAATATCATCCACATAAGCAAATAAAATCATGACCACAGCAGAACGACGATAGATAAAAACAGAGTAATCCATTTGGGAGCGAGAGAAACCATAAGGCAATAGGGCACCGCTGAACTTCTCAAACCAAGCCTGTGGGGATTGCTTGAGGCCATAAAGTGCTTTGCGGAATCGACATACTGAATGAGGCTCCCCCTGTCTGACAAACCCCGGAGGAGGGAGCATATAAACTTCATCCTGTAAATCACCATGAAGGAATGCATTCTTCACACCCAGCTGATGAAGCGGCCATGCATTAGTGGTGACAATAGAGATCAAAATGCGAACAGAAGTAATCTTGGCCACAGGGGAGAAAGTCTCTTGATAGTCCATGCCATAAGTCTGTGTGAATCCTTTGGCAATCAACAGAGCCTTATAGTGAACAATGGACCTGTCGGGATTATGTTTCAGGCAAAGACCCATTTGCAGCCAACTGAGGTCTTTCCTGGAGGAAGAGGCACCATATCCCAAGTATGAATTTGTTCTAGTGCCGCTAATTCTTCAGCCATGGCTGCTTTCCAAGAGGGGTCCCGAAGTGCAGTGTCAACTCTCTTGGGAATCTTAACATTGTCCAGTGTTGTGAGGAAACTGTAATAGGAAGGAGTAACAGCATGAAAGGAAACAAATTGTGCAAGAGGATGAAGAGTACATGTATGCTTTCCTTTCCGAAGGGCGATAGGAAGGTCAGACTTAGTACAGATGGGTGGATCTGGACAAGAGGCATAGGTGATAGGGGCGTGTATTGGCGGCCGATGTTGGGGTGACCGGCGTTGATATACCAAGGTAGGCTTGGAAATGCTGGTTAGAGGGAACCGAGAGGGAGGAGTACCGGTAGGAAGAAGAGGTAAAACAGGGACTAAAGCTGGACCAAAGGATGTAGAAAATTATGGGACTCTCTCAAAGAAGGTGACATCCAGACACACAGGTTTTGCCATTGGCAGGATCAAGACACTTGTAGCCTTTGTGAAAGGGTGAGTAACCTAAAAAGATGCAGCGCACAGTACGAGGGGAAAGTTTATCTCCAGAGAACAGGTGAACAAAGCATGTACAACCAAAAACATGTAATGGCAGAATGGGAATCTGTTTATGGAGGGAGAGAAGTTGAATGGGGGATTGATCGGACAATACACGGATGGCATGCGGTTAATAAGATAACAAGAGGTTAAAATTACCTCAGGCCAGTAAGACTGTGGAACATGCATGGTAAAGAGGAGGGTGCGGGTTACCTCAAGAAGCTGTCTGTTTTTTCTTTCCGCGACACTATTCTGTTGGGGGGTGGATGGACATGACAAATGTGATTCAATACCATGTTCGTGTAAAAAAGTAAGAAAGGAATGAGATAAATATTCTCCCCTGTTACTGCGCAAAGTTTTAATTTTTATATCAAAATGAGTAGCAACCCAAGTATAAAACGTAAGAAAATGATCAAATACTTCAGATTTATTTTTCATGAGATAAATCCATGTCATTCGCGAAAAATCATCAACAAATGACACAAAATATCGAAAACCAATGCGAGAGAGAGGAGGAGATTGCCAAACATCAGAATGAACAACAGAAAATAAGGAAGATGCTCGTTCATTCATAGGAGGAAAATAAGTTCTAATATGTTTGCCAAATTGGCAAGGTTCACATGTAAAAGGCTTAAAAGATAAAGAGGGAGCAAGTTTTCGCAAAACAAAATCACTAGGATGGCCAAGCCAGCGATGCCACAGCCACAAATCAGACGAGGACGAGGTCGAGCAAGCTTCAGAAGTAGCAGCAGGAGGATCAAAAAGGTATAAGCCCCCAACTTTAAGCCCCCAACTTCACGCCCAGCACTAATCACCTACCTCGTGGTCAGATCCTGAAAAACACAATGAGAGGGAAAAAAGGTGACTGAGCAATTGAATTGTTGAGTAAGGGGCACTAACAGAAAGCAAATTACGAGATAAATGGGGAACATGTAACACAGATGGAAGGTGCATAGTGGAAGAGAGGAATAGATCTTTTACCAGTAATGGTAGTAGAAGAACCACTAGCTAAGCGAACAATACCAAATGAGACAGGAGAAAGGGACGAGAAAATAGAGGATATACAAGCCATGTGATTTGTGGCACCGGAATCGATGATCCAAGAATGAGAGGAGGTATGATTGGCTATGGGCCCAGTACCTATAGAGGAGGAGGCAACATTGGAGACCTCGGAATGCTGAAGACGACTCATGCGTTGCAACAACATAATGATTTGTCATTTTACAATAAGTGTAGAACTGAGACCCCTTCTTCCTTGTACCTTTGCCAGGAGGACCAGAAGTCCCCCGAGCGGGAGAAGTCACTGAAGGATGAGAGGTCACTAAGGCAGAGAGTTCAGCAAGCACAGGGGTCATGACTGAGCAACGCCGATCATCGCGGAGTAAAGCAGAATACACCGCTTCCAGAGAAGGAAGAGGGCGTTGTCCCAGCAGTTGAGCCCGAATAGATTCAAAGTCCTGGTTGAGGTCAGCCAATAACTCAAAAGCTCGTCTGTGATTAATGAGTTGCTGATAGAGAACAACATCATCAGATAACTTAAACTGAACAGACTCAAGTTGATCCAACTCCAGCCAACACGCCCGCATCTTGGAATAGTACTGAATCAGTGAGAGTTCCCCCTGTTGAAGATGAGATGCAGTCTGATATAACTCATAAAGGCGGGCAGAATTATCACCACCGGAATACAAGGCTTGAATGGTGTCCCATACATTTTTGGCCGTGGGAAGAGTATAGACAGTACCACGGACGTGATCCTCCATGGAGTGGAGGAGCCAGGACTGCACCAAGGAGTTGTTAGTTGTCCATGTGCGATAAAAAGTGTTTGTCTTGGCTGGTTCAGGGGCAGTGCCATCAATATAATCAGACAACTATTTGGCATTGAGAAACATTTTCGTAGAATGAGACCATTGGAAGTAATTTGTCTCATTCAATAAGACGGTGGTGATCTTTCTAATATGTGTGGGCCCAGAAGCAACCATATCAGTGAGGTGTAATGACCCGACCCAGAGTAACGGGTCAATCGAATTGGCTAAAACTAAAATAGTAAATAGGTCTCTTGATTATGTTTGTGTGAGATGATGTGTTATTTTCTTTTTATTCAAATTGTTTAAAATAAAAATAAATAAACACACAAAACCTAAAATTTAATCAATATAGGTTCCCCAATACACACATTTTTCCTTAATTAGAAATTTATGAATTTATCCGCTTCGAGTTGAGATTGATTTAATGGAAAATTTAATTATCAAATTAGATTTTAATTTGCAAAGTTAAGAATTCAATTAGAATTGTGTAATTAAAAATCTAAAATTAATAATTTTGGATGGAACCTTGAGACCCACATTCTTGGTTCGAACTTCTCATAGAAATTAGAATTTTAATTCCACTTGTATTAGGAATTAAATAAATTACTTAACCGTGTGGGCCCCTTGGAGACCCACACCCGTGAATCCCATTCACGATGAAACATGTCCCTCTTATTTTCCCAAATCCATCACCATATCCCATAAGGAAGCCCCAAATTTGACCCCTTCTAATTTCATTCACGATGGAAACCTAAAATCCCCTTCATCGCCGCAGCAGAGGGAAACTTTCCCCCAAATTCGATTCCCTTTCCTACTTCTCTTCTCCAAAACTAAAACTCTCACCTTCAAATCGGAATCCTTCCGGAATAACCAGCCGACTGGTTTTGTATATAATCCTTGCGATGACAGCCATATCCCTTCCCCTACCTTCGACCTTCTTCAAGCAGCAGCAAGGCCGAGCATTCTCTCTTTTCGTATCGTTCACTTCGATCAGCCCTTTGGCATCTGTGATTCCACCTCGTGACAAACAACAAGTAAGTCTCTTCTCTCTGTATCTCTTTTATTTTCTATGGGTATCCCCAAACGAAATTGGAAGTGAGACTGCTCAAGAGTTTGATTTCAAGAGGGAAAACTCTAATCTGATATAATAAGAATGTGAAGGGATGATGTATTTGGGGAAACAGAGAGACTCAGATTCACTGTTTATTTCCATCAAACATATGGTGGGCTACCATCTTCTCTATCTTGGCTGCATCAGTTGGTTGCCAAACCCTCTAATGTTGCCAAGCCAAGCACACCAAATAGAAGCCATCCCCACTTCTTTGGTTGAGACTTAAGTTAAAATAATATACATGCATATTATACTCTTTCCCATTTACTAGTTAAGGATAAAGACTCGTAGATTTCTCTCTTTGACGATTTTTATCTCCGTTCTCTCTTTTCTCTTTAACTGATTACTATGAATTTTCCACCGTGCCAACTCTTTTGCTTCAAACAACAAGTCTTTATTTAGTCAATTTATTTGATTTCCCTTCTTTTATTTTTATTGGCTACAATTTGTTACTTTTCAACCTTTATATATTTTTAACTTTCATGTAGTCCCTCCTAAATTTATGTTAAGAGAAGGAAACAAACTACAATAGGAAAACAATGTTTTTATATCGTGGTTTATTATTACTATCCTAAAAACTTTATAAGGCTTAATTGTACGTTTTAAACCTATGTACTTATCTTTACAAGGTACTTAGGGTCTTCATTCATTTGATCAACTGCCGTTGTAGTCGGTGTCATTTAATTCAATATTTTGTTTATTTTACTTGATAACTTAAAAGAACTCTCCTTATTTCATGAATAAGGTTTTTATTGCCTTATTAGTGCTAAGTTGGTTTATGCTTGGCCCAGCCATACAATCCATGGACCCAAACCTTATTCTTAACCTTGGACCTTAGGAACCCCTTTTACACTTATTTAGTTCAAGTTGGGAGTAATGTTAAGGATACTCAAAACTTCAAACGAACTCTATGCAGCACTTCCCGGACGTCCTATTGATTGATTTCAAGTTGGAATGCGTGTGGATTCGTCACCTACACTTTGCTAACTTTTTAGGTGAGGGAAAACAATACACTATATTTTGTTATGCATGATATTCTCTATTTTGTTTATGTGATTGAGCGATGGAAAAATATTGCATTATGTAACGTGTTTTGGGAATATAATGTTGGACCTATAATATGGACTGGGTATATGTAGGAATAGTGGTTGTAATCCGGTGCTTACTCACAGTAGTGTAAGGGAATAGGCTAAATGTTCTAATGGCCGTGAGGGGCCTTAGTCTACCCGGATAGTTGGAAAGTAGCCACTGGCCTTGTTGAAAGGTTCAATAATTATGTTTGAATTGGATGAATGTTTTATTGACTGTTATTGAGTTATTTTTTATGTTATTGAGATGCGTATATGATATTGTATTGTCATAATAATAATATTGTGATATGAATTATTATTATGCATGTGTGATATTGTTGACATTGATTTTGATGTTTTAAAACATGTACATGGTGTTTATGTTTATTTGAGATCATAAAATCATGTTTAGAGTATAGTGCTGATGATGAGATTAATGACATGATAATATGATACATAATATGCGGTACGATGATAGAGATAATGCATGGTAGACATAGCATTGAGCATGTCATCTTCATATTCATGGGATGGGTATGGAGGTGTGAGCCGTGATCTTTCATATAGACCACGACGGTGGTAGTGTATGGCATCGCTTTTAGTGAGTAGTACCACTTATGTGGTAGATTTGGATTATTGAGTCATGAAAGGTCACGTAGATTGTTATTTGGTAGTGGTGTTAGCCTCACTTCGGAGGGTAGGCCACTTCATTTGGTGTTGCCACCAAATACAATACGTGTTGTTGTGGATGAATGAGGCATTGAGCATTGCGCATTACATGGCATAAAGCATGGACATTAAATGCATATTCAATTACTTATGCTTTTAATATTTCTTTATTTGTGTTAAATTGAGTATATTGGACATATCATATTTTGGATATGTGCTATTGTATTTCTTCACTAGGCTGGGAGCTCACACTCTTACATTGTGGGTAACCCTCTGGATTTCGGATTGGAGGACGACGTTGAAAATTGGAAGTTACGATGGATGAATATTTAAATTCTTAGCTAGGTGTTAGACTATGTCGATTGAGTTTAGTTATTGGATGCTTCTTATTCTTTGAGACTTGATTAGTTGATTCAAATAATTTGAGAAATTTGAGATTTATTACTTGGTTTTATTTTTGTGGAATGGATTGTGAGCAAACTTATGAGATTAGACTTAATGTTGTTACTAGATGTTAATTCCCTCCATATTTGTGGATGGCATTAAAACGTATACGATGTGTCAAGTTTGGGGCATGAAAGATTTGATGGCTTTATTTATTTCATCTATAATCTTTAAAATATATATATATATACTTATTTTCCCCCAGCCATAAATCTGTGATGTAAGACCCGTTAGATGCGTAATGCGTTGGATCACGCCCATTTAGCCTGCAGTTAAGCGGGCCACAACCCGTTTAGGTTGTAAAAAGGAGCGGGGCATTACATGAGGGAAGTAATGGATGAACTCCCAGAAGACCCATTCTGATTTTGATCGGAAGAGGAAGTCATGATCCGAAAGAAGATCTGTCAGATGCAAGCGGCGCAGAAATCGAGAACACAGCCGTAGGTCCCACAAAGAAAAAAAAAAAGCCAAGCAGCAACAATATCCACAAAGAAAGAGGACAATGGAGTCTTCTCTAATGAAAAACAGCAAGAAAAGATGAAGAAAACTTACCCAGATGTAACAAATTGCTCTGTAGTGGGTCTCACCGATGATCGTAGTTGATAAAGGGTAGTCCTATGAGAGCACAAGGCTAGGGCGAACACAATACTGTTGCTCCCAAGCAAAAAACTGCAAAAACCAAGCAGATCTGGCTGAAAAAGGAGAAAAAGTCACTGTAGCTACATTAGAGGCAGTAAGAATCGTGATGCAGATAAGGGGGTCCCACAATTGTGTAAAGGTGGGACAAGCCGGAGGGATGGAGAGTAGACTCAGAGGCGATTGCAGGGAGGCAAGATCGACTCCAAAATATGCGGCGAGGCAGCAGATCGAAGCAGAAAACCGAGACTGGATTTTCTAAAAACGGCAGAATCGTTGGGACAGAGGGCAACAGAAATCAAGGAAAAAAGGCCGCAAAACAGATATCCAATTGTGAGGGAAGGAGAGCTCTGTCAAAGACGGCAAGAGAGATAGGGTCCCGCCGTCAGATGTTTCGTCGGAAAAATTGACAGTAGAGAGGATCCGCTACAGTAGTACAACGGATAGAAGAAAAATCTGCAGAAATCTTTCTGGCATGATACCATGTTGAATAATAGCATAAAAATAAGGAAAAAGAAGAGAATTGATGGAGAAAAGATTGAAGGAGAAGAATTCTTCTCTTCTCTTAAAATGTATTCACTGTGTTTTTCCCTATAGCTTTGTACATGATTAAATAGAAAAAAGGGAGCCAATCATGTTGGCAAAAGAGGAAAACATTAATTACAAGTTGACTATGTAAATACATTGAACTTGGATACTGTCTGTCTAGAGATGGGTCCCGCGCTAAGTTGGGTTCCACAACAGTAAGTTGGGCACAGGTTTGTAAACCAATGGCTGAAGGGGGAGTAAGTATTCAGCCGATCCATTAGTTTAATATTGCACTTTTTGGGAAGTGGTTATGGAGGTTGGGGGATTCCTCAGAGGGTTTTTCTCCGTAGGAAGTGGAAGATTGTTCAGCCTCCAAGGAGGGTATCTGGTTTTTGGAAAGGTGTTTGATCAATTTCATTGGAATTTGACAGGCATATTCGATTCCAAGCATATACTGGGGATGATATTTTCTTTTGGATGAACAAGTGGTTGTGTTATATTATTACTTTGGCTCAGAAGTTCCTTGCACTTTTCTCTTCAGTTGCTAATAAAGATGCTAAGATAAGGGACTGCTATGATATCATTTAGAATAAGGTGGTTTGAGGCCCTAAGTTTCACAAAGATTTGGAGGATTGGATGGTGGAAGGGTATGGATCTATTGAGTAAAGTTTTTGTTGTGGGAAATGGTTATAATTGGCGCCTTTGGGAAATTGATCCTCATGGGATTTTTTCAGTGAAATCATTTTGTACAAAGTTGCTGAGTATTGGTGAAGCTACCTGTCTTCATCCTAAAATTTGCAAGAGTGTTTCTCCATATAAGGTGAAGGTTTTCGGCTGCTTGCTGGTCTACAAAGGATTCTGACAATTGATAATTTGAGATTGAAAATGCTGATTCTGAATGCTTGTCCTCTTTGTTTGTCTAATGCAGAGTTTGTGAACCATCTTTTACTTCATTGTAGATTTTCATACCAGATTTGGTTGCATTTTTTCCAGTTGTTGGTGTTGTTTATTGTGTCAAAAAAGATTGGTGAGATTCATTTAATGAAGATGTGCTTGTGGTGGGAAGTTCTTTCCAAAGAACTCTTTGGAATGTGACTGCCTTGAATATAGTATAGTCTATTTGGCTAGAAAGGAACAAGAGGATCTTTCAAGGAAATGAATCTTCGGTACTGAATTTGCTTGATGTTATTAAGGTTCACGCAACTTGGTGGATGATGAGGTCAAAGAAGTTTCGGGGAATTAGCATCTCAGACATTTGTAGGAATTGGCCTTTGGTAGATTTAGTTGTGACTCATGTGGCCTCAAGGACGCAAGCTACTTGGCCGCCTCCAGACTCAATTTTGAAGGAAGTTGTACGTTTGAGATGGAACTAGAAGGATATGTGATGCGGGGCAGTTTCTATATTCAGTCTTTGTTTATAATTATTATTGGCATTATTGTATTTTTATTTTTAGTTATTTTATTCCAGTGTTAGTCTAGTAATTTTGGATTTATTTCAGAGTATTCTGGGAAGTTCCATGTAATAGGGGTTTTTTTTTGTCCTTTTCTTTCCATGCAAGTTATATAAGCAATGTAAGCCCCATTAGGGCTAGTCAATGAAGGAATGAAATGAAAAAAAGCTTGAAGCCTTAGCCTCCATGATGTGCATGTTTGGTGTGAAGCCAACTGAATCAATTCTCCTATCTTCTCCTTCTCCTTTCCACATCTTCTTCAGGTATTCTCCTTCTACTTCTCTTGTCTCTTCTTCTTCTACTCTCACTTCTTTTTTTCCCCTCTCTTTTCCCCTTTTTCTTTTCTTCTACTGTGGCCGTGACCCCTTGCTGAAACCCAATACCTTCTCGCCAGTCCCAAATCCACCCATTTTCTAAGCCTAAAGCCATCACCACTTCGTAGCACCCATCTCAGTGCTTTCGTCCCCTTCCAAAGTCCCATTCCCATGTGCCGCAATCCATCCCAAGCTTCAGGGTGTTGCCACAAACCCCGTACTCCTCTCCTATCTTTCTGCCGCCATCTTCTGTGAAGTCTTCCGCCTTTTTTTAAGGAAAATGCAAATCTAAGATCCTGGGTGTTTAAAGAAACAACCCAACCTTGCTAGACATTATGATGACAATGACAAAAATTAATTTATTATTATTTTTTTAAAATTTATATTTTTTATTAATTAATTATTATTTTTTTAACACTAAATGCAAATCTAGGACTGTGGATGTTTAAGGAAATACCCTAGCCTTCTCTGATACCAATTTGATGCAGGAAAAAAAAGGATAGGGTAACCCAAAATGCTTAATATGGTTTTCTAAAATTAAAAGGGGATGAAAACAATGCTCCCTAAATCTAAATGGGTTGAAATTAAAATCAAAATTAATATATGCAATTAGTTAATATAAATTTAACACAGATAATCATGCAAATAACATCCCGTACTATGACGTAAACAAATAAAGGATGGATTGGAATGGTTTTGAAGGTAATGGGCACGGGCACATGTGACTTTAAATGAAAGACACATAGTTTTAAATAAAAGGGTGGAATGGGTGCATATGAGACTTGAATGAATGGTATGTGGGTTTAAATAAATAAAGGGTTAAAGATGGGTTACGGTGACTTTAAATGAAAGACACATAGTTTTAAATAAAAGGGTGGAATGGGTGCATATGAGACTTGAATGAATGGTATGTGGGTTTAAATAAATAAAGGGTTAAAGATGGGTTACGGATGGAATAAAGAAGAGGAATGCGAATGGAGCTTTGGCAAAAAGGGTGAGATGCAAAAAGGGTTAATAGAAAGAAAAAAGGCGGAAGACTTCACAGAAGACGGCGACAAAAAGATAGGAGAGGAGTATGGGGTTTGCAGCAACACCGTGAAGCTTGGGATGGATTGTGGCACATGGGAATGAAACTTTGGAAGGGGACGAAAGCACTGAGATGGGTGCTACGAAGTGGCGATGGCTTTAGGCTTAGAAAATGGGTGGATCTAGGATTGGCGAGAAGGTATTTGGTTTCAGCAAGGGGTCACGGCCACAGTAGAAGAAAAGAAAAAGGGGAAAAGAGAGATAAAACAAAAGAAGAAGAGAGAGAAGTAGAAGAAGAATACCTGAAGAAGATCGCAGAAGATAGGAGAATTGATTCAGTTGGCTTCACACCAAACCCTCAAGGGGAAATCATCACCATGCACATCATGGAGGCTAAGGCTTTAAGCTTTCTTTCATTTCATTCCTTCATTGACTAGCGCTAATGGGGCTTACATTGCTTATATAACTTGCATGGAAAGAAAATGACAAAAAAAAAAACCCATATTACATGGAAATTCCTAGAATACTCTGAAATAAATCCAAAATTACTAGACTAACATTGGAATAAAATAACTAACAATAAAAATATAATAATGCCAATAATAATTAAAAACAAAGACTGAATATAGAAACTGCTCGAATATGGGGGAGTCATTCGCAATGATATAGGATCTACTTTGATTTCTTTTGCTGGTATGCTCCCTAATGGAAGAGTTATAGAGGTGGAGTTGTTTGCTCTATGGAGATGTATTTTGGAGTTAGGAGAATTAGGGGTAAAAGGGAGTATGATTGAAGGTGATTCAAAGGTTGTTGTAAGTTGGGCGTCAGGTTCTTTATGTCCTTAGATTTATTTAGATAAAATTGACAAGATTCACCATTCAATTCCCTCATTCTGGGGGGTTCGCTTTTTGTAAGGGTGTTTCCCCAGGGTGCGAGTTTTTGTAGCCCGCATTATTCTTCTTTGAAATCAATGAAGTTAGCTTTCAAAAGAAGAAGCATAACTCCAACATGTTCGCATCCCATTGGATTTTTAATATCAGTCAAGGGCCAACTAACGATATTTTGACCCATGTCCAAATTCAAAATTGCAAATATGGAACTAGGTAGGTGGCCAACTAAATCCTCATCTCCAATCACCTCTAAAATCAAGAGCATCACCATTTTATGACCTTCATTTTCTTTTACCTTGTGCATGTAATGGCCAAGTGATGCGAGCACCTGTGATGGTGAAGAGAATTGTGTTTTTGATCTAGGTCCAAGGCCCAACACAGTAGACCTTGCAGCCCAATAAATAAATTTGACCGTTGTTATTTAAGTTTCTAGGGTCAGTTACACAGGCATGTTACTTTTTTAAAAAAACTGTATGTAGTTAATTTAGGACTGTTTTGTTTCTTTGTTTTAAATCATGTAGGGTCAGTTATGGTGTAGACAATTATATAAAGAATGGGATGTAGTCGAACCAGAACCACCAACGATTAGAGCAATAAAATCTGATTTTTTTTCTTAAGCAAAATCCATGGTTTGCTTGTGAATTCCTTGCTGCAAACAGCCAGCAGCGTGATGCTAAATCAGGCCCAACAACATCAGGTTGGCCTAGTTTTGTGATCATCTTTCATATACAATAGTTGCAGGCCATCTGCAACTCCTTCTTCAGCGTCGGTTCAGACCAAAGCTCAAACAATTTCAGTTGTGTTCAGCCGCAGTTGCAGGCTCCGTCAAGTTTTCCTGTGGTAACAACAGGAACCCCGTTGCAGTGATTGAACCTCTCTGCTGGAACAGCAGCAGACTTGCAGAGATTCAAGTCCAGATCCAGACGATAACAGTGGTTTCGTCTTCTTGGATCCCTGGTGGGAATTGCAGACACAAAACATACAGCAGCCAGCATTGTCGCCAATTGGCAGGCCCTACTTGATGTGTGGAGCCTTGTTTTTCATCTTTCAGAAACCAAACTGCAGACTGTCTGCCATTCCATCTTTGGTTTCAGTCCAGCGCCAGAAGAACTTGCCCACCTGTTCGGAAACTCAGGGAGTTCTTGACAGATCGTGCATATCTGATCCCCCTATCAGTGATTTTTAGACGACCCAGAAACCATCGCTGAATTGGGAACCCAGTTCTGTTCCAGGCCTGTCTACTCTGTGTTGAGATCAGTTGCACAGTCGACGGTATTAAACCTGATTCGTGGGTTGAGCAGATCCATCTGAGACTTGTATTCAGTCCAGTCCGTTTGTGGACTACTGACCTGAGTCTTGTGAGATACATCTGCATCCTTTTGGAGACCTAAGGCTGATCTGTTTTGATCTTATAAACCAGATTACACACAGGCCTTCTCGCCAGTTTGACATCTGGGTTGCACTAACCCTATTTTGCAGGCTATCCAGATCTTGTAGATTGTCCAAATCAATTTGAAATCCAAACGGGCCCATTGAGCATTCAGGCACATATAAACCCAGGCCAGATTGAATATAAAGTTATAAATTGTCTCAGCCAACTGGTGTCAGGATTTTTGTTACAGATTGAGACTAGGTGTTTCCTTCATTCCACCTAGTCTGCATCACCAAGGAGTTGCAGTTGAGTGAATTCAGTGGGCTCGGCTGGGTTTATATATATAACCCAAACCGTTTCCAACTTTATGAAGGTGAGCCCAAGGTTGGACTGAGTTGAACTTATACAAGCAAAGCCTGACCAAGATTGAGTCAGATCACAACAATGAAAACTGGTCTCAATTCATGCGATTTTGGACATGGGTTATTCTTAGATAGGGGTCAGTCTTAAAATGGGCCTAGTAAGACTAGGAAATTTCTCCTCCTCTCTACAATTCATGATAGTTCAATTTATATTACTTAATAGAATAACTAATAAAGATATGTACTTCAGGCAGGCCAGGCAACACGAGTTAAACCAAAGGCCCACCTGATTTTAAATTCGGCTTTAACTTTTATTAAGCTTGGATGAAGCCTGAAGCTTGACTTCATGCAGTCAATGAATCATGAGAAAAACTCGGAAAGATTAGCAGGAAAATGAAAAAAAGTGGAGTCGGAAGGGGGATTGGGTGAGAGAAGAGAAAGAGAGGGTGTGTGTGTGTGTGTGTGAGAGAGAGAGAGAGGGAGAGAGAGAGAGAGAGGTGGTATGTGGTTTCTTTGGGGAGGTACAGAGCTGGGTGTCATTTGACAATATTTGCAACAGAGTTACATTTTATTCCATTCTTGTATTATATTATTAACAGATAGACATAGGAAGAGAGAGAGAGGTAGGTAGGTGAAGCTTATTATGTAGAGAAATTCTATGAAGGATGGGTTAAGGAGAATGGGCCTAAAAATTGATTAGGGGCGTCCATGACTGTATGAAATATGTGTGTGTTTGTGGGTGGGGGGTGGGTGGGGTAGTGGGGGTTATGAACAAGACATGTGAAATTATACCTCTATTTGATCATTTTAGCCTTGTGATCTTCATCTTTAAAAATTGCAATACCATAAGCCATTGATTTTATATGGTAGGTAGATAAGCATGAAATTGAACCAATTTCTGTCCATTGTGTTCCTTTACACATCTTATTCAATTATATCCATGTGTTCCATGTACATTCTAATTTGTAAGTTGAATGCTGATGAAGCACCGTGATGAACTGGAAATATGTGAACTCACTTGAGGATGAAGTCATTAAGTGAATTTCTGAATTTAGGCTTACCAAAAGGATTTAAATATCTGTAGCCATATCACCCTGCGGTTGTATCATGACCTTGCAAGTGAATGTACAGTACACTAGCCCACTAGGGTCTCTTTGGAGTCAGGAACACAAACCAAACACCTACAGATGTAACCTTGAAAGAGTAGAATATTGCCAATATGTATTTTGTTAAAGCAGGATGCATGTGGTTGGGTGAAAATCATTTACATCTGTATAAATTATATAATATCTTGTACTGTGAAATTTGTGCCACTATAAACTACTGTTACTTTTGAAGTTCCAGAAAGAGAAAAGTAAAGAGGAATGATTAATTTAACTGACTCAAAAAAGAAGAAGAAGAAGAAACTCATGACTTGCAAATGTTATGTTTAATAGTTTAGGGGGTTGTAGCCAAACATACAAGTTAACGCATGAGCAAGAGCCCTTCTTTGGAAAGCGGCAAGTTTTTTCACTCTTTGCATGTCAGAAGCATCAGTGGAATGACCTGCACAGTAAAATGTAATTGCTTTTAGTATTATGCCATGAGTTATTAAAAAAAAAAAAGAGGATAAATGATACAGGAGCCCCATTCTCAATAATCCACAGCATCAAAAAGAAAAAATCAAGAGACAAAGACAAAAATATAGCCTTTAAGATGGAGCCTATACCCCAAATTACAGTGACAACAGTGGTATGTAGCAGAGACACATATATAAGATGGAGCCTATACTCCTTAGTCAAGTGAAGTACACATGCAAATCACTCTTCAGAGCACCAGAGTTTGCCAAAAAGTCTACTACTTTATTTGCTGATTACCTCACATGGACAAAAGACATGTCCATGCTCTTTCTATATAGTGGAAAAAGCTTCAATGGTGGTCTTTTCCTTCAATAAGGAGATTGAACTGCATTAGCCAAATCACCCCTCCACTATTAGCTAGCCTTGGAAGATACTTTTGAAGACCTTCAAAGCTTCCTTGATTGCATGTAGCTATGACTAATCGGAATCCTTCCTCTCTGCCAGCCCTAAGAAGAAAGCAAGCACCTGTCCCCCTGAATCATTAAGGATGCCTACAATTCCAGCCCGTCGCAATTTGCCCCTAGCTACCCAACTGACCTTAAATTTCACAGAACCTTCCTAGGACTCGTCCACCCCTTATTGTCCTCTCCTTTCTCCTCATGTTTTCAACATCAATTTCCAATCCCAATCCATGTTGAATTTTTAACCCACATGGGTGTAGCTCAACTGGTTGCCTCCCGCCTCAGGAAATGCGAGGTTGCGGATTCGAGCCCCCATGGCCTAACCATGGTGTACCTCAGGGGTAATGGGCTCATCCGTGGGGGTTTTAGTAGGACTGTGTCTGAATTTCCCACACGTTTATAATAAAAAAAATTGATAAAGTGCATCTTTGCCAACTCGAAAACCTCAGAAACCATACTCTCCTTCCCCTTAAAGATTTCTCCCTTAACGGTCCTTCACATTGACAAATCATTGTTGCCAGGATGGATTTCCACAGTATCCTACCATAACCTCTAAATGGACACCCCCAGTCCAACTAACCACATGGTCCCCAGTGAAACACTAAAGAAAAAACCACATTGGGCTAGGAAAGAAAACCAAATTGATTAAGAGAAGAAGCAATGGGAAAAAAGGTGATTTCCATATTCACTATGCATAAAGAGCATGAAATATCTACATCCAGAGGCAAAATACATCAGCCATGAAGGTTGCATCTTGTGAGAGCTCTATTAGATAGAGCAACCAGACAAAAAGCTTCAACTATGGGTTGTGCCAAGTTGAGGCACATAGTGGAGGACAAGGAGGTGTAAAGAGACATGACTTAACTTTGAAATCCCTAAATGGACCACTCATTCACACCCTCAAGTCTTCTTTACACTACAAATGAAATAGTTTTAAAGAGTATAAAAGAGATTGAGATGTGGATATCTCTCAGAAGGGGACGCCAAAACTCCAGACTCCAAACCACTTTACCATCTAAAAACTCGAAGCACTAACACCCCCTAGCTTTTTTGTCAATACAAACCCAATGGACTCTAAGAAAGGAAGACTCCACCTCAAACAAATGCCCCCAAAAAGACACTCTTATCACCTTTTCCAACGAAAAAATGCAAACCCTTTAAAATAACCCTAACTTTTGACTCCCCACTCCCCTTAGAAAAAGGGGGAAGTCTTTTTTTTTTTTTTTTTTATGTGTGTGTTCTTGGTGAGGAGAATTATGTCATGGAAGAAAGAGAATGGTCTCATTTTTCATGCCCTTAATTTTCCATCGAAGGGAAAAGACAAACAGCCCCTTAGGGCTTTAAATTTCATTCTCACAAATAAGCCTTTTGCGACACAAACTTTTACTAGATCAAACAACTTTTGCATGCTTATTACCAAAAATTCTGTCGTCCACGTTAATAATTTGTTTTACCTGCTACAGATAAAAATAAAATAAAAACTAATACTCTAACCCTACTTAAGATTACTAGTTGGAGAATTTTGTAAAAAAATCTATGGAACAACAATTCCAACTACTGTAAACAATTGCATACAGTATAACCTTTGCTAGTATATTCATACATTTAATGACGTATTCTTGTTACAGATTAAAAAAAAAGAATGCAAATAGTATATGGTAGGGTCACATCTGAAATTTATAAAATGCCTAAGAGACGTAAAAGGCTATCTTTGAAACTGCGCATTTGCAATTCATTTAACAGAAGTAGGAAGTATACAGTTAAACAGAAAAAAAAAAAAATCCAACATAGGTTTTCTACAACAATATTCCACCAACATGATATTCCAATTGGTTTTTACTTTGAGCATATACATCAAACAACATGGCAGAATGGAAAATACATGATTCTCACAGAAGGATACAGGATCATATGAGATGAATATGTATGGAACTAGTATCAAGTTGTATGTGGAAAGCTCATCACCTGGAGTATACGAAGGAAGCAAATAATCCAATCTCTCAGCAACAGTTCCAGATCCTGAGCAAGATGGATCTAAAAGAATGGCGCGAACCTGTGAACAACATAAAACACAAAATGGAGAGAGAGGTGGACACCGGGTAAAACTACGGGGAATCTACATTTGGAGGAGTGGGAATCGAACTCAAGACTTCCCACTTTCAGAGGTGGGTTCTTGGCCATCACTCCAATCCCATTGGGTTTTGTACATCCATCTAATAATGTTTTAAAGGTTTTAGTTCAACTGTTGTTTGATTTTTTTTTTTCTTGTGAGAATTGTCAGTATGGGAAACACCAAAAAACTTCCTTTAGTTTATTCAATAATAATAAATCTTCTAATTTCATGTCTTTAATTCATTCTGATGTTTGGAAATCTGTTGTTTCTTTTCCAACTAGTTATAATAATTTTGTAACTTTCATTGATGATTTTTCTTGCATGACATGGTTATATTTAATGAAATGTAAATCTGAAGCTTTTACTCTTTTTGTGTCTTTCATAAATGGGTTAAAGACTACTTTCAATGTCCTACTAAGATTCTTCAATATGATAATGGGGGATAATATATCTCTACTTCTTTTTTGCAATATTTATAGGAGAATGGTATTGAATCACAAACATCATGCCCTTATACACCAAAACAAAATGGTTCCGTTGAGAGAAAAAACCGTCATCTCTTTTAGGTAGCATGCTCCTTCAATTTTCCAAAATCTATTTGGCCTGAATTTGTCCTCAAGGCATGCTATCTCATTAATCAATTACCAACTCAGTATTACAAAATAAATCACATCTAAACATCTTTTCTACGCATTATGAAGTTTCTTTTTGTGTCTTTGGGTGTTGCTTTTTACATAATTTTCATGGAGATAAATTATCCCCCAAGTCCATCAAATGTGTTTTCCTTGGATATTCTTCTTCACAAAAGAGCCACAAGTGCTTTGACCCGTTTCCAGACACTGTTTTGTTTCAATGGGATGTTACATTTTTTGAACATATCCCCTACTTTGTACCCTCTAAACCCACAAAATTTGAATCTTCTCCATTAGTTGTTTCTGTTCCAATTGATTCTACAGGTCCATCATCACCATTTTCTGCACCTTGCTCACTGTGTGTATCAAAATAAACATCACAGGACCTCTGCTGATCATCCACCACCACTGTCCTCTATGGATCCAAGTATTTTCTCCACTAATTCTCAAAGCCTTGATTTATATTGCCTTAAGGAAAGGTAAGCGCTCCTGCACAAACCATCCTATAGCCAAATATGTGAGAGTTACGACTCTCTTTCTTCCTCCTACAGATTTTTTTTGCATCCTAGATATTGTTCTCATACCTAAAAGAGTTGATATTGCTCTCCAACACCCATCACGGCATGCTTTCATGGATGAAGAATTGGTTGCCCTAGAAAAAAAAAAAAACTAAACATGTGAAATGATTCCTTTGCCCTCTGGGAAATCTTCGTGGGATGCAAAGTGAGTTTTTACCTTGAAACATAATCCAGATAGTTCCATTGCTCGTAACAAGGCTCATTTAGTGGCCAAAGGATTTACTCAGACATATTGTAGAGACTAACGCGCGACTTTCTCACTTGTTGCCAAAATGGCTTCACTGCGTATCTTGATTTCCCTTGCTGCCACCCATCAATGGCCTCTACACCAATTAGATGTTAAAAATGCTTTTTGTGCATGGTGATCTTCATGAAGAGGTATATATATGTTACCTCCTCCTAGATTCACTCGTCAGGGGGAGAAAGGACTGGTTTGCAGACTTAATGAAGCCCTTTGTAGGCTCAAATAGTCACCTCGCACATGGTTTGACAAATTTTTAGTGCTGCTCTTTGGAACTATGGCTTCACTAATCAATCTAATTATTCCATATTTGTTTATCAATGAGGCTCAAATATCATGTTTCTAGTTGTCGATGTTGATGATAGTCTTGACAGGTAATAGCGATGCCTCCATAAGGACTTTGAAGAAACACCTACAACATTTTATTAATATAGAAGAACTGAGCCCTTTTCAATACTTTCTTGGCATTGAAGACTGCCTGCAGCTCCAAGGGTATTTTTCTGTCACAACAGAAATATCATCTTGATATTCTCCAAAAAACTGGCTTCTTAGGAAGCAAGCCTGTTGATACACCATTTGACGTCAACTTTAAACTACATTCATCTGATGGTCAACCTTTAGAAGACCCCGGGTTTTTATCAAAGCCTAGTGGGATGTCTTATTTATTTGACTATTACTGAACCAGATCTATCACATGTTGTCAATGTTGTTAGCCAATTAATGCATGCTCCTCATGTAGAAAAAGAATAAACTGTGTATTGTATTTATAAGCCAAATTATTACATGTATTTATAGCCTCTAGCTGACCCTAGGGCTATCTCAATCAAACTCTGATCTATCTTAAACCAAATATATCTCTAAATTAGAGATAAACACAAACATAAAGTCCTAATTACATATAAATCTACTAAATGATAAAATCATAAATATATTACAACATGCCCCCGCAAGCTAAAGCATGTGAACGTGAAGTTTGGAACGTGAAGAAACGGCAGGTGAAGTGCAAAAGTAACACCCGACTAGCCACGATGATTTGTTGGAGAAGCAACACACTGGTTGACTGCTAAAATTTTGTTGAAGAGGCAGCGTTGGCTGCAAATATGTGTTTATGTGGCAGCGTTGATTGGCTGGAAAATGACAGCCGGTGAACACCTGAAAAACAAGGGCATGATAACTGCCAAAATAAGGCTGAAGCCATCACATCAATTAATCAGATCGGAAAGGCCAACAAACAATGGTTGTAGCCATAAAGGCCAGCAAATAATGGTTGCATCCATAAAGGCTAGCAAATAAACAGGACGAATCAGAGTCCTCCAAATAATCAAGTGGATAAATTCCACGACAAAGAGGACATGTGTCCAAAACAGGGGAGAAGGGCAATTTGCGTCCCTTTCTTAGGCTTCAACAAAATAGGAGGAAAAGGGCAATTTACGTCCCTTTCTTCTTCGCACAGGTCTCACAGATAGTGTGGAGAAGAAACAACAAAACTAAACAAACGATTCACATCTGACATTAGGCTGAGAAGCTCCACATCCAAGTTGCATGAAAACGTGATGCAGAGGGATAGGCAGTGGGAAGTTTGGAGTTGCAGCAAGCAGCAACAATAGCAGGCCCACCAAAGCACAAACTAAAATAATACAGCAGATCTGAAGGAGGCCACCGCAAACAGTTCTAGAGACGGTGGTATGTGGGCCCAATTGGAACGTTGGATGGACGGACGCTGCAACTGTTGCGTGATATTGGTCTTGTCTCTTTTATCTGGCTTATCAAGTACAGTAATGGGCAGAAAGAAAAGCACTATTGCAGAACAGCTGAATCCAATCACAGAGGATCAGAAAAAAAAACAGTGCTGGAGCAGGCCCATCAGAAGGCAATTACAAAACCATCGCTGAGAACATTAGTGCTGAGGCGAGAACTGAGACTGCAGGGAGAGGGAGCCCCAGAAGACCAGCAATCACAAGGTCCATGAGATCTGAAGAGAGGCGGTGCTGACAGAGATCTGGGAATCAGATCTGAAAACATGTCTAGTGGGATAAGTGCTCTTCCAAACTTAGATAGTTCTCTGCAAGCAGCAATAAACAAGGACCCGACGATGTGGGCTTGAATCGAAGTGGCCTCAAAAGGACAACTTGGGTTTGGTTGTTCTCTACAGAGAACAGTCGTAGCAGTAAACAAAAGGCGGCACGGGCAGCAGAAATAAAAAATCTCAGGTCAGATCTGAGTGGACGGATGCCACCAGTGAACACAAATCAGCGAGAAACATGCAGCAATAGAGAAGCCAATGACGGAGAAGAACACAAGACCTCTTGCTCTCTTCGCTGTTGACGAGAAGAACAAGGCAGAACAGCAGAAGGCTGCAATCAGCGGAAGCAAGGCAGAGGGAAAGGTCTGCAGCAGGTTTCAGGCGGCGGTGATAGCACCAGCAGCCCGACGTAGATCTGGATATACAAGGGGCCTGAGCGCAAGCAGATCTGGATGCGGCCAAGTTTGGCTTAGATCTGTATGATTCAGATCTGAGACCTCCATTGCAGCCAGCATCAGAAGGACATTGCAAAAAACAGCAACAGAGCAACTGGACTGACGTTGGGGTCTGGCAGCAAGCTGCGTGACAGGCAGCAACAAAAATGGAACCCAGACGCAGCCTTGGACAAGAAGCCTCGATGGTGGAGAGGTTATGAACTCAATCAAATGAATCTCTCAAACCTGGTGGAGAGGTTGATTGGGGGGACGGTAGATCAGATCTGGCAATAAGAGGCCAGTACAGATCCAAAACAAGAAGAGGCAGGTTTCAGATCTGGAAAATCCACCGCAGGCAGATCTGGATCTGTGAAGTCAGATCTGCAAACAGTGGAAACAGAGAAGCAGTGGTGCTGATCGGCTGCAACTAACGCCACTAGCAAACACGATCGAAAGTGTCGAGATGTCCCTCCCTCCCTCTGCCGATGTATGTTCTCCGGCAAAGGGAGAGAAAAAGAAACGTGCTTATTGACAGCTCACTCAATAGGATCGAGTCTTGGTTGATACCATGTAGAAAAAGAATAAACTGTGTATTGTATTCATAAACTAAACTGTACAAGTATTTATAGCCTCTAGCTGACCCTAGGGCTATCTCAATCAAACTCTAACTCTAATCTATCTTAAACCAAATATATCTCTAAATTAGAGATAAACACAAACATAAAGTCCTAATTACATATAAATCTACTAAATGATAAAATCATAAATATATTACAATACCTCATGATGTTCATCTTGATGTTGTTTTCTGGGTCCCCTACAATATACTAAACGACACCAGTTACAGAATCGAAGTGGTTCAGAAATTCATTGAAAAATGGACAGATGGAAGAGCACCTCCCTCTCGTAGGAACAATTTTTCTACTTAAGGAGAATCTGGAAATGACAAAGGTTAAGGATGCTGGAGTGGAAACTTGTACTGTATTCGTTGGAGATCTCCCTGAAATGGCATCGATGTTATGGGTAAAAAAAAACTTTCAGTGAGTTTGGTGAAGTTAGGGATGTTTTCATTTTTTTTAAAAAAATAGAGGGATATTCAGGGTAATGGTTTTGCAATCATCAGAATGAAAGACATATCTCAAGCTTCTGAAGCAATTAAGGCCCTACATGGTGACTTATTGGAACAAGAAACTATTAGTCAAGAAAGCCTGATTATGGAAAGAGGAAGATGGAAACATTCATGGTGAAGCTTACAAGTCTATAGGCGGCAGCAACAAGCAGGAATGTGTAGGTGTTGGCAGATTACTAGGTGTTGAAGAAAATGTTTTGGGCATGCAGGGGTAGTCGAGAGGGCAGAAGATGCTTCTTATGCAGATGTTCTCAAAGGTGTAGAAGAAGTGCAACTGAAAGCAAATAGGGAATGGCTAGAGAGATCGTTCATCGTTCGAACAAAGGTGTTAAGGCCTGTTGATTTTGTGGAGGCTTTCGTCCTATCTCATGGGGCAGAAGAGGTGACAGTGAGGTGATTGGAAAGTGATTATTTATTAGAGAGAGATTTTGGGAAGAGATGTTTATATCATTTAGAGAAATAGACTTAATTTCAAGCTGGCAAGGAGACTCATGTGGCTCAAAGTGACTGGTATTCCTTTGAGGCATGGATAGCGAGTGTATTCCGACAAATAGGAGAAAGGGTGAGAGAGATCCTTCCGATCGATCCTCTCAATTTGACGTTGATGGATCTTAGTGAGGTATGTATCTTGGTATCCGTAAGAAACATTGTTGAGTCCACAAAATACTTGCTGATGATTTTAGGTGGTTGTTCTATTGAATTGTTCTTAGGCCATATGCTACTGTACGAGCTTTGGGAATTGGAGATAGGTGTTGGGTTGTTCGTCGGAAATTGTTGCAGCTCGCCTAGCATCTGTCAGAGTCAATGGGAGGCAGATGACTGGCACATGGGCTTCCAGTTCAGTGGGCGGGTTGGAGAAATGGCTGGTATTCAAAATTTGAGCTTTCAGAATACCAAGAGAAGTGGAAATGGCGAAAGTTGTGGAGGGGATGGCTACGACATGCAACAATGTAGCTCTGGTGAGATGCTTTCTATCCTGGAGGTTAGGTCTGAGGGTAAAATTCTTCTCCAGGCTGGAAGAGGTGAGATGGGAGATCTCGTAAGAGGAGTCGTGTAATACCCCGTGCCTATGGTGAAAAAAGTCCCACATTGCTAGTTGCATTGGAAATTCCTTGGTATACAAGTGGTAGCCTTCTCCTTTTAGCACAAGGCCTTTTGCAAGCAATAATGTGCAACAATCATGGTGGATCGAGCACACGCCGTGCTCGGCTAGGTTTTCATTGTTGGGAGACGATTCTGAGAACAAGGCTTGGGGACAGGGATAGAAATGGGAAGGAAGGAGTGTTGGTGGGAAATGAAAACGAGAACTCCTGGAATAGGGTTCAAAGACGGGATCGAGACAGGAAGATAGATGCCTTGGCAGGAATCAGAAAGGGAAACGCTTCGATTCAACTGAGGTTGATAGCTTTTGAGGACGAAGAGTGGACCCATGCACAGGAGAAGACCCATATGTGGGTTTGAAGGTTGGGGGACCCAGTGAGGAAAGAGTGAGCATCATTTCCTCAAATGGGTCTGGGTCTAGTGAATCGCATGAGCTCATGGGATCTAATAATCAAATGGGCCTTGGGCCCCTTTTTTTTAAATAGTGCCCTAGGCCAGGAGAATATGCAGAATCTCGATCAAATTAAGGGGCACAAGTCAATGACAGAAAGAGAATCTTAAATGACTTAATGGGATCAATTATTTTGAAAGGGCCAAGAATGGTGAATCATTAAGAATGTCAGTTAACTACATTGATTGCACTTTCAAAGAAATATACAAATGCTAAATGGTGTGGACTAGTTTATGGTACAGTAAAACCCTATAAAATAATACTCTTGGGAGCAAGAGGAATTATTATCTTAGCGGGTTTATTGATTTATCGATAAATGAATAATTTGTTAATTTATTGAGAAATGAATATTTATTAATTTAGAGAGAGTATTATGTTTCTACTACTTGTACATGTATGGCTTATCGACGTCATTTTTATTCTAGCATCTTGGAGGGCTACGAGGTAGGAGCAACAAATCTTGAAAAAATCAACATATTGAATGCTATCAACTTCGTTAATGCAGCTTGGGACTTTGATGTGAAAACAACAACAATTGCAAACTGTTTTCGGCATTGCAAGATTCGATCAGATGAAGATATAGCTTTTGAACCATAAGTTGGTGAAGATGAAGGCATCCATGGATTACATGAAGCCATTTCTGATCTAGGTTACAGAAAGTTGATGGGCGTTGAGCACCTTTTGAATTATCCTAGTGAGAATGATGCAGTACTGGAATCGCCTACTGATGAAGAATTATTCAAGGGGTAATGAATACGCCTACCGACGATGATCATGATCAAGATGACAGTTGTGTTTTACCAACTATTTCTCCAAAAGAGGCCTTTCAAGCAGTAGTAACCTTAAATAATACTTGTTACAACATGAAAAAAATATACCAGAGGTGGTGTATGCATTACAAATAATTAAGGCTGAGGTTGAGTTCAGTTTAGGTACAAAGAAAAGGCAGACAACTTTAGATGCATATTTTGAGAAAAGTTGAATTGAGACAATAGAAGTTTTCAAGTAAAAAGTTACTCAATACTGTATTATGAATTTTTGTTTGCTATTTTTTTATTTACTTCATCAATTATTAATTTATATTTCGTTGGGTCCTTAAGGATTTCTAAAAAATTATTATCTTATGCATTTAGCGAGGTTATTAATTTAGTACACTGCCCGAGTTGGGACCAGAAGATTTTATTATTTAAGAGAGATTATTAATTTATCGAACATTTATTTATCAAGGTTTTACTGTACTTATGCTACTCAGTGCTCAAATGATTAGTCTAATTCAAAAGATCCAACAAAAAGATCCAAATCCTTTCTTTTCAGTCTAAGATGATTTTCAAAAATAAGTAATCTAGTCTTGATCTAAAACACAATCATGTGATTAAGTACCAAAATGAAAAACTAAGAATAGAATGTAACAAATGTTCATATTAACTTATTTCATGAATCATAAAGATTACAAAATATGTACTGTATACCAATAATAATATAGAATACAAGAGATGAGTTAGTTTATGCTTTAGATGCAGGAAAGAAAGGCATCAAGATGTAACCTAAATCCACTTCATAATAATGAATGCACAACGATGGAATTAAAAAATTGCCAGCGTTTAACCACATTTTTAGACACTCCCAGCAAATTAATCATTACTTTGATTTGTGCAATCTACCTTTTTGAAGCGGAGATCTTTTACATCGATATCCAGAAAATTGCAGTGCAGAACTTCAACATCTTGGATCCAGATTAAGGACACAAAAGCAAACCAATTGTAATTGTTTGAGAAACAGCCAAGCAATTCAAACAGATCAAGCAATTCTAATTCAAACAGACCAATCAATTCTATATTCATGGATTCACATGGAGAAATGACCAATCCTATGGAGATCTATGTAATCCATGGAGGGTAAATCTACTAACTCAATGCATACAAACACAAAATACACGCCCGAATATACTATATAGGAGGAGGCTTATGAAACTAATAAGAAGAGAGAATGCTACAACAGACAACCATTCTACAAGTACATAGATCACATGCAAACCCATTGCGGCAAAAAGGATACTGGAAGCTCCTGACCTCTTTACTGTATCTTCTAGATGTCTAACTCTATCCTTGTTAAGCTCACATGCTATGACCTTCCCATTTCCTCTCATAAGTGCAGCAAGATGAACAGTTTTGTTTCCTGGAGCTGAACATGCATCGAGAACCTTCACATAAATATGAACTGAATATGAATCAAGCAGAATATAGATCAAAATCAACCTTGTATGCAGCGAGTACAGAAGAAAAAGCAACATAAACTTTCTTGTACTCATGTAATGTTAAATGTGGTACAAGGTGCTCGGAAAGAAGAAAAAGGCACCACTAGAGCAGACCTTCTCACTACCTCTTCGCAATGATTCTAAGAACCCAAAATAAAAAGGACAAGCAAGATCAATGACAAAGGAAGGCCTTCTACAGACTACGGTGTTAAAAGAGATGTTGGACCATGACTTCTATAGGGGATCTTTGTAATTCCCTGGGGGTTGGGTGGTTTTATGTGGGGATGTTTGTATTTTCCTTTGTTGTTGGGTTGGTGGATATAAGCCTTTTATACCATTACTTTGTACGTTCTTTTTCTATTAATATCACTTTCTTTTTGTTGTGATTGTTCAAAAATAAAAATAAAAATTGGGAAGCTAAGAAAGGATCGACCAATCTCAATGTACTTGTCATAGTTTTGACAATGGATTAGATTAAATTGCTAAATCAACTCGCTGGAGCCTAACTGACCTAACCCATGCATAGATATCTCAAATCCCTTGAATCTGGATTTGTTTAGGTCCTGAGAATGATTTGATCATCAGGTTTGAGACAAATATCGATGCCAACAAATCATTGCCCAACTGGTCAGATGGAGAGTAGATTTCTAGTAATAAAATTCATTTTAGTTTTAAAGGTAAATGGGGTGAAGAAATCAGCAAGTAAAGTTTTTAAAGGTACAAGGATAGTAATTCAAATGATGTCACTTTCATATGCTTGGCATGAATCATCTGAAGGATGAGGTAGAGGCCAACTTTGATATACTTGATATGATATCAAAAATAAAATAATGTGCAAAATAAAGACTTTATGCCCCAAAAATGAAATAAATCAATTGGAAATGTTTGAGAGGGATAGTGGTGGAAGCACTGGGCCAGATCACATCATCACAATAAATTTATTTTCCAATTTGTCAATGTTAATATTGAGTAGGAGACTAGGTTTGCTAAATAAAAGAGATGCTTTCCAATCTTTTCAATTTATCTTAAAAAAAGAAAAAAAATTCCAAATTGTTATTATTTCTATGTTAGTTGTAAATCACATTTTTATATATGGGTTAAATTGAATAATGAAAAACATGACAATTTCTCGAAAATTAACTTTGGCTAATAGGTAAAGTTGCTCCTCAATTGAGAGACAATAAGGTTGGCTTGGAGATATTGTTTCTCCTCAAATTCAAACCCTTATCCCTGTTTTTCTCTTGTTTTCTTTATTTATTTATTTTGGATTTTCTTTTTCTAGTTTGGGTTCATATCAGATACAAACACCCAAAAGGTAACAACCTTGCATACAAGTTACACGCTTAACCTTAACTAGGTGACCCTAGAATTGGCTAGTCACGGGTGCAAGTTGTTAGAAAACTATGACATGATAACATTTTGAGGTAGAACTCGACTTTTTGTCACTTCACACAAGTGGCCTAGAGGGTGGCTGGCCAAGACATCAAGTGCAAGCCACCCTCTAGGACAACTTGGGTGATAACGTATTGGGATGAAACATTTGGGCGAGAGGGATTGACGGTTTGGATTCAAGGGTGATGATCTAGGTGGCTGGAGGTGTTATTGTGGGCGATTAACGAGGATGTCCATGATGGCTGCTAGGTCTATCAAAGATCTCATAAGCGAGATTCACAAAGCCGTCGAGACATTGTGGTTGGGAGATGACTATCAAATCTAACATTTGTGCATGGATCTATTATTAGATTGCTTGGAAGGCTCGATCTAACCGTCTGTTTCATCAGATTGAGTTGTGGGAGTTGCTTTTGTCCGTCAAATCATGGTTGGCTTGATCTGAGTTGTTTAGATGGATTCAGCCAATCTGAGTCTTCATCCTCATTTTTTTAAGTGTATTGATTGATTTAGGAAGTTTATTTTATTTTAGTAACAGACTTAAAGGGATGTAATAAGTTATTTCAAACGGTTTGTATTGTATGCATATGTGGCGCACATATGTAGTGTTTCCAGGGTTTTTTAAATTTTCTTATAAATACTTGTAAGCACCCTTTTTTTAACAAAGAAAATAATAATATATTAATAAAGATAAAAGTGAACGAGATAAGGACTTTATAAAAGCTTTATACCGAAATGAAACAGTCCAAAACATAACACACCTTTGTTGTGGGACCCATGTTAGAACATATAAGGGTTGTGGGACCCACATCGGAGCAGTGTTGAACAAAATCCCATTAGTGGTGTAATTGATTGTAGATAACCATGGAGTTATTTGTTTCCTAATATAGATCCCTACATTTGCTCTTTTTCTTTTATAGATACATGTATACATTTAGTGTAAAGGGCACAGAATCAATACAATAATCAGAGAATTTCTTCTCTAATCTCTTTTCTTTATTCTCTTATTCTACATGGTATTAGCCAGGGACGGTTTCTCTGCTCCCTAATTTTCCTTTCTGCAACAATTTTCTTCTCCGACGAAAGTTTTGCCGGTGGGGACCCATCTACCCATGTCGTTTTTTCCCACCCTTCTATCCATTGGGTTGGATTTTTGCTCTGGAGGATCGAACCTTGCCATCTGCCTCTCTTCTTCCTGGGCGATTTGCCGTTTTTTTTCTTGCTGCAGATTTAGTTTTTTCTTTCAATCCAACAGGATCCTCATCCTCTGCATCTTGGATTCAAATCATTGTTTTCGCCCCTGGCCCACCTATTTCTGCCCCAGGTGGACCTAGGTTCTCGATAAACTGTGGGCCCCTCTTTCCACAGTTCTTCAGTTGTGGCCTGAGACGCCCAGATCCCTATTTTTTGGGTTCGACTGCTTCGATCTCCTTCCTCTTGCAGATTTTAGGCTTCCAATCAAGACTCCCAGGATTGCCCCAAGCCTGTGCTTTCATCGCACTTGGCTTCCCACCATCCATCCACGGTGGGCCCCATTTTTTGGGCTTTCTGTCAGAGGCATCTAGGTACCCAATTTTGGGTCCTTTTCTACAGGATCAGGTAGGAATAGGCCAATACGCATCTAGTTTCTTATCCTCCACTGTCGCCACTACCTCTATATTGTATCTGTGCAGAGTTTGCCTTCGATTCTACTGTGTGGGACCCACATCGGCTTCTTCTTCTCAAATCTACTGCAGAATCTTCTCCTTGGGTAGATTTTTGTGCTCTATCGTTCCTTTGGATACAGCCTCAGACTCATGGCATCACCTTCTACATCTACTCCTCCAGATATGTCCTCTTATGGCTCTCCACAGATTGGATGGATCACGACGATGTTACTGAATGAGACCAATTACTTTGAGTGGTCCCATTCTGCGACAAAGTTCCTAACTGCGAGGCAACTTTCTTCATATATCGATGGTACTACCCTAAACTGGCTAAGACTGATGCTACATTCTCCACTTGGACTGCCAATAACTCCCTAGTCCAGGCTTGGCTTCTTAACTATATGGAAGCTCATGTACGGCGTCTAGTTTATACACTTCCCACCGCTAAAGTTGTCTGGGATACTGTGAAGACTATGTACTCTGATGGGGATAACTTCGCCCGTATGTATGAATTATCTCAGACCGCTACCACTCTCCGACAGGGGGAGTTGTCCCTAATCCAGTACTATTCGACTATGCAGTCTTGTTGGTTGGAGTTGGATCAGCTTCAATCTCTTACATTTAAAGGTCCTAAAGATACTCTGAAATTTCACAAGTATGTTGAACAACAACGGATCTTTGCGTTCTTAACTGGCCTTAACTCTGAGTTTGAGCCTACACGGGCCCAAATTCTTGGACAACAACCTCTCCCTTCTCTAGATGAGGTCTACTCTGCCTTATTTCATGATGATCGACGTCATCTTGTTATGACTCCTGATGCCAGTTGAACGCTCTACCTTGGTCACCACCCATTTTTCCGCTCAACTCATGGGCCTCCAATTTCCCATGGAAAGGATCCTTCTTTTGATCCTCGCAAAGACAACAAAGGCTCACGAAAGAAGGGTACTCGGTTCTGCACCTATTGCAAGATGAATAACCACACCATTGACTCTTGCTACAAGATACATGGGCGACCTAAGCAAGCCAATGTCTCCGCTACCCCCTACTGCTCCTCCTTCCTCTGATGTGGCAATGCCCCTGTGACTCGACATGACCTTAATATTGCAACGGCTGGAGCGCCTTCAATCCTCTGAGGTTTCCAATGATGTCTCCTCTACTTCACGTACTGAATCATCTGCCCATCATGCCTCTCATCATTCCTGGATAGTAGATTCTGGTGCTACTGACCATATGGCTAGTATGTCCACCCTCCTTGATCACTTCTAGACTTTTTACCAGTGCGTTCACAATCAATTTGAGTGTAAAATTCAGGTTTTACAAAGTGATAACGGGGGGGATATTTGTCACACTCCTTTCTTTCTTCTTTTTTTTTTGCAAAACCATGGCATTGATTCTCAGTTCTCTTGTCCTTCTACACTTAACAGAATGGTGTAGCTGAAAAAAAGAACCGTCACCTTCTTGAGGTGGCCAGATCACTGCTTTTTACCATGCATGTCCCATCGTCCTATTGGCCAGAAGTGGTATTAACTGCTTGTTATCTCATCAACAGAATGCCTTCTCGCATCTTACAAAATCAGTCCCCCATAGATCATCTCTCCTCACATAAACCTATTCCTCAAATTCCCTAACATGTTTTTGGGTGTGTTTGTTTTGTTCACAACTTCTTTGGCCATAAACTTTCTCACCGGGTTGTGCGCTGTGTTTTTCTAGGTTACACACCTTTTCACAAATGCTATATAAGTGTCTCGATCCTATCACTGGAAAAACATACATATCCATGGATGTCACCTTTTTTTAGCAGGACCCATATTTTTCAGCTTCCTCTACCTCTTCTCATTCTCCTGTTCTTCCTCGTCCCTGCAAATCTTCCTTCCCCGAGTCCTCCTAAGCCTCTTCTGGTGTACCAACGCCGACAGTCTCGATTGCCATATGCGACTGACTCCACCCATCCATCTGCCAGTGATTCAGATTCACCGGTCTCTGATCCATTTGATCTTCCTATTGCGCTTCGCAAAGGTAAGTGTTCTTGTACTAGCCATCCCATTGATCGTTTTGTCTCATATCATGTTGTTTCACCCTCCTATCATAGTTTTCTCACAGTATTGGACAACATTAAGATACCCAAGAGGATCGACACGGCCTTGAAAAATCCTACCTGGAAAGGAGCCACGGATAAAGAATTAGTTGCCCTTGAGAAGAACGGCACATGAGAAATGGTTTCTCTACCTCCAGGCAAAACTCCAATTGGGTGCAAATCGGTCTTTGCCTTGAAGTATAATGCAGATGGATCTATTGCACGCTATAAGGCACATGTCGTAGCCAGAGGCTTCACATAGACTTATGGACTTGACTATTAGGACATTTTTCACCTGTTGCCAAGATTAGCTCTGTGCGCATTTTGTTTTCCCTTGCAACTACTTATACCTGGCCCCTACACCAATTAGATGTGAAGAAATCCATGGTAACCTTCAGGAAGAAAGTCTATATGCTTCCTTCTCCGGGGTTTGTTAAGCAGGGGGAGCCTCACTCTGTCTGCAGACTCAATAAGGCTCTCTATGGTCTTAAGCAATCTCCTCGTGCCTGATTTGAGAAATTTAACAGTACCTTGCTACCTTATGGTTTTACCCGTTGTCAGTCGGATCACTTAGTCTTCATACACCGTCTCCACTCCATTGTGATGATTTTGGTGGTCTATTTTGATAATATTGTACTCACCGGTAACAATAATGAAGTCATTTCTTCCTTCAAACAGTATCTTCAACGGACTTTCGACATAAAGGACTTGAGGCCACTCAAGTACTTTCTTGGCATTGAAGTTGCTCGGTCGTCCCGTGGCCTCTTTCTTTCTCAACGAAAGTATGCATTGGATCTCCTCCAGGAAGCTGGCTATTCTGGTTACAAACCCGCGGATACTCCAATGGATGTGAATACCACGTTATCTGCCTCTGATGGAACTCTTCTTGACAAACCAAGTTTCTATCAGAAACTTGTCGGCAAGCTAATTTATCTCACTCACGAGACTTGACTTATCTTATGTTGTTGTTGTTGTCAAAGTTATACATGAACCACGGGACACTCACCTTCATGTTGTGTTTCGCATCCTTCGATATACTAAGGCTCATCCCGGTCACGGCCTGTTTTATGCACACTAGTCTACTTCTCTGATTCGCGGTTATTCTGATGTTGATTGAGCCGGCTCTCTAGATGATCTTCGCTCTACTACTGGTTATTGTGTTTTCTTGGGCTCTCATTTGGTTGCTTGGCGAAGCAAGAAGCAAACAGTTGTTGCTCGTTTCAGTGCTGAGGCCGAATATTATGCCATGGCTAATATTGCTTCTGAATTGTTGTGGTTTCGACAATTCCTTACTGAATTGAGCTTTGCTCCTGCCGATCCACTCGTCATGTTCTGTAACAATCAGGCGGCCATCAACATTGCCTCCAATCCAGTATTTCATGAGAGGACTAAGCACATTAAAGTTGATTGCCACTTTATTTGTCAACATATTTCATAAGGTCGACTTTAAACTCCTCATCTGAAATCCAAGGATCAGCTGGCAGATATTTTTACTAAGTCCGTTCCCTAAACTTAGCTCGATTCGGTTGTTAGCAAGCTGGGTTTACTTGAAATCTTCGAACTAGCTTGAGGGGGAGTGTTATGGGACCCATGTTAGAACATATAAAGGTTGCGGGACCCACATCAGAGCAATGTTGGCCAAAATCCCATTAGTGGTGTAATTGATTGTAGATAACCACTGGGTTATTTGTTTCCTAATATAGATGTCTAGATTAGCTCTCTTTCTTTTATATATACATGTATACATTCAGTGAAAAGGACACATAATCAATACAATAGGTAGAGAATTTCTTCTCTAATCGCTTTTCTTTATTCTCTTATTCTACAACCTCCACCCACGGCCCCATACAATGAGAATACAAAGGAAGCATTACAATCAACAATATAAAACAAAACTCCCACCACATTCACCCGTACACTCCTACCAATAACTCACAACCACTCAATATAAGGTTCAACTCTGGCCACTCCAACCTTCACCAAAGAGTCTACTTGTAAGCAACTATTATTTTAAGAATAGAATACAATTGAAGAAATCTTTTACATACTCTTCTTGTGAAGACAATTGGTGCGACTCCATTCTTCCTTTGGTGTAACTCCAAGGAACCAAGTGCTTTCTATCTTCTCCTTCTAATCTCTTCTACTTCTCTTTTCTTTTCTTTTTTCTTTTTTTGAAAGATTACTTCTTCTCTTTTCTTCTTCTCCTTACTCCAATTTTCTCACATTTCTAGAACCCTAAACAGTCCAAAAAACCCTAAACAAACCTGAACAAGGGCTAGCCAAGGCCAGAACCTCAAACCGCAGGCCACCAACCAAAAGAATCCGACCGGCCATGTGACCATTAAAGACATGATTTGCATAAAAACCCATCAAACAGCCCCTTTCTTAGACCTATTTCGGGGGTCTTTTGGATTTGGATTCAAGTAGGACTCGATTTTCCATTGTGACACTGTACCATTTCAGCTGTATGGGGAACTTTGGACATCTTGAATCTGACCTTAGGATATATGAACGCCCTAAACTCGATTTGTGATTACTTCTAGGGCTTAATATGCTTGCATGCCATAGATTTCTTTAGTTCTCTTGATTTTGTGATGTTATTTCCCTAAGATCTTGTTCTAATTTTTTATTGTAGGATATTAACTTCTTAAATCAGCATTCTAATTGCATATATCAGTAGATATCATTCAGATTTCTTATTTTCCATCGTTGCACTCGTAGATCTAAGGTTTTGAATGTCTTAACCCTTATTTTAGGGCACACTTCACTTTTTTCCTACATCATGTTTGTTGTCAGAGCTTGTCCTGTATCATATTTGATATCAGAGTTTGTTTTGCGTCAAATTTAGTATTAGAGCATGTATTACATCATATTTGATATCAGAGTCAGTCCTACATCAGATTTGGTATCGGAGCTTGTCATGCATCAGCATCGGTCCAAGGTAAGTAGCTCAAGTAAGGCAGCAAAGGCAGCCAGGGCACTGGTTGACAGCATGCTCAGGCATGCATGGACACCCATGGCCACGCAGGCACACATGAGTGTGTCCGCATGCATGGCTGGGTAACAGTGAGCACTGACATGTGGGCACATGTACAAACAGCCGTGTAAGCAGCAAGTGCACAAGCGAGCAGCATATGGCCATATACACAAGTAGGCATATGCATGAGAACAATTGCATGACTGTCACATGAGAAGTATTTGGGAAAATGCCTTGCAACTTCTATAGGAGAGTATTTATCATGCTCGTTGACATGGGACACTCCCAAGTTTATAAGGGAGACCCTGTGGAAGAAAATGGGATGCGAACATGAAATATGTCCCATAAATGAGCCAGTGACTCAGAAATGGGTTGCAATGACCCAAAAGCGAGACAGCTTGTCCCAAAACTGAGACACGGACTGATAAGGTGTTCACCAAGCCTAGCAGACCCATGATTTGAACAAATCATTGCCTTGGTGCAGTAGTGGTATCAAGGGTCCGAGCCATGGCATATAGCAGGTGCTGCATGACCAACTCCTGCAGCTACCAACAATAAGGCCATGGACTGGGACATGACCTAGTTGTGCAAGCAGACTTGCACCACAATAAGGCAGTTGCTCACCCATTCTCTGCATGGTGTGGCCAGGTGACAAACAGAGATGAGCAATTACCTAAGTTCTTGGCATGGGACAAGGCATGCTGGGCACAAACACAGAGACAGTGCATGACATTGGATATGCTAGGCAGCACATGTATGTAACTGGTGTCTCAACTGCACGCAATTATGACCAAAGATGGAGTGCTACGCAGCAAAATAGAGCAAGGAGTTGTAAGTCTGTTTAAAGGCACCCTTGAACCAAAGATGGACGTTTGGTGGCCAAGACGAGTTTACTTAAGTGCACAGCGAATAAAATTGGGATAAGTCCCTTTGAGATGAGTTCCCTTCTCTTGTGTGGTTTGCACTACATAGAACCTCCTAGCCTTGGGCAAAGGTTGGCTAGCTCAGCCTAATGGACCAGGTCTTGGGCACCATTGTGAGTTGCCAGACTTTGTGAAAAATCTGATCCTGTGAGATAGCACCCCACAAGAACAAATGACCTATTTAATTTGACCTATAATGTTGACAAGTTTGAAAGGTGATGATGTAATATTGGAAATAATGGACCTAATTATTGTGAATAGCACCTTTACGAAAGTAAGAAGATCATTCGAAAGACAGACAAAAGATATCAAGAGAGCCATCACACAGAAGCTACAAGAATAATCAACAAGAAAACATCTTCATGTGATATTTAATGCAGCAATATTATTTCGAATAAAAGATGTGATTATATAGTTACTATATGAAGAAGCACACCTCCCATCCTGGTTCAGGTGCAAGAGCAACTGCCACCATACAACTTGCCTTGCCCTGAAAAAGTATCCCAAAATTGAGGGGGAAAAAACAAATTGCAGATCAGGAGAGGAAATGAAAAACTGCAGCAAGCTAGTTACATCTTAATATGGCTACAAAGTAGCATTACTTGCATTAAAAGAAATACAGGAAATGCATATAAAGAGTAAGCTAAGACAATTCAAGTAATTGATTCATGAATGAGGTCTATAATTTCCTCTCCATTAATAATCCAAAGTACGGTTTCAAATAGGTAAGACACCACCATAAATATTTACCACCACACACTATGATGCTCGGACACAGCATGGACAAAGTGATGCAGAGCAACCCAGCTGGGCCTGGGCCCAGTTTTGAGCCAGGCCCAGCCACCACTTAACGTTGTAGGGTTTTTATAACCTTACTCCAGCAGCAGAGAAGGCATTCGATGGAATGACAAAAAAAGAAGAAGAAAGGAAAGCCTAGAGCCGTAGCCCATGCGTCTGCTGATTTCCCCTTGAGGGTTTGGTGTGAAGCCAAACTACCTGCAGTGTGAAGCCGGAAGACGGTGAGAAGCCTCTTTGAATCAGGTACCTATCTATCTCTCTTCTCTCTTCTCTCGTCTCTTCTTTTCTCTCATCTCTTCTCTCTTCTTCCCTTTCTCTTTTATCTTCTTTTGGAGCTTAAACCCATGCCTTACTGCCGTATCCCTTTCCCAATCCCACATACCTTTGCCGTGAATCCTTCCAAACCTTCCCCTTGCTCCCAAAACCTTCAAAGACCACCCCTTGGCTGTCGCCAGACCCAAATACTCCATTCCTTGTTGCTGCCTCCCCTTTCCCCACCTGTTACAAGCATCGCTTCCCTCAATCTTCCACTCCTAAGCTTTCCGTCCCTTATTATCTGTCCCTAAACCCATTCCAAGTCACCGCTGCCTATCCAAGTCCCTCTACGTCATTCGTTTTCCCCAAACAACCCTTCCACAACTGCCGTCACCCCCTTTTGGACCCCTCCCTTTACTGTTACACCCATTCAGCCATCCCTTCCCTTGTCGCCACTTCCATATATCCTTCCTCACCTCTCCTACAGCCATCGCCAACTCACCTTAGTCACCATACTAGCTAGCCGCCCCCTTCCTAAGCCCAGATCTACTGCTGCAGCCCTTCTTTGGGCTTCCCTATCTTCCGGCACCATCTGCTACTACCCCAAGCTTCCGCCGCACCTATAACCTTCGCATTTCCTTTGTTTCCACCAGTTTGATTGGTATCCCATCCCTTTTATTTTAATAAAGACCTAAGTATGCCATGCCTAAGTCTAGTTCCAGCTTTTACCCCTTTCTTTATATGTTGTTTCTCATGTACCATCCATCTAGTCTATCATTGGTCATTTAAATCCATTTAACACATTAGATTTTTAGTATTTACATGTTTATTTGTGGTAATCTCATATTAATTAATGGCACATGTTAATTGATTATTTAATTTCAGCCCATTTAGCTTTAGGGTCATTATTTCATCCCTCTTAATTCTTAGGGAACCAAATTTAGACATTTACGGTTACCCTATCCTTTCTTTCCTGCATCACATAGCAGGTTCAAGCCATTGATATGTCTCACAGATTTTACACATAAAAATAGTGTCCGACATGGACACACAGGTGTCCAACACGAACACATTGCCAATATTGAAGTGTCCGTGCAACAGACATCACACAGTTTTCTAAATGGGTGTATCTTGAACAATAAATGGAATTCTTGCCTCTTATCTATTAATTTATTTTTGAGGTTTTGCTTAAAAAGGAAAAAGAAATGTCCCTTGTTGATCCATTATGCAATTGAAGCACCAGCATTGTCCCTTGTTGGCATGCAAATATAGGGTTGGAAGTCCAAAACAGTAATTGATTGGCTATTTTATATATACTATTTCATTCTTAATTTAATTTACAAGCAGAATAAGTAAAAAGAGTAAACATGCAATTTCAGGGTGACATGCACTTTAAGATCTAGGATTATGTTATCTAACCATCATCTGGTGGTTACAATTATAGCTTAATCTTGTGCAGACCTCATCTTTATGTGGACTACACACAAAAAATAGGAAGGCATAATAGACTTTTCACCTTTTTTATGTAATGAGAGGGTTCTTGTGCAACTCTCTTTCAACCAAACAAATATACAACACAGCTAGGGTAAGGGTTTTAGCAAACTGAGGGCGATGTGATTTTGGTGTATATTTGGTTCAGAGAGTCAGCACTTCCGACAAGCTACAACTATTGCCCACCAGATGGTGGAGAAAGAGTCACCTTTGACTGAATTGTCCAACCATCAAGCTTAGAAACTCTATGTAGCCTTTTTATGGAAAAGTAACAATATATTAGAAATGAGTAACACTATACAGGAAACCTAGTGTGCAAAGAAACGATGGAAAAAGGTCTGAGCTAACAAGGCTATACAATCCAGTGAGAACATAATCATTGGATCACAATTAGTTTCCAGTTCCTCAAACTTCAGATAATTCTTCTAAAAATCAGCACCTTGGCTTCATCATTAGGCTCGTAAACATTCCTTATCATCCACTGCTGGCTGGTTGCTAGATCTTCCAAACTCACTGTAAATGAGAAGTCAGAACATCTTACCCCAGATAACTTCCAGCATTTGAAATTCCCACAATGTCCAAATCCGACCTTAAGCTCCTTCAGAAGTTTTAATCTTCCAAGCACATCTGCCTCGAGCCCAAACTGATTTAATTTCCCAATTTTCTGGCTCTGATTTCTTTGTTTCTCGCAATAATAGGATGTGACTTTATTTATTTTATCATTTGCTTAATTACTTCCCTTTTGGCAGGATCTCCCAAACCTCAAACATTCCACATGAGCATATTCATTGATTATCCTCATCTGCACTCGCAGTTAGACTTGGCAACAGATCAGGTCAGGTCGGATCTTACCCAGTTCGGGTTTATTCGTTTTTGGGCCTATTTTTGGGTCTTGTTAAACGGGTGTAGTCGGTTCGGGTCCATTTCGGGTTTACCCATTTACCTAGTTAAGGAGACTTTTCTAGCGAAACGCATACCAAGACTACTCCTTAAATGGATGGCCTCGTACGGTTTGCATGTGCGTGGCAATAGTTGGATCTACCCATTTATTTTTGGGTTTGAGTCGGTCTACCCATTTATAAACGAGTTTGGTTAAGGTTAGATCATCTATTAAATGGGCTGGGTCAGTTCGGGTCATTTATCAAAACGGTTTGGGTCGGGTTGGTCAATTGGGTTGGGTCAATTTTTTTTGAAGACCAAGGTGTCCAGGCCTCTTAGAGCACCTGACAAATCCATGGGGTATGTGCAAACCTCCCAATCCACACACAGAAAGTAACACTATGGTCGGATCAATTTTTGCCAAGTCTACTCGCAATCCTATCCCTTTTACCGTAACATACCAAGGAAGTGACAAAATGCACTAAGGCCTTCAAAACCTCCCTCAGTTGTTCTTTCCCATTTAAAGATGAAGTGCCTACCAAGTATCTAATAATGGGCATCTTCTCCTAATTAGATCTGAAGAATCACGATAGCACACACCTTCTTTATCAAATTCTTCTGCCAAGAAAGTGTCTTTGTGCTATGCAAATGTCTCCTCCCTAATCCTTCCCTCCACTCCATCTCAGCTGCCCAGACATTTTTTCCTTTCATTTTTTTTGGTACATCTGAACTTTATGGTTGGTTGTGAGCTCGATTCAGTTAGTATTTCTACTTTCTTCCCCGATGGTGAAAAGTCCTTTTTTCATATGTTTCACTTTGATCCAACCTTATTGATTGTCGAATGTATTCGCATTAATGATCTGGATTTGATCTGCCTATGTCTCAGCATTTGGATTAAAAGGAACCTGAAGGCCTTGGGCCCAATTGGATGGTCCCTACCCAAGTGGGGGCCTGGATTTGATGTTCCCCATTCATAGAAAGCCCAAGTCATGGTTCAGGAGAAAGACAACCTTCATTGCCCAACCAGGCCAAAATAGAGAAGATCTGGAAGATCCTAGAGGGATATATTCGTCTACCCTTGGGAATATGGAAAAGTCTATGGAGAATAGCCCATTCTCACAAATATAGAGTACAATACTAATACACCTCCACATTGATAGAGCCATTTTACATTTTCAAGATACAACTGACTACCTTTGGTAGTCCGTTTCATGTGTTTCACCCTTTATCATGTCTTCTTCTATTCTCTCTCTACCTCACTTAAATTGTTCATCTCATGGAGCACCTTCAAAGAGGTGATTAAGACACATAATTAGATCATCTAAATAAAAAAATTCATGGATAAAGATAATTTAAAGATAAAAATTTCATCCAATTATTTTGGCTCTGCGAGATAATCTATGAAAAATCAACATTTTATAATAATCAATTTTTCAAAGGTCAAACTCACAAAGATAAAATATTTAAATGAGTTTCAAGTTTTACTCATTTTTTTTTTTTGAAAAGTAAATTCTACTCATTGTTCATTTCATTATTGTTAAAATCTTACGATACACGATTCATACAATATGATAAGAGGAACGACTCGTATCTATTAATATGGTTTCCTAAAAATTAAAAGGGGATGAAAATAATGCACCCTAAATCTACTATGGCTGAAATTAAGCAGTCAATTAATACTAACAATTCAAAAATATAAGTTTACCACAAATAATCACACAAATCTTAGAAATCTAATGGAGAATATAAGAGTAGGGGAATTAAATGAATTCATTAACCGATAAAATAAGGTTTTCAATAAAATCAGGTATCTGCTAGGCTGTATTAGAGTTAAAGAAAGGGGGCGGCAACAGTATTGGCTAAAGAGGGGTCACGAAAGCAAGGAAAAGAGGCTTGCGGCAACAGAGGAATAGGTTAGGAGGGTGCGGCAGCACTTTAGTGGTCTTCTATGGGTTGCGGCAGCAAGGAAGAAGAAATAGGGAAGGTGCAGCAGCAACAAGGGGCTGCGACAGTAGTAGGGACCTTAGGGAGGGGTTATGACAGCAACATGGTGGATTATGGCAAGAGGCGACAACAAAGGGAGGGCTATAGGTGGAAGATGACAGCTGTATGGGCTAAAGAAGGGTCCACGAAGGCATGGGGCTGCAGTAAGAGGACCGTATGGAAGGGATGATGGCTTGGGAAGGGGACATGAAGACTTATGACTGCAATAGGAGGGCTGTATGAGAGGGACGACAGCCTAGGAAGGAGTTAGGAAGGGACTGAAACAAGAACAGGAGAGGGAGGAGGCAATGGCAGTCAAATCTGGGGCCTAGGAAGGGACGACAATAGAGACATGGGTTGGGGAAGGATCGCGGCAGTAAAGGGTAGCAAAGGGGATGGTGGCGGCTATGGCTAGGGAGAAGAAAATACATAAAAAGAGAAAGGAGGAAGATGAGAGAAATGGAGATAGATAGGTAAGATAGAATCGTACCTGGATAGAGGAAGAATCGTTTGCTGGCTTCACACCAAACCCTCAAGGGGAATTCATCACCGTGCACATCATAGAGGCTAAGGCTTCAAGCTTTCTTTTTTCATTTCACTCCCTCCTGCCTTAGGGTGAAGACCCCTTTTAAAACAAAAGGGTGAAGTTGGGCCTGGTTGCTGAGCCATCGAAGCTCGGCCTGGCTGTTGGGACTGACTTTGCATCAATCCCCCCGTCTAAGAAAAACTCGACCTCGAATTCTCAGATGAGAAGAAAGTATACTAAATCACACGTGCGCCTTTCTAGTGTGGGGTCTTCAAAGTGTAACCACACGCATGTGAGATAAATTGAACCACACATGTGCCTTCCCAGTGCAGGGTCTTCAAATGATATTTGTGCACACGTGAGGTCGTCAAACGTCATCTAGTTGGGCCGTCATTGAGCCACAATGAGAATGCTGGAGCAGCTCTCCTCCGCCATCGATGGTATACTCTAAATCCAAAAGTGTCATCACGATCAACTCTCGATGGCATCAACAGCAAGATGTGAGTAAAATACACCTCCGATGGACAAAACTCTGATGTCACTCTAGGAGATCTAGATCAGGTTGCTGTAGCTCACACCCAGGCAACCACGTGACATCTATCATGGGCCTGAGCTTCCTCATCACAAGATACTTCATATAACCTCCGGAATGTGTGTCAACCTCGAGTTCCAACGAACGAGAAGAAAGCAAACCAAATCTCACGTGAGCCTCCCTAGTGTGAGGTCTTCAATGTGTAGCTTGCGCACATGAGACAAATCAACCCACACGCACATCTTCCTCGAGTGGGGTCTTCAAATGATATATGCATGCATGAGGCCTTTAGCCGACATCCAACTGAACTATCATCGAACCACCAGGAGACCACTGGATCAACTCTATCCCGTGGTCGATGATATATGTAGAAACCTGCTCTATCATCACTAGCATATCTCATCAGGTGGAAGGAAGGCAACTCCAGTGAAGAGTAGGAACTCCAAAGTCGCCCCAATAAGTTTGGATCAAGTCGATGTGACTCATCCTCTATCAATCTTGTAGTGTATGTCCTTACCCGATGCTTCCACTTGACGAGATACCACTGGAAACCTCTTGAAAATGTAGAAAACTCTCCCTTGTCTAGGATGAAATCTATCTTCTCTCTTTTGGGAAACAAGGAAGGCAAAGAAGAACAGATCGGTGAAGGCTGTATAGGTGTAGGATGTGGGTTATGAAGTGGGACAAGGTGATGGTCTGGATTGAGGGGATTTCCAAGTTGTGAGGGTCGGCTAGATGGTGGGGACAACAAGACAGTGTGAGGGTCAAGGTGAGGCAGATGTGGGGTGAAGCTGGAGGGTAAAGCCACTAGGTCATGGGATGGATCAAGAACGACAAACTGTGGTTCGGGGTCATGCAGATGTGAGATGAGGATTGGAGGTAAAGGTCTTGGACTTGGACATGGTATGAGGTCACCCACATGATCATCCACATCAAATCCCATGGATTCACAATGAGAATCTGCATCAAAATTATATTTTTCATCGCATATATTCATGTGACTTTTAACGTGCGAATCATGAATGTGCAGTGTAGATGCATGAACAGACTCACTAAACTTGGGCGACACTGGCACTGGAGTAGGGTCTATGGATGGGGATGGTATGGAACATACCTAACCAAGGCAAGAGAAGATTCTTTGTTCTCTTCATCATGACTAGGGTTTTCTTCAATTTCAACGATTTCCACATATTCCGTTAGAACGCTCTTGGTTCAAAGTCAATAGCATGTTGAATATCACGCATGGGAGGGAGTTCATCCGGTAAATCGTCAGGGAAGACATCCTGAAACTCTCTCATAATCGGCTCAACCTCCCGCAGGCGATCAACACTAGGCTCAGAGGATGTTTCTCTAGTGACCAATGCAAATTCAATATCCTCCTCTTCATCCTCTTTCTCAAACTCCATAGGACTGAGAATATGCAGGGCTTTGGGTTTTGAGCCACAACTGTTTGTGCCCTTGATTGGCTTCTCCGCCTCATTCTTTGGTTCTTTGGGAGGGAGAGGGTTCAACTTAATCCTTTTACCCTCAAAGATGAATGAGCACACATTCGACCTACCGAACAGTGTGGCATCCATGTCATACAACCATGGCCTCCCAAAATAATGTTACCTACTTCCATAGGTATCACGTCGCACCATACAATGTCTTTATAGGATAAAAAAAGGACAAGTACCCGACACTGTTAAGTCACGGGAATATGAGTCCAGCCAAGCAACCCGATATGGGTGAGGATGGGTGATGGGTGACAACCCTAATCGGGAAACTGTCGACGAAGCAATGACATTTTTACAGCTCCCACTATCAATGATAACCTTACAGGTCTTGCCACCGCTTTTAGCAAAGGTGTAGAAAATATTACTCCTTCGCCAATCGTCACTCTCTATTGGTTGTGCTAGGGCACATCGACACACCACCATCACACACAGGGTATTACTCTCCCCACAGGGGTATGAGTCTCCCTGCACAAAAGCCAAGACATTCTCAAAGTCCTTATACTCATCATCATCAATGTCTTCCAAATTGGGCTCATGGACTTCTTCCTCTACTCCACGCTCAAGATGGGTACGGTGGTCCGATCAGTAAGCACTTTGACTAACGTGTTGAAGTCCATAATGGGAGTATCGGGATTGGATTGTCCAATTTGGGAACTTATTTCGGGATGGTATTCCTTACCACTATAGGTGGGCATGCATTGACACATGCGCTACGATAACCCTAGACTCACGGATATGGGACAGACTAAATGCTATACAATGATCTAAGTAGAAAAACAATGCAATTTTTTTTTTTTATTAATTAATTAATTATGCAATTTTTTTTTTAGCTTTGATACAAATTTGATCCAGGACAAGGGGGATAGAGTAACCCTAAATCTACTATGGCTGAAATTAAGCAGTCAATTAATACTAACAATTCAAAAATATAAGTTTACCACAAATAATCACACAAATCTTAGAAATCTAAGGAGATAATAAGAGTAGGGGAATTAAATGGGTTCATTAAACGATAAAATAAGGTTTTCAATAAAAATAGGTATATGTTGGGCAGTATTAAAGTTAAAAAAAGGGGGCAGCAACACTATTGGCTAAAGAGGGGTCACGAAAGCAAGGAAAAAGAGGCTTGCGGCAACAGAGGAATAGGTTAGGAGGGTGCGGCAGCACTTTAGTGGTCTTCTATGGGTTGTGGCAGCAAGGAAGGAGAAATAGGGAAGGTGCGGCAGCAACAAGGGGCCTAAGAAAGGGGCTGCGACAGTAGTAGGGACCTTGGGGAGGGGTTACGACAGCAACATGATGGATTATGGCAAGAGGCGACAACAAAGGGGGGAGGGCTATAGGTGGAAGACGACAGCTGTAAGGGCTAAAGAAGGGTCCACGAAGGCATGGGGCTGCAGTAAGAGGACAGTATGGAAGGGATGATGGCTTGGGAAGGAGACATGAAGACTTATGGCTGCAATAGGAGGGCTGTATGAGAGGGACAACTTCCTAGGAGGGAGTTAGGAAGGGACTGAAACAAGAACAGGAGAGGGAGGAGGCAATGGCAGTCAGATCTGGGGCCTAGGAAGGGACGATAATAGAGATATGGGTTGGGGAAGGTCGCGGCAGTAAAGGGTAGCAAAGGGGATGGTGGCGGCTATGGCTAGGGAGAAGAAAATAAATAAAAAGAGAAAGGAGGAAGAAGAGAGAGATGGAGATAGATAGTTAAGATAGAATTGTACCTGGATAGAGGAAGAATCGTTTGTTGGCTTCACACCAAACCCTCAAGGGGAATTCATCACCGTGCACATCATGGAGGCTAAGGCTTCAAGCTTTCTTTTTTCATTTCATTCCATCCTACCTTAGGGTTAAGACCCCTTTTAAAACAAAAGGGTGAATTTGGGCCTGGCTGTTGGGCCTGACTCTGCATCAAGCGTCCTCCATGGAGATTAATCACTTTAGCGAGGGAGATTAAGGAATTGGTCTCGGGCCTGGGGGTTTCATTTGTGCACATTAGTCGAACAGCCAACGAAGTGGCAGATTTCTTTGCAAAAAATGGAATTGCAGGGGCGATTTGTGGCACTATTCACTTACCAGGAGGATAGCTTTTTGTTGTAGTAGAGACTTCTCTTTGTTTTACCTTTGGTTGTCTGTTTTTCTTTTTCGTTGTCTGTTTTTCTTTTTCGTTATTGAGCCTAATTCTCTTAGGCCTTCTGTACCTCTTTCTTGTATCTATTTTGTTTTTTCAATAAAATCTTTTCTGTTACTGCTCAAAAAAAAAGGGTCTCTTTAATTAGTGAGATTTATGCAGCCTCTTTGGCATTTTGATATTTCATTGAATTTTCATTGTGAGAACGGAAAGCATATGGGAGATGGATCAATCCAATTCAATGAAACCCACTTCCATAAACTTGAGATGCCTACTTGATTCATGGCTCGAACTCACAATTCAAGAAGATCACTAAAATTAACAAAGATCCAAAAGATACGCTAACATGACATCAAATCTTTTGTAGTAAAATGAAGTTCATTAACCTTATAAAATCAAATAAGTATTACCTACTGTGAGAATTTAAAAAAGAATTATTTCAGTTAAGATATATAACCACTTGATTTTAATTAATAAAATATATAGTTAAAGTGTTGTTTATCAGCAACTATCTATTCACTTTGTTTAAATGAAATGGATAAAGATGTTTAAATAAAAGTTGTTTTTCATAACTGACATGGCAAATATCAATGTCTAAGTTTAGCAAGGTTAAAATATACAAAAAATAATGATATTATTAGAACTAAACTGAGTAATCAAAGAGCTTGTGAATAGTTAGAGATTTCATGATCCAATTACCCTGGAGGTAGGTTTTGATCAAAAGGTATAAATTCAACCATTGTTGTTAAAATCTTATGATAGACGATTCTTATCGTACGATTCATACGATATGATAAGAGGAAAGATTTAACTAACAAATCTTATGATTTTTAGAAGTAATAGAATTAGGGGGTTATTAGGGATGTGAAAGCATGAAGCCTTTTGTTTTGTTGGTTTTTAAGGTTTAAGTTGTTGGGCATTTAAGACGTTTTCAATTTATGGAGGCTTTTTAGGTCATTATTGACTTTTTAGAGTATACTTGGATTATATGTTGGTCCTATACTTTTTGAAGTTAGAGCATCGAAATTTAAGCTCCAATGAACTAATTATATAATATTCACTTAATATTAAAAGAAAGTGGGAGAATAGCTCATACTTTTTTAGAGATATTTTAAATTATTTCATATATTATATATTTTAGAAGGAAAACACTTATGAATCTTACAATTCTACGGTTTACGATACACGATTTGCAGTTCGAGATGTATAACAATTTTACAATACGATTCAATTTTCACAAGATTCATTCAACTAACAATATTAAATGTCAGTGTTACAGGCTGATAGCAGGAAGAGAGAGAGACAAAAGTAGAAGGATTATTTGGAAACAGTTGTCAATGATCAGCTACAAAAATGCTAACCGGCTGTAAGCATTTTCCTACAAGTCTTCTACAACCTGCTGGATGTTTATTATTGTACTTCACAAGTGTGGAGAAATCCTTCTTCTCCCTATCCTTTGTTCTTGGGAAATGACAAAATAGTCCTTTCATCCACTCCATCATTATCCACAACCAAATTAAAATTTGAATTTATGCATCTTTTAAAAAAAAAAAAAGAATTTCTGCATGTGTAGGTGTGGTCTCCTCCTTTCCCACAAAGTTGTAGTAAGATCCCTGCCTCCCCTTTTTCAATTCCAGGTTGTGGAGTCTCTACCACGATAGATAAAAATTCCACCTCACCTACAATTAAATTGACCCCATTCTCCTTGCTGGTAACTTGATCATCCACCTCAACATCATCGTGTTTCCTTTCTACCAAAGATTTTTTCTCAACAGTCGTTGCATGAACTTTCAATCCAAATTTTTTACCGGAAGATTGGATCTAGAGATTGGTGGCTGATTCTGTTGTAGATCCTGTAAAAATCTCCTCCTTGCTGCCATAATTTCCTCCTTTTCCACTTCCATCTTTACCAAATACACCACATCATCCACTTCAAGTAATAGAAAATTTGGTAGACTGAATTCTTAGGGAAAGAGTATTTTTGGTGCCGCACAAACTTAACTACATCCAAAGGGATACTCTGAGGGTCAATCAAATCCACTATTCCCACAAGTTCTCCCAATTTTTTGGAAGACCACAATTCATAATGCATGAAAGGGAATACCTCTGAATTTCACCCATCTGGCTTGAAGAGCAGGCACTATGGTTTTTGCCCAAGCATCCAAACTTATCAGAGGACCCTGTTTAAAACCGACCTGCCACTGCAAATTCGTTTAGCCTCTACTTCTTACAAGGGAACAATACAGAAGAGTATAGGGTTGATCCTTCAAACTAATACTTCAAGATCAAAGCCCCACCAATTTTGAAACCAACATTTAATAACTCTTGCATCTGTGTCTGCTTTCCAGGCAACTCCAATGAAGATTGAAGCAAGAAAATTCTTCACTTCCGAGATTCGAGTGCCTTCAACTTGATTTCCTCCCATCCATTAAATAGAAAGTCTAAGACATGATTTTCTCGTTTCTCAGCTATCTTGTCTATCTTTTATCTTCTACCTTGCTCACTGTTCAGAGCAGAATGGGTGCCTTAGGCCTTCTCAAGTCTGAGCCATATTTGGCCCTTGTAACTCTAAACAACTTCTCACCATACAAGTTCTTTGGCCCTATTAGCCTCATTCTCAGATTTAAAACGCACAAATCCGAATCCTCTCATTTTTCCGCTAACCTTGTTTATCAAAATCCAACAATCAAACACCAATCCAACCATACTAAATTCTCAGATTATCTCACTTGCCCCCTAATCGGGCAAATTTTACATGAAGAGCGAAATATTTTATTTCCATTACACAATACAAATTGTAGGAAATGAAACAATTTGGTCAAACTCATCAGATGGAAATAAGAAAAGGTTCCACAACTCCTAACCATGAAGAGTTCATGCAAAGTGCAGTGTAATTATGACGCCAAAGCACTCTTGTTCTTGCAAAATGTTGTGCAGTGCATTGGACCATGAATCCTAGGTCTAGAGTCTCCTCTTCATGCTTAAAGCAAGACTCCCTCTGTGTTATTCACTAATCTAGTGCAAGGTATCTAAACATGAAAGGACAAGGAGCATTCTCCACAAGAAAGAACAGAAACAAGGTGCTTGCTAGTGGGCATACTTGTGACAAATGACACCAGGAGTAAGCTTTCCAATAGCAAAAACCACAGCATTACAATCAAAACAATTAAACAGCACCAATTTGAAGATATATCACACTTGTTAACAAGAACATTGGTGATATTGGACAAACTTTAAAAAAAAAATGACTGGTAACTTCATTAATTCATAAGGGAGATACAAAAAGACAATAAAGAAAGCCACTAGACAAACTAAATTTGGTTCATATGAAACAAACATATTGAAAATAAAAAGAAAATGACTGACATCTTACTTGCAAAATGACACTTCCATTCTTGACCAATGGATGATCATGCAAATCTGTGCCTGATGGGAGCACCAATAAATCTGGAACCATTTCATCTAATGTGACCTGTTCAACATAAAAGATGATATAAATTAGATGGAAAAGCACCCGATGAAATGATATTTGTGAAGCCATCTCTAGGTAAGTTCTTTGCTATCCTATCACGTGAGCAAGGAGACGATCCCATCTTGTTAGCAATCCTTTATGATCTAAGAAATGGCATGCAAACATCATAATCTCCTTCACATCAAAGTAAGGCATAGTCATTCTTGTCCTTAAGAGGAGATCGCAATGGGATGATCAAATAATAACAATGGATTGTGTAAGAAGAAAGGGTAATTCTTTGTTTCTTGGCATCAAAGTTATAGTTCATCGTCGTAGTAACATGAGTTACAAAAGGAAGGCCAAATGAAAAATGGAATGTTAGAGAATCAAGTTTCTCTAGGACCAAAATGAATATTATCACTTTCTTTCCATCGAACACACTAGCAATTAGGTTAAAAAATGCTTTCCCATGGTTTGAAAATGTTTGGGATGCTTTCAATGTTACATAGTGGGAGGGTTCAAGCTTTCTTGGAATAAAAGGACTTGCAATCCAACAGTGTAACTTTTAGTAGTAAAAAAGCTATTGAAGATTTTTTTTTCAGAGGTTAATGATAAAAGGTGATTTTGTTACCACCATATGGGCAGAATGGAGTAAATTATTAATGTGAGTACTTTTTCTGTACAGAGTTGACTTTCCATATGTATATTTTTCCTTTTTTGACGTGAACATCCTCTATTAAAGAGGTTCTTTAATCTCTTGTATATTCAATTCAATAGAAAACAATATTCCACAAAATGGGTATTGATTTGGGCGCTGTCCTTTTGATGGAGGGAACATTGAAGATAATTTTTCCTCCTCGTTCCCATTTTACCGTCGCTTAATTAGTTTTCATTTCTTCCATCTCTCCCACTCCTCTCGTCTCTCGCTAACCTCACCCAGCTCCATATCTCCGAAAATACTGACCGGCGCCATTGTAGAGGTTCACGCAGTTCTCCCAGGCTGAAAAAGTTGATAGTGATCTATGTAGATGGCAGTCCCACTTCTCCAGATGCAACCTGATTCACACTGACTCCTCTTTGATCTGCACCACATCTTCCTTGTATGCGCAGAATCAATACCACTAAGATCACCAACAAAGCAATAAAAGCCATTCTGATACAGCACAGGTTGTTTGCCAGTGAGACCACCAACGAAGGCAGAAACGTGTGAAGATCCTGGGTTAGAAGCTGCCGAAGAAACCCAGCAACCTTGCAAAGAAGTTCCCGTTTTCATATTTCTATTTTTGATTTTTTTTCCGTTTCCCTTTTCCATCTCTGTTTTACAGAGCAGCACCGTTTCTCTAATTTCTATTTTTGTTTGATTTATTTTACTTATAAATTTCCGGCATGATTTATTTTACTCATAAATTTCCTGCATCAATTGTAAGAAGGGACACATAATTAATGTAACTGATTTCTCAGAAATCCCTTCTCTTCTCTGTCTCTACTCCTCCTTTCTTCTTTTGTGATTCTCTTCTTCTGTTCTCTAATCTTCTTCTTCTAATTCTTTCTTTTCTTTTCTCTGCTTCTTCCTTCTTCCTTCTTCCTTCTTCCTATCTTTCCCCTTCTCTGTTTACAAGTTCTGCAAACAGATTCCTAACAGCCTCACCGTCCCTTGCTAAGCGTCCCCTGTTGCTGACCTCCTTGCCTTCCATGGCACAACTTAGTTCAACCACTGCACCCAGGTCTCATATCCTTCCTACACTCATCTCCACTGCGTCTCATCCATCCAAAACCATACAGTGCCAAACAGAGTGCTGCCAGTCTCATCCGTCCAAAACCATACAGTGCCCAGTCCTATTTTTTTATACAGAGAGCTGCCAGAACTCCTTCTCAAACAGAGAGAGATTCAATTCGAGAAGGTGAGAGAACTATGTGAAACTCTCTGGAATGAAGCGAGTCAATGCAAGTGCATTGTCGGGGAGATGGAGATGGGTGAGCTAAGCGAGGGACAAGAGGAGAGGGAGTGATGGAAGATACTGAAGAAGTTACGGAGAGAGAGAGATTATTAATTAAGGAAGGGTAAAATCGGAACAAAGTGGAAAAAAATGATCCTCAGTGTTCCATTTATCAAAAAAAAACAGTGCCCAAATCAATACCCCACAAAATTATAAATTTCTTCTCTTCCTTTTCTTTTCCTTTTATTCTTCCACATACTGTATTATGGTACCAAAGGCAAGCTATGAATTAATTTTTTAGAGCTTGATGAAGTTACTGTTCAACATTAGATTTCGGCAACATTCAACAGATCAGATCTGAAGGGTTTTTTTGCTCCAGATTTTAATACTAGGTAAGAGCTCACATTTACTAGGACATCTAACTATCACATTAAAAGCTAAAAAGGGATTATTATTGAATTTTTTTTCTAAGAAGCCTACACTTAAGAAAGGTGAGTCTGCCTTAGAGCTAGAAAAGAAGAAAGCAAATACTATTGAGCATAATACTAACAAAACAAACAGCCCGAAAGAAAACTGAAAATCATCAAAAAGCTTCAATGAATATCTTCTGCAATGAGTTACTGGAGATACCTTGTAAACTTTTCCCAGTTCTTGTGAGGCTAATTCACTGTTGATTTTTAAAGTATTTACACGAACGTATCGAGGTCTGGAAACAACTACAAGAAAGAAATAGAAAGATCAATCTTAGACTAGCACAAAATTGCACTTCTTAATTTTTATTGGAGTGTACCCAAACATAATCGATTTCAAAAAAAATGACCCAAAAAATAATTATTTCTTATAATCAACAGATCAATTTGAAGCTTATGCAAAATGAAACAAAACAAATCAGTAGGTGAATTGTAATTTTTAAAATCATATAACAGTTTACTGAATGATATTCTATTTGAATAGTACAAAAGATACGATTTTTATATCTAACCAAATGTCTTGAATAGAATATTTCATGCACTATTTAAGTGGACATGTCAGGCACCTAACTCAAATTGAGTTTGATACCCTTCTTTTAACTGTTTCCTTCACTTCAAGATTTGTTTGACTCCCATTTTCAAAAGGAAAAGAGTTCTATTCTCAAAAAACTTGACTTTGTCAATTGCATTTTTGTACTTATTTTTGCATAATTTCATCGAATTATGAAATTGGGGGTTGTTTCATGGGATTTGGAGATACTTTATCAAGATTTAAACCCATTCTAAATCTGGAGTGGGTTCAATTGGAATAAAGTATATTATATGGAATGTATACCTGTCATTCCAATTTGTTGAAAATTTGCTACTATTTTCTTTGATTGCATTATGTCATTTAGAATTTTTAATGAGATGTGTGGTATGAGATAGGGTCCTAGACCATCCCATGAAAATATTGTTGAGATTTCAAGGGGGGAAGGGGGGGGAGATTTGGTACTTATCATTACATCTTTGTCATGTTTTATGTTGTATTTGATTTTTGGAGCTGGACATGACCAAAGTGTTTCTTTGGTAATCTCTCACATACACAAAAACATGTTATATGTATGGTACTATCATTCTGTTATTTGTTATATTGATGGCTTACATAAAAAATGCACAGGTTGTGTATATATTCTATTCATACATATAACTTAAGAACATCGATACATAAAAATGTATTTATCCTTTTCATCTTATATTCATTTTTAGAGGTCCCTACAAACATCCCAAGCAAGTTTAGCGAAAGTATAACATGCTCACAGGTCACAATGGTACCCTAACCATGAACTCCAACAATTGTGAATCTCTAGAAACCACTAAAGATTATATGTTTCCATGGACACATTTATTCATTAAAGAACATAGCAAGAGAAATTGCAAGAAACATAACATAGTAACAGAAAAAAAAAAAATACCCCAACTTTAAATTAAAAAAATATATATCATGGAAAAACTCTCACAAAAACTAATGAAAAGATCCTAGGGTGCATTTGGATGAACAGAGTTTTTCAAGGGAATTCCTTGAGTCGGGGATTCTCTTGTTGAAGGATTCTCCTATATTTTGTTTGATAATAAAAAGAAGGGAAAAGGTGCGAGGAGATAAGAAGAAAAGATGGGGGCAAGGAAAGAGGAGGGAAACCATTTTTCTCCTCCCTCAAGGGGACACAATTTTTTACTTGGAAAGGGGAAACAAACATAATCACAAAAAAAAAAAAAAAATTCTCCCACTTTCCACTCATCCAAATGGACCCCTAAAGAAAGATGCAAAAATCTAGGCCCCTTCTGGCTAATAAATCAGCCATATTATTTGCAGGTCGATGAGCATGTGAAACCTGTATTGCATTCATCACATTAGCAAGAAATTAGTTTAAAGACAGACCAGGAGTCTGAGTGTATTGGAGCAACAAGTCCTCAACATTCACTTTTTGTCTCACACAAAGCCGAGCTAAAGCTGATTCTATAGAACTTTTCCGGAGGAAGAGGAACTTTTCAGCAGCACCAAGCAATACAATTGCCTAAAGGAAACAATCAAAATCCATAAATCAAGAAAAGTATAAATAATATAAACTAAAGTTACAACACTATGACTAAAGTTAAAAATAAGTAAATGGAAACTCTGGCCCCAATCCTTTGATAAGTTATTTCAATAAGGCCCTCTATGTCCAATTCAACACACGCAACACGAATTCCAGTTAAGCATTTTCAAACTTGAAGTATGCAATGGTTGTGGGTGATCCTCCTTGTATCCTTTCTTTCGATGCATTTCTTATGCCCTTGATCATAAACAAAGTTACGATTTCAAAATATATATATTTTTCAATTTCAGCGAATCTTAGAAACAAGAATGATGAACATGATGAAATTGGAAACTTAGTTTTTTAAGAGAATCAAAATGATAATGTAAATGATGTTGGTTTGTCTGGGGGTCATAATGCCTTCGGAATTTAAGTCCCTTAGTCTAATTATTTCAAATTTATTAATATTGGGCTGTTAGATGCTATTGTGGATTGTGTAATTTATTTTTTGGATGATATTGTTGGAACATGGATATAGATTGTTGGAGTGGGTTGTCAGATGAGATTATGGATTATGATTTATTTTTTTGGATGATATTGTTGGAACTTGGATTGGGTTATTGGATTTTTTTTTTTTTTTGGTATTTACAAATTCTATTAGTGTAAACAATACTTTTTTACGAAAATGTGATTGTGGTCTTTTTGAAGTCGTGCCCTTTGCCTTTTACATTTTATAACTGTACAGATTTTATATTTTTAACTATTTTTATTTATTAATTAATATTCCTAGGATATCATGTTGATATCACAGGTTTGACCATTGACCATAGTTTAATCTTGGTTGAACACTATCTAATGCAACCTTCCCCTAAGACGGTTTAATCCATGGAATGGTTTTTAAAACATGGTTTCCATCATGACCACTATCGCCAAAATCATTTTCCCATCTCTTTGGCTTTGGCTTTATATTCTCTTCTTCTTTTTATGAATGATCTCTTTCAGTTTCTTTTTTCTCTAACATAATGCCAACATCCAACCCTTCTCACTTTCTTATGTATTTATCTTTTCTTTTGGTGATTTTATTGGAGAATAGTCACACCATTTGATCATAGATTATGGTCACTAATCTAGACTAGTGCAATGATTTGATAGCATAGATATGATATAAACTGAATCAGGCCATCATAAAAACCTTCACTTTTGGATATGATTGTTTGTCTCTATATAGTCCTTTCTAGTCATGCAACTTCTACTCAGCCACTTTCCAACCAAAAATGTTTTAATGACTGAAGCTGATATCTCCAACAACATTTTGTGAGAGACATTTTCAGTTGCTTCCTCATATGTTAAAACAAGCATCTGCGTTCAAACTTTCTAAGCAATGTCAATTATTGGAAAAGAAAAAATATAGCTCGATTACACTTTTAAAAAGAAATATATATATATATATATATATAGCTCGATTACTTCAACTATGACTTAATAGAGAAGCATCAAATGGTTCAATACCCACATTAATCAAATTCTTCCATAATGTTTCACCCAACAGGGAAAAAAATCTAAAAGGCTCATGCTGGTAACCATGTTTTACATTTTAACAAGTAGAAAGATATGAAAATAGGGTGGCTATCTTGGTGAAAAGGGGGAAAGACAGAAAATGAAGGTGCCCGTTACCCAAGAAGGAAAAAAAAAGCAAAAGATTTCATATAAACTCAAATCATGAACATGAGCAGCAAATAATAGAACCACTTAGCCAATTCAACCATAATATATTAGCATGTTATGCACTTCGAAGTTATTCAACTGAAATCACAATCAATGTATAATTGAGAACCAAACTGTACAACCATTACAATTTCCCAATGTTGGAACATAAGTTTCAAAAGAACATAAAAAACAACTAAAATACAGATCAGACAAAAGAAAGAGGGGGGAAAGAAAGTTGAACATGGAAGGAGAATGACAGTCAAAATTTTATCAAGAAAGAGCAGGACAAAAAGAAAGTTGAACATGGAACGAGAATGCCAGTCAAAACTTTATTAAGAAAGAGCAGGAAAAAGGAAAGAAAGTTTAACATGGAATGAGAATGGCAGTTCAGATTTTATTAAGAAAGAGGAGGGAACAAAAAATAGCTCAAAATGGAAGGAGAATAACAGTCACAATTTTATTAAAAAATGACCTGTCCAAAGAGAATATCATATGTGATTATATACATTAGCTCCTCTTGTTTCTGCAAGAAGAAAAGCAAGTTGTAACTACCAAAAGTATCAAAATATCACAACAAAGGTCAGACATGAAAATGTAGCAAATAAGTTAAAAGTTTATGACGACTTCTAAAAAATAGTACTGGTATAGCTGCTAAAGGTTCGGCAGTGACTCGGCGAAAGAATGGGTTAAAAAGATGCAATTAAATTATTAATAATAATCAATGTACACAAGCCGAATGTAATAATAAAAAAAAAAAATAGCGTAACGCAATGTCATATACCTTCCACTTGCCATTCAGTATATCAGCAGTAGATAAGACATCTTTAAGAAGCGGAAGATCTGTGAAATAGGAGAACCAACAGTAAATATCAATGGAAAGAGTAGAAGAAAAAAACCCAAATACAAATAGCATCCCAGATGCATGGAGAAATGTCTCAACAAGAAAAAGAGAGAAGAAAGAAAATGCACGTTAGGATTTCGCAGGTAATAGGAAAGGATGTGTCCCAGATGAGAGAAAATATACAAAATGCATAATGCATATAATGATACGAAGTTTAGAGAGAAATGCCTCAGTGCGAAGGGAGAGAAGAAGAAAAGAGATACATTTGAGAGTTTGGCAGACAAGGGCAAAGGTAGCCTTTTTGTTGCGAACAGAAGGGCTATATACGAGGGATTTGATGGAGGCCACGGCCTTGCCGCTGGCGTCTCCCTGAAGCACGCTCTTCAACACCTTCGCTGCTTCTCTTCGAGCGAAGTAAGACGAACGGTCTGCTTTGCTGCCGCGCTCTGATGCTGCTGTTACTGGCCTCAGTCGATTCGAGCGCGCCATTGGACGGTTGCACCTTTGCCCACGAGCGGCGAATGATGCAAGGAGCCAACCAGTCCGTCTTGGACCTCCGAAGAACTCCAGTAATCTCTTACTTCTCAGGTGGGAGGTGGCAACGGGTTAGATTCGGGTCAGATTCAAGTCGTGTATAACCCGTGGTATGAACACGTGAAAATAATATAATATAATATAATAAAAATGTGAAATATTTATAAAATTAAAATAAGTAAATAAAATTCATCACCTAAATTTTATAGTTCATTGAAAAAAGATATTACAATTTTAATTTATTGAGTATTTAAAATTGACTATTTCATAATAATATCTTAGATAGGTAAGTCAACTTTGTGTCTGTGATAGGTCAAATTTTATTTTATGGAATATGTTAAAATGTTCAGTGTCTATTCAACTGAGTCATTCTATTCTTTGAATTTTTACTATAAATATTTTAATTTTTTCTTTTACTTATCATGATTAATTTAATAGTGAGAATGTATCAAACATAAAAAATATTGGAATTTAAAAAATAAAATAAAAAGTAATAACAATTTTGTTGTTATTTTATTTTAATTTTAGATCTGACCTTTTTATATTCATTTGATGTATTTTGATCATTGAATTGGAAATTATAAATAGAAAGATTTATTCAATAGTTTTACTTTAATTTTAAAAATCAAGATTTAAGAAGATTTGATGAACACTAATTAAATAGTGTGATAGTCTCCATTTAATGATAGTATAAATCTCATCCTATAAATGTCCCATTAAATAGAGGTTATGCTATTAGCAGTCTCATATAGGAAAGAGAAAAAAAATGTTTGGAGCGATTTGTTTCTAAATTACAATTTTGTCTTTTACTCTTCTATTTTAAAAGTTTAAAAAATATGGATTTAGTTATTTAATTAAAATAAATTTTCAATAATATATAAATGTTTAGAGCTTTCTAATGAGATCATTAAATTAGTCAGAAACAAGTCCACAATAATTACTAAATTAAAACTAATGAGTGGGTTTATTGAAGTCCCTCTTATTGAAGTTGTCTTTTCTGGCAATAAATATTTAAGACTGAATAAGAAGGGTGAATTAACTTCTTTTAAGACTAAAGTATTCAAGCTTCTCCGCCTGAATAATTCTTGGGGCATGTATAAACATTACAATCCACACACTCCCACAAACAAGAATGGGAATTAAAAATCAAGTTAACCCCTTATAATTAAAAATTGAATTAAAGCAATGACATGAATTTCTGAAATTTATAACTTTAAAACCTTTGAGCAAACCTCAATGGGATGTTCTCCTCATTGTCTTTCTAAAAACTTTCTTAACCTTACCTTCAAGTTGTTCTTACAAATCAAAATAAATCCCTTGATAAATATGCTATTGGTATTGTCCACAGATTACATGTTGGACTCTTTCATTTGATGCATGTTCATGATGTCCATGATCTTGAAGAGTGTAATAGATCTTTGAATTTAAAAGTTTTTTTTCCTTTTGATTAGAAATTTATTTTCTCAAGTCAATATGTTGGGAACAAATTTTTATTGAATCGTTTACCTCCAATTTTTTTTGACAAATCGGTAGAAAACTCTTATTTCTTTAACATATTTTTAGTGGATTTTTGAGATGGTTGATGTTTCGATGAATACTTTCCTTTGTGTTGAAAAATCAAATTCAACTAATTATGCATATTTGAAGTTTTATATCAAGTCTTATTTAATTCGTCAAGATTTGTGGGACATTATGGCGAATCAAGTATGGAAAAACCATGAAAATTCTTCAAACCACTGTGAGTAAAGAGAATCACATACATTTTCAGGATCAAGAAACCAGAGACTTGGAAATATTGGAGAATGAAATCGAGGCTCCTAAACACGATACTCTTGCTATTACAAAGTATTTTTAAAAGAAAATTTGTTGTTTGATTAGTTTGACAACTAATATCCAAATTCTAAGTAATGATCAAAAGCATGGTAGATTCTTAATTTTGTGCATTGAATCCGGAAGATAATGCTTTTATGATTGCAATTGTTGATGAGTTACACCAACTACGCTCGTTGAATTGGAGAATCTACTTGTCAAACAATAAGCATTGGGTTTCTAAAGGGTAGTGATTTTTACACCATCATTTTCTTCTTATAGTGCACTGCTCTTAAATGAAAATTCAATGTTACTTTTACTTTTGAAAAAGATGAAAAGAGAGGAAATGAGGGAAGTATATGCAAATTTGAATTTTCCTTTAAAGGTAGTGTAGCATGAAAGAAAATGGTGGTGCAAAAATCACTACCCTTCTAAATACACAGTAGTACAACCGTTGCTATTAAAAAGGAAACACTAATTTCTGGTACTAAAAAGAAACTTCTACAAAAACTTAATTTTTTTTATAATCTTATAAAATACTTTGTTGTTTTGAAAATATTAAAAAAAATCTGAGTTTTCATGAAAGTCTCAAAAACCCTCCTTAACCATCAGTCAATACGTTCTCTCTTGTAAAATAACAAGAAGACCCTTCTCATGAAGAATGATCCCAAGCACAAAAGAAAAGTGAGGGATAGTCACAATTTCCTATAAGTCTCCTTGGGTCTTTGAAAAGTACTGCGTCTAAATCAACTAGTGAAAGAGACTCACTTGCATCCTCCATGACATTTAATACTGCTGCACCTCACTTGAGTACTAATGATCTAAGTATGGATAATGATGAAATAGACATTAAGAACTCAGAAGAAGTAGCTTATGAAGACTTGGATCAAGCTATTATACTTTTCTAGGTCTAAATCTAAAGAACTTTTGAAGAACAAAATGATTATTACATTAAAACTATAGAAAGGACAACTTCATTCCTTAGAACTACATTCCTTAGAACTATAGACAAGATTAATCTACTAGATAAAAAAGATGGTTGACCAAATCAAGAACAAATATAACTATCTCCACTTTGAATTAGTCCAGATAGTCATAAAGCCTCTTTATAGATTAGAGTTAAACACTCCAGTCTATGCATAAATCAAGACGAAAGGCATAGAGTTTTGACAGACTCTTTAGTGGGAATGGTTGAATCAAATCTTTGTAATGAGCCTAATTTCTTTAACTGCTTTCCAAACTTTATGGTAGATATAAAAGATGAAGGCATCCTAAACACCCTAACACTAGGAATTCATATTAAAATTTCATCTATGGGGTCAAGAAATAGAAATCTAGGCATCATTTCGAGAGTATTTTACAAAGCTATGAAATCTATATTCACAGGGGTTCCTTATTTTGATAAAGTAGGGAGGTAAGACAACCTTGTTAGAATCAAATTTTAATGCAAATGTTTATACTCCGAAAAAGATCAAGTGGATGATGTAATCCTTCCAAGAAAATGGGAAATAAAATGTGCTCAACCAATGGTTAATGAGGTAAGAGATGAAATTGAAACAATCGTCGAGTATTCGAATGAAAACGTAGAAATTAACTTTAGATCAAACAAGTTTAATGAAGGAAGAAGATCCTACTCGGTTCCAACAAAAGACAAGGTGCAACTTCTAAAAAGAATGGGAATGGCTAGAGTGATAATTTAAACGTGAGAAAAATGGCCATGTGAAATGAGACTCTTCACTGAAATTGAAGGCATCTAGTATTACCTTTCGTTCTTCTCAATAGAGAGTGAAGTATGTTAAGACTCTCACCGCTAATATTATTGTTTTAGCATATCCCATACGTGGTAGTTTAGCTCATAACATTCCGCCTCAGAAAGTAGGATAGTGCGAGTTCGAGTCCCCATGACGTAACCCTGTATCTATCCTGTAGGGGTGTGGGACATCACCCAAAGGGAGGCTTTAATAGAGTTGTGCTCGAGATTCTCCCTCCGTCATAAAAAAAAATTATTATTGTTTTAGCATATACTTAAACATCTTATTCTACAAAAGGAATCACTTCTAATTGGGTTTTTAATAGATGAGTACAATATCATATTTTAAATTTTAATAAGACTTCGCTCAAGGATGTTCGCTTGTACTGAAATATATTGGGCTCTTTGTGTTTCCAGACCAAATCTTTGTTTATGTGAATGAATGGCAGCCGCAAGGGCTCAAGGTAGACTGCTGTCTTTTGAACTCTATTATTTATAGGCCGCTTCTATGCATTAATACGTGGTAGGAATAAATTATAAATATTTTTCATAAATTCGTGTTTTGCATAAGTTCGCACATTATTTTACTCGTTAATTTTTTTATGAATTTGCATTTATAATTTCAACCTTATCACCTGAGCAGATTTTTTTCATATTTCAAATATTTATAATTTCAAATTTAAAATTTCACAATTTTCTATTACATAAATTCATGAAAAGTTAGATATTGAACTTATTTATTATCTCCATGATCTTATTTAAATTGTATTCTATTTCTAATTTATGTCATTATTTTTTCTTTTAAAAAAACTTTGTTCCTATTATGTATGCAAATATTTCTTTACTAAATATTTTTTTGTTCTTTTATTTTTAATACCATATTTTATCAAATTTTAGTTATTTTACATTTTTCATTTCCGTCTCAAACATTGCATGGGTCTTTTTACTGTTACAAACTTACAATTACATATGTATTGAAGCATTATTCGGTCTAAGGGCATTTTCAACTTGAGATATTTCACATGATAATATGGTAAAACCTATTTAAGAATTAATAAATTTTGAACAGTTTAAAAAACAACAAACTTTATTAGCCATCCAATCTAAAACTAAAACAACCAATTGAAATTGAAAGCCCAAGAAATCTCATCTTTATTGAATTCTCAATCTACAATCCATTCCCCTCTAATGCTTGCATATTCCATTGAATAGAAGTCATAAGTTTCTCTAGATTTTCTAATAATAGTAAAGAATATCAACTTTTCCAAATGCCAATCTACTAATTACTATTACCGATTTAAATATTAAAGTGATTTGTACTTTTAGAGGTCGCTTGCCATTTTCTTATAAAAAGTAAGTATTGTGAAAAACCTTTTCACTCCTTATTTACTATAAAATTCATATTTTGATAAGATAGGATCATACAGCTTATGCATGTCCACATCTTATTTATTTATAGTAAATAAATGTAAATGGTTTGATAGCCAATACTGAAAAAATAGGAATATGCATTGCATTTCAATGCAGACAAATAATTTTTCTTGGGAGTAAGAGGTAAATGTATCTGTGGATGTTCTATGGCAGATTTCTACAAAAACAATCCAGAATAAGCTCAAATGTCAGACAACCCGGACATGATTCCTGTCTCAGTGAACCATTCAACACATTATTTTAACCTTTGAATTTATGTCTGACCTGAAGTTTGGTTCAAGTATCAGAAGTACAAACATTCCATGGTTTTGACTTTAAAGACCAAAATCAAGGGCTACAATGAACCAGAGAGCCTCATTTTCATCTAAGGATTTAAAACTTGCCCTACAGCTGCAATTCAGTACACCAATGTACTAATCGCAGCAGGCTGATAAGATCTGCACCAGCAAGATGAGCTTGATTTGACCTTTCTTGGTAAACAATTTTTTCCCCTCTATGAAAGATCACTATAGCAAACAAGAACAAAAATGCACAAATAGCATATAAAGGCACTAGAGGGCCCAAAGAAATCAAGATGTAGCCATATTAGCTGACTTGTTTTTTTTTAAAAGATAACTTCATTAATAAAAGGAATAGTACAAACCGAAAAGAAAGAAATAATACGGGTCATATTAGCTGACTTGTTCAATGCCATAATACATCATTTCCTTAAACAACTGATTCACATAAGCCAATTTTTGGAACACCACTAGTTTGCAGCCATCTATCCTGTTTGCTATGTCAAATGGTAAAGCACATCTATTAACATGATACATCAGAGCAAAAGGGCTTTTAAACCCAATCCTCTTCCTCAACAAATGAGATCTAGAAAACAACATTAAAAGACATGTCAGTAGATATGATGTCACTTGAGGCTACAAACACTTATCCTGGAAATGAATTCCAACGGGCCTTTATTTTCCTAGAGACGATTTCTCCATTTTTGGATTAAAAAGCACCAACACTCCTAGTGCAAACCACTGAAAATTTGTGTTTTTCTAGAAAAATGCTGTAAATAAACATGCCTAAAAGTCAGGACCTACTAATCCAATTGATTGATGACTGACATCGATGGTGCACAATGTCAAATGTCAATGACTTTGATAATCAAGTTTACAACAATGCCATACAAGTAGAAAATAGTACACTGCAATTTTCAAAGTCAAATATATTCAGGTAAATGACATTTGATAATGAATTGACAGGACCAGATCTACACCAAAAAGAAATCAGTATGCAAAGATGGGCATATTCTCTTACATGGACTGTACATTGCAAATCATGATCCGACAACTAGTCATTGAGTAAAACCGCAAAGGAATAGATCCATAAACAGTTGTTTTTCCATAATCCAGAGTCTCAATTATTCATATTTTATATAGCATTTTCATTTCATCAAATAAAACCACTATATTAGAAAAGGTGAAACTTAACATAGAAGCATGAAAGCAACACACCTCCCGACTCCAGAATTCCTAATCAATACTTGCGGTGTGCCAACTCCTTCACAACTTCAGTGAGGGCTTTTTCATTCATTATACTCTGAACCCACCTTGCATTTATCCGGATTCGCTCAATGCTCTGTTTTAATGTCCTAGTGATTGAAGGATTTCTACGGCTCACAAAAAATTCCTCCACTTCATTTGCTTTCTCATCAGAACAGATCTGTCATATAGAAGTTTGAAACATCCTGGTCAGGATTCTATATGATTGAAATACTGCCTTCAAAAGACTAGTATAAGAATAGCAATAAATGTGTGGTGACAAACCGGTGACACAATGGCACTAATGAAACGTGTGATGAGGAATCCTGATCCCCATGTCTTTGAGATGTGTTCCCAATTATCCTGCATCAGGAACGAATAGAAATCATAACACCACTAAATGTTATTTGAGCTTCATGTAGCCCATATAATATTCAACAACAAGCAGCTGACTTGATTCTCTTCTATTTCATGACCCCGAATACCAAGCAGAATAAAACTCAGCAAGTCAAATGATGGGCAACAAACCCACCACCCCAGGAATAACGGGATCAGAGCACTAATTGTCAAAAATCAAATGTTACTAAATGTCTCGTTGGTGCTGGAAGAAAAAACAGATAATAATGAGTAAATACTTTTTTGAACTCTACTTGTGCTGACTTCTATGGTTTAATGTGTTCTAATATTGTAGAGCTCTTTAGATCTCTTGTGATTTTTATTTTATTTGCTTAGATCTTGTGATATTCATTGCTTGAAGATTTAAACTTCTGAAATCAGCATTTAACTTATGTTTTGCATACATATTGTAGTAGTTATCGTTGTGCTTCATGGTTTTCATCATTGCATACTTAGATTTAGGGTTAAAAATACTTTAATCTTATTCTAGGGCATACCACACCTTTGTCCTGCGTCATAATGTCATGGGCATGATCTGGTGATATAGTTCCACCTAGCCCTTTTTTATTTTTTTAAAAAATAAATACCAAAAATAATTATTGAGTATGAATTTAACAGAATTGTAGTGAGTATATACACTATTTGACAAGAGCATGTAACAGTTGGTAAGTGCTCATTATTACAATAAAAAAGGATGTGGGTTTGAGTCATGTCACCATCTAAAAAAACAGAGGAGCATACACCATTTTTGGAGAAGTTGGCAAGCAAATATAAGAAAGTCTCAACTTACTCAATATTATACTCATAGTTTGTATTTCCTTCTCTTGGGGTAAGAGCATTCCAATTGGGATTTTAGAACAATGTAAAGTTCTAATCACCCCACCTCCAAATAAAATAATGTAACTTTTAACTATGTGTAAGGTTACAACTAATTTACAACAAAAATAAACAGGAGAAGAGACCTTCCCATAGGGCACCAACCATTAAAAAATGTATTTTTGAAGACAACATTAAAAATTGTATTGCCATGATACCAGTCAAACCAAGACAACAAACACCAAATAAAAACTAGAAAGTACCTTGAGCCATTTCCATGCAGTTTCTTGTCCTTCCCTACTTACTCCTGCCAGTCCGTGAACTACATCTTGTTTTCTAACCTTGAAGAGTTCAGAAAAGTAAATACCTTCAAAATCCAATCATGGGCACCACTCATAAAATTAAAAAAAAATCATCCAGAATACCTCAGAAGTCAACAAGAAGTTTAGAACTTCAAGAACTATGTCTGGATCTGGACAAGAAGCCAATGAACCTATAGACGATATGCAATTTATAAGATCATCCATCATAACCAAAGCAGAATACAAATATTTTGCTTCATTCCGGGACTGACATACTTAGAATGCGCACTTTCTCCTGGCTAAGATCAGTTTCCCTATAGACTTTGAGAATAGATTCATATCCAGATCTGTTTGAAGTGCTGACAGTTTGCATTACAGCAACGTATGCTCCCTGCAGCAACAATTGACAATTAACGGTCAATCAAGGCATGAAAGTTGAGTAGCACGTGTTCATAATTTTGAGTTCAACAACCATTCGAATGTCAGGAGGGAGTAACGATGTATTTCTATCATCAACAAATGCATGAAAACGCCTAACAGCTTCCGTCAGTGTCTCATCGTGCCCAAATAAAGCAAGTGCGGTTAAGATCTCCCCTCTCAGCATTGCATCCAAGTGGCTCTCACTGGACTTGGGATCCCAACCTAATTTCCTGCACAGAATCAACCAACGGAACGTAACGTTCTGAGATGAAGCTAACCCACAAATAAAACATAATAAATACAGAGACAAATACAAAGAGCGGAAAAATCCTCAATCTAGACAGAAATTAATAAACATATCATTCCAAGTCACACCACACTTTTCGAAGAAGTTTACAGCACCATTTGCTGATCTCCTCACATGCACATAAATTGGACCTCCACTATCTAACTTCACTGTAGATTGAAATTAGCTCCCATTGAAGCCTTTTTCTTCCCTGTGCCCAGTGAATTGCATTCACCTAGTCCCTTCCAACTTTTCTATTAAAATGACATTTGAAGATCGTCAAGGCTTACTACATTACTAAGAGTTCATCTTCAATGCAATCCCTAATGTTCTCCAAGCTCAAAAAGAAAGATAGAACCTTGCCTTGGAGAGTCTGGTGCTTTACATGTGAGGAATAAGAACCCTATGTTTCCTTATAGTTGTTATGGAAGAGGGATGTGTTCCTTCCATTCCTACCTCGGAGAGTCTGGTGCTTTACATGTGAGGAATAAGAACCCTATGTTTCCTTATAGTTGTTATGGAAGAGGGATGTGTTCCTTCCATTCCTACCTCGGAGAGTCTGGTGCTTTACATGTGAGGAATAAGAACCCTATGTTTCCTTATAGTTGTTATGGAAGAGGGATGTGTTCCTTCCATTCATATACTAATGGCAGGGGTTTTTCACCAACTTTCCAAGATTGTAGTTGTTGATCTTAACTACAGATATTATCATTTACTATGATGCGTAGATAGAGATACAGATACAGACATGGATAAAAGGAAGATGGAGATACAGAAAATTGATACAGATATGGGTGTCAAAATCAAAATATAGTTTACACTCAATTTATGATTTTTTAATTTTATTTTCCCAAGCTATTATTTCTTCTAAACTTATTCAATGAATGAGTTTTTCAAGCATGCTACATCTCACATAAGTGCTTATTTTGTAGAGCTCTTTATTTTCATTAAGATCTTTCTGATGCAGCAGCCATTAGTTTGATTTATGAACAAAAATCATGTGTATCCTTTGAGATGGGTTTTGGAAGCCATAAGATCACTTTATGGTCTTTCTTAGGCTTAGAAACAAAGTGTTTTTGAGTCTATATGTTTAGGGCATCTTAATTTCATGCCAATAATTTTGAATTTGATATTTTATCCATTCTTGTGTTCGTTTTCCCTTTTATTTGGTTTCTTTTGAAAGTGGTTTTACATTAGAAACCAAGGAGATGGGGGAGTTTCTAGTGTCCTTAGGAGATGGGGATGAAATCGGGTATTTATTTGGTTAAGTCGATGGAAGAGTTATTCACTCAACAACAACATAATTCCTACCTCAGGTTTTGCTTGTAATGGCCTAGCTCCTCCTAGGGTTTGGAATTTTGTGTGGTGTGCAATGAAGGGTAAGATCCTCACTAGAATGAACCTTAGAAGGAGAGGCTTTGAGGACAGAAGAGAATCTTAGTTGCCCCATGTGTGGTGACCCAGAGGAAGATGTCGATCATCTATTCGTCACTAGCCCATTCGCCAGGTACCCGTGGTTAAATTTTGTGAAGCTATTTGATGTCCTCTGGGTCCTTGAGAGAACTTGTGTAAGGGTAGTGAAATCGTGGTCTTTGTCGAGACTTGGACCAAGGATGAAGGCAACTTAGGACACGGTTCTAGCTGCAATATTGTGGTCCTTGTGGAAAGAGAGCTAAGTGGAGTTAATGGCTTTCGGCGCTCAAACCTATGGATTTATTGTCGTCATGGGAGGGTTATATGAGTGGTGTTAGTAGGGCATCGAAGTCAAGTGTTGCCTGGGATCCTCCTTGGGGAGAAATTAGGAAATTCAATATTGATGGAGCATCTCAGGGAAAGCCGGGGCCAACAGGAATAGGTGGGGTGCTTAGGGACAACAGGGGTAGAATGTTAATGGTCTTTACGGAATCGGTAGAGTTGAGAGACTTAAATGATGCAGAACTTCTCAGTATTAGGAGGGTATCGACCATCTGGAAAGTCTATGGACAAGGTCCGCTAGTGATTGAGGGGGACATGATAAATGCAATTAAATGAGCAAAGGGACTAAAGCGTCTCCCCTGGAAACCGATTTCCATAGTCAAGGAAATTAGAGACTTATCTTCAACAATGGATGTCTCTTTTGTTCAAGTGGGTTGTACAACAAATGATGTCGTGGATTTCTTCACTAAACATGGAGCAAATAATCTACTATCAGGGGTGTTCTTTCTTTGAAAAAGGCAATGCTTGTACATGGATCGAGCATATCTTTTAGTGCTTTCTATTTTTGTAGCTGTTTTGTTTTTCCTTTTTGGTCTAAATCTCCTAGGCCATTATCACTTGATGTATTCACTCTTATTGTACTTGCTTTTTTCAATTAATGATTTTTTTTTATTGCTCAAAAAAAAAAAAAAAAAAAAAAACACAATTACAGGCATGCAGTAAATTTAGGGGTAGGAGAAAATATCTATCATCGTACCACCCACATAACATTCGATCCAAAATTTCCCCCTATCATGTTAGCATTCCATTTCATCGACATAGTTGTTGAATATTCTCTCTCCCTCCAATGACATTGTCAAAGGTTCTCTATGCTGCTAATCTACCTACCTCTCTCTTTCCTCGCCTCCCACCCTGCAACCCAGCCACCCACCACCATCTGGACAGTTTGTGGACAAGGTCTACTAGTGATTGAGGGGCACTCGGCAAATGCAATTAAATGAGCCAAGGGACTAAAGCGTCCCTCCTGGAAACTGATTTCCATAGTCAGGGAAATTAGGGACTTATCTTTAAGAATGGATGTTTCTTTTATTCAAGTGAGTTGTACAACAAATGAGGTCGCAGATTTCTTCACTAAACATGGAGCAAACAATCTACTATCAGGGGTGTTCTTTCTTTGAAAAAGGCAATGCTTGTATATGGATTGAGCATATCTTTTAGTGCTTTCTATTTTTGTAGCTAGTTTGTTTTTCCTTTTTGGTCTAAATCTCCTAGGCTATTATCACTTGATGTATTCACTCTTATTGTACTTGCCTTTTTTCAATTAATGAAATATTCTTTTTTACTGGTCAAAAAAAAAAAAAAAACAGTTCCAGGCATGCAGTAATTTTAGGGGTAGGAGAAAATATCTATCATCGTACCACCCACATAACATTAGATCCAAAATCCCCCAATCATGTTAGCTTTCCATTCCATCGACATAGTTGTTGAATATTCTCTCTCCCTCCAATGACATTGTCGAAGGTTCTCTATGCTGCTAACCTACCTACCTCTCTCTTTCCTCGCCTCCCTCCCTGCACCACATTTTTTCTTGTTCTGATTGATACTTCCCTCTCTCCCAATTTTTCCACATTTTGATTTTTTATTTTCAATATCTACAAAAAAATTAGTTGAATTGGATAGAACAAGAGATTTCATTATGATGATTTTCAATATTATTTTAATTTTTCTATTTCCTTATTACTAACATTATTATTTTTGAACTTCTCTATTTTTTAAGCCAACTTTTCCAAAATGCTGGAATGTTCAACTACAAAGGTAAACTGAGAAAACCACAAGAATGGATTTGACAACTTTGTGAAAACTCTCATTTAGGCAAGCTTTGGTGAATAAAGAAATTACAAATGTTGCTTAGTGTATAATTGCAGTAGAAAACTAAAACCAAAGTTGTTTACACACATGCACATGGATGTGCAAATGTGCATGCACACAGGCACACACACAAACTCATAAGCCTTTCATGCATTTTATGTGGAAATTAATTTACAGCATTTGATAGATTTTCATTTCCACTTGGCTCGATATGCATAGCATTAGCAATCTATTTTCCATAATTGTCTAGTCATTTCTTCTATTAGTGCATTCACTTTCAAAGTGGCATTGAGTTGTTATTGTTATTACTACTATTATTGTTATTCTGATGATGACAATGGAGATAATACTAAATCAATTCTGTAATAGAAGAAAATTATGTGAAAACATCAGAACACTAACCCTGCAGAAAATTGCAAAAGATTGATGAAAAATTGTTTAATATCATCCGATGATTCAGGGGAAGCATCAATTACCACCTTTGCAACCTTGCGACTCACCTGAAAAGCATGGGAGTCTCAACATACAAGCTTTTAAGGAAATACAAAGAAAACTTAATCAAGGAATCCTGGAGGGTAACATTACAGTGATCAATTGTGACAGCACAGTATAATCAAGCTCCTCTCTGTAAGCATCCATCAAGGAAAGCAACAACGACAGCGGTTGCTTGCAAGCCATACATAGAGCATATGAGTCCTCTAGAATCCCTGACATTGGAATTTTGTAAAGAAGTTAGCACCTCTCCATCAAAAGTGGGAATTGATAGTGAATCTATATATATTACCATATCTATCTGTTGCAGACAGGCAGCTGGCTTCTATCGCATATTTAAGTCTTGCTGCAAGTTCATCATTGTATTTCACACGATAGAAACCGGTTTGATCAACATTAATTTTAATCCAAGCATGATGAGAATTGCTGTTCTCCCCTTTTCCGTGGTTCTTCAATTCCAACAAGCTTCTTTTGGAATTTGAAGAATCCAAAAGCTCTGTTATATCCAACTTCTCAGATTTTGTCTGTAATAGAAAATTCTTGCGGGTACCATATGAACCACAACATAAGGTTATGGGAACAATCCATTTTCCCTCCCCAGGGAGCTCACTTGACAAGAATTGTGTCTGCAAGTAGTACAATTAATTATATATCCATCCAATAATGAATACACAATCCACAAAATGAACATAAATTAATGTGACGCAACAAAAAAGGCCCAAAACTCACTGAAGAGAAACAATATATATTATCAGCTTTCTACTTTGGGCAGAATGGTATCTGTTTTTCATGCTATTATGACAACAGTGGAAAGAATGGTTCTATCTATCAAAAGAATGGAACTACAAATCAATTCTCCATGGAGGACTGCAATAAATGACCATTAGAACAGTTCCAAGTTTTCCAACGAATCAACTACTGAAAAAATGAAACTGAAGGGATATGCTAAACCAGTCATATAAACATATTTTTTGCATACTTGTGCGTTTCAAGTAATATTTGTTGAATTCTTTCTTGGATTATAACCAGATGAGGCATAATACCAGGTCCTAAACTCCAAATCCACAAAAGAGAAATCTCCTTGTATTATTTTGCAGTGTGGATGTATCATTAAGATTCATGATAGTTCCAGCGAAGAAAGACAAAAGGGAAACTGACTCAAGATGCTGAAAAGCTTGTCAGTATGCAACTATGTGAACTCTTGGAATCGGGAACTTATGAACAGCTGAGGACATGATTTTATAGGCTTAAACCACGAAGTGAAAGGCTGACATTTTACTTCCATCCGCAAGTCCATAAGAAAAAACCTTGAGGCATGAGTTGGTTGTAGCTTAACGAAGCTAAGCAATAATCCTCAATAATGCAAGGCATGTGTGAAAATGTAACTAGCTTATTTTTTTGAGATTTTTTTTCCACTTTTTTTAAGCCACATTAATTTTATATATCTAGCATTTTTATCATTTTCAAAATTAATTAATTTCAAGGATTAAGCCTTGGTCCCTATCATGCTTAATTGCTAATGAATTGCACCCACTTACACAGGACCACCACATAGACTTGCATGAGAATCCAAAGATAGCAGAACTAGAATGTTTGACATGACTAAAATATAGCACAATAAAACTATACCAACACATTTCTGCAACAAAACTACAGCAAAACTACAACAAAAATTCAAATATAAGACATACTTTATGAAAAATTAAGAAAAAAATGGATTAAAAACATGTACAGAATTTCTTGGAAACAAAAGTAATCATGTACTAGTTCAGGTTACACATGCTGACAAATGCATTAGCGAGTCTTCTATAATCTTTCTTCAGTCATTGGCAAACACACTTCCACTATTTGGTCATGCATATATTAGGAATTCCCTCATTTAGTAGTAAAATGAAAGAATTTCGTGCTTGTTTACAATGTTAATAACAGTTCATTTTTCAGATGTATGCAGGCTTCCACGGCATGTAGTAAAACATAAAATCATGTAGGAAACATAAATTCTCAGTTAATGGCCAAAGAGAAAAAAAATCACAACAATAGCAGGAAATTATCCACGATGTGAACATTAGAAAGAAATACATCTAGAAATGGAAGATATGGAGCTCATAGCACAAAACAACTTCTATCCAAGAATTGACCACTCAAATACCAACATAAATATATCAAGTGATTCAAAAAACTGTATGGAGTTTATTATTGGAGTTGGTACAGGAGTAGAGTTGCAGGGTCAGAAAGCTTCCTTTGACCTTGGGCTTGGTGGTGATTGCAAATCCTAAAGTCAAAAAATTGCAGGACCCAATAAAAGAATCGAGAAAAGATTGGCTTCTTGGAAAAAGAACTACTTATCTTAAGGGGAAAGTTTAACAATTGTAAAGCACCGAGAGAGATGAGAGAGCGAGAATCCAAGAAGAGCGAGAGAGAGCTTAACAGAGTTGGGGAGAGAGAAGAGAGTTGGATCGGGTGTCGAGGAATCGAGTTTCAGCGGTGATAGGCGAGACGGGAATGGGGAGCAGGAGGACGTCGGTGGGGAGGGATGGCAGCAACCAAAGGGGAGGAGGAGGCGAAACGGAGGAGAAGACCCATCAGTCACCTTGTTCGTGGGCAATCGGCCAAACTATACTACCCGGAGCTGGCTTCAGGGTCTCTTCAGGCCAAGTTTGTCAAAATCCCACGATTCGAATCGAATCGGGTATCCTTACGAGCCAAATCGCAAAGGAAATCAAAAGAGGAAGAAAATTGTGCACTTTTGGGGGTGACTCGCAAATCGTATGAGTCACCCTCATGAATTGGAAACTTGTGCAATTCATATGAAGGGAGAAAGAGGTGAAAAAAGAGGAAAAAATGAAGACGAAAATGTGAGAAAGAGAAGAAAAACGCGAAGACGACAAACCATTTTCGTTGCTGCCACCCTTTTTTTCGTGCTTTCTCCCCTTTTCTTCCTGTTTAGTTGCCGCAGTAGTAGGTTCTGGTCGCCTTCCTCCTTTTTTCGTTTAGGTGCTGCTGATATATTTAGGGTCTCTTTTTATACTCATCTCACATGCGGCAACTTGTGTATTTGACATGGCTTGGCTTTTTAACTTTGGAAGTTTCGTAATCACGTGGTATTCAAGTGGCGACTTTTTTTTATTTTTTAATGATTTTCTCCCATCTTTTTATTATTTCTCTTTTTAATTAAATATTTTTCTCTTGTTTATTTTTCTCATTTTATTTATTTTTCTATATTTTTTCTATTCTTATTAAAAAAAAATCTTTTTTATTTTTCAATCTTTTGTATCTATTGTAAAAAAATAAAAAAATAAAAATAGATTTTTATTTTTTGAATTTTTTTTATTTGACGAATGCTATTTAGATTTATTTAAATGCCTTTGATTTCTTAAATTTATCAATACTTAATATTTATATCTAAATCTCATATTAATATATTTTTGTGTTTTTTTTTATTATTTACTATGGATGATAAGTGTGAAATTGGGATAGATTTTTTATTGTTTATACAATAATTTTAAAATAATTTAATAATGGATGTTTAATATAATTATAATTTATAGAACAATTTTAGAAAAACATTACGAATCTTACGATTCTACGATTTTCAATTCACGATTCATACCCCAAGACCGATTCACGATACGATTCGAGTTTGACAACCTTGCTTTCAGGCAGTGGGGGACAGTTACGGACACCTTCATAACAAAGAAGGATGCAACAAGTCGGACCTTCGGTTTTGTGACGATGGCAAGGGGCAATTTCGCAAAAAAGGCAGCTGCCGTGCTGAATGGGAGGAGAAATGAAGTCTAGAGCAGACCCTCAATTGTGACCAGAGAGCTTAAATCTGTGGTCGTTGACACAAAAATCTCGGCCCAAGGGGAAGATAGAAGTCAGATTAGGGCTCCACGTCGGTCAGAACTCAACTTTTTAGAGGCATTTCCAATCCAACAGCATAGGAAACTCAATTTCATTTGAGAGGGTGATCGAGCTCATGCCTACCACAGAGGAGGAGAAAGAGCTTCAGGAGTCGTTGTCTAAGGTTGTGGTGATTGCTCCGACAGGTTCCCTTTCTCGAATATAGTTAGTGTCCTTGCTGGCCGAGGAGGGCCAGTCTGTTGTTCTTGCAGCCAGATTGGTAATGAATGCTTCCTGATTTCCCTGACTGATGATGGAGAGGTAGCGAAAAATGAGAACCATTCTTCATCTCAGTTTAGGATCCTCGGAAAATGGAGGCCAAACATGTTCCGGCACTCTAGGAAAGACCAGGTGAGGTGCTTCGACTTTCCGTTGGAAGGCTGGTCAGAGAATCTTATTCATGCCTCTGGGCATAGAATCGAGATTTTGGCGGAAGTCTATCAACGAAATCTTAGCAGGGAGAATTGTTCTTCCCTTTATCTTTTGTTGGAAATTGGATCCAAGAGAGCATCCCTTCCTCGGTGAATCTGCGTATTAATGATACCTCTTTCCAAATTACGATGAGGGAGACAAATGCTCTAGAGGAATGGACGGAACTCTTGCCGAAAAATGCAAGAACTTTGCGAGAAGAGGTTCGGTCTCCACTGCTGATTGGTCAGAGACATGCCACGTGTCAGCCATACTGGAGGCAAGCAATTCGATGAGGAAGAAAACCCTGCAATTGAGGCAGTAGAAACGATTCGTCGTCCCAATAATGTAGGGTGTCATGCTCAGATGACTCCTTCAGCATTGATCGCACTGCCCTAAATCAGAACTTTAGGGGCAGCTTCGATTGACTCACAAATATCGAAAGTCTCGCACATGCCGAGGAGCTCAAGTATGCTTCCTTTGGCTGGTGGTCTGAGGGCTTCCAATCCGGGTTTGGGTCTGGCCCTTCTTCCTGCGACCCAACTTTTGAGATGGTGGCCCACCTCTTGGGCCATTCCTTCGTGAGTTAGCAGCAATTCAAGCCCAATATTGCAGATGCTGGGAGGTCTTAAACAGGGGGCCCTTCCCTTGAAAGGCCCCAGTTTCTTCCCAGAGAAGAGAGTGGTGAGCCTTGGTGGTCCAGCCTTCTTTCCCTCACCTCTCGTGATCGTCCCAAATTCTGGTGATGATTCGGGAAGAATTGGTGACACAGAAAATGGAGCAGGGACTGAAATCATCAAATGCCAAAAAACCGAATGTTGATGTCAAGAAGAGGTCTGAGTGACGTAGCCCCAAATCAAATAGCAGTGCAGAAGATGAAGGTGATGACAAAGGTGAGCGATGAAGCTAAGAAGGAATGAAGAAAAGAGGTAGATGCTCGTGGGGGCCTACCAGCAGTGATTTCTGAGCCCTATAATCAGCTTGACCACTAACAAGAAGAGAAGCCAAGCCACAAGAACTAGAAGAATATAATCTCAAGTATCACAAGAGTATGAAATGGGAGTAGTACTTGACAGTGAAGTCGACAGAGGCAGGCAGAGGGGGGAGCTAGTGAATTGATTACTAGGCATTGGGTGCAAACCACTGTGCCGAGAAATCGAAGGATGAAAAATGTTTGAGAAGTAATTCCTGACTGCATTAATTATTCCCTCCTTATCCACCACTCTCCTTCCATCAACTACAATCGATTTGATGCCATTATTGGCTCTTCTAAAGGATGTCGTGTGATGAAAAAAAACTGTGTTCTTTTCCCCCTCCTTAAGCAAAAGAACCTTGGACTTTTGCATCCACTCTACCTCCTCCAATCGTTAACAGTCCCAAAGCTAAAAAAACTGTGCTTTGCAGCATTTCCTCGAGGTTATTTCATCCCATTCTAAGTCCCTCTCCTTCACCAACCTATCCCAAATCTCCAATTCAGCCCGCCGGTGACTTAAAGATGACCCAGCTCAACCAGCCTCATAACTTTACCTTTCCCTCTCATTTGAACGACAAGAGTCCTTCCCAGGGTATTCCAGATTTCTACCCAGTCCCCTTAATCAGCATTTCCAACATGGAGGAAGAGCCTTCGAAGTCTGCTAAAGGAGAGGCGAGGGCAACAGAGCCAGTCAGAATTAAGGATTCCCTCAACATCCAGTCAAGGAGTTCTTCTGCAGCTTTTGTCGCTTCAGAGGTTGGCAAAAAATGCAAGGTGTCTAGGGGTGTGTCATCCGCTCCTGATGGAGTTGCAGGTGCTCACCATGTTCGTTTTGGGCAGAATAGCAAAGAAAAGCCAAGGGAGTCAGATGGAGAGCAGCAGCTGGAAAAGGACAGATTGGGAAACCAGGCTGAAGATCTCATCTATTCTCTACAAAGGTTGACAAGAGGAAGATGGTCCTGGAAAATGTAAAAAGAGTAAGGAGGATGAGGCTTGTAACTCCTGCAAGAGGCCGTGATCGTGTCTTCTGGTCCTGAGGTAGCTAGAGATGCTGTCAATTGCCATGCCAGTCTTTGACAAGCTAGTAAAGAAGGAACTTTGGTGAAAGGTAGCGAGCAGCAACTAGAAGAGGACAGTTTGGGAAACCAAGCTGAAGATCTCCTGCATAAAGGAGCTTCAGTGAAAGACAAAAAAGTGAAGAAAAGAAAAATTATTTTGAAAGATTCAAACTGGTACATGGAAAATTTGAAGAAAAAAGGCTATTCGGAAAAGGATGGAAAGGAAATTCTGAAAGTGGGAAGGCAATTGGGTATAAATTCAACAATGACTCCCAAGCTTTGATGCAGTTAGATCAATTGGGGAAGGTTGATCGTCCTCCTCCATTGCTTCAAGAGCTCCAAAAGAAAGAGACAGTTTTCAGTACGGGAAACACTGCTCTATTCAAAGTTTACTGTAGAAGATGCAAGCAGTCCATCCAAAAGGAGAGTCGGGAGTTCTCAGGTTTCCCAATGAAAGTAATGACTTGGAATATTAGGGGTCTTGGACTCCAAGAAACAAAGTGGATATTCTTCTCCTTCATGAAACAAAAAGAGAGGAAATGACAAACTTGTTAAAAGAAATTTGGGGTGTTAGAGACAGTGGGAGCTTCTGCAAACTGGCGGTGGGGCGCTCCAGTGGACAGCTCACCATTTGGAATCCGGCGGTCATTAAGGTGTCGGCCAAAAGAAAGGATGAAAGATTAATCACAATCAAAGGACTGTTGGTGGAGGGTGATGAAATTAGCATTACAAATGTGTATGGCCCGTATGCAGAGGGGGGTGGAGAGAACTTTTGGAATGAGTTAGTTGATATCAAATTTTGGGCATCATCCAAGTGGTGTTTAGTGGGTGATCTTAACGTCATCCGATTCATGTCGAAAGGAAGGGTGGAAGGGGGTTCACAAGGGAGATGGAAGTGTTCTCTAATTTCATTGAAAGATGTGAGCTGATTGATCTCCCTCTCCTTGGGGGTCCATACACATGGTCTAGCGGTCAGATTAGAGGGTCAATAAGTAGGCTCAATAGATTCCTTACTTCAGCGGACTGGGAGAGTCTTTTTCATATGCGAGTCAGGTGAAACTCTTTTGCCCAATATCAGACCAATGTCCGGTTTTAAGTCACAGCTCACATATTCGACACAGAGTACACCATCTTCTCGTGGGCGTGGCTACTCTGCTCGTGGTGGTCGTGGTCGCTAAAAAAATGGTAGAAGCAATCGAGGCAATCGCGGCCGAGGACGTTCACCCTCCTCTCCCAGCATTCTTGGCAATCCTCCGTCCGCCAGTCTCCAGTGTCAAATCTGTTCCAAGTATAGAAATAGTGTCCCCACTGCTATCAGTCTACCGCCAAGAGTCTCAGTTCGAGATTGATCTTCTCTCCACCTTCGTCAGCATGCAGATTGCTCCTCTAGTTGATCACAACTGGTATCCCGATAATGGGGCTACCCATCATATGACCGGTGATGCACACCCTCTACATCCAGGTCTGACTATGGCGACACTGATCACATTCTGTTGGGTAACGATGACTCTCTTCCCATTGCGAATACTGATACTTTGTATCTCCTCTGGTTTCTCTTCATTTCATATGTCACATATTCTTCACATACCTCAAATGCATAAAAACTTGTTATTTGTCGCTCAATTCGCCAAAGATAATTCTGTTAGTTTTACTTTCTTCCCTTAGGGGTTTTGTTATTCGTGATTTACGTACTGGTGCTCCTTTGTTTCAGGGCCAACGTGAAGCAGACCTCTATCCCATCAAACCCAACACTCTCTCCGCCCATGCTTTAGCAGCAACCAACTCCTCTTCGTCACTCTGGCGCAAGCATCTTGGACATCCATCTAATGAAGTGCTTCATATTTTAGCCACCAATAAATATTTAGGACCCTCTTTTCAGTTTTCTCATTCTAGTTTTTGTAGTAATAATGCTTTGGGCAAGTCTATGAGACTCCCTTTTTCCACTCATGCTTATTGTACTCCTGAACCATTTTATTTAATTCATTTGGATGTATGGATGTCTCCTGTTTTATCAATTTCTGGCTTTAGATATTATGTCTTATTCACAAATGATTACACAGTTTTCTTGGATTTTCCTATGCGACATAAATCGGAAGTTTCACTCATTTTCAAACCTTTATTGCTTTTATTGAAAATCACTTTTCTATTACCATTAAAAAATTTCAAAGTGATGGTGGTAAAGAGTATGATAGTCATTCTTTTTATAACTTGTGTGCGCAAAAAGGAATCAATCACCGTCTATCATGTCCCCACACTCCACAGTAGAACGTCTTGCTGAACGCAAACATCGCCATCTGTCAGAAATGGGCCGCACCCTACTCATTGCGTCTCATCTCCCTCATAACCTCTGGGTTGAGGCAATCTTTACTGTTGTATACCTTATCAATAGGTTACCGACTCCACTTATCCAATGGTCCTCATCAAGGTTGTCAAAATCGAACCGAGGGGTATCACGATTCGACTCGCATCAATTATCGAAATGCCTTAAAAATGTGCGATTTTTTAGTGAATAGTGAATGGCGTGATTCGACTCGTATGAAACGTAGACTCGTACGATTCATACGTGAGATGGGGAGGAAAAGCAAAAGACAGTTTTTTTTGGGAAAAAATAAAGAATTTTTGGAAAAAGAAAGCCTAACTTTTTGCATGATACCTATTTAAGTATAACTCTTCTATCGAGTTCGCATAGAAAGCAAGAAAGATTCTTCACCTTCCATCATATACTGCTTCCGTCACTTGATAGTTCTTCTAGTTTCTCTTTTCGTTTCTTCTCTTTTTATATTTGTTTTTCTTATTTATGATTCTCAGGACCTATGTTTTCATTTTTTCTATTTCTTTTCTTCTATTGTTCTTTTCGTTTTTTCTATGTTATCATTTGCATGACTTATCTAATGCTATGTATGTAATAAATTTCATGAAATAATAATAGAATTAAGTTTGCAAGTCAACAATTTTTCTTCCACTGTCATACAATATGCTGTTATACACCATACAGTATATTGTTATATTGTATAATGTATGGTGTAAGATATACTGTATTTTGGAATGTAAAAACTTGACTTCTAATGCATTTTGATTTAATTTTGAATTGGTACATTTTGTCATTTATTCATGTTTTTGCATATTTACTTATATATTATGAGGAATTGAACAAAATATTATAAATCTTACAATTCACGATTCACACAACTAGACCGATTCACGATATGATTCGATTTTGACAACCTTAGTCCTCGTTCTATCAAAAGCTTTTTGGGACCATTCCTGATTACCTCTACCATCGTACCTTCAATTGTGTGTCCTACCCCTACTTGGGTGTCTATACTACTGACAAACTTCAACATCGATTGACTGAGTGTGTGTTTGTTGGTTACAGTGGTCACCGCAAGGGTCGGCATGTACTGTTTAATGAAGTTGTCTTACCCTATGCCACAACTAGCATGCGACGACCAACATCATCTTCCTCATACATATTTTTCATTCTGTTATCACCATGTCCCCATCTCCTGCACAGTCGCCTTCTGCTCCTTTTGCACCTCCGACGGCATCATCACCTCTCCCCAAGAGACACACGCTTAAACCACCTGCCATCTCCACATCTCCACTCGCAGTTGTACCAGAGTCGACTTCTGCTATCTCCTTCTCTCCAGCCCCTGCTCCACCTCTGCCTAATAATGTTCATCCTATGGTGACTCGTGCTAAGGCCGGCATCTCTAAGCCCAAAAAACGGACTGCCTTTTCTAGTCGCCATCCCATCCCACAAGCCTTTGCTTCTATGGTCTCTACCTCTGACATTGAACCCACCTGCTACACTCAAACCGTTCAATCTGCGGAATGGCGTCATGACATGAATGATGAATTCAATGCTCTTCTACGACAACGAACTTGGTCTCTTATCCCACCGCCACCGAATTTCAACATTGTTGGCTGCAAATGGGTTTTTAAGATTAAACCCCACTCGGATGGTAGCATTGAGCGTTACAAAGCAAGACTTGTTGCTAAAGGCTTTCATCAATAGGCAAGCCTCAACTATAATGAGACCTTCAACCCACTGGTCAAGCCCACAACTATCCGCACTGTTCTCAGTCTTGCTATCACTTCTGCTTGTCCATTCACCAACTGGACGTCAAGAATGCTTTCCATCATGGCCATCTTACGAAAGAAGTTTTTTTTACTCAACCGCCAGGCTTTGCTGATTCTCGTCATCCTCATCCTGTTTGCAAATTACACAAAGCTATTTATGGGTTGAAACAAGTACCCAAGGTGTGGTTTCAACGGTTCAGCTCTTTCCTTCTCTCTCATGGATTTGTTCAAAGCAAATCTAACAACTCTATATTCACATAGAGACGTGGCACAAGTGTTACGGTTCTCCTTCTCTATGTTGATGACATAGTCTTGACATGCAATTCTTCATTGCTAACTTATCATATTTATGTATTCTTTAATTGTGCTAACTTCCCTAATTACGGGACTGTGACTTATCCTTAATAGATTCTTTCCTCTATAAGGAGGCATGTAATTTCTATGTATTTGTCATTAATGAGAAAGCCAAGGCAAGCCATGATTCAGAATTCTTCAGAATTGATAGGGTGTAGCTGGGTTTTTGTAAAATCTTTGGGTGAGATAGGGGCCCTCCATGGGTCATGGTAGCATAGCTTGACTACTATTCTTGCGACGGTCATTTTTTGGCCTATAAAGGAGAGGAACATGAGAATTATCTAATGAAAGTCCAGTGAAGGAAATCTTTGATTTTGCTAAGTCTAGACTTATCGATTGGCTTTTGGCTACGAATGAATTCAAACACTTCTTTTGGCGATTTTCTGAGGCGTTGGGAAGCATGTTCGAAAGGTATATATCAAAGGGAAGAAAGCAGAGCAGAAATGGCTGAATCCAGCAGAAGGATGGGCTAAGTTTTCTTTATATGGAGCAACTAGAGGGAAACGAGGCACAGTTGATGCGGGAGGCGTTCTTCATGATCAGCTTGTGGAAATGAAAATTTTCTGCCCTATATCAATTGGGTTGAAAGAACCCAACAAGGCAGAATCATGGGCTACTAGAAGCACCTTCGAGGTCTGGTAGTTTCATTGTGGACCCTAGGTCGGCAATTCCCTGGAGACTGATGGCTTTTCATAGGGATTTTAGTGGATTGTCGGGTGATATGGAAGACACTTCTCACATATCAGACAATCAGCCAACAGGTTTCAGATTTTATGGTAAAAGTATGAGTAGATAGAATTGACTCTTTTCTTGGTTTTATGTAATTTTGTTTTCTTGGTTTACACTTGGGACATCTAAATATATAGCTCCTATACTGATTTTTTAATTACTTTAAATTTTAGAAGGCAATACAATGTTACTGTTCAAAAAATATTAAAAAACATACCTGCTCGAACTCCAAGTTGTTATCTTTGATGTTGACATAGACAACAGGATACCCTTTTTGTTTTGTCCATGAATTCATGAGCATGCTCACTGGTTCACCAGATTCTTCCTGAAGAGCAGCCCATAAATCTTCTGTTTTTGCATTCGAGCAAGCATGACGCTTTATGTATGAAGCCAATGATCGCTAATAAGGAAAACACAACATATTTGTCACAAACAAAATCCTAAAAAATACCAATGGAACAAAATGAAAAAAAAAAAAAAGAACAATAAAAATCTAACACCACCACCAGAAATTAAAGGCCAAAGTCCAAGCCCGTGGACTAAAATATATAAAGCCCGAGCCTGCCAGTTTATTTATAACTCATTTTCTTTTTCATTTTTTTAAGAAATCAATAATTTAGACCATTTAGGTTGGTAAGCCTAAACAAAGTGGGGCAGGGTGGGGTATGGATTAATCATTCTCTCTCTCAACTATCATCAATTGTATACCTTTGTAATACAAGAAATAAAATGACAAGTTTGTAGGAAAACAGGGCATTAACTCATTTGTTCTAACCTGAAAGCATTCTGCACCAAGGTAACTGTGTAGCATCCGAATCACAGAAGCTCCTTTTCTGTAGCTTATTGCATCAAAAATTTCATCTATCTCACGAGCATGGTTTATCTCCACCTGAAACATAAGCACTATATTTAAATACAAAAGAGCTCTTCAGGCCCAAAAGAAACTAAGGGCATGTTTGATACAATTTTTCTCAAGTATTTTTACAAATTAGAAATATGGAATTCTTATGGAATTTTGAATTTTGATAAATTTTGGAAATAGAGGAATTCTACTATCAAAATTCTCTATTTGGTTTATTTTGTAATTGGACATTGGATTTTTGAAATTATAATATTTCTAGAATTTTAAAAATCACATTGGTTGTTTTTCTAAAACATGAATCACACAAATTTTATTAAACATTGCTTCATATCATGTTCATGGCCTAGTAATTGAGTCTAGATAATTTACACGTGACAACACTATTAAAATAAAATATTAAATGGGCTCCAAAAGAGTTCTTATTATTTATTTAAATAAAATTGACTATAAAATGAGCAGCGAATTGAATATATAAATTGACTTTTTATGGGCCCACCTAATAACATCACTAAACAGAAGAGACTTATAGAATTATAAAAGGAAACAATTTCATTAGTCATCTAATAAAATCTATTAAAACAAAATAATAACATCTTAGTATTGACATTCAGAGGAGTGTCTATTGGCTTATATCATGTAAGAGATCTAAAGCATATTTTCTTTGAGAAAGAAAAAGCCCTTTAGAAGAACGAGCAACTTCAATCCCTATGAAATTGCGGAGTGGCCCCAGATATTTGATATCAAAGGAGTGCCTTAAATAATCTTTGAATGTAATAATAGTTGGAACATCATTCACAGTAAGAACAATGTCAACAAAGCATTACTGAATTTTTCAAATCATGCCCGTGGAGATTGATTAAGACCATAGATAGCCTTTTTGAGTTTACAGACCAATCCTTGCTCCCACTGTTTCACAAATACGGGAGGTGGAAGCATGTAGACATTTTCTTCAAGTCACCATGAAAAAAAGGCATTTTTTTACATCCAACAGTGAAGAGGCCATTGATGTGTGGTACCAATGCATATCAAGATCTGAACAAATGTGATTTAGGCCAAAGGAGAGAAGGTATCCTGATAATCAATCCCATACGTTTGTGTGAAGCCTTTGGCAACTAAATTGGCTTTATATCGAGAAGTTGAACCATCAGGATTGTGCTTTAGAGTGAAAACCCATTTGCAACCAACAAGAGTCTTTTCTAGAGGAAGATAAATCATCTCCCATGTATGATTTTTCTCCATTGCTGCCAATTCTTCTTCCACTGCTGCCTTCCAAGAGGGATCTCAAAGAGTTGTACCAATCCTCTTCAGAATCTTAGTGTTGTCAAAAGTAGTTAAGAAGCTGCGGTAACATGGAGAAATAGAATGATAGGACACAAATAGATACAATGGGATGGTCAGAACACACACACTTACCTTTACAAAGGGCAATAAGAAGGTGAGGTTCAGTAAGAGACGGATCCGAGCTACTAGCAAATGGTTGTGTGGTGTCATGTTGAGATGTGGCTTATGTTTCGTTCGTTGATACACAATAATGGGCTTGGAATTAGCAAAATTATTAACATTAGTTGTGAGAAGAGGAAGAACTGATGGAAGTGAAGAATCAGATTTATGATGATTAAAATAGAAAACACATTCAAAAAAGGTGGCATCCATGGAGATTTGTTGTGTAATACTCGTGATGGCATGCGACTAACTAGATAACATGAAGTTAAAACAACTATCGACTAATAGGACTTAGGTACATACATGGTAAATAATAGTGAACGAGCTACCTCAAGAAGATGACGATTTTTTCTTTCGTCAACACTATTTTGTTGAGTTATGCATGGGAAGAGATAGAGAGGGAAGAATAAGGGGGTCTGGGTCAGGAAGGCTTGCAATTGGGTCAGGGTAAGAGTTATTTGGGTTAGGCATATTGGTTTGGCTCTGCTAGATTGGTTAAAGAAACATTGGGCCACTAAGAGAGAGATTTAGTTGTACTTGGGGAAACATGGTTGGACTTTGCTAGACTTGCGTTGGTTCAGCTTCAAGGGCTTTCCTGGTGTGGGCCTGAGACAGTAAGGAAATAGGTGGGGTTAAAGAGGTCAATGGCAGGATTGGAATCTAACACTGATGGTCGCATGGAGGTATCCTTAACTGGAGGGAAGGTCCATGAATAAGGGCCATGGTGGACTAGGCCAAAACACAACAATTGGGCTTGATCTGGAGCCAATAGCTAAAGATGGAGTCCAAGTGAAAACAACTGCAACAGGGACGAAAAGGGGATTAAAAACTGGCACTTGGTTTAAGTTTCGCATTTGTGAGGGCGAGGGACGGAATAAAAAAGAATGAGTGTAGGGTAGGTAGCAGATGACATAGGGTGACAGTTGGAAGGAAATTCGAAATGGAAAAGGAGACAGGGGAAGAGCAGAAGAGGCATCCTCTACTGATTGAGATCCTTGTTGGTCAGGCTCTACTCGAAGCAACAAGGACTACGTGGCGGAAGGGGGAGCAGACGGTTGACTGAAGATGTTTGGCTGCAGCAATGTCAATGGAATCACTTCTAGACACGTGGCAAGAGGATCAGAGGAGTGTTGACTGAGCTTGGTTGGGTCTTGATGGCCCTACGGAGTAATAATCTAGCATTGGCGGTTCGAAAAATAGCCGAAAGAAGGCTACTGGAGACCTCCTATGGAGGGCCCCATCATACAAGGAGCATTCCTAGGAGGAAAGGAAAAATCTTCAACTAATATTCCAAGTCCCATCAATCGTCGCCAACTTTCACCAAAATAGATTTCAGGTCCAATAACAAACGTATCCATTGAACCCTGAAGCAGGCAAAAAGGAAATGTCTACAGGAAGAAGTGAAAGGGTCCGCCTCCAGAAAAGATTCGAGAAATTCTTTGACGGCTTTGATAGCTTCCAAGAACCAAGCACGGTGAGGGAGACCAAAGACTCACACCCAAGCTGTTCTGCAGACAAGGGCGCTAGACCAAAAAACAAGGTTGGAGAAGGGTGCTCCATGAAGAGACGTCAACTCATTCAACAACCTAGAAGCCTTTTCCTCGACCTCAAAAGAAATCAGGACGTGGAAATAATCAATTATGTTGACAGCAACTTCTCTGATACAGTCCCATTCAAACAACCAATCACCCAAAGACGAAATAAAAAACTGTCAGAAGGGAGAGGAGCAACGAGATAGTTTTTCAATTGATCAGACCTCTGATCCACCAAAATTTTGCCTAGAATAATTGATTTGCTTTCCTATAGACCACTGTCCAAACAGGGGCAGAAATGACTTGTGTGAACAAAGGCTTCTAGGCAACATCTAGGGGGAGAGTTCATCAGAAGAAGGAGAAGCAAGGTTAGAAGAGGGTGGAGCTTTTGGAGTTTTTGGGCACGAGGAAGGGCCCAAGAGGGAGGCAGGATATTTTGCCATCTTTACAGACAGTTTGCATCTTTTAAAGGCTCATTTGTTAACATCAAAGATCGCTCGAAGGGCATGCACTTCGATCTCAAATCGGACAAAGGCAAAACCGCGGTGAGCATTGGTCTCCTTCGAAACAGGAATGTAGTTATCCACAATTTTCCTAGATTTTGCGAAACAGAGCAAAAATATCTAATCTAAAGAAAGATGTAGGTATGTTGGAAAGGAATAAAAAAAAAAAAAAGGATTTTTTCTATTGCTCGAGTTGGCTAGACAGTGGGGAAGGAGGGAGGGGAGGAGGAGATGACAAAGAGAGTGTAAGGGAGGTAGGGAGGAGGAGAGGGATAGGAGATCATGGGAGGAGATTATCCACAACTAGATTAAATGTAGTTCATCATTGATGCCTATGTCCATGGGCAAAAGTGAAGATGGATTGGATGGTTGAAGGGTGGTTGTCTTTAATGGATCTCTTGAGTAATGTTTTTGTGGCAGGAAGCGGCTTTGACAGACGTCTTTGGGAAATTATACTCGTAGGATTTTTGAGTGCTAGAGAGGTTCCATATGTAAATCCTAAAATATGGGTGTTTCACCTTTTAAGGTGAAGGTTTTTGGTTGGATTGTCGAGTTAAAAATATTCTGACGATTGATAACTTGAGATTAAGGAGAATGCTCATTGTGAATGCATGTCATCTATGTTTGTCTTATGCGGAGTCAGTGAACCATCTATTACTGTACTGTAGGTTTTCATATCAGATTTGGTCGCATTTCTCCCAGTTGTTGTGTTGTTTTTTGTCTCCCAAACTCGTGGTGTGATTTGCTCAATGAAGAGGTGCTTCTAGTGGGAAGTTCTTTTCGAAGAAACCTTTGGAAAACGATTGTCTTGAGTATTGTATGGTCTATATGGTTGGAAAAGAATAGAAGGATCTTTTAAGGTAAGGAATCTTCGGTCTTGAGCTTGCTAGATGTTATTAAGGTTCGGGCTGCTTGGTGTCTGATGGGATCAAAAATATTCTGGGGAATAAGTATTTCGGACATATATATGTGGACTCCAGGATGCATGTTTCGTGATCTCCTCCGGACTCGGGCATTCTGAAATTGAATTTTGATGGTAGTTCTATGCTTGATGTTGGACTAGCAGGCAGGAAGGATGAGAGAGAGAGAGAGAGAGAGAGAGAGAGGGGGGGGGGGGGGGGGTCAATTCGTAATGAGATATGAACTATTTTGATCTCTTTCGTTGGTCTGCTCCCAAACGGATTAGTTATTGAGGTGGAGTTGTTAGCTTTATGGAGAGGTATTTTGGAGTTGGAAGAATTAAGGGCAAAAGGGAGTCTAATCAAAGGAGACTCTAAAGTTGTATTTGGTTGGGCATTGGGTTCTTTGTGTCCTTGAATTTATTTAGATAAAATTGAGAGGATTTGTCACTCAATTGCTTCTTTTGACTTTAAGGTATCTTGGATACCTCACTCTGCTAATTCAGCGGCAGATGATATGGCACGTCAGGGGTTGACTTTGTCAATGGAAATTGTTAATATTTTTTGTAATGTTCGAGGGGGGATGTCTTTTGTAAGAGTGGTTTTCCCGGTTTTGAGCTTTCCATGCCCTACTCTTAGCTCCTTTTTTGTCTATATCTTCCTTTTGAATTTAATGAAGTAACCTTTCAAAAAATATTTGGGTTGTCCCCCTCCTTAAGCCACAAAGCCTATGCCTCCATTACGCCTCTTCCCACCTATTGGAATCCCACAACTTACTTTTCAACAAATTTTTGTTCTTCATCTCTTCAAGTAAGAGGTCTCTCTGCTCCTCAATAATGTCCCATTCAACAATCTTGTCAAACAACAAATCTTTCTTGCGTCCAAACATCTAAAAACTTCTTTATTTTGCTCTTTTAACTTGCCTGCAACATCTACAACTTCTTAAGTAGAACAAAGCCGCCCAACCCTAAACTTGAATTTGATCCCACCAGCAATTGACTAGGTCCACAAAACCTAGAACTTCCAACTCAACATTAAAAGGGTTTAGGCCTCCAATTAACCAAATCCATATTGAGAAAGACTGTGAAGTGATTTGACAAGTCCTTTGGCAACCTGACCCAATGTTGTCAAACTCGAATCGTATCGGAAATCGGTCTAGGAGTGTGACTCGTGAATCGTAAATCGTAAAATCGTAAGAGTTATAATAATTTTGAACTATTTTTTTTTATATAATAGATATAATTATACAAAAAGATTGAAAAAAAAAAGATTTCTTAATAAGAAAAGGAAAAATATAGTAAAAAATTAAATTGACGTTTCAATGAAAATAATAAAAAATAAACATGAAACATGAATATGTTGAGAAGAGTCAAAGAATCTATTTATAAATAAATCAAAGTAATTTAAAAAAATATTAGCATTTATTAAATATTAAAAAATAAAAATAGACTCTTTTTTTTAATAGATATAGAAGATTGAAAAAAATAGAAGAGATATTTTTTAAATATAGATAAAAAAAATCTTTAATTAAAAGACCCCGATAGTCCTTGCACACGGGAAGCCTTATTTCCTTGAAGACTACAAGTCCCCTCATTTCTGTGACATGAAATGAGGAGTTGTAGTCTTCACGGCAAGCCTTATTTCCGTAAAACCCTAAAATGCAGTTGCAGCAGCAGCAAAAATGTGAAATAAGGAAAGGGGAAACACGGTGGAAAGGGAGGATAGAAAGGAGAAACGAAGAAGGAGAAGAAGAAAGAAGGAAGAAACATAGGTACATTCTCTTTTCTTCTTTTCCTTTTCCTTTCCCTCTTTTTTTTTTTTTTTTCTTTTCTTCTTCTCTGGATCACACGATTGAACGATTGTTCGAGTTGCAATCGCACGATCTGCGATTTACCCAAAAATTGAACGGTTATTGGCCATTTTCGATTTAGCATACGAATTGACTCGTTAGACCATCCGAGTCGAGTCAACTCGTACGAGTTGAGTCGCAACTCGGACGATTTTAACAACACTGACCTGACATGCTCAACGCTTTTAAAAGAGTCTACTCACTGATGAGAGAATAAGAATTTATCAAAGGGCACATCACTACGCATTCCTAATGGTTGAACCAAGTGAATCTTTCCCCATAAATAGAAATATCAAATAGTTTGTTCTCTTTAGTGAAATGTGAGAAATCAGCCATTTGTGGAGCAGAGCGAGGACAATTTCTTTTTTTCATGAGGATATCAAAACCTCTCCCAACACACCACGAGAAATTTGGGTCACTCCTAAAAGTTTCAAGTCTTCCCAAAAAATATGCCTTCGCTTATAATCTTTCCTATCTTGAAATCAGGTCTCTCCCGATAAGTTGACCATTTTGTATACAATTTGCATAAGAGAGCACCATTCCTGCCTCGAACTTTAGTGATTTCCAATCCTCCCCATTTTTCAGCCTTGTAATATCTCTCCTAATTCACTAGATGCACCTTTTTTTCCTTTCAATATTTCCTTCCAAAGAAAGTCTCTCTCAATCATTTCAAACTTCTTAGCCACCACCATCAATATCACAAAGAGGGACATAATAAAGAGAAAGATTAATAAAGTGACATTAATAAAGGAGAGTCTGCCACATAGAGACATGTAATTCATGTTCCACATTTATAACTTCCATTTCAAGCTCTCAACTACTGGGTCCCATAGTGCTCGAACTCTTAAGATTAACCCCGATGGGCAGACCCAAGTATTTCAAAGGTAGTTTACCCACTACACAGCTAATAATATTTGTCATGTTGGAGACTCTCTGGTCTCCCACATGGATGCCAATAATCGAACTCTTATCCAGATTTATCTTCAACCCAAAGACAAGTTCAAAAGTTTCAAGATTCTTTTAACCATATGAATCTCCTCCTCATTGGCCCTACAAAACAGCAATGTATCATCTACAAACTATAGATGGGACACAATGAAACCATCACTACCCACTTCAAACCCCTTGTCTAACAGACAATCTCTAGCTTTCATCATTACCCTGTAGAAACCTTCAGCTACCACAATAAATAGGAAAGGAGAAAAAGAATCTTCCTCTCACATTCCTTATGAGGCACTGATGGGAGAGCATGGGAAACCATTAACAAGGTTTTAGAAGTCTTTATTCTAGTTTTCTTAGAGTTTAAGTAATATCTCCATTTCTGTTTAGTCTTAAATCTGATAATTCTAAATTTTTAGATGTAGAGAACCCTACGTAAGCAAAATTAAGGTTGGAATACCAGCAAGTTATTCGACTTTCCATCTATTATTCATATGATTTCTCATAGAGAATCAACAAAGGGACAATTTTTATAGTCTTTCACTGAGCATGTATCTTAGGTTAGAGTGAGCCTATTCTTTGTGAGCTATATTTTCATGTCTTGTTATTGTTTTCCTTTATGCTTGGTAATTGAAATCCAAGATTTGTGTAAACCTCTAGTGATTAATGCAGGTTTTGGTTCATTGGAACCCTAGCCTGCATCAGTTTCCATTATAAATAATGTAGCGGAAGTGGAGATAAAAATCAAATTAAGTCAATTCCGACGATAATCGGACCACACACGTGTGAATGTGTTTTAAGTTAAACACATGTGGCAGTCACAAGGGAATATTAGGGCTGAAATACGAATGGAAGAAGGGGAAAGAACTGAAAGGGGAAAAGGGATAAGGAAAGGCAGCGGAAGTGGGAGAAGAGAGAAGAGAGATCGAAGGGAGAAGAAGGATGGCAATAACGAAGAGGACAGGTACCTGGCTAATAGGAACAAGGAGATGGTTCGATCCAAGCTGATTGAATCTGAATACTGGCAGCAGAGAGGAGACGAATCTGGCTGTATTCCTTAGAACTGGCTGCGATTCAACAAGAGCTGGGAGGAGACGGAAGATTGGCAGCAGCGAGATGCAGGGATAAAGCCCTAGCAACGACGGTGTCCTCCTGGGATTATGCCCAGAAGTATGAGGTAAGGGACTGGAATAAACAAGCAAGATCAAACCTGCAACAAGGTAGTAAAAGAATAGAGATCACAGAGATAACTTTTGAGTATTCTTGGATTTCGAAATTAAGATGCATCTTTCTTCACCTTTCAAATCTTATTTATAACTCAAGCTACTGACTATTACAAGACTCCTAAACTGACTGAAATTCCACCTAAGGTGGACTTTTAACTATAGAAGTTTCCTATGACTTCCACATTAAATTCCTACTAAAGCTAGAATTCTAAAATAGGATTAACATACTAAATAAAATTAAAATAGCAATTAAAAATATTAAGACATGGACCCAATTCGAGATTAAGTGTGTGGGCCTAGCGTCTTGTAGACCCGTCGTGAGTACGTCTTCAAGAATTTATTGGCCACCTGTTCTACATCAATAAACATACCCTATTTTATAGAATCATCATGATCATGATCATTATCAAAGCAATTTATCCCATCAATCTAGGGATGGCAATTATAATTGGATTTGGTAATTTTTTCTCTGGCCAACTACTTGTCTGACACCAAATATTTTAGAAATAATATGTATACCAATCCTTTAACTAAATATTTACAAAATAAAGAAAACACATACACAAAGTTATACATTCTCTATCAAGCAGCTAAGCCAACTGCCTACAAGATCGCAATTTATACAATTTTACATTCAAATAAGGAGCCACATTCCGCAAGTAGTTACCCAAGGTATTAAAGACAACTTGAAGTACATAAACATGAACATAGATAACCAAACTGATGCAGAGAGCAGATCCACATACGACTATTGATCTTCTTTTTATTATTTCTTTCTATTTTCGATTTAGTTGTAATTAGAAATTAGGATTTCCTATTTTAAGTGAGTTTATTTTCATTTTAGGCTACTTTTAGGAGTTTTTTTATTTAAGGGTGGTATCTCTTATAAAAGCCCTCTCTTATAAGCATTATTACAGACGATTTTGATGAATAAAGATTGAGATTTTTTGCAAGATACCTTTGCAAGGTGCGATTGATTGTTGGAGTAATACCAAAAAGCGTGAGGCTACGGCGTGAGGCTTGGTGTGGGGCCACACTTTCTTCTTCAGGTACTTCTCTTCCCATCTTCTCTTCTCTTCTCTCTCCTCTCTTCTTTTGTTTCCATTCAGTCCCAGAATCCTTTCCTATAGTTTTTGCCCCTTCCTAATACCCATCCCCGTGCTTTCATCTTCCTTTGTAAGCCCTCTAGCCTTTGCCGCAGCCCTTAATACCCATCGCCAGCCTTCCCGTGACCTTCTATCCCCTTCTTATGCTTCCGTAGCTTCTAGAAATCCCTCCCTGCGTCGCCTACCTCCGTAGCCCATATTGTGTTTGCCGCAAGCCCTTTCCTATTTCCCTCCTTTCACATGGTTGCCCTAAGCCATTCTTTCATGTAATTCCATCCGTATCCCTTAGTTGCAAATGCCGCATGGCCTAAGTTCCAGCCCATGTCTCTTTTAAGTCATTTAATTTTACTTTGCATTCACATCTTATTCTTAGTATTTGCATATTTATTTATGGTAAATTTTATATTCATTAATTACATTTATTAATTAAAATTTAATTTCAGCCCATATTACATTTAGGGTGCATTATTTCATCCTTTTAACTTTTAAGAACCAATTTAGGCATTTAGGGTTACGTTATTAGTTGTCCTGCATCACAAACGTAACAAACATAGTAGCTAAAATAGTAAGGTCAAGCATGATCACCTGAAACAATTTGAATCAATTCATAGGGAATATATACTTAAGCTAACAAGTGTTCCAACTCCATGAGTCAAAAGATAAAAAATGAAATATGGAAGTAATTAATCTAACCTCTATAGGATGTGATTCAGCAAGTCCATCCAGTCTAAGACCCTCAGTAGTTTGATCAAGAAATTGAGTCCAAATTTTCCATTCAGGAAACAAGGTATCAGTTGCCAAATAACTTATCTGAAATAGAGAAATTAATTTTTCACTGATCTTTTATCATGTACATTAGCTAACAGAAAACTAAATCCAGACATAATGTGGGGCACCAATGAGAGATACCCATGTTGCAAAGCCCTCATTAAGCCATAAATGGGTCCACCACTCCATTGTAACAAGATTCCCAAACCACTGATGGGCCAGCTCATGTGCTACAACAATTGCAACCTGGACAAAAAAGATTATATAGTAAAACAACTTTTGTGAACTTCAGAAAAGAGCACTGGGTAAAAAATGTTAGGATATTTAATGTTTTGATTCAAAATGAGACACTTTTTAATCAATCATGCTTGAGGAGACATCAAATATCCCAAGGAAATTGAGAAGAAGAAACCAATTGGAGTAACATAGACCTAAAAGCAGTAAAATCACTAGAAACTGCAAAGAGTAAAGGGTCAAGTAAATTGATTTCCATATTCAGATTCATTGAATAGAGCTAATTGTCTTCAAAACAAGGATTGGAGCATAACTTCATACAACCCACTATATTCAGCATAATTACATTACCCTTTGTTTATTAGCAGCCGCAGAATGCTGCTCATCATATAACAAGGCTGTTTCCCGATACGTGACTAGCCCATAATTCTCCATAGCCCCAGCAGAAAAATCAGGGATTGCAATCATATCCAGCTTGGGCAATGAATAAGGAGTGGAAAAATAACTGCATGGCTTTGAACAACAAGTTAGATGACAGATAATAATAAAATCAACCCTGAAGGAAAATCAAACCAAGACAAAGAAAGACACAGTTTAGATACAATTGAGTTCAAGATTATCCGTCAATGTTACACCTTGCAAGTAAATGACTCCATTATACATCTACAGTTTCTTTCTATCTTTTTCCTTTTTTTTTTTTTTTAAGATATACATCTATAGCTATTGAAATAAACAAAAAGATTTCAGAAGAGTAAAAACAAAACTTACTTCTTATAAAGATCAAGTGTCTTGACAGCAACATCTAAAGCAAATTTCCCTTGATTTGTCTTACCAATTTGACAGTATACACGAACCTTAATCCCTGAACATGCAATCAGGAAAAGAAGTTGCTCCAACATATTTTTCAGAAAAAAAGGGAAAGGAAGAAAGAAAGAAGGTTGCTCCAACATATAGGAAGAAAAGAGACTTCTCAAGTGCATACCATCAGGTGTCATGCCTTCTATATAGTCAAACAAGCCAACAACAATAGCCACTAAATAAGTTGACATGATTGGTGATTCTTGAAACGAAACTATCTTGAGAGGCCCATCAAGCTTTTCAGCAATGATGGGCATATTGGACAGTGCTATCAGCTCAGACGGCACTTCTAAAGTAATCTTGAATGTAGCCTGAACACAACATAGAAAAAAAGGTCAAAGAAAAGGAGAGAAAGCAATGGCCAATTAAGTAAATCAAGTTGGCATGCCTCAAGAAGAAAAGACTGACAAGTTTCACTGAAATTTCTGCACAAAGGAGTATCATAGGTTTGCTTCTGATATTACAATAATATCAATATCATCAAAACACCCCTTCATCACAACACCACCACCATTATTGATGTCATCATCATCCAAGCCTTTTTTGCTATTTGTATGGGATTCTAAAAATCATTCACTGCACTTCTACAATCCAGCCTCTCCACACACATATAATCAAGATCCCTTTAGCCAAGCCCTCAAACAACAATTCGAGGGACTTCTGGTTAGGACTTCTGTTTGGGCCATCCAAGCCTATGTGGATAAGTTTGTTGGCAAGTTCTTTGCTTGAATTAGGTGCCCATAAAAAAATAACCTTGATCAGATAAGTAAAGCTATTTAAGCAAGGTCTAAAAGATTCAATTTTATCATAAGATAAAAATTCATCTAGTTAGACCAATGTGTTGTTTAACTAATATTAGGGTCAAATTGGATTAGGATCCTATTCAAGGGAGTAGCTGGGGTAAAAGGAGAAAAGGGGTGTAATTGGGGGCGTGGTGGGCAATACAAGGAGTGCCCTCAAAATAAAAATGGGACACACACATATACATAAAGAAAAGTAAACCACCAAAGGAATTACACCAAAAAGGGAAAGGAAACCGAAAAGAGCTTCCTTGCCAATAACACACTCTTTCAAAGCTTAAAATTAGTCTCCTCTTGAAAAACCCTAGAATTCCTTCAAGGGGCCAGCCCATGAAATGCATTTTGCATTAGCTAGGAAGCAACCGGAAAAAAGGATTCCAACTTTTTTGAAGATAATTGTTCATCTTTCAAAAAAGGTTTCAACAGGAGGCAAAGAAAGCAAGGCTCCATAGAGTGACGAACTAGAATAGCCCCAAAAGAACTTCTAAGAGTATGAAAGATGGACTATTGATGAGGGCATCAAAGGTTCAAATAGAAGAAAGAGAAGATATTAGAGTTCTCCAAGCATGCGAGGTTTTTCATCGCGAGAAAATTGGGGATATCCATGAAAATATTTTTTTTTTTGAAAATTAACTTCATTAATCAAGTTAAAAAAAGGGAAACATCAACAAAAGGGTGCAAGCACTTAACGTAAGCAACCAAAAAAAACCAATATGAGGAAACATCCTCAAAATTATATCAAATTGTTCACAATCTCCGAAGATAGAGTAACACATCAGCCTCTAAATTGGTTTAGCGAGGAGCCCAAGACACCGAATATCCGTTAGGATACCATGGAATGACGAATCATATCCATTTTATCTAGATAGCACCAAGGACAAAGAGACCCCATATTCCAACGGACAACAATCTTAGAGTCACCTTCTAAGATACTCCAAATATGCTCCTAACTCTCTTCCAACGCCAAAACACCCCTCCACAAAGCATATAACTCCGCATCTAAAACAGATCCATTATGTAGAGGACCCGCAAAAGATAGCATAGTACCACCATTGCCATTTCAAATAAGTCCTCCATAGCCTGCTAAACCAGCCTCTTACACATAACTTCCATCAAAATTAAGTTTAAGAAGACTCGCCGCAGGAGGAGACCAAGCCACTGACTTGACCGGAGTTGACTGAGGCAAGAAATGATCCACTGAATTCATTGACTGAGGTAAGAAATGATCCACTGAATTCCAAGCTTGACAGATATCTGATATCGTAAACTTCTCGAAATTTTCCAGAACCAACCATCCACCAAGCCACTCCGCTCTTAATAACTCCAACAAGGTGAATAACAAAGGACTCTCTCCCTTTAAAAATCCTGGAATTTTTTTCCAACCAAACAGACCATACAATACTCAAAACAATAGCCGCCCAAAGTCTTTCTAAAAGAGCTCCCATAAAAAATAAAAATAAAAACATCTACACTAAATACGTCTAACCAAGACTTCAGCATACAAAAATCCACCCCTAACAACTGGAACAAAAAGGCACCAAATCAGATACACAAATCTACAATTCACCGAAAGATGATTAACAGACTCCACATCAATCATTGTTGTCAAACTCGAATCGTAGGAAATCGGCCTATGAGTGTGAATCATGAATTGTAAGATTCATAATGTTTTTTCTAAAATTATTATATAAACTATAAATACATATAACATGAGTACATGACATAGAATAATTATAGAGTTTTCACATTCCAAATCATTATAATTCATAATTTTTTATTATTCAAATTCCAAAATCTCAAAAATAAAGTCTAATAAAATATAAATATTAATGAGATTAAAATATAAATATTAAGTACTGATAGACCTTTCAAAAAAAATATTTAGTGATAAAGTTAACGATTCAACAAATAAATTGAAGGCATTTAAAAAAAAAATTAGCAATGATCAAATAATTTTAAAATAAATAATAAAAAATAGATTTTTTTTAATTTTTTAAAATAGATACAAAAGATTGAAAAGAAAAAATAAAAGAGATGTTTTTTAATTAAAACATAAAAACGATTGTAAAAAATTAAAAATATAAAAATAGTGTTTAAAAAAAAAAAGTCTCATGTTAAAACTCTCGAAATTTAAAAGGGGCCCTGGTCACAGTTTCGAGCTAAAGAGGGTTGACAATCCGTGGACAGTCCTCCCAATCCTCGTGCGAGAACTAGGGAAAGAAGGTAAAGTTGTAAGGCACACACAAAAGAAAGAATGAATGAGACGAGACCTACCAGTGAGTGACAGAATAAGACGAGGCCTACAGGCGAGTGAAGAAATAACGAAGGAAAGAAAGAGACGGAGACAGAACAGAGAAACGAAGGAGAAGAAGAAAGAAAAGGAAGAAAGGTACGTTATTCTTCGCTTCTTGGTCCTCTTACTCGACTTTTTCTTCTTCGTTCCTTCCTTTTTTTTTCTCTTCTTCCTCCTTTTTCTTCGTCCTCTTTCTTCCTTCCGCCACTAAATCATACGCGTCTGCGATTTGTGGAGGACTTGTACCATTTGAGAGTCACCTCCAGAATCGTGCGATTTTCATCCACTTGCGATTTTCTATACGATTTGGCTCGTTCAAGCACACGATTCGATTCGAATCGCACGATTCGATTCATGATATTTTAACAACATTGCCAGCAGCCAAACACACAGGGCAAGCATTAACAATGAGCATACGACGCATCCACAAGTTATCTATAATCAGAATTTTTTCCAAACCAGCCAACCACCCAAATTTGCCAATCTTCACGTCCCCAAGATATAAACACTACTCAGTTGGGCCATTAACGACATCCAATCCTCCAACTGCCTTTTGAATTGTGGACACCAAACAGCCTTACCATGTCCCATCTCCAAACACACCCTAATCTTAACATCTTTATCCGTAGCTGAGGAGAAAAGAGCAGGAAATGAGGAGGCCAATGGAGCATCTCCCACCCATCTATCCTTCCAGAAAGAATATGCTCCCCAGAATAAGCTTGATACCTAATATAGAAATTGAAAAGCATAGAGATACATCCAATCCCTCTCCGAAAGCCAGACACCCTTCTGCTATCAACAGTGACTCGCCATCCCAAGCTAGTTAACATGCTGCTGAAGAAGATATTTTTATAGACCGTCTGAAAGCTCCCCCAATCTCCAAAGCCACTTTCCCAAAAGAGCAATATTAAACAATCTAAGAGGCCTAATTCTCAACCCCTCTTCCTTCACAGACTTACAAACCTGAGGCCATGCAACCAAGTGGAACTATCTCTTATCCCTATCTTCATTCCACAAAAAAAAAAATTATGAACACTCTCCATCTTTGTAATCACAGCAACCGTGCATTTAAAGACACTCAAAAAATATACAGGGAGGCTGGAGAGTACATATTTAATTAAAGCAATTCTGCCCCCAATTGATAAATTTCTTCCGTTCCAAATTGATAAGAGCTTTTCTCCAATTTCTCTACCACTCGATCCTAACACCTCTTTATTTGGTTTCCCAAGATGGAGAGGAAGACCACGATAAGAGGACGAAAAGAGGTAACTTTGCACCCCATCGCCACAACTAATTGAGTACATGAACTATGATCAACACTAACCCCCATCAATTCACTCTTCCCAAAATTGATCTTCAAACCTGAACAGTTTTGGAACCATAGCAGAATCGCCGGAACCAACCTCAACTCTAAATCAGCTTTAGGAAGTAATATGGTATCATCGGCATAGTGCAAACGAGTGATGTCAATCTCTGAATGAATATCCATGAAGAATTATGTGAAGAAATTGTCCAATTGGCACTTCAAAGTGATGATAAAATTGATGAGCTGGAAGACCCGCAAATTCCAACTCAAAAGCCCATTAAAATCATGGAAAATCATACTATAGACATAGTATATGGGTCCAATTGCCCAATTAAAGGGTTTACATGATCAAAAGCCCAATTAGAAGACCCAAATCCAAGAGAGAAGACACAATTTTCCTTGCTTGAAGTGGTCCCGAAGGTCAACAGAGGAAGGCAACCAAGGACGAAAGCAGCTTGGGTGCATGGAGTGTGGTCATCATATGCCAAAGTCAGCCATGTAGATTCCCATGCTAATTTTGTGTATTTGTATCAATGGTTGAGATGTTTTCTAGTTAAGTAGGTGCTACATGTCAAGAATCCATTGATGGCAATCCTTGTAAATATTTTGTAAAAAAATCTTATAAATAGAGGCCTTGGGCATGTACTACATGCATCCCAAGTTGAGTTTTCTTCTCATTGCTTTGAGCAAAGTTCTAGTTCTCCTTTGTGAGGTTTTAGCTTCTAGTTGTATTCTAGTTGAGTTTGCTTAGAAAAATCATAGGGTTCTAGTTGAATGATCCCTCCATGGGTGACTTTGCTTCTACTTCCTTTAATTGAGATCAAGCAAATGGAATTCTAGACTTCTAGAATTCCATTCCTTTGGTGATTTTCGCATTGTGTTGAATTTTGTCCAAGGGAGATTTCGACCTTCTTCTAATTTCTGATGAGAGATTTCGACCTTCTTCTAATTTCATAGATTCTGGAAAGTCTCCAGTTCGGGTTCTCCTGAGTTTCATAGCGAGGTAGGTGTTAAAACCAATCCTACCCTTCACCAACAATGGGAGCATGCATCTAACATGTCTTTCTCATCGCTTCAATCAAAGATTCAAAGGTTCCCCCTTTTTCCTAGTGCCTTCTACCAATAATCTGTCAATTCTACATATTGGGGGTAATCTTAGTATTCTATATACATGTTCAAGCCACTTCAAAAGCTATTTGCACATCTTCTCATCTATTTGGGCTAGCTTTCAAGTTCCATCAATGCAACCATTTCTAATTTTATCTTTTGATGTTATTCCCCACATCCTTTTCTAATTTTTCACTGTCCATCATTCAGCTCAATATGACATTGCACATCTAATTGTTATCTTCAATGTTGTCAAAATTAGTCGATTCATGTGATTCGACTCGACTCGGTACCTTAAACGAATCAACTCACATGGGAAATCAGAAATAGGTCAAAATCGTACGAGTATTTCAGTGTGTTTCTCAGAGAGACAGCAGAGGAGCGTTTACAGAGCAGCAGAAGATCGTCAGTAACAAAAAAAGCATCGCCAGACTCTTGCAGTTTATGAAGTCCTTAGTCACTTTTGCAGTAATTTTGTATTATGAATGAATGGAATATTACTTTACAAAATAGTTAGGACAGAACATTTTTTATTCCAAATGTATGGAGTAGTCAGTTAGAGAGATCTATTACATTTTGTATGGGCCCGAGGTCGGGCCCAGGTACCAATATTATTTTAGACAGGTTATAACTTTATAGAGTAATACGTTATAGAGGTTTTACTGTATTTATATTTAAATCTCATATTAATATATTTTTATATTTTTTTATGGATAGTTATTTATGATGGATGATAAATGTCAAATTTGTGGATGTGGCTTTAGAAATTTGTGTAAATTGTTATAGTATAAATAATAATTAAAAAAAAATTGAAAGATATGAGTCTTATGATTTACGATTCACACCCCTCGACCGATTCACTATACGATTCAAGTTTGACAACATTGGTTTGTAATGAAATAATGTACTTAAGTTTCAGCATTTTTAATCTGAAAGGACTTTTCTAGCAGCACTTTTAATCTGAAAGGACCTTTAATCGTTTTAGAGTTCATACTGTTAAGACCTTGGGCGAGAGCTTATGTTCTTTACTTCTTTCAGTATATTGTTTCGGAAGTGTACAGTATATAAGCATACTATATTTTGCAATACTATATATTGTATACTATTTCAATATTCTTTGAGTGTGTAATAGTGTATTCTGTAATACTATATTTTATATATTGTATTTATTACAATATAACAATACAATTTTCTAATAATAAAAAATAATTTGTATAATTAACAGTTTTACAAATTATATTAAAATTTAATTTTTGTATAATATTTTATCACTATAACTGCTGCTATAAAAAAAAATATACAACAACCTCTATATTTTAACATATACAATTTATTTCTTAAATTATAGTATAAATAACCATTTTAGAAAAAATGTTATGAATCTTACGATTTTTTATTCACAATTCACAATTCACACCCTAAACCGATTCACGATACGATTCGATTTTGACAACATTAGTTATCTTATACAAGTTCCTTTTGCATGGAACTCTCCTACTATGCAAAACTCCATTTGCTTGCATGCACTTTGCCCACTATGCACCCATTCTATTGGATATAAGCAAATTAGATCCACTTTTCGGTTCCATAATTGCAAATAAGTGCATAAATTATCAAAATGTGGCTCTATGACATTTCCGATTTTAATAGGTTCATCTTCCTTTTTTTAGCGGTAACAAGATAAATAATATAATAAAGTGAAGAAAAAGTTAAATATACATAAAGGGGTTTAAGAGGCTTAAATCTGTGATAAGAAAAAAGAGAAATACAATCCAAAAGTCCTAAACCCCGGCACAAAATACAATCCAATCCCATGGTGCATGATACAACCCCTCCCCCCAAAACTAAAGAAAGAGGTCCCTCAATCGTCGAGTCAATACCTATCTTGGCGGAGAAGTCTTGATGCGGAGCAGCAGATCCACATACAACTATTGAGCTTCTTTTAATTATTTCTTTCTATTTTCGATTTAGTTGTAATTAGAAATTAGGATTTCCTATTTTAAGTGAGTTTATTTTCGTTTTAGGCTACTTTTAGGAGTTTCTTTATTTAAAGGTGGTATCTCTTATAAAAGCCCTCTCTTGTAAGCATTATTGGAGACGATTTTGATGAATAAAGATTGAGATTTTTCGCAAGATACATTTGTAAGGTGCAATTCATTGTTGGAGAGATTCCAAAGAGCGTGAGGCTACGGCGTGAGGCTTGGTGTGAGGCCATACATTCTTCTTCAGGTACTTCTCTTCCCATCTTCTCTTCTCTTCTCTCTCCTCTCTTCTTTTGTTTTCGTTCAGTCCCAGAATCCTTTCCTATAGTTTTCGCCCCTTCCTAATACCCATCCCCGCGCTTTCATCATCCTTTGTAAGCCCTCTAGCCTTTGCCGCAGCCCTTAATGCCCATTGCCAGCCTTCCCGTGACCTTCTATCCCCTTCCTGTGCTTCTGTAGCTTCCGGAAACCCCTCCCTGCTTCGCCTACCTCCGTAGCCCATATTGTGTTTGCCGCAAGCCCCTTTCCTATTTCCCTCCTTTCAATTGTTGCCCTAAGCCATCCTTTCATGCAATTCCATTCGTATCCCTTAGTTGCAATTGCCGCATCGCCTAAGTTCTAGCCCACGTCTCTTTTAAGTCATTTAATTTTACTTTGCATTCACATCTTATTCTTAGTATTTGCATATTTATTTGTGGTAAATTTTATATTCATTAGTTACATTTATTAATTAAAATTTAATTTCAACCCATATTTGATTTAGGGTGCATTATTTTCATCCTTTTAACTTTTAGAAAACCAATTTAGGCATTTAGAATTACCCTATTAGTTGTCCTGCATCAAGTCCGCTACTTCATTGGCCGATTGTCTAATCTGCACAAAGGAAACCTCATGGCCCGAACATAATTGCTTAATCTCCCTGACCACTGTAATTAGTTTCTAAAGAGGTTTCTTCTTTCATTTGGCCCATTTGATCGCATTCGTTGAGTCCTCCTCTATGATTAATTGGCTAGAGTCAAAGATCTCCTAATAGCTAAAAGTTTGGTCTCGTTAGAATCACTCAAGCCTACCAACTCTGAGAAAACTATGGATGATGATTCAGCCAAATCACGTAAGACTACTCCTATCTCATCCGATCCTAATTTTCCCTTTCCACATAGACCATAGGATTGCTCCTGGAATAATGTTCCATGCTTTTTTTTATCTTCGAGCCGAAACCTGAAGCCACCCAACTCCCCACAATACCCCCACATGATCTATCTAAAACCCACGAGACCCCATCAGGTCCACGAAACTGTTCCATAAACACCTCACCACTGAACATCATGCAAAAAAAAATGATCAATATCCTCGTGGTTTTCGCATAGCACACCAGACGAAAATTTGGACCCTCGGAGAGGCCAACCTGGCCTACGCAGGGAACTAGAGTTCATGCTCAATATTAGGATCAAGCAGGGCAAAACTAACCGTTGCTTTAACGAAGAAATCTCCCAAAGAAATTCATGTCCAAATTCTCTCATCTTCCACATCTCTAGCAATAGGAAACTTTTTTAGCATAGTCACCAACTCCTCAAGACTTTCTTGCTCCCAGGCACTCAAAGGCCCATTCTAAAGTGGATATTCCAACCAGTAGCTTCCCTTTCCAACCTGTAATAATCTTGCACATTTGCTCGTCTATTCCTTGCTATCCTAAAGAGTCTAGGGTACACTTCTTTCAAAGGTCTCTCCCCAACCCAAAGGTCCATCCAAAACAGTGACTTGTCCCCTCTTCCCACTAGAGACCTAAGTTTCTCTTTTAAAATACTCCTTACTCTACCTTTTCCCATGTCAATTCTCTACCATGCCTTTACTAATGGAGATCCATACTTTTCCACCACCTCCCCCAAATCCCATTCACTTCCGCACCACAAAGCTTCCCTTTATCTATGGAATCTCCAACTCCATTTGCATGGTAAAGCTTGGTTTCGTACCTCAAGGGAACCTACCTTTTCCTATGTCAATTCTCTACCATGCCTTTACTAATTGAGATTCATACTTTTCCACTTTCTCCCCCAAATCCCATTCACTTCGCACCACAAAGCTTCCCTTTGTCTATGGAATCTCCAACTCCATTTGCATAGTAAAGCTTAGTTTCTCACCTCAAGGGAAGCTACTCCTAAACCACTGTAGGGTTTTGGCTCTGTCACTTCTAACAAAGCAACCAAATGTACTTTTTTCCTATTGTCCTTATCCCCCCAAAGAAAGTTTCTAAAAAGTTGTTCCAGCTTGTAGATAACTCCTTTGGCATCTCAAAAATGGACATATAGTAGATACGAAGATTCCCTAAGACGGACTTCATGAGAGTCAACCTACCCCTAATGGATAGATAGTTCCTACCCAACCCGCTAATATTCTCTCCACTTTCTCCACCACCGGGGCCCAAAATTTCTTGGATCTCGGATTTCCCACTTCTGGCAGTCTTAATCATGTGAAAGGTAGGTTTCCTGTACCACAACTGAGCTCATATGCAAAGTTCTTAAGGAGTCCTCCACGTCGATACCTATAAGAGTACTTCTACCTAGGTTTATTCCAAGTCCAGAAACTAGTTCAAAGCACCTTAAGACTGCCTTATAACCAAAAATATCTTCCCCATTCGGTTCGCAGAAGAACAAAGTGTAATCCACAAATTGAAGGTGGGTGACCGCAGGTCCAGTCCTTGCTACTGAAAATCCCCTAACGATGCCCAAAGATCTAGCATTTTCCACTAGTTTATTCAAACCTTCACCTACTAAAGTGAAGATAAATGGGGACAACGGATCACCCTACCTAAAAACTCGGCTGTGTGGGAGAGCTATTAACCATTACAAAGTAGGAAGAACCCTCCACACAAGCTCTCATCCACTTCTTCTTCCACCGAGGGCCAAAACCCATTCTGTCCAACAAGTATCTGACAAAGTTCCAATCCACCTAATTGTAAGGTAAGCTTTCTCCATTTCAATTTTGAAAAGTAAACCTGGTTTTCATCCTTATGCCTCATGTGGACCAATTCATTTGCTATAAGGACTCAGTCCAGGATTTGTCTATACTCCATAAAAACTCCCTTCGGATTCACCTATGATCTTCAAGAGAACCTCTTTCAACTTGCCCAGTAGGACTTGGTCCGTTATGTGAGAGCTTTGATGGGCCTTCCCTTTTCGGAACAAGGGTAATAAAAGAATTTTCCAACCCCTTGTTGATTATTTTGTTCTCATGAAATTCTGTAAAAACCTTGAACAGTGTGGTCCTACCGTATCCAAACAGGATCTCATAAACCTAAAATTAAAACCGTCCGGTCCAAGGGCTTTATCCCACTCTAGACGATCTAGGGCCGACTTTGCTTCCTCGATGCTAAAGTCCCTCTCCAGCCACCCTATCCTCTCCTCACTACCACTATTGAATTGGACTCCATCTAAGACCGGTCTAGCTGCATTGTCGCCCCTCAAATAGCTTGTCCTTAAAAGTACTAAAAGGAGAGATTCTACCCCTACGACCAAATTCCGATAAAGGGCGAAACCTCAAGAGTGGGTTCAATGAATGCACCATAGTAAGGGGAATACATGAGGCCTCAATATAGAGATACAGTGATCGAGAAGGAAAGGAAAGTTCAGGTTAGATGGTAACACATTGACCCTGCATCTTTCCTCAAAGGTATCATTAAGTCGAACCGTCAAGGAGTTCACCCCCACACTTCTATCTGAAATGCATCACAAAAAGGACCGCCCAAAGAAAACACAAGTAGAAAAACTAAAGATGGAAGGAAATGACAAAAAGGGGGGAGATACCGGAGAGTGAGAAGGGCGATGAGGAATCAAACCGGGATGTGAGGGGGCCAGGAGCCACTGACGTGGGAGAGGACGGTCGGTACAAATGATCAAATGAAAAATGAAAAATGAGAGAGAAATGTCGCTGCATTGTCTCCCTAATGCCTTACTTATCCACCACTCTCCTACCCTCCATCATAATGGAGTTAATGCAATTGCACATTCTTCTAAAATTGGCTAACCTGTGAAAACTTGGTATTTTTGTCTCCTTCCTTTAACCATAAGGCACTTGATCTGTCTCTATTCTAACTCTTCTAACCGTAAGCAATCCCATACCATCGTTTTGCAATTCCATTTGCATAAAATCTCCTTTTTCCAAATCCATGTCCTCCTCCAATCTCTCCCATCCTTCAAGTTCTCACAATGTCGCCTCCTTCATGTCCCCAATTGGTCCTCCACTAGACGACCCACTCCTTGATTTTAGATTTCAAAAGGATGAGCTTTCTTGATAACACAAAACCTGCCCAACCTAGTATGGAAAAGCTTTCCCACCACCATTTGACCATCTCCATGAACTTGGGGTCCACCAACAATACATTGTTGAATCTAAACCGGCAGGGATAAGCGGTGTCCTTAGAGATCATAATGCTATATCATCATTGGTGGTCACAGAGTTAGTGGCGACTAGAGATTCGAATGCGGCTGAGTTACTCAGTATCAGGAGAGCGTTGACCATTTGGGCAGCTTTAGGGGGTAGTAGACTAGTTTTTTTTTTTTTTAGACTAGTTATCGAGGGAGATTCGGCAAATGCCATCAAATGGGCTAAGGATTTGAAGCAACCTCCTGGAGACTGATTACCATGGTCAGGGAGATTAGGGCACCTGTCGAGACTCAAGGTTTCTTTGTCAAGATCAGTCGTTAAACAAACGGGGTGGCGGATTTCTTCGCCAAGAATGGAGTCAAGGGTTCTATCACCGGCGTCCTTCATCTTTAAGGAGAACAAAATTAGTAGAAGCTTGGATTACAAGTTATAGGAGTCTTTTGTTTTGTTTGGCTTTTACTAGTACAGGATGTATTCTTTTATTTCTTCTTGTATGGGTCTTATCTCTTTTAGACCTCCAACTTGCCTTTGTATCTACTTTTTCCTTTAATATAATTGTCATTTTTTACCGCTCAAAAAAAAAAAATCATACCAAACCCTATCCTACGTCTTCTAAATTTAAAAATCAGCCACTCAATGGATGAAATAGGGGTATGGGGTCACATAGGGTTTACCAAAGGAATTCAGGCTATGTTATATTTTTTTGTTTTCAAGCAAAACAAGGTCTCAAATATGTTCATACAATAGGTTAAGGTTAGATTTACAGGTCTAAGATAGAGATCCCATAGGTTGGGTGCAAAATAGGGTAAAAGGGAGCCAAAATGAGCTTGTCCATACGGTTGTACGGACACATAGGACATCAATACAGACTATGGGTCCGAATGGAGTTTTGGTGGCTGATGATGGTGTTGACTACTCATTTGGTTAAGGTTACGGTTTGGGTGAGGAAGGGACAAAAAATGTGGTGTAGAAAGAGATTTGCGGGTAAATGTGTTACTAGCAAACTAGTTTGCACCAAAGTTTGGTGCAAACAACCTGATGGCCCCACTTGGGTAACATGGATAGGTTTGAATGGTCTTAGCTTATATGTGGTGCATATAAAATTCCACCTTGATTGGATAAGCCACGTTTTTTAAGGCCCTCAAATTTCACATTTATCCAAAGTTAAAATTCGTTGGGTTAGATCAATGGGTTTTAGAAGTCAAATTAGTGTCAAATTGGGTACAAGTGCAATTCACAGTGGATAGGTGGTGTTTTAGGAGAAATGGAGGGATCCACTATGGGCTCCACAATTCAAAGCTTTCACCAAACTTGATGCAAACTAGTTTGCATACGAGCATTGTTACAATATATATAGAACTCTCCCCTAAGAACGAGGCCAATGGATTTCACCTAGGCCCACATAGATGGATTGGTTTGAAAGATCTTGGCTGCTTGTATATGATGCCCTTAAAATTTCATCTAAATTGGACAAGAGAAGCCATATTTTTTAAGGCCCTCAAAATTTCACATTTATCTAACAATAGAAAGTCATCGGCTTAGATCAATGGCCTTTAAAAGTTAAATTAGTTTCAAATTGGATATGGGTGCAATAAATGGGGAGAGGCTTGGGGAATTGGGTCCATTAGGTCTACTATGGACCACACAAACCAAAATTTACAAGAAAATCTCATGACAATTGTTCTTAGGGGAGAATTTTTATATATGTTATATATATATATAGAAGACGATGATCCCCCACTCCTCCTTATGCTACACTGTTTGTGTCCGCCTATGTTGATAGTAATAGATCCATTGGGACAGGTCTAGCCGTGAACTTGTGTCCCATAAAAAATCATCTTGATTGGATACATGAAGCCATTGTTTTCAAAGATAAAAAACTGGGGGTTCGGAAGTGATAAATATTTTTGAGAGCTTGAAAACTTGGCTTGATTGATCCAATCAAGATGATTTTTTGTGAATAACAAGTTCAAACTTAGACATTTTTAATGGACCCATAACCATCATCGTACATAGGTGGACTCACGAAGTGTGTGGCATAAAGACGGGTGTGGAGATCATTGTCTTATATATATATAGATATATATATGCAAAACTAGAATAAACCCGGGGTGTAGTAACACCTTATTGCACATCACACAAAAAGACAAAACACTTGAAAAGTAACCTTAAAAAAGGTGACAGCACTATGTGATGTAAATAACATGGACACCTACAATCAGCCTAATGAATGGGGTGTAGTTTTTTTCTACAACACTCTGTTTATCCAATAATAGCTATGTGTGTGTATGTGTGTGCAATCAAGCTTATTTTTTTAGGCTCTATACCAAGCAAAGATATTTCTAAAGAAGCATCCTTATTACATGTGCCCAGCATGGGGGTTTTGCACGAGTTGCTGATGGAAGTGGTTGTACAGGATAAATGCTACTAGTATACAAGCTCCTATAAATACCGACTAGCTCAAAATAAGATAATAGATCATCAAGAGTTTAGAAGAGTAGGCAAAAGATATAAATATAGATGAAATAGAAGAAATTCTTCCATTAAAGGTGAAAATGCACTAAATACAACAAGCCCACTAAACTAAAAAATAGTAGACTGCTAGAAGCGTAACGCAACAGACCTTAAGAGCAGGTTCATCCCAACAAGGAAAACACCGACGTGCATCTGCCGGTTCGAATTGTGTAACAGCCATGTTCTTCTTCTCCCCATTGTGCTCATAGGTACTAAAGAAAAATATTGTTGTCCCGTCAATAGAAATGCAAAGACATACAAAAATGTGTGCACAAGAGGAATGATTTGCTTGCATTTGGGTACATGAACAGCCCCCAATCTGAACTATAAATATAGGTCTAGCCCTATCCAGAGGTACCAGGCAATACAAGCAATTCTAACCATCCAATCATGTGATACCCAGCCCAAATTAGTGACTAATTTAGACAGATTTTAATTAACTAAATATTTTTTTTAGCCATTAATTATAAGTTTTGCTATGTTGATCATGAAGAATTTTGAATGAGCTTTTCAACGAGTCTAAGTTTGACTCGATCCGAGTCCGAAAACTCTTTCAAATTAAATTTTAAATGTATAATAATAAGTTATGATTATTAATAATATTATTTTAGGGTCAAAACTTGGCTGCTTTGGAAACTCAGTCATTTCATTTTATTTCAACCTCAAATTGTAAATCTTGCACTATTTTTAAAACTCGGACTTAACGGAATGCCAATCTCGACTTAATTCTACCTATTTTCACTACCTAAAATTTTATAGGTGGCAAAACCCCACTTGGATAGGAAGATAAAATCCGAAAAATATACGAAGGAAGTTAATGTTCAATCTGTAAAATAAGTGAGTCATTTCTATCTTCAAATTTCCAAAATATCGAGTTTTTAATAATTATTTTACGTCGAAAAATGTGAGCCGTTGAATACTCTGTCACTTAGATGGAGTGGTTTTTGACTCCAAAACACTTTAAACCTTTAGAATGTTTTTATCAGATTAATTTAATCTACCTAATTATAAAATTAAATTTTCTCCAGAAGATACTTTAAAATTAAGAAATTTTACCAAATCGGTGTTTTTTTATTAAAACACTGAGTTATTGATCGAAATTTTTATCCAAAATTTAATACTATGTTAATAATTTAATATTTGACCCAGTGGACTATTTAGATTAAATTAGAGGGACATCGAAATACTCAGATTTAACAAAGGATATAAAAGGAATTTTTAAAAAGTATCTTAACTGGATAAGCATCCAGGTAAGTCTAAAGTCTAAGCTACAGTATAGAGGGTAACGTGGGTGGCTTTCAGCCAACCCATTCCTTATTTAAACGTTGGTTGGGAGGAAGGAAGGAAAGAAAAAAAAAAAAAAACAACAATGCCACCGTCGCCTCTTGTTTTCTTCTCCAGCAACCTTTCTCTCTCTTGCCTTTCTATCTACGCAGGTCAAAATCTCCCTTGTCCCTTTTCCTTCTTTCATTTTCACCTTTCCTTTTCTTCAGTCGGTGCTACAAGCAGCAGTAACAACCGAATTCGAAGGGTCCTCGTATCGACGTCGGGTTTTCAAAACTTTGTCAAAAATCGACGGATTACCGCGTGTCAGGTATCAAAATAAGTATATTTTTAATTTTAATAATTTTAATAGTTTAGTATTGTATTTTAAAATTAAAATTTTCAAAATGAAGGGAGGATAGGTTTTTCTTTCAAATTTTAAATTATACCTTTAAAATCATTTTTAAGTTCAAAACTTATTTTTCAGCCTTTAATTAAAAGAGGAGAAAAGATTAACCCCATTTAACAATTGTATGTTTATTTTTACGCATTGTATGTTTAAATTCAGTATCATAACCTCTGGACCACACTATCGTCTGTAGTGGCACTAGTCGCTCGGTGATACCATTTGAGGTGACGCTTAGTCACCCGGTGGTTCATCAGTAATGGTGCTTAGTCGCTCGGTGATACCATTTGAGGTGACGCTTAGTCACCCGGTGGTTCATCAGTAGTGGCGCTTAATCGCTCGGCGATACCATTTGAGATGATGCTTAGTCACCCGGTGGTTCATCAGTAGTGACGCTTAAGTCGCTCGATGATACCATTTGAGGGGGCGCTTAGTCACCTAATGGTCTTGAAGTGGGGCACTGAGTACTTTTTATACTACTTGCATTGTATTCTCTGGGTCGAAAATCTCCACCTGTAGCGCAGCGGAAACGCCGCTCGGTGGCCATCTGAGACGACCTTGGTCGCCCGGGTGGTAAAAGGATTTGGGCACTGAATACTTTATATTTTATTTTGATGTGATGTTTTGGTTGGCTGACAACTAACTGTTGACTTAATGGAGTAGAAAGAATTAAGGGGACTCACTACAATTATTATGCTTTTTGGATAATACACGGAGGATGGGAAGTAGTTCGTAAATACTTTATCGACTCGAAATTTATATTATTATTTTATCTTACAGATTGTGTGATAATCCCTGTGGATAGAGGTGAGGAGACTCGAACCAACACTTATATTGTATTATATGTTAAACCCACTAACACCAGACTGAAATGGGACCAATGGTCATTAAAAGATGGAAAAGGCTATATAGGTCCAGAATACGAGACCTGACACTGCCTACATGTAAGGGATATAAATGTTCTAACTATTTAGAACGTAGGCGTTAAATTGGTGTCGGGGAGTCAAGAGCTTGTAGCCTATAACGCAGTATGGACCTATGGAGTGTCTGGGAATTGTCGGGTAAAAACTGGGTGAAGGCATTCGTGTTATTAAATCCAGTTTTATATGTTTGTGTGACATTGATTATTTTATTGATTTCTTATATTGGTAGTGGATACACCGAAGGGTAAGGCTGGAATTTGGTGATTCTCTCAAAATAAATCCCTGTGTAAGGAGGGCAATGGAAATCATGCATTAACATGCATTTGACATTTGCATGTGAGAATTATGTTTATAAGTTAAATCTGTGAAAGATAATAAATTTGAAAATTTGATATCGGCGTTGGGCTATAATTGCTGAGATTATCCGAACACCATTTGCGAACCATTGAGTTAGACGTGTTAGTAGGCTAAGGTCGACCGCCATCAACCGCTGGTGTTGGATGGGCTAGTAGACCGGGTCGTGGAGACCTTTGATGTTAGGTTAAACACCGTTTGCGAACCGTTGGGTTGGACGTGTTAGTAAGCCGTAGTCGACCGCCATCAACCGCTGATGTTGGATGGGCTAGTACACCGGGTCGCGGAGACCGTATGCACTTGCAAGTTGCTAAATGAGAGCTGACCCTGGTAAAAATTTATAAAACACCTTAGAAAGTGATCCTAGGGTGAAAATGGGTTAAGTGGATTAACCGCATTGCATTCATAAAACATGCATTATTTATGGTTTCATGTAATATGTTGGATTATGGTAAACATGAGTTAAGTAGATTAACTGCATTTCATTGATGAAACATGCATTGTTATTAATTTCACGAATATTATACGTTGATTTTTATGGTGGGTTCTCCCCACTGAGCTATTGCTCATGTCCCTTACATTGCAGGATATGAACTAGAGGAAGGAGTGGAGGAACCCATGGTACCTCGCTAAGAATCATACTCTGATGTTTCCTGTAGTTTCCTACTCAAGGAAACAAAATGAATCTATGAACTATTATATGTATTTTGATAATAAATATGCCTCTTGTGGCATAAAAACCTATGTCTGTAAGTTTGGTATTTCCATGTAATATATTTGTGTGTTGGTGTGCTCAATATGTTACTTCCATATATTTGAGTGAAAGTTGTTTAGATTATTTTGTTGAATACGTTTAGAAATACTTAAGACACAGATATTTCATGTAGTTCTTAGACTCCCATGGGTAGTATGTAAGGGAGTTAGTGACTCATTAGGTTAAGGTTAAAAAAAAAAAAATAGTCCCATCCTGGGCCCACGTACGGGATCGGGGCGTGACAAATCATGATGAGGACATCAAGGGACGCAATCGAAGAAAGATACATCAAAATCTAGATTTTTCCTCAACATGGTTGGTTGATAATTTTGTGTGTATTTCTAACATATCCGACCATGGATAGACAGATATAGCCATAGATAGCCCAATTGTATGTCAATCACGCAGGACTTTGAAGATTTGACACGATCCATCCATTTACATCATCTGAGCCATTCATTTATGAATTGGACCAAACCGATCATTGATCCAGCGCCACCCAGGCATTTGTTTTTGCTATCTTTTATTAGTCTCATACTATTCTAGTTTATATAGTTCCAAGATTGTTATTGACTTGTATTTTCTTTTTATAAATTTAGATTGTCCATATGTGTGCCTTAAGTCACATGTGTGAATTTGCCTTAGCTTTTGTTTTTATTCTTTGTTTAATATTCTCTCTCTAACATCTTATGTGAATCATGGATATACATTGCATGTAATTTTAGGATTAACCATACATATTTTGTATTCTGATACAGGCCTCTATATATCATCTAGATCTAAGGTGTCCAACATTTTGACTTGTCTTGTGTCGGATTTGATATCAGAGCTTCTCCTGCGTCAGATTTGGTATCAGAGCCAAATTGATCAAACCAAAGTTGTTTTAGATTGTATTACCAAGTTGGTCTCATCATTCATCTTAGGATAGGGCATGCCTACACGTAGCAGTACCAAATACCTCATAGAAAACCAACATGAGCCTAGATGCATTGGGTGAATTGCTAACAAGAATAAAAGCCAAATTGAATACCCTAGGAACTGATTTTCAAAGGTTTTCAAAAAATATTGATGCATGTCTAGGAGTGTTAGAAAATGCATTTCAAAATAGGAAAAAGATCAAAGTGAACATTGTTTTTCCTAGAGATTTTAAAGTGAGTGATGTGAAGAGGCTGACTTCAAAGGTTGTAAAGTAACCCTTACATTTTTCTTAACAAAAACAATTTGAGAATGGGTATAAAGAATGGGAGATTGTCTATGCTTTAAATACCCAAGTAGTTAGAGAGTTTTCTCAAAAAACATCAAGATTCCAAGGGAGGTCACAACTTTAATCAACGAGGATAATGATTCAACCCAGAGGAACTTCTAGATGAGATTATCCTAAATGTGGTGTTCAGCCCACTATGGATTTGGTCCCAAATTCATCTGTACCCAACCTTCTACAGTATAGAAAGAACCTTATTGAACATACAAATTGAAGAGGCAGGTTGATGTTGGTTGGGATCAAATTCTCCTCATGGTTGAATTTTCCTATAAAAATTCAATTAATCAGTCTACAGGTTACAATCATTTTGAGATAGTCACAGGTTCCCAACCTGGGAAAACTATCGACCTCATACCTCTTTCACCTGCATGTAAGCCTTCTGAGTCAATTGAGTTATTTGCTAGGAATATCCATAATTTACATGATGATATTAGTAGAAAATTTTCTATGAGCAATAAATATTACAAATCTTCTACAAATGAGCACCACAAATGTCAAGAGTTTCAAGAGGGAGATGGTCATGGTGTACATCAGGTCTAAATGATTCTTCAAATGGACCATAACAGAAGTGGAATGTGGATGGGGCAACTAAGCGCTAAAGATTGGGATCAATCATGATTCAAAAGGTCAAGTCCTCACCTTTTTCCTGCTCTTGCAAGGACAATCATGGTTTAAAAACACCGGCCAGTTCAAACCATGATTCGGTGCATATCAATACACGAGTTTTTGAAAAAAACAATTGAAAAAATTAAAATATTCCAAAAAATCAGCCGATATTTTTATTTGAAAACACCGGTCAATATTTTGATGTGAGTTTTATTTTTATTTTATTTTAGTTTTTCTTTAAAAAAAAGTATCATTTTGTTTGAAATGAAGGTAAAACATTATACAAATAAATCTTTCTAAAAATACATTATACAAATAGAAGTTGGGATTAAACATGTAATTTTTTTGTATTTTTCATTTCTTCTTCAATTTTTTTTGTTTTTCACATTTTTGCCATTTTTCAATTTTAAACAAAACAAGATAATAGTTTGTATGAAAATTTAGTCACTTACCAACAACAGTTCTTACTTAGATCTATGGAAAAAAAATTATTATATTTATTTTTTAGATTTTAATTTCATTTTTATATATTGAGTTATTTTTTTTAAATGAATTATAACAGTTATTAAGCCTATGTTAGTTATAGGTCTCAAGACATTAATTCTTTATTACATGAGTGCAAACTATAGAATGAAATACTTCAATATTCTTTGTCTCCAACTCTTAACATTAGACATCTTTTTTTTTTGAAAGGTAACGTTAGACATCTTTGCTCAAGAATTGATTAGTAATTATTAGTTTTTATTACATATCTTAGGACTAAAATAGATATTATGGTTAGAAATCAAAACCATTTAAGTTTATAAGAACATGGTTTAGTTCAAGATCATACAATAACACAGGACACTTAAAGAAGACCGATATTTTTCCATTTGTTAAGTTAGAACAAAAATTAACTTTAAAATCCAATATTTTCCAATATTCTAGATTTTTTGGATATTTTTCAGATTTTTATGGGGTTTTAAAATTTCACACCGATTCAATCAATATTTGAAAATACAATCTAGTTCATATTTTGAACCAGTAGGGACCAATACAATGACCCGTTCCAGTTTTTTAAACCATGGGGAGAATAGATTTTGATGATGCATAGCTCCTAGCTATAGGAGTGCTGAAGATCTTCAAGAACCATTTCCATGGCAGGCTTATCATAGAAGGCAACTGAAGGGCTCAAGGGAACAAGAAGCCTCCTTGGAAACTTCTATCATAATTCAAAGAGATAAAACAGCTGCAAAGGGATGTATATCTATCTTTTATTCATGTTAGGAGTTCAGCAAGTGGTGGATGTACTAGCAGAGAGTAGCATCTCAAGATCTGATTGTTTCTAGATTTTTCACTACGTTGAGTTGTTCTTTTTTATCCTATCTATGTATTTTCCTCAATAAGCATTGTATGTCCATATTGGATACAAATTTGTCCCTTTTCTTTTATACTTATTTTCTTCTAATAAAATCCTTCTTTTACCTTTCCAAAAAAAAAAGTTTCACGATTGAAAGCAAAAACTCTAGTGTAATCACATTTTGCAAAGCATAACAACATTTTGAAAAATGTCATACATGTCACACGGGGAGAACGAAGGGCGCAACAATGAAAGGCATATTGAAAAAAAAAATATCAACCAACACTATCCATTAGATCTACGGCAGCAACAGGGAGCTATACACATTCATTTTGGGAAATGGGATTAGGACAAGGACGTGCCCATTGAGTTGTTCAGGCAAAATGGTAAGTTGTGTTCAGACAATTAGTTAGAGACAAGCTAGAAGAATTTGAGCAAACAGAATCATGGGTATAAAGAAACATGGTGGTAAAATACAGAGGTCCAAATGGTTATTGATGAGAAGAATACATAAAATGGCAAATGGCAAAGACAGATATGAACCATAAAATATAATCCTGACCAAAAAGGTTGTGGATTCGAGTCATGTAACCATCTCAAGAATAAAATATGATGATTAACATGCCCAATTAGAATAAAGATATAGAAAGGGGGGTTCTCTAAACTTGACAGAGAAGAAAGATTAGAATAGAGATGTAGAGCATGTAAGATGCAATAATAGATGAAAATTGAAGGGTTCTAGTGAAAGACAAGGAAATAACAAATAGATGGTAAATGTGTTTTGAGGATCTATTGAATAGAGATATGAGAGTCAAGTACTCTTGGAAGCAAAACCAAATTAAGGGATAAATAAAATACCAAAAACAGAAGTAAAGTTTAACTAAGTTAAAGAAATGTAGAGCATTAGGATTAAAAGGTATCCTTATATAAGTTCATATTATGTTGGTTTAAATTAAAATTAGTTGGTAACTAGGTTGTTTAATAAAAGTGGAGAAGATACAAAGGGATTTTCTGTGAGATGGGAATGGGAGAGAAGAAGACTCACCTACTGAAATGGGAGAAAGTGGTTAAGTCAAAGGAGGAAAGGGCATTGGGTCTATCTAGGCTGAACGGTTAGGAATTGGGCATTGCTATGTCTGTGGCCATTGAGGTTTGGTAGGGAAACCAACTCATTATGGAGAAGAATAGTTGTGGCTACGTATAAGGTTAAAAGGGTGAGGATGGGAGATTGGAAGAAGAGTTAAAAAGGAGGGTTTAGGGTGTCATGAAAGTGACATTTAAAGTAAGGAAGGATGGAGAAGATAAGAAAGATTTTTAAAGATGGTTTGAGGTTTTTACCTAGGGGGATAGGATATCCTTTCAGGAGGATTTATGGGTTAGCTAATGAAATTTGAAATTGGTTTTACTAAGGTTGTTTAGCATGGCCTAGATATAAAAATGGCTGAGGAGAGCTATTATAAGATAGAAGAAGGAATGGTGATACAGCCAACAGGTTTTAGGAGAAATCTATGAGACTCCAAGATGAGGGATTATGAGAATCTACTTGAAATGCTATAGAAAGTGGACATTTGTAGGGAGGAGTAAGGAGATTATGGGTGGATAATTCTTCACACTTTAATGTGAAATGTTGTATTAATGCAGCATAGGAGCCAAGTAATCTTAGAACATCATGTTCCTTTGTAATGAAAAGGGTTAAGCAATCCTAAGGTCAAGTGTGAATGCATGTACGTGGTTTTAAAAAGAGAGAGAGAGAGGGAAAAAGAAAAAAAGAGAAGAGGCAGGGGAGGGGGGTGTGGTGAGAAGTTAACAAATATCTTATGTAGTAAACAAACAAGGGTTGAAAGAAAATAGGTACACGTGGCACTCTCTCCACTATCTTTGCATAAATTTTATTAACTTCCATTATCCATTCATTTAACTCCTTATATCTATCACACACTAACCCACATCACACTCAAAAAACTTCCTTTTATTAGATTACCAAAAAAATATTATTTTAAGAATTTAATGTTTCATTATATTTTCATGTACACAAAAACCTTATTTTCCTTATTCAACAATTTCTTCTTTTGTTGATAGAAGTTTAGTTGTTCATCTCTCTTTTATACATTTTTGCTGATAGAAGTTTTCCTTCTCTTATTTTTCTCAATAATCTATCATAATTTAGATAACTCAAAATATTTTTATTTAATCTTTATATATTCTTCTATTTATTTTTCTCTCTCTTCATAATACTTAAATTATTTGTTCCATTACTTTTATGCAACATTGCAAGAGTATTTTTATTGTGTCATAAATAACATGGTTTGAGAAGTCTTAAAGTGCCACATGGAGCACTCTCTACCATCTTTATATTATCTTTGCTAACTTACATCATTTATTCATTTAAACTCTTTTAAAACTATCACTCACAAAGCCACATCTCTCTCAATCAACTTCTTATTGTTAAATTACAAAATACTATTATTTTAAAATTTATTATTTTAAATTTTAAATTCAATTTTAGTGTAATTAACTGATGCGGTGCATCCTCCAGATCCGGACCTTCCATTTACCTTTCCATTTTCGTATTTTGGCTATTTTCATTTTTTTTTTTGTTTTAGATAGGGTTTTTTTTAGCAAGAATTTATTTTTAGTAAGGAGAAGCTTATATAAGTTTTAGCCTCCATAAGGCAAATTGAAGATTGAATTGAATGAATAAAATTTTGGAGTTTTCCAAACCTTGTGTGGAGCGATTCCTTTAGCGTGAAGCCCTTTTGGCGTGAAGCTTGGCGTGAGGCTATCTTTCCTTCTTCTTCAGGTACTCTTCCTTTATCTTCTCTCTCTCTTCCTCTTCCTTCCTCTTCTTCTTCCCTTCGATTTCTTCACTTTCCCTTCTCTGTTTCCCCTTTCCTTACTATCCCTTTGCTGCCCCAAACCAAATCTACCCCTTTTGGCTTCCGCCCCTTCTTCCGATCCATGTTGTGTCTACCGCAAGCCCCATTTCCTATTTCCCTCCTGTCACGTGGTTGCCCTAAGCCATCCTTTCATGTAATTCCACCCGTATCCCTTAGTTGCAATTGCCGCAAGGCCTAAGTTCCAACCCACGTGTCTTTTAAGTCATTTAATTTTAGTTTGCATTCACATCTTATTCTTAGCATTTGCATATTTATTTGTAGTAAATTTTATATTCATTAGTTACATTTATTAATTGAAGTTTAATTTCAGCCAATATTAGTTTTAGGTGCGTTATTTTCATCCCTTTTAACTTTTAGGGACCAACTTAGCATTTAGGGTTACCCTATTAGTTGTCCTGCATCATTAACTTTTTTCCGTTTTCCCACTTGACTATTTTCCTTTGTAGAGAGAAGTTTTTTCCTTCTTTTTTTTCTCAATAGCTTACCAAAATTATGATCATTTTCTTGGACTTTATTTTATTCTTTAGTTCCTCTTGTTACAATGGCTTTTCATGATCTATATGACAAGCTACGACTTATAATTCATATAATTGAATTACTTGATTTTTCATATTTCTTTTTATGTTTTTCCTTTTATCTCATGCATTCTATGGGTGTTTTACTAGTCATTATATTAAAGCAAAATAATGTACAAGTAAAAGTATAAGAGGCATACACTGAATAAGTGTCCACGTAAATTACACCTACAAAGGAGTTTGACCTATCCACCCCCACCTTTGCCAAGAAAATAACTGCCCATTTGCAAAGTATCTCACTTGTCTAGGACAAACCTCAGTTTCCCTGATTGCTAGCTTCAACTTCCGAGGATATTTCCTCTTCCCACTAGCCCACCTTATAGCATTTGCGAAACCCCTTCCACCACCAATGAGCCATTGCCATGTCCTTCAACAATTGTAAAGAATTCCTAACAGCCCAATATCATGCTTCATTGGAATCTCTAATTCCCACTGTACCCAAGAAGAACAATTTAATATCTCCAAAATGATTATGCACACCCCTCTCATGCATGTTGGTTCTAGTTTTCGCTTCAATGCCATCCACATTAAATTTTGACCAACCTACAAGGGACCACCCTTTTTTAGTCATACATTTCTTATCAACACTCCCCTTCATACATGCCTCCCAACTTCTCTAATAAAATCATCGTAAGAGTACTCTAGGAACTCCTCACATACCATTAGCCACCTCTATTGTCAAGTGTTTTCTTGGGTTATTATCAAAGGAAAGGAGTTAACAAGATACAATCTAAGTAGAAGAATTCTTCCAAAGAACGTTGATGCAATGTGTGTGATGTCAAGAAGTGAAGAGGAACATGTGGATCATCTATTTTGGGGATAATCCTTCACTGCTCAATTTTAAAATCACATTTTATCGTTGATAGGGTGTTGTTCAGTGTTTCATAAACAAATTGATGAAACAGTAGCCAATTGGGAGGGTGGTGGGTTCAAAGGACATGGAAGAAACACAGGGGTAACAATCCCAGCAACTATTTTGTGCTCAATTTGGAAGGGAAAAAAACTAGAATTTTTTACTCAAAGGAGATGGAAGAAAGTCAAAACAAATGGAGAAATATTAGCTAGTTGGGGGAGTGGTAGGTTCAAAGAAGATGGAAGAAAGGCACGTGTAACAATCCCAACAACCAGTTTTCTTTCAATTTGGAAGGAAAGTAACTCAAGAATTTTTTAGTCAAAGGCAAATATAGTGGATGAAGGTTATGAGAGCATAATATCGAGGTTAATTAGATGGCCAATGGCTAGTAAGGATTTCATAGGATGCTTCTTTGATGATTTTTAACATGCTAGGAGGATGTATGTCAAGGTCGATAACATCAAAAAAGGTGGCACAAAAATAGGAGAGTCCACCTAAGTGTTTTTTTCAAATTTAAAGTGGATGAAACAGCTAGGGGTAAACTAGGACCAACAGGGGCAAGGGGGTCTTCAAGATCAAAAGGGGGATGAAAATTTTTTTCTCAACACCAGTTAGGGTCCCAAAATCCAATGAAGTGGAGCTAAGGGTGTTTCAACAAGCTTTCAAATAATGGAGAGCTCATGGTTAAAGGTGGTTGATAATTGAAGGGAATTTGACAAATGCAATAATGTGGACTACCAAGGAGGAAGAAACCCTCAGGAAAGCTTGTGTCAATCTATAGTGGTGTTAGAAGATTGTCCGAAAGGATGGATGTCACCTTTATGTATGTCAAAGGCATAGCCAATAGCATTCCGGACTTCTTAGCCAACATGGGTGTTGCGAGGCAAGGGCTATGTTTTGATGGGGAGAAGTGGGGAGACAACTCTTAGATAAGTCCAACTTCTACAACTCTAGGAGATGTGTTCTCCACCATCTTCTCCAAGTGAAGAGAAGATGAGCACAAGTTCTCCTACACCTAGAAACTTCTTACTTTAAGTTTTGCTCATCCAAACACAACCAAGATTCTTTCATTGGTTTTTGAGATTTTTTGTCTTTGTTGCAATATATACCACTAATAATGAAGTTTGTATACCAAACCTTACCACTAATAATGAAGTTTGTATACCAAACCTTTTTTGTGATTAATACAGTATTACTATTTAAAAAATATTAGTTTAAAAAATAATGCCTAAAGAATGGCATAAAAGTTCAATGTTCCCCTTCCATAAGAAGAAAGTCAAAATTTTGTCAATCATTGAGATATTAAACTCACTGAGACACACTACAAGACTTTGTGAAAGAGAAATAAAGCAACATCTAAGGCAATAATCCATTTCAAAGAATCGATTTGAATTTATGCCAATAAATTAACAACATAAGGATTAGTCATGGCCTGCTCCTATGGATTTTTTCCTTTTTTCAATAGCATTGTAAACCTCTTTGAGAGGCCATGAGCAACCACAGTGATGTATGTCCTTTCAGAATTTTCAGAATTTGGATTGAAGCTCAAGTTCGGAGTTAGCCAAGAAATTGGTAATTTATTTATTTTGATTTAATTTCTTGAATTTTATTTTGCATGCTTCTAATTTAATTGCAATTTAATTTTTCAAAAATTAAATTTTGAAACCTTGTTTGGCAATCCAACCTGGTGAGTTTTGGGCCTCTTTTTTATTTTATTTGAGATAGAACCTTAATCAAGCTTCACTATTCAATTATACAAAATTTTAAAGGTGAATTTTTTAATTTCTCCACTGTTCCAGCAAGTTCTTGGAGCATAAAATCAGAATTTTGGTGAATTTAAGGTTGATTTTCTCCAATTTTATCACATTTGGCTTAATTTCTTGAAGAATTCTGATATCGCTTCATCAAATGCCATTGAATTTAATGCATGTGGGTCAGATGGCTCACAATGAGTTTATCCCTGTTCTTTTAATGATGGGATTCTTAGGAAGTCTTTCTTCAATATGGTGAGCCCAATGGGGGCAACGCGTGCCAAATGTCTCAATAAAACTGTTATTTGTGATATTAACTAAAGTAATATATCACATTACTTCAGCACAACCAGAGAGAGAGAGATTACCTTCTGTAAAATCCTTTCATCTGGTCATTAAGAGTTCCTGAGAAGCTGATTTCCAAAACCCCCTCTCCCACGGGTAGTGAATCACCGAAACCAAGAACCAGAATGTCGTCTTCTTCCACAGACACAACTTCCGAAGGCCGGTATTCCTGAGACAGACATGTAGATACATATTGCTTTGTACAATCATTTGCACTGCAAAAGCTAATATAATATAATCTGATCTGAACTAGAATTAAATTTTTGTAGGGTCTTTTACCTTGTCGGAATGTCGAGAAATGAAGCGGACAGAGGAGTTGTCGATGGAAAGATCTGCAGCATTGAGGACGAGGAATCTAGTGATTTCATTGATATGGACATCGATTTGGACGGTGCCGATGAATTTGCAGGTGGCAAGGTCGGGTTTGAGTTTGATGTCATAGCGTTTGGGCACTGCGAAATTGGGCAGCCGCGCCTGACCCTTGAACTGCTCCAACGCCTGTTCCGCCATTGATTTCTGTCTCTCTCGCGTCTTCGAGATTGACGACGTTTCTTTCTGTATTTATACTGCATGATAAATAATCAGTACAGAAATGCTATATCACCGATTTTTAAAAAAATAAAATAAACGACGGCGTGTGAAGGATTTACGAAGATTTAAATTACTTCTCCGCGGCTACGCAAATCTTCCTACCTGAGAATCAGAATCAGAATCAGATAAGATTACGGGAAGTGGCTAGTGTAGGATGAAATTTGATATTGACGGAAAAATTATCCTTTTAATTAAGTAATTAATCTTAATTAATGATCTTGTGATGTGGCCTTTATGATAAAAATAACAGTAAAAGGAATCAATTGAGACATTTAGTGTGCATTTATTAAAATTTTTAATTATTTGTTACTTTTTAAATATATAATATATATTTATTCATAAATTTATTTGAAAGATCAAATAATAAATACTTTATTTAAAAATATATAAAATTTATCACACTAAATGGATGATGCATCCACAATGAATTAATTCATAATGACTAATTTCTTTTCTTTAAATGATACTCTCATAATTGAATTTTATGTAAGAAAAGTACTTTTTATTTTTAAAAAAATTTTGAACTTAAAATTTTGGTTCTTCACAAAATGGATATTTCTATGCATCTTGTGCAACCCATGAGATGTAAACGTGAGAATTTCTTGACATTCTTCAATCAACACGGTCTACTAGTTCTAGCCAACCACATGTAGCTCAAGGCATGAAAGATGGTCAATCTATCTTGATGAAACGATTGAGAAAAAAAAGAGCCTTATGTATCATTGGGAAGAATTGTATAGAAGAAGATCTTTTTAAATGACGATCAAACTTTTGAATATAAAAAAAGTTTATCAACGCGAGATGACTAAGATTTAATTTAATATTGAGGTTGTATTTGGATGAGAGATAAATTTTACGGGATTAACTTTGAGCAAGAGTTATCTTTTAACAGGGATTATCTTTATATGTCTTACTCTCATCTTATTTGCTAATTATAGTAGTAAAATTAAAATTTACCTTGAGAAAAAGAATCTTTTTTGGTAACTACAAGTAGAAATAATCTAATATATTAACAATTTTTTGAGAATTAATATTTTTTATTAAATTCATATAATATAAAAAATAAAAAATAAAATTTATGGAATATAATTATTAAATAATATTCATAAATTAAAAAAAAAAAAAAAATTTTTGCTCTATAGAAGTAAAGAGGGGTAAGGGTTTTTTGAAAACCCCCATACTCTAAGGGGTTTTCAAAAAGGGAAGAGGAAGGGTAAAAATTCAAGTTTTTACCCTCACCCCTCCATTACCAAGCAAGGCTAATGAGGGGTAACCCCCTTACCCCCATCCAAACGCAATCTAAGTGTACATTAAAATATATTAAAATGTGTAAGAAATTCATTTAATGAAAATAGTAATTAATGTACAAGAGTGACGAAGCCATGGATCGGTTTTACAATATCTCCAAGTCCTCAATTAAAAAGAAAAATAGAGAACTCAAATTCAGTTCAAGCTACGGCAAACTTCAAAAAAATTGAATTGGACTTAATTGATTTATTCTTTATTTTATCCAATCAAAGTAAAATTTATACACAATATACAATCTAAGATCATTCAAACTCACTAATACATATTGGCTCATGGAGATGGGTGGGTTCAAAAGAATTTGACTTGTATGAATTGGCTATAAAATTTCATCATGATTGGATAAGAGAAGTCATGTTTTTAAAGCCCTTAACATTTAATCTTTATTTACCGATGGTTCGGTAGGTTAATTGATGTAGACATCGCATCTAACAAACCCAATTCGAGCCTAATCGAAGATGAGCATGCCCAATTAGATGAAATTGATGAGTTTGTTTTCCTAATTTATCCTAAAATTGATAGTGGAAAGCTAGTGTAATGGCCCGGCCCTAAATTTATCAACATATGACGTAATAATCGAATGGGACACATGATTGGAACACGCGTGTGCAAGAAGCGTTTAAAATCTCCTAGAGAAACTAAGAAATTAAGTTTCTCACTGTTGGCCGCGATGCCTCTCCACCCGCGATGGGTCGCCCATGACGAGTGGCTCGGCCTGAGAGCAGTGTTGTTTGACAGACTGGTCCCTAGCGTGATGGATCTCAAAGCGCAATGGATCTCCGGCGATGGATCACGACTGGGTAAGTTCTGTTGGGTAGTTGAACTCCATTCTCGCTATTTTAGGACATCCTTTCACTTCCCTCTTCCTCTAGCAGCTCCAGGAGACCCTACCAAGAGACCCTAGTGCCTTCTCCTCCCCTTCTCCACTAGTTTTTCGCCACTGCATGTGCTAGATTAGGATGTGCCCCTCCCAAGCTTCCATTGGAATGGATTTGTTCTTCCCTAAGGTAAGATTTTCCTCCTCCTTTACATTTATTTGTTGGGGTTTGGTCAGTATTTCATGTTACGTGCCTGACAGCCCCAAGTCATGCACACGCAAGTTGGATTAAAGGATAAGGTTTCTCAAGCAATAAATGCTGCACACGGTTCCCATGATTTCCATTTGTACGTTGGCAAGGTTTCCATCCGTGCATTGGCAAGGAATTAGGCAATAAAAATGGGATATGTCCCATGCGTCTTTCCCTCCTAGATTTCCATCTTAGATAGGATTTCTTTAGATTACTTTGAATTGAATTCAAACGTGTATCTTCTCCTTGATTGGAAAGGAAGAGCTCTATAAAATAAGTATGTATTTTGATTATAGTCTATAAAATAAGTATGTATTTTGATTATGGATATCAATGAGGATTTTAAACCCAAAAGACAGTTGTGGAAGCAGGACTCCCTCAAAGAAGTCCAGATTGTATTATTTTTTCTCTTCTTCCCTATTTTTACTCTTCTCTCTCGATTCAAGGTTGAGCTAGTCATTTTCAGTCGACGGACCCACTGCAAGGTATCAGAGCCAGGTTCCTTCAATAGCCGAAGATATTTTCAACACTCAGTTAGATGAGATGATTTATCTCTTGAAGGAGGCGATAGAGAATCAAGACAAACGTTTGGACGACGTGGTGAACTGGTTGATTATGGTGGAGTCTCTCATTGAGAAGCTCTCCAATGGACAAACTCAAGAACGCGAGGAAGTTTCAATAGTAAATTCGCTGACTCGAGGGTCTCTTACAATGGGAGGAGACACCGACCATGCCATTCCAACTCGCATGGTACAACTTGAGTGTTCTCGGATTGATGGGACAATAAGTTGTTTCTTGGATGTGAGTAAAGAAAACATCACTACCATAGAACAGATATATCAGTCTATCATCGACAAGGAAAGGAAATGTGACGATCTTGAAAAGACAGTCCTGGTGGTTCCACACATAACTGCAGCCACTAAAGATTGGATTCAATCTGTATCTCCTATTTCTCTTGATGGAAAAGAAGGTCTAACATATGTTTGTATGGTAGAAATGGGTGGAACTATAGTTGGAGAGGTGGGCGGCATTTGCATGGTGAAGCAAAGGGATAAAGTAGTGACCAAGGTGCAAGGGAGCGAATCAAAGAATGAGGAAGACTTCTGGGAGTTTTACCACAAACGCCGGACCAAGTTACCAAATTTCCTCCTCGAGGAGAATGTCGGATCTGAGAGAGAAGGATTGTTACGTGCCTGAAAGCCCCAAGTTATGCACACGCAAGCTAGATTAAAGGATAAGGTTTCTCAAGCAATAAATGCTCCACACGGTTCCCATGGTTTCCATCTGTGCGTTGGCAAGGTTTCCATCCGTGCATTGGCAAGGAATTAAGCAATAAAAATGGGACATGTCCCATGCGTCTTTCCCTCCTAGATTTCCATCTTAGATAGAATTTCTTTAGATTACTTTGAATTGAATTCAAACGTGTAGCTTCTCCTTGATTGGAGGGGAAGAGCTCTATAAAATAAGTATGTATTTTGATTATGGATACCAATGAGAATTTTAAACCCAAAAGACAGTTGTAGAGGCAAGACTTCCTCGAAGAAGTCCAGATTGCATTCTTTTTTCTCTTCTTCCCTATTTTAATTCTTCTCTCTCGATTCAAGGCTCAGCCAGTCCTTTTCAGTCGACGGGCCCACTGCATTTCATGATGAGTGTGTTGGTGATGGCCATTTGGCCTCATTGAGGGGAGAATGCATGGAAGATTAAATGAGTTTGAAGGGATTTCATGGGAATGATGTTGGGGGTGGCCAATGGGCCTTGTTTGGAGAGGTACCCATAGTTTAAGCTTGTGATTCCAAAGTTAGAGCTTTCCATGAAGTTGGATTGAGTTGAAATTTTGTCTATTGACCCAAATGAAGGTAGTTATTTGAGGGAAGTATGGGTATTGACGACTTTGGGCTGGGATATTGGAGAAATTGGGGAAATCTCCATGGCTTGTGTTGTTTAGCCCCAAAATTAGAGGGCCAAAGCCTTGAAATAATTAAGGGTTTGTAACCTTTGAGCTCCATGGGACTTGAAAATGGCGGACACTTGGTAGGACTTGGTGGTTTCCACCTTAATTGTAAGAGTATGCTTGAGAATAATTCAAATATTTTTCATATGAAATTAGATTTGATGTGTTGCATATAACTTGAATGAAATTTCCATGGGAAAATCATTACTAAAGTTATGCAAGTGGAAAACCATGAAAATTGATAAAGGCCCAAGCATGTTGAAGTGTATAATAAACCATGCATGTCATGTGTTTGATGATATAAATGAATGAACATTAGATTTATGTTTGTTGAAATGTTTAGTAATGAAAGATCATGGATGATTCTCATACTTGATTGTTGTGATGATATATTCATCTCTAGGCATTTTTCTATGTTGTAAAGGTGGTTGTGAATGGTTGAATTCACCCTCACCTTGAATGAATTACCAATTGAAAAGAGTATGGTTGTTTGGGTTGGACTTGATTAGATGGGAGGAGAGGGGATCACCTATCATATGACCCAAGGAGTCAACTTGTGCCATAATGGGGATGGGCTTGTATGATTTGAGAATGAGTGAAATCCCTTGTAAATGCCTAAACAATCCTTGTTCGAATGTTCCTCCAAGGTTAGAATAGGAGCACTCACTAGGGTCAACCCAAATTTGGAATTTAAACGAACTACAGTTGATCTGATCCACGGTATGGTACATAGGTAACTGAGAGCATTGTGCCTTAGCCCGATCAAAGTTTGCTTGCAGATCATTCATTAATTAGTGAAATTGATTAAAATAGATATAATGAGAGGATGGATGGATAGTGTAATAGTAGTGGATAATACTAATAATTGCCAGGTGTTAGATGTGAATATAGGATGAAATGGGTGGAGGAAAGGAGGGGTGAACGTCCTATGAGGTAGTAGTGGAGGAAACCGCTAGTGAGGGACTTCCCCCACACAAACCCCCACCCCATGTACAAGAATTGGTAAGCTCCACTTGATTGAATGGTCATGCTATTTTAATAATATGAAAGCTATGTCTATGATGAATGGTTGTGTGCAATGTTATGATTACCCTTTTCAATGAAATCTTTGTTGTACTTGGATGGAATTACCTGTTTTGACAATATGCGTGATAGATAAAATTATGTGGTATGACGTGATATTTATGAAACATGTTATGGTTATATGTTTGCTTAGTTACATATCTTATTATGTTGTTGGCATATTTTTTGTGCAAATTGTGTATAAAGATTTTGTTGGTTGATAGTTCTTATGTGAATGGAATGATGAAGATGGAATTGTGTGTGTGAGTTGAGTAATTGGAAAAAGAATGGAAATTAATAATACCCCAGTTATGAAGGTGGGGAATGAGGACACCGTGGAGTGGAGTTGTGGGATGATCCAGATGCATTGGGTCAATAGTCGGGTCGGAAAGCACCACGAAAGTTGGAGTAGTCGTGGATACCTAAAAGGGGTGGACTGGAACCTCGGGGTCCATGCCCGGGGGGTGTCTGGAATAGGGGTGGACTGGAATTTTAGGATCCACGCTCGAGGGTTACCGACGGGACTAGACGAGGGCCATGACCCGGATTGGGGTGGCTGGACCCAGATGCATGAGAGACATGTTGAGGTCCCCTCCTCCACTTGTGGTGGGATCCTTTGAAGGAATGAAGTGGTTAGAAAATGTACTTGTACATTAACAAATGATGTGTAGGTTGTTTGCTAGGTGATGACAGCTTTCAGTTTGTATTGTACATTCCATCTTGGATTTTGATATCACTATGTTTGTACTAACCCCTTACATATGCAGGAGACGCGATGGAGGTGGGGTCCTTAGGACCCATGGACAAAGGTAGGGAGTTGAGGTCAAGGAGTTTCTTTTGTGTTTTTGTCAAACATATCATGGAGTGCTTTTCAAATGGGTTGTAACGTGTTATGAAATCTTAGTCTTGTGACTAAGTGATAAACTTGGAATGTAATGTGAGAACTCGTCGGTAATTGGCGGATAAGTAGATCCCTGTTGGTTTGAAAAAAAATGTATTGTATTTTATCTTAGTCACGTGCTAGAGTTTGGGCCATGACAGCAAGGGCCAAAAGAGCTTCTAACAAGCCCACTTGCCAAAGCCCAGTCCATATCCACCAAGTCCAAATCCACTAAACCAATTCCATTAATCTCTCCCATATTATCCAAACACCATACAAACTCAATCCAATTCCACTCTAATTGTGTTGGCAAGATAAGAAGATGGTGCCCATTTTGAATGGACATGCCTAATTCAAATGGGACTCTCTGTAGTGGGCGAATGTGGGGTTCTAATTAGGATTTATTTGAGTTTTAAGTAGTTACTTTACTTTCATTGGATTTTTGTAAGCCACATCCAAATGCATTATGAGAGTTTGGATGTGGCGTGGTGTGATCGAATTAGCTAGGTAGGGAGTAAGCCTTTTTGAATTTCAAATTAGCTAGAGTTTAGCATAAGGATTAGCCATTTTCAACCATAGGATTTCAAAATCCTATAAATTCTTGTGTAATTAGCAAGTTTTGGACTGATTTGGTTATTTTGAAATTAGTAAAGCTTGAAGGTTTTTGAGTCTCTTAGTGTGTTGAGTAATTTTCCTTTTTGATTTTGTGTTGAATTAATTTTAATTAGAATATTTGAATTATTTCAATTGCATTTTGAATTTAATCAATGCATTTCCATTATCTAATTAAATTTGAAATCGAACAATTCAAATTCAATCATTAGAAGGTTCTTTGAGATTTAATCCTAATTTGAGCTTGATTAGAGTCTTAAGTGTTTTGGAATTTTATTGTATTTAATTAAATTAAGTGCGTTAAAATTCTATGCTCGGACTGTCAATTCTTCATTCGAATTAATTTTTGAGAATACCTAATTTCTTTGATGAGGTTAATTCTGCCAACAGTCTCATCGAAATTAGCCCCATTGTCAATTTTCTTGAGAATTGTCAAGAGATTTGAGAGCGGCCCTTCAGGTTTCTATCATTGACGCCCTTGTTAATGGACTTTAAAAGTCAAATTGATGTCAAATACAAATGCAATTCACGGGAGGTAGGTGGGTGTGAACAAAGAATATGATCTATTAGATCTACTACTATGGTCCCCACAAACCAAAGTTTATAAAAGTCTTATGAAAAATGTTTTTAGGGGAGAATTGTTTTATACACACACTAAGGTGGTCCTTCGGGAAACTTTCACACATTGACAACCTTTGTGGCACCTTGGTCCTAATTACATCTCTCCCCCTTCACATCCATCTACCCCCTTTTAACCTTATTTCTGTTGTGCGAATTACCCACATAAATTCAATCACAAATCAAACATTCAAGCACACACACGAAGAAGACACGGTTTTTATGTGGTTCAGAAACATTACCTACGTCCATGGAGTGTGCAAAGATTCCACTAAGAAGAAGTTACCGGTCAGGTTACAAGGATATCACCATCTTACCCACCCTTTCTCTCAGTCTCAATCTCTCTTTCTTCTCTCTGTTTACACAGCCAAAGAAAAAACGACAGAAAGATACAATATATACTACTTACAATAGACTGGGCCCAACCGACAACCTAGGCCCAAACGGGCTTTGAGCCATAAATCCAACAAACTCCACCTTGGCGAAAAGCCTAACACCATGAAGATTGTTTCCCTGTGTTTTTGTCACCTCCACCTGCTGTACAATACAAACAGTTTCGCATCTTCTTTTCACTGCCATTGACCACTCCTGACTCCTCTAAAGAGAGATAATTAAGAGAGTCGTAGACAAATCCCGCAACACAAATCCGGTTGCTCCACCTTGTCTACCATCTCAAACAATCAAGTCCGATCCCTTGTCATGAGAAATCCTCTCTACTCCGAGAATAAAGCCAAACATAATTAATCATGTGTTTCCAGGTCTTTTTCCATTTTCTAATTTTCTTTCCTCTCTTTTTCTAAATCAACATCGGCCACTACGTAGATATCTTCGCCACGATCGCACAGGTGAAGACGGATCTCAATTTCGAGTCCCGATGACTCAAAATACTGCAACTCAATTATGACCGTCGATTTCTTTTAATTGAAGGAGTATCTTAATTTGTGGTCCTGCAGTTCACCCGAAACTGTAGTCCTACAGACTACGAGAATGCAATACATTAGTTCTGCATGACTACTAGAATCCATAGTCCCTCAGGTGTACCTGTAACGCCCCGACCCGAAAGTGGGCCCGGAACGTCTAATTTTTTTTTTTGAAACTAATCTCAAGATTCTAACTGGGCCGATCAAAGGTTAGGCCCAGAAACAAAAGACACACATGAGCCCAACAAGTGTACTCAAACATATACCATAAGCCTACCCAAAGACACAATCACAAATACAAAATACATATTTCCATCGACGAAATTTTATTAAATTGTAACCAGAGTAGCTACGAAACACATAGTGATTTAATACATTACATCAACACAAACCAAGTACCACACACGGTACTTTACAAAAATATATGGTTCGAAGAATCAAAAGACAAAGATAGTATAATTCCCCTCAGTGGGAATCCGAAGGTAACGTAGCAGCTTATCCATCCTAAGCTTCATAAGGAGGATTCTCCTCCTCGGGCACATCTCCTTAAATGTGAGTTGTGTGAGCTAACTAGCCCAGTGAAGGAAATATAACAATGCAGTCTAATGAACATCAGGTTAGTCAAATAATCAACATTTTCAATATAACTGTTTAAAGCTTGCCAAATTCTCAACATTGTCCATAACTGCTGTCATCCACTGTAACCCCTAGATACTATACTGACACCAATAGTATTAAGTCCTGATACGGTCAAAATACTCCTTGCAAGTACATCTCCGGTATACACCTCAAAACCGGTACTGACACGCCTTGTCAGTCACTGTCGACCCACATAGTCCAGTAGATGTAACCGACACACTCAGCTCGGCGATGGTTCAATAATAAAAGGTACATGGAAGCAGTATCACATAACTCATAATCAACATTATCACATATAACCATCATAAGCACTTCTTACAACAGTGCATCATGTTCCGGCACATGGGTGGGTTCACCAAACTTGAAACCACTCATTGCTCAAGATCCATCTTAACAAACCTGATTTACACATCTGCAAAGTTAAGTCCCCTCACCAAAATTGTGTGGTATCGCAGTCTCTGTTAACATGCAAACAAGTGTGCAATCAATAATTGGTTAACATACATAGCACGCAAAGGAATACATACTTGTAGTATTTCAAAACCATACTGTTTTTCCACGAATCTCCAGGGTACATGGAGTTGAGTCTCTTACTTGGTTTCTAACTATTTTAAGTTACAATAATCCACAATATAATAATAAATAGGTGCTCAGACCAATTCTCATATTGTCTTCTGGGCATGACTAAATTGACGTATTGAGACAGGTCTAGATTACATGGGCTCAGGCCACTTCTTATATGGTCTTCTGGGCATTAACCAGATTGACTTATTGACTTAGGCCTAGAGGTCACTCAGTGCCCAACAGATATAGCGTCGGCTTGGAAGTGAAGTTACTCAGTGCCCAACAAATAGTGTCGGCCTGGAAGTGAATACAATAAGTAATACACTATAGTAATAAGAGAAGAAGGGGGGGGGGGGGGGGGTAGTACAATTTTATTTATCAAAGGGGCATAAACATCATATGAAAATCCATCATCTAACACATGCGTCTTAATTGAAACCAAGATTTATCATTCAAAAACTGGGTTCCTCGGAACATGCCTCGGAACCAGGTACTGTGGCTTCGGACTGTCCGAGCCATGGTCTAAACTAGTCCACAGAACCTCGGAACATGGTTCTGCTCTTCGGATCGTCCGAGGGTCAAGTCTCGGATCGTCCGAAGGTGCTTCGAACTCAATAAAACAGAAAACAGGGTTTCGGTGGTCTGTGTGTCTTGGATCATGCCGAGGGAAGCTCGGATCGTCTGAGAGGGGTTCGGTCCTTCCGACAGGCTCAGGACGTCTCGGCAGCAGAGGCGGGCAACGGTTAGCCTCTGAAGCTTCGAGACTTCGAGCCGAAGCTCGGAACGTCCGAAGGGTCACCCTCGGACCGTCCGAAGCACAACTCTCGAATCTTCCGAGGATCATCTTCTTCCTCTATCTGCAACAGCAGACAGCAACGCCGAGTGGTGGAGTGAAATACAAATCCAGAAGCAGTGGATTTTCTGGATTCTCTTTCACATCCAACCGGCCATATGGGCTCCTCAGTGAGTCTCTTACCATAGAGAATAAATTAAAACCTTACACTTAGATAAAACATCTGATTTTTTACATCAAACCAAAGTGACACAAGAAAATCCATTGTTGGCCTAAAAGTTAAATCTGTCTCTCTGAGTTAGACTGAGTTGTCAATTCCGTGACTGTGTCCGACTGAGTCCTGAGTTGTCAATTTCTTTGACTGAGTCGTGACCGTCTACGTGTCTAAGACCTCATCTCTAGAAGACATGCACAGTCAAATCAAGCTTGAAGCTCCAGAAGACATGTTGTTTTGAAAGCTCGCACCAAAACCTGAAGAACTCTTTGAATGCCAACCATCACATGTATATGGACCATAGGACTGACTTAGAAGCCTTAGAAGCCTTTTTGGTTAAAATTGGAATAATACAAACAGGGTTTCTAATCCCACTCTCTGCCTTGTGGAGAACTCTCGCGATCTACCAAATATCTCCATATTTTGTGTGTCCTTGCAATCTAAAATGTTCATTATAGTTAAATCTAACTAATTGCATAGAACACTCATGAGCTCTCCACCATGTCCACGATTTTCACAAAATCTCAAGTTTCTAACACTTTGTGAAAATGGATTTCTGGGCATCTCGGAACTTCCGAGAACATATCTCGGAATGTCCAAGGATCTATCAGTTGTTTGGATTTCTGGGCAGCTCGGAACTTCCGAGAACATGGTCTTGGAACGTCTGAGGATATTCCGAACCTAGGCATTCCTGGGAACTTCGGATGTTTCGAACAGAAACCTTCGGATGATTCGAAACTATCCGTTGCAAGGTCAAAAGAGTTATTGTAATATGACCGTTGGGAATCCGACCGTTGTAACCTCGGAAGATCCGAGACCTATCTTCGAAGATAGATCAGTTGGAACTTTTCTAGCCTATAAATGTAAGGTTTTTTGGAGAGAAAAAGATTGATGACTTGAGACAATTTTTTCATACATTCTTCCAAGCTTTCAAACAATTTCCAAAGCTTACATACTCCATAGTTATAATACTCTAAGCTTTGATTCTTAATCTCAAACACATTAAAAGCTCTCATAGGCATATCTTGAGCATTTTATGCTCTAAGTTGAATGTGTTAAGTACAGATTCTCTCTAGGGTCTTAATCCTCATAGGAAAACCTTTAATTACCCAAGACCTCATTGCTATCATCTTGGTTGGACTTCATTGGAGCATTCATCAAGCCAAGAAGAGGAGGACATTCAAGAACAAGCCCAAGCTACTTCAAGTAACTCAAGGCTAAGTTCTTGGTATATTTCAAAGCACAACTTCTTTCTATAAATTGTGAAATATTGTAGAGGGTTGGTGTAACCCTATTGGCTTTCAAGAGAGGTGTTTTCTTGGTGATTAGGTCAATCTACACCCGTGAAGTAGATTAAGCTTTGTAATTGGTTTCTTTCCACCCATGAAGGAGAAGGTTAGTTAAATCCTCAAGTGGTGTACTTGAGGCGTGGATGAAGGCAAGGTTGTCGAACCACGTAAAAATCATTATGTCACAATCCTCCATCTCTTCTCATCTCCTTCACCTTATTTTGTGCACTTGTTTGCCTCACATTTTATTGCTCACATAATTTGCTTAAACTTAATCTTACTTGTAAATCACATTTAGAACATTAATTGAGCAAATTCGTATTGATTAATCATTAAAGTGCCCAATATTTAAATAGATTTTAAAATTCCCCAATAGTCCTATTCACCCCCCTTTATGACTATTTTAGATATTTGGCTAGCTTGACCAACATCCATGTTTTTCTTTAAACTTGAAATCGATTTTACACACTCAAAACTCAGTCAAATTTACTTCTACTTGATTCTAAACCAGTTAAAATTTAAAGATTAACACAATGTGTGCTTCACTTGAGTTACTAGTTTGAAAATCCGAACTTTGAAAAATCTTCCACTTCAAGCTTCAGTCAACCAAAATTTGAAAACAAGAGAGGCTGAGGGAGAGAGATCGGTTTGGTTTTAGTTTTCAGAATTCACTGGAGAGGGAGGTAAAACCAGTTGGGGAGGGCTGAGTTATATAGAGGTAACTGGGCAATGGGTGGTGGCCACAATGGGCGCTACATGCAGCGGCTGGCCATCGCCCGACACAGTAACGGGCAGAATTTAGTGTAGCTTTGTAAATAAGTCCTCCCTGAAATTTCAGGTTTTTGCAAATAGGTCCTGTTTTTGATAAAAATCGTTTTTAACTAAAATATGGTTTAAAAAGCTTAAATAATTTTAATCCAACTTAACAGATAAATTGGGTTTTAAAAACTCTAATCACCATAAAAATTTGGAGATTTAATTTTCACTAAAAACCATAGATCTAAACAAAATTTATAATTTGACACTATTTATTTAATTTAACTTGTGTTAAATAAAATGAATTAAAATCCTTATTTTCGGAGTTTGAAGAAATAAACTAGACCGTACTAAAATGGTCTAACATAAAATGATTGTCTCAAATTTTTCTTATTTTCGAAATCATTTAAAAATATTTATTTCTCCTTCTTGGGGTCTTTTCGGGCGGTTTTAAAATACCATTTCCAGAAAATAAAATAATTATGAAATCAGAAATAGAAATCCTTGATTAAGGAAAATAATATTATCCAATAACAATCACATAATGACATAAATAATAAAATAATATCAATAAGTAATAAATTATCATTTTGCCTCTCCAGTTAGACGAGCTGGATCACTGAGTTTTCGAGCTCAGATTGGGCCACACCTGGGTTTTTCAAAGCCCTAACCGTATTATTCGAGATTAACCGGTCTAAGAAGGATTTATTAAACTAATTACGCCTAAATCGAGTCAGGATATTATAGTACCAAAACAAGTAATCCTCAAGACCACTATTTTTTTTTTAAATTGCCGTGTCTCTCCATTTCTCACTAACATCAACTAATGGGCTCCTCATTTTCAAGCCAACGTGCCTTCACTGTAGCACGTATCTCAGAAAGCCATTGCTCCGGCCGTTTCCGGCGTAACTGCCCCATTACTTCGGCTGTTCTGTTGGACGCTGCTCACTGTTGCCTATCTGTTTCTTCCCACGCTGTCTATCCTGGTGGGTTTCTTTGCGCTAAAGCTTCTCCTTGATCCCCAGTACCAAAGAACTGCGGTACACATTTTGGCCTCTACCTGCAGTCGATCTGCCCTCGTCCCAAAATGTCGTTCTGTTGTACTGCCCAACTGCAACTACAACGGCTCTCTAGCTGCGTTTCCGGCTCTTCTAACACTCACCGCGGCTGCATCAGCCGCCTTCGGCCTCACTGCTTCTGCACTTGGGGATAGTGCGTCCTCTCTCAAAACTGAGAGAGTTGTCTTCTCTGCAACACCAAGCGACCCTTTCTCTCCTTTAGATCTTCTCTGCTCAGATCTGCCCCTGGCTGATCTATTCTCGATCCCCAAGTGCTGTCGTGAACTGATGTCATCCCTGCTGCAAGCTGTCTTCTTTCCCTGTAAACACGAGAGAGAACAGATCTCTGTTTACTGCCATGAATAGTGCTTCCTCCAACTGCAATTCGTTGCCGTCCTTGGATCTAATCTGCACCGATCACGTTTCCCTCCGATCTGATAAGGAGAGGATCCCTTTCTCACTATCCTCAGATCTGTTGTTTCTCCACTTGCGGATCTGCACATGTCCGGGCGAATCAGCCCATTTTCTTCTCCAGATCTGCTTTCGGCAGACCATCTTTTTTTTTTTTTAATTCCAGCGGAGAAACAATGTTGTTTCTCATTACTGTTGAGATGGACTACTACCTCTCTCTTCTGTTCTGCTAGCCGCTGCTTCTATTGTAGCGTTTCTTGCTCCTCCGCTCGTTCCAGCGCCTCTGTTGGCTGCCGTGCGCAACCTGCTCTCTTTTCCACTGGAAACCCAAAATCCAAACGTGTTTACCATGCTTCCGTTCTTCAAGAACTGATATGTAGTGCGACAGTTTTATAGTACCCTGACGTTGGTTGCTAGTTGTTGCTACTCCAGCTGTCGTTGTTGTAATTCTTCCACCGTTGGGATCCTCCTCTGCAAACGAATCTGCAATTGGCATAGGCTGGGGTTCCTGTGCACGGTGACTCCACCCCTTCTGGCGTTTGTCTACAGCATTGCCTCTATCTGCAAAAACCCTTTCTGCTTCACACGCAGCCTTCACTGTTGTTGCTTTCGATTTGATTGGAAATGCGCACTGGAGTCCTTGACGCTAAGATAGCAAAAAATGGAAACCCTTTTGGCCCTTCTTCACAGATCTGAACCGAGAAACTCCCTACTGATACCGCACCTCTGTTCTCAATTTCACTGGTGTGTTGGTTATACTGCTTACTGGCTGCAACCTCTCTGAGAGAGAAACCCCTGTCGTGTCTTCCTTCATTGGTGATTTCTCCGTCCGAATCCGAACCTTTGCTCTCTGATACCAATTGTTGTGCGAATTACCCACACAATTCAATCACAAATCAAACATTCAAGCACACACAAAGAAGTCACAGTTGTTACGTGGTTTGGCAACATCCCTTACGTCTACGGGGTGTGCAAAGATTCCACTAAGAATAAGTTACCAGTCAGGTTACCAGGGCATCACCAATCCTACCCACCCTTCCTCTCAGTTTCAGTCTCTCTTTCTTCTCTCTATTTACATAACCAAAGAAAAAACTATAGAAAGATACAATATATACTGCTTACAACAGACTGGGCCCAACTGGCAACCTAGGCCCAAACGGGCTTTGAGCCATAAATCCAACAATTTTGAGTTAGATGTTATTGATCTAATTCCATAAGGTTTATATTGTCAAATAGAAGTAAATGTTTAAGATCTTAAAAAACATGATTGTCTTATCTTATTAAGGTGATTTAAAATAGAAACCATATTCAACCAATGACCTTTCTAACAAACACATCCACATGGGCTCCTATGCCCACAATCACACCCCACAAAAAAGGCACCAATATATATTGAGAGAAACTTGCTTGAGATGGTTTGAGTATGTTATTAGAATACCAAAGATAGCCCCAATACGCATATTTGAGAGGTTATAGGTTGTAGGTGCAAGAAAGAGAGGTTGACCAATAAAATGTAGAGAGGAGGAGTAAAAAAGACATGATAAATTGCGAAGTGATGATTGTATGGTTTATCTTAGAGCCATATGGTAAAGAAGAATTTAAACGGCCGATCCAGATAAATGAGATTATGACTTTGATGGTGATGAAGATGAATTATATTATATTTGGGTGAGGAATTCAATTACATCTTAACATTCGAGTAAACACTTCAGGACCTACTTAGGAAGGAATATTTATAATATTTTTCAAGACTTTCTACTAAATGCTTAGTTGTCAATTTCATTTTGTTCCAATCCGAACAAAACATGTTCAGTTTTGTAATACCCGAACCCAGATTAGGCGTTGTTTAGCTTAATAATCTTCCTTGAACCGGTTAATCTCGAAGATTACGGTTAGGGCTTTGAGGAAAGCCCAAGTGTGGCCCAATCTGAGCTCGAAAGTTTAGTGATCCAGCTCGTCCAGCTGGAGGGGCAAAATGGTAATTTATTGCTTCTTGTTATTATTTTTTTATAAGTTATGTTGTTATCTAATTATTATTGGATGATAATATTATCTTTAATAAAGGATTTGTATTTCTGATTTTAAAATAATTTTATTTTCAGAAAATGGTATTTAAAACCGCCCGTCAAAACCCCGAAAGGGAGTAATAATTATTTTAAATGATTTTGGAGATGGATAAAATTCAAAACTAGTATTTTATGTTAGACCATTTTAAGTATGGTCTTGTTATTATTCTAACCCCAAAAAATGAGTTTTCTAAGTTGTTTTATTTAACATTTGTTTAATTAAGTAAATAGTGTTAAATTATGATTTTTATTTAAAACAGTGATTTTTAGTGAGAGATAAATCTCCAAATTTTTATGGTGATTAAAGTTTTTAAAACCCAACTTATCTGTAGGGTTGGATTAAATTTTTTTGCTTTTAAAATCATGCTTTTGTTAAAAATCCAGTTTTTATTAAAAGAGGGACTTATTTGCAAAATGGGATTTCTGGAATGGCTGATTTGCAACCAACGCCCGAACAGTGGTTACACTGTAGCGGACGTCGGCTTCGGCTGCATGCAAATGCATGCAATGGCCAATGGCCCCCTTCCTCCGGTCAATTTCCTATAACATGACCCTCAGTTCTGCTGGATTAACTCCCACAAAAATCTATCTCTTCTCCCTCTCTCGACTCAGTTCCAGCTGATTAAAAACCAGCCGATCCTTAGCCTCTGTTTCTTCCCAGTTTTGTCAATCGTGAGCCTTAGAGGAATTTTTTCCAAAAACCAAATTTTCAGCCCAGGAACTCCAGTGAAGGTAACCACTGTGTTCCTTTTCAAATTCTAGGTAGGTTTAGAATCAAGAAAAAAACAGTTTTGGTTAAGTTTTGAGTGAGTAAAACCAGTGTGAAATTTAAGGAAAAACCATGAGTTTCTTATATCAGTGTGCTTTCAGTTTTAAAATCGAATCCGGAAAACCCACTGTTTCTGGATTTGTATTTCATAGTGTGTCTGCCGTTACTGTCTGCTGGTTGCAGACAGTGAAGAAGACGACTCTCAAACGGTCCGAGAGTCGATCTTCGGATGTTCTGAGCAAAGCTCGGAAGGACCGAACCCCATTCGGACGATCTGACCTCACTTTGGATGTTCCGAGACTTACAGACTCACCGAGACCCTTTTTCAGATCTTTTCGGTTCGGATGGACTTTGGATAATCCGAGTCCCAATCTTCGGATGATCCGAAGTCAGACCCAAGATCTAAGGTCAGCAACTAGTTAGGCAGTGGTTCGGATGATCCGAGGCCACAATACCTGGTTCCGAGGGACCCAGTTTTTAAGTGTAAAATGCTATTGTTTATTTATTTGATTGCATGTGTTGTTAGTACCCCTTTGTTAATCTAAAATTTGTACTAACCCTTTTCTCTTATTAGTATAGTGTATATACTATTGTATTCACTTCCAGGCTGACTCTATTGGTTAAACACTGAGTGATCTCACTTTCAGGCCAACGCTATACTTGTCGGGCACTGAGTGACCTCGAGGCCTTACTCAACATGTCAGATCTGGTCCTATCCAGAAGACAACCGAGAAGTGACCTGAGTATCCAGACCTAACTCAAGAAGTCGATCTGGCCAATGCTCAGAAGACAATATGAGTTTTGGACTGAGCACCTTTTTATTTATTATATCTTGTGGATTATTGTAATTTAAAAAGGATAGAAACCAAGTAGGAGACTCAATTCCATGTACCTTGGATATTTTTGAGGAAAACAAGTGGGAATTCGAAATACTACTTGTATCTATATGAATGCTATATATATTGATTGTGCACTTGTTTGTTATTGAACAGAGACCGCGAAACCACACAGTTACGGTGAGGGAACTTAACTTTGCAGTAAGATGTAAACAGGTTCTTATTTGAGATGGAACTTGAGCAATGAGTGGTTTCATGTTGATGAACCCACCTATGTGCCTAGACATGATGCACTGTTGTAAGAAATGCTTGTAGTAATTATAAATGCTTATGGTGTTAATTATGAGTTATACTGCTTCCATATACCTTTTACTATTGAACCATCGCCGAGGGTGTCGGTTACGTTTACTGGACCAGGTGGGTCAACAATGACTGGCAAGGTGTATCAGTACCGGTTTTGAGGTGTATACTGGAGATGTACTTGTAATGATGTATTTTGACTGTGTCAGGACTTAATACTATTGGTGTCAGTATAGTATCTAGGGGTTACGGTGGATGACTGTAGTATTGGAAGGAATGATGAATTATAGGACTGATGATGATATTATGCTTATTTGTTATCAAGCATGAGATATTATTACAACTGTTGATTATTGTGCTAACCTGTTGTTTACTTAAAACTGCATTGTTATATTTCTTTCACTGGGCTAGTTAGTTCACCCCACTCACCTTTCAGGAGATGAATCCGAAGAGGAGAACCCTCTATTTCCAACTTAGGGTGGATAAGCTGCGACATTGTTTTGGGATTCCCACTGAAAGGAATACCCTTATTTTTTATTTCTGGTTCTTGGAACCATTTGTTTTTGTAAAGTATCGGGTGTGGTACTTAGTTTGTATCAATGTTATGTATTGAAAACTACTACGCTTCTCTAGTTACTCTGATGATGTTGTTTTAATGATAAATCGATGTTTGGATTTATGTGTATTGTTGTTTGTGTCTCTTGGGAGGGACTTATGGTATATGTTTGAGTCCACATGTTGGGAACATGTGTGACCTTTGGGCCTAACTGTTGATCCGGCCCAGTTGGAATGCTTGAGTTAGTTTAATTTCAACTTAAAAGAAAAAACCAGTCGCGTTCCGGGCCCACCCTTCGGATCGGGGCGTGACAAATTTTGGTACCAAGTTTCGTTCCAAATCATTTTGGTGTGGTCTGGTTGTGATGAGCCTAGTCTGGACGAAATGGACTAGAATGGCCCTGCTTTAGTACTACTCGTTCTACTCTGCATATTTCATTTTTAAAAAAAATTCAGACACACATAAAATCCAATCTTACAAATACAAATATACTTCATAAGTTGCAGATGAAAAAAATGAGTCTAAAATTCAATTTATGGCACTTAATTTTAGTTGTCAAAATCATTAGGTGTCCTTAATTTAATGATGTTTGTTGACTTTGACCGTTAAGAGTAAATGGCTAGAAATGGAATTTTGGATTAAAATTTGGTCCAATTGTAGTTCATGGAGTATATTTTCAATTCACATAGTTTATTTTTAATATATATTATGAAAAATTGAGAGAAAATGAAACAAACCTAGCATGCCTATGTGTTTTAAGTTTTGACCTTTAATTTAAACAAAATGAGAATTCAAGTTTAGTTTTTGAATATTTTTTAGATTTTTTATCTATTTCAATTTGCATTTGATGATTATTAAAGTAAAATTAAAACATTTTTAAATTAATATTTGATAATTACACTATTATGAATTGAGATTACAAATAAGTAGTTATTTAATGATAATTTTTTAATTTATGTAGATTAATGCAAAAAGATAAATATAATTAATTAAATTATATTTATGAATATGCATTAATATTATTATCTTCATATTTTATTATATTTTGTACTTTTTGAATATTTTATATCGCCTTTTCTAAAAGAGAACACCAAAATAACTCGAAGTGCCGAAACATTCTGTTATTTTGACACAGTTTAAAAATGCATATTACGCAACTAAATTGGGACATAATGAGTATTAAATAATTATGCAAGTCGTAAAGAATACTTTAAAAATAATCATAAAAATTATGATGCTCACCATCTAATTGAGTCCACTCACTTTTGACATTGAGAATGTTATCAGATTCCCTCTTAACATCAAACATACGACTCACGTAAGAAATAAAATAAAATCACTTGGTAACCCTTTTGGAATTAACTTAATATATAGATAATTTTTTAAAAAGAGTAAGCTTATAAAAAAAAGATAAAATTAATGATTTATTATGAAATAAACTTTACATCATTCGGCCGAATATAAAAATATATGAATTAGAGGATTCTAAGGAAGCTCTCTCATTTTCGTTATATTATTTTTTAGAAATGGACATACAAAATAATAGTATATACTAATTAGAATTTTAATATAAAAAATTATAAAATTATAATAATTTTTTGATCGCCAATTTTGATGAATTGTTGTTTATATCATTTTTATACACTCGGTCAAAAATTTGCTGTCCGATTAGAAAGTTAATATACAGTACCACTCAATATAAATTCTGAGAGAGACCGGTACATATTCAAAGCAATGTCACTTAAAGTGTCAAAATCAAACTACCAATAAACAAGGTATCTAACTCTCAAAACTCACGGCCTGTAGCTAGCTACTTTGGAATTTAATCTAAATCGAAACAAAAGTGATGCTGGAAAGGACAATCTTTAATTTTTTTTCTTCAAAGCTTAAAGTTATTCTCTAGAATGCAAGCTACTATTACTATGAAGTATGAATGAGATGGACAATGTGATTTAAATTTTTGAAACTAATCTTTGAATTTATTTTGAATTTAATTAAATATTTGATTTAAAATATAAGAAAATCAATCAAAAAGGTCGGTCATTACGGCTGCTTTTGGATGAAGGGTAATTTTACAGGAATCACCCCTTACTTGGGGTCACCCTTAATCTTAAGTCACCTTGAATACCCCAAGTTTCAATGGGATATTAAAAAAAAGGTGATGAGAGAGGTGAATTTTTGAATTTTTACCTTCACCTAGAATAATTTTTGAATTACCAAACAATAGTAAAGAGTTACCCCCATCCAAACGCAGCTTACATTGACAACATTTGTGCGGATCACCTTGGATCTAATTACACCATCCCCCATTCACATCCATCTACCCCCTTTTAACTTTATTGTGAGTTAGATGAATTATTGATCTAATTCCATGAAGTTTATATTGCTACGATAGAACTTAATTTTTGAAACCTTAGAAAATAGTATGTTGCTTATTTGATCAAGGCGATTTTTAATAAATACAATATTCAAACAAGGACTTTTCTAACAAATCCATCTACATGGGCTCATGTGCCCCCAATTACAACCCGCAAATAAGACACCATTATATATTGAGAGAACCTTGTAAGAGGTGGGTTGAGTATGTTATTAGAAAGCCAAAGATAGTTGTAAGACCTCGTTCCTCTAGCACAATTTTGTCCGCTTTGGAGTCCACTAGGGCTTGTATAACTTTGCATTAGTAAGCAACATAAAATTGCTTTCAAAATGCCTTGTGCTAGAAGGATGAGGGATTCGCCCTCAACTCTGTGCACAACACAAGGGTCCACAACCATGCCCACACCCTGAAGCAGAGAGTTGAACCGTTCTATAATACCATTTTGTAACACCACGTCCCTCCAGCATAATATTGTCCATTTTTGTCTAAAGGGGCCCGCACGACTTTACATTGACGAGTCAATCCAATATTGCTTCCAAAAGGCCTTATCAATTATTATTTTTTAATTAAAAAATTTTAAAAACAGAAAATGACCTTTTATTAAATAAAAACATCTGGAAATAAAAAAGGAATATGGCTGATATTGTTGATATATCAGTGGCAAGAAGCACCGATATTGCCGTATCGGCCAATACCAAGGTTGTATGACCGATATATATCGAGCCTAAAGAATCTGATATATATCAACTGATACGATATGTATCAGTTGATATTAACACCCCTCATCTAAACCATTGATGAAAAGTTTCCATTGTAGTCAATGAATCTTGGGCTCGAGTATAGTGCCGGACAGATTTTTCTTTTGGGTTTTTGAACTATTTGAAAACTCACTTATAAATGAAACTTTTCCACCGTACAATGATAGATCCCTATAATTTGTTCCGTTTATTATTTTTTAAGTTAATATCTAGAAGAAATAAAAAGTAACTGAAGCAACCAAAGTGTTAAAAAAAATGTAAGTGATAGAAGTCCATTGATCTAATCTTTATTTAAGCCCAATCTTCTACAAATGATAAGAAAATAATCTATAAAATTGAAGAGAAAATTCTAGCAAAATCAGCATAGTGAAGAGCATATGGGACTTGTTTTTTTTTTTTTTTTTAAATGATCCAAGTGTCTAAACCTCTCAGAGTACTTGACTAATCCTCGGACATGTGCAAACCTTCCTATCCACACACCAACTGTATAGGGAGTGACCCTTTGGAGTGAAGTGTGAATCAAACTAAGGACTCCCCTTTTATTTGTAATTTTTATTTATTTGATATCTAATAAGAATGGTTACATCTTACATGTATGGCCATGAATGCACAACAATGGCTATGTATGTATTCGACTATTTCCCCTTTTATTAGTATTTTTTTTTACAATGACTACAATGTTTTCTTTGTAAACTTCTTGAGACTAATCTAATTTTCAATTTCATTTCGATTTGTGAAAGCTTTTAAGTCACATTTACAACAATGTTTACCATATGAAAGGTGGTAAAGCTGAACTGATGACCCTTTGCTCCTAAGGTTACAGAATGGTAAAGCTCCTCCAGTTTTCTCTACACTTTTCCCTTTTAAAGGTTTACCGAGTGAAAGAGGCAAGGGAAACCTAGTGGAGCAACTAGAATAAAATAGCTGCTATTGTAATGCAGATGACCACTGTGCAGACTAGCGCCTGCAATACAATATCCATCAAGTCAGTAAGAGAAGGTTAAGTCGGAATCTGGTTAATCTACCTAAAATACACATGGATTATTTTAAATATACAGTACAAATAAACTTGCTCAATGCACTAAGATTGAATTAGTAAATCACAAATGACCACATCTCATAAATTAAAAAACAGTTCTTTCAATGGAAAATTGGTTATTTACTTTTTTTTGGACTAGTTCAACTGGGGATAAGCATTGCTCTTTCATATTCACTAACAACTTTAATAATGGTGGTTGTCAGAAATAAAATATCATAGTTACACCATTACGGTTCACAGAAGGTATGATGCAGAAACATTATGAAAAGTTGTTAGAGAATATGAACGCATAGTTAACACCTGGAAAAAGTAGAACTTACAGCAATTGCAGAAGCAGCAAGTCCTGCCCGCTCCCTTGGATCCTTGCGGTAGTAGTTCCCGAAGTACAGAATCGTGGAATAGTACCACATCAATGGAAACACAAACCCAAGTAGAAACCTGCAAGTAGTAGTACCACCGAATATTACAGGTGCACAGAGAGATAGAGAGAGAGAGAGACAGAGACAGAGACTCACGAAAACCATCCTATCCCACAGCCACAGCATGGAAGAGGCTTGTCAAATATTCCCTCATTTAAGTCTTCTGAAACACTTATCAAGGGCAGAGTGACTTCATTACTTTTACTGGTTAATGCTTGCCCTGTATGTAATAGGAAACACCTGTTAATGCCTAAAGGTATGATGCCCTGATGCTCAAAGAAGCTAGTGGTATGGTTCCGTTGTATACAATAACTTAGGCACATTCTTGGTACTTCATTAGAAGCTACCCCTGTTTTTGAGATGTTAACTACAAGTTCTTAAAGAGCATAGAAGTTGAGGCAACAACGTGGTCCTTGAACCAGGCCACAAGTTGTATGCTTAGGCACAAGCTTAGTATTTCTAAGCATACTTATTTAGATACCTAGAATATATAAGTGGGCCGTTATCTATTTTTTAAGGACTTGATCCGACTTCAAATAACTTAGGCCTGCATGACCCCAATCTGAACACGGGCCCTAGCCTGAATAGACTTAGGGCCAGACCCAACCTGCCCAAGTTGCACCCCTAAAATTCACTTTGCAGGGGCTGCGTGAATGCAGACCCCTTCTGAACCACAAATTATGACATCCACTCCCCCACATGGGGAGATGGTAGGAGGGCCCCTCCCAAGTGCAATTGAGGCCCTGCCCTAGGTCATGGGTCTTCTTGATCATAATATATCATAACTAAATATATAATCCAGCAATTCATTTCAATGAATTAATCTCAACATACACCTTATAGTAGGCCTATTGATGACTTAATCTAGATTCCCAACGGTTGCAAAGGTTGAATCAACTCAATTCAATTTTGGTTTCATTGAATCTTCAAAAATCTTGATACATTGACCTTGATCATCAATCCAAACATTGTGTATATACGCATTCATTTGCATCCAAGTTAAATGAGTTGACATTAGAAAGGAAAGTATTCCCTGTCAACATGACAAGACTGAGACTAACCTTGGACCTAGACTGACCTAAAATGACCTTGACTAACATGCAGTGAAAAAGGCCCACATTGAGAACAAGCCCCAATGTTTTCATTGTGCTAGGTCCCGGTCAAGCATTTCCTGAATGCATTTAGGCTTAGGCTCAACTTTTGGAGGTTGGGCTTTGCCTTAGGTTGGATAAAACCAACCCATTCTATTTTCACCTTTATTGCGTACAGGGGAAGGATTTTGATTTTTACACCAGGTATATTACTAAAAGTACACTGTGAAGTTTTTTTTTTTAATTTCCTGTTTTGCCCTTGCAGAAGACGGAGAATTCTTTTTTATTCCCCTCTCTTTGCCTCGTTGACGAGCTCCAAGACGATTCTTGTCTCAAAACCGAGATTCTCCAGCACAAGCTCCTCATGTAGACTACCACTGTCCCCTTTCTTGAGAGCAAGATATCCTACAAGAACTCCGAGCTTCAGTGGTCTGTCTGTGCAATGCAGTGTCTGGAAGCAGAAAATGAGATGTTGAGGAGGAAAGTTGAGAGCTTGGAGGAAATGCATGGGAGAGAGGGGATGGATAGCAAGATGAAAATGGAGGAGACACTGAATGAGATTGCAGACCTAAGGAGAGAGATCGGGAGAAAAGAATCGGAGGCCAAGGGCATGGAAGAGGAGGTTGTAGTGCTTCAGAGAGAGGTTGAGAGAAAAGGATTGGAGTCAAAGCAGTTGGAAGTGGAAATTGCAGAGCTCCAGAAGGAGATTGAGCGAAGAGTATTGGACTCGAATGAGATAAAGAGTGAGACTATGGAGCTTCGGAGATGGAGAGAAAAGGATTGGAGTTGAAGGATATGGAGGAGATTGCAGAGCTTCGAAGGAGAGGAGCGGAGTCGAAAGGAATTTCTGGTGAAACAGGAGAGATTCATTCGAAGGGTGCAACTGATGCATCTACTAGATCAAATCTAGTGAAGAATATGAAGCAAAAGGTGAACAAGCTGCACTGAATCAAATCAAGAGAATGTGAAACTGGTGAATGCAGCTATGAAGGGAGAAGATGCTGAAACTGAAGAAATGCAGCAATCTTCTTCTGCTGTGTTTCCCTCTGTAAAGCTAGAGCGCCTCGAATTCCTAAACCTCCTCCAAAGCTTTCATTATCCTCCTCTTCTTCATTTTCGGCATTAGCTTCTTCTTCAAGTTCTGATTTAGAGATACCCCCGACTCCCTGAGCATACGAAAAGGAGAGCAACTTTGGAGACAAAGAATAAGGCAGGATTGAACCCGACACCACCATCATTGCCAGCTGTGGCTGGAGCATCAGCGCATGTTCTGCCTCCACCACCACCTCCTTCGGCAAGAGTGCCTCGTGCCGGCACAACAAAAGTGAGGAGAGTGCCAGAGGTGGTGGAGTTGTACCACTGTTTGATGTGGAGGGATTCCAAGAGGGAGTGCAGTGCTGGAGTTTCTGAAGTTTTGACGAGATGGAGAGAGAGGATTGACAGAGGTCTCCGTTTTCCAAGGGCAAAACAGGATTTATTTAAAAATCTTCCAGGTGTAAAAATCAAAGCCCCAGGGAAAAAGTTTAGTCAAGAAACAACTCCAAGAAGATGGAAGAAGCCACAGTAATAACATCACTAAACAAAACAATCCACATTAAGAATCATACTTTCTCAATTTCTGGGTTTCTCTCTATTAGTGATACAACTATCATTTGCATGGATAACAGCTGGAGTATATGTTCGGGGGATAATCTATTACAATGTAGCTTGGGAGACGCTTCCCTAAATTATGGCTCCATGGGCTTCACTTCAGGCCTCTTATAAACAAACAGTGTTCCCAAGCTAGATAATAGACAGGTAACCTAGTTATGAATAGGGTTACTTTCCAACATGATTCTGCTGAGACACTTTACCATGTATGGTGCATGTCTAATTCGAAAGTCTCTTAGAAACCTTCAATGGGATCACCCAAGAGTTTGTCTTAACCTCTACCATGCCCACCACCAAGAAAACAAAAAGGGAAAAAAGCCAAGACTAGCTACATGCCCTTGAAAGCTATAACATTCCTTTCTTTCCATAAAGGCCAAAGAATGACAAGTGGCATAAACCCCATATGAAAGCCTATATCTTAGCCCCAAAACTATGCACCAAAATTTCAGAAATGACCACATTGATCACATAATTCCCAGTTCACTTTGAGATACTAGAAAGTGGCTCCAGGCAACATGCAGAAATCGTCAATATGAACAAATGATGAACCCAAAGGGGTTGGAGTGATGGCCAGGAACCTGCCTTAGGAAGCGGGAGTCCTAAGTTCAATTCCCACTCCACCCCAAAGGGCCTCTGTGTAGAGTTATCTAGTGTGTGTGGGTAGGGAGGATTGCACATGCCCCGAGGATTAGTCAGGTGTTCTAAGAGGCCTGGACACCTTGGTCATCAAAATAAAAATGAAAAGATGATGAACCCTTCTGCAGCATTCAAACATGTAAAAATCAATTGAGAATCACTTGAATGGTGGCCATTGTTAAGATCCTATTTAGGCCATCAATGAAAGAAAGCATCGACCCATGGAGGCCCAAACGCCTAAAGCAAGACCACATAAAATAAAACGTCTGTACTTTTAGGTCACCATCCTATAAAGCCACATATTTACCAGGAATTTAAACCTGCTACTACTCCATGAAAATAAATAAATAAATGCCCAACTGAATTTCTTTCTCAATGAGTGAAGGAGCATCTGTGATGACAATTTGCCTCCCCCACCCCACCCCTTTCTTGCACGCTCTACTTTATCAAGATAAACAGCGTTATTAAGTATTTGATGCTAAGAAGCTCTTTCCCTTAGAGAAAGGCAGTCCAAAAACATAAAGTAAACATGACTTGTATAATGGAAACTACTGAACAGCTGATTATTTTGTCTTCAAAGTCACTCCACAAAATATCATACTGAATCTGTTCCAACTTGACAAATTTCATAGGACATTGAAGGGCAGACACAAAGGAGCAGTTTGGTAGACAGAATGGTGAAATGGAATAAAGAATGGCTGCTGATGTGGCTCTATTCCAAGAGTGGGTTTTGTTTGGTAAGACCGCTGGCTGATGTGGCAGAATAGCCATCCAGCCAATGCTCATTCTTCTCTGGAAATGTTATTGTGGAATATAGTGAAATCATGAAGTTTAACAGATAGTCAATTCCCATAAATTCTACCAAACAGCCATTAGAATTAGAATGGAATAAGTTTTTGAATGTTGGTTCTCATGCCAATGCCATATTGGCAACCCAAAAAAGTAAACCAACAAATTGGACAAAACTGTCTTTATAAATCTGATGCTCACTCTCAGTAATAGATAAATCGTAGTTCCATGTTGAGAACCTCTTCTAACTTATTCTGGATCAGGTCCAACAAGCCTTTGCTTGGTTGGCCCATGCAAAGGTAAACTAACTAGTATCAAGATGCAAAACAGACCAGCAGACAGCCTAAGAGAACTGTATATTTTATCAACTGGCCTTGTTCAAGATGCACTCCCAAAAATTGTCATTTTAAGTTACTGATTCTTAAAATTTTCCAACCTTTCATGATATAAAATGGCCAACCAGTTCAACTTCAAACCATCCCAATACAGATGGTGAGGTTGACCATTTACTTCATTTACAAAAAAAAATTAAGGTGCTCACTCTGCAACTAAATCTCGCATGCATTATTACACGTTAAAAGTGAATATGCTAGCAATTTGCTAGTTAATATTTTTTAATGAGCAACTCTTAACAAGTGTAGCCTCAAATCCTTCCTACTGATGCAAGTTAACCAACTTCAAAAAGGCCATATGATGCGGAGCATGGAGCATTTGATTTCATATTTTTCTTTTTTTGTTATTTCATTATATGGGTTTAGTTTTAGTTAATTTTATTCGAGGGTATTTTAGTCACTTTTTATAGTAATTTTATTTAGGGGCAATTTGGGCATGTTTTATTGTAATGGCAATTTGGGAATATTTTGTTGTAAACACTATATAAGCCCTTGTAGTCTTATTCGAATGGAATAGAAAAAGATTTGGATTTTTCGAAACTCCTCTGGTCCGTGCGAAGATGTCCTTGTTGAGAAGCCAAAACTTGGTGAGAATCCAAGGAGGGTGAGAAGCCCTTCCCTCCATCTAGGTATTCTTCTGTCTTTTCTTCTCTTTTTTTCCTCTGTTCCTCTTCTCTTTCTTCCTTCCTTCTCTTCCCTTGGAACCCTAGAATTTTCGATTTTCATCCTTTCCCTTCCCCTCGATTGCCACCCCATCCACTCCTTCAAATTCTTCCCCCTAACTGCCTAGATTCCATTTTTTTTTTCCACTTGTTTTGATTGCTGCCCCATTCCATTAAGCTACCCTTAGCCTTGGCGGATCCCTTCCCATCCATGAGCCTTCTCTTCTATACCCTAACCCTAAATCCACATCTAAACCCTAATTTTAGCCATTTCTTTAAACCATAGCCCCATTCCCAGCCCCATTGTCCTAACCCATAACAGTCCATATATGATTGTATACTGCTGCCATATCCATTAATATCCCCTATTTTGCTGTCCCATACTCTTATGATCACCTATTACTGATGTATCACAGTTTCTCTTTGTCAAACAGCCAGTTTAAGCCTATTTCTAATGAAAGGCCTACATGTTTGTGGGATTTGACAAGCTCCTTTATTTTAAGGGACCCCTACCGCGAGTGTGACTTGGTCTGGATTGTTTTATAATAATTTATATTAGATTCCAAGGATTGCATGATTGTTTGTAACAGAGTCATATTCCTAAATTGCAGTTATTGATTTTGACTTAATTTAAGCCTTTACATGTTTAATCATAATCATTGTGTTCTAGCTCACTTGCATTAGGCTCCTAGGGTTACTGTTTATTGTGTTTTACATCAATTTAGCCATTTAGGTTTGTTGAAAAAGAATAATTGTGTATTGTATTGAATACCTATGCTATTCCATGTATATATAGCCTCTAGCCAACCCTAGGGCTATCACAAATAAACTCTAACTTTAACATAATTCTAAATCAAATAACCTCTTAATTAGAGGTAAACCCAAACTAATTTTTTTTGAGCGATAACATAAAATTTCATTAAAAAAAGGAAGTAAATACAGAGGAAGAGGTCTAAAAGGATTAGACCAACGGAAGGGACAGAGCAAGATAAAAACCAACAAAACAAAAATACAGCAAAAATCAAAGGAAGAAGATGCCTGCAAAATGGTTATCAACACCCAATTTAGCAAAATAGTCAGCAACTCCATTAGCTAAGCGCCCAACTCTTTTGCCATCTCTTTCACCTCTCTAACTACATTGACCAATCTCCAAGGAGGACGCCTCAACCCCGTTGCCCATTTAAATGCATTTGCCGAATCCCCTTCAATCACCAGATCTCCCTGCCCAAATTCCTTCAAATGACTAAAGCTCTCCTAATTCTAAGAATTTCCGCCTCATTTGAATCTTTGATACCCACCGACTCATTGAACATGATAGAGGATTCACCCCTATAATTTCTAAGAACTCCACCAATACCTGTTGGGCCCAATTTCCCTCTCGAAGCTCCATCGATGTTAAATTTCATGGTGCCCTGTGATGGGGGCCTCCACTTCTTCGACGACTTAACTTCTCTTCTGAAAACTCATGCAACCCTCCCATGATAAGGTGAGATCGTTGATTTTAAGACCGTTGAAATTTGGATCTGCCAACATCCACACAAGCCATCTCCATTTTGCAGTTTGGAAAAGCTCATTCTCATTAGAAGAGATTCCTTCAAAGAGCCTAGCATTTCTTTCCTTCCATAAAGACCAAAGAATCACAACAGGGATTGTTTGCCAAGCAATTTTCAACCTCAGTTTAAGCCTCGTTAGATACCAAGCCCCAACAGTGTCTGCACAAGAAGCATTCAAGACCCAAGGAATTCCCAAGAAATTGATGAATTTTGACCACAACCCTTTAGCCACAACACAATTAATAAAAAGGTGATCCACGTCCTCTTGTGACGACTCACATAGGATGCATTTGAGGTCCAGTAAACCCAAACTCCTAATTAGATAATAACTCTAATTATTCAAACACGCCCCCGCAAGCTGCAGTGTGGATAAATGCGAAGCTTGGAACGTGAAGAAACGGTAGGTGAACTGCAATAGTGGCACACCGACTGGCCATGAAGATTTGTTGATAGCAAATTGATGGCTGAAAAGAGTTATTGAAGTGGCAATGTTGATTGGCTGCGAAATGGCAGGCGACGAACACCTAAAAAACAAGGGCATAATAAATGCCAAAATAAGGTTGAAGCCATCACATCGATCAATCAAATCGGAAAGGCCAGCAAACAAAAGGGTTGAAGCCATAAAGACCAGCAAACAATGGTTGTACCCATAAAGGCCAGCAAAGACTATAACCATAAAAGCCAGCAAACAAATGGTTGTAGCCATAAAAGCAAGCAAATAAAGGTTGTAGCCATAAAGACCAGCAAAAGAGGCTGAAGCCATGAAAGGCCAACAAAAGAGGAGACGAATCAGAGACCTCCAAATAAAAAAAGTGGATGAATTCCACAGCTGGACAGGTGTCCAAATAACAGGCTATCTCATGCAGGAGAAACAGCAGAAGCGAGGCATGCTCGAACATCAACAAAGTAGAAAGGCAATTTGTGTTCCTTACTTTGGATAGGGTAAGTTGTGTCCCTTTCTTCAGCTCTCCCCCTTTCTTCTTGACACAAATCTCGCAGATCATGGCGAGAAGAAGCAACAGACAGACAGAGGTGGTAACAGGTGGTTACGCCGGCAGTGGTGGTGAATAGACGGAACAACAATGGTTGATCTAGGCAGCACTGCAACTTCCACACCAGTCCTAGTCCTTGCACACTGGTGAGGCAACATGCTCATTGTATTATTATTTATGCCAACTTCATAAACCATGGATTTTGATATTTCATGTTCCTTTCTGATAGAACTATTTGAGCAAGTGGTCTCCTCCATGGTGATCCTTTTCATTGGATGCAGGTTTCTCTACAACAGACAAGAGAGATCAATAGATCTGGCTAGGGAAGGGTGTCCCTCAAGATGCAGGGCAGCCACGAGAGAGGGAGACCAAGATGGATCTTGGTGAGTGATTAATTTGCAGCAGCAAGAAAAACACTCCTGATAATGGCGAGCAGAAGCAGGGCAGCACACAATGAAAAAAACTGTTTAATGCTAAACCGATTTGAAAAACCCAATAGTACCGAGAACATAAAGAACACGGCAGATGCAGTCGGCGGCAAAACTGCAGCGACTGCGCAGACGCAGAAACTGGGGTGCTAGTCAAACTGCAGAGACAAGGGCAAGCACCGATCTGCTCAAACAGATTAGGAGATCGGGAAGCGTCACAAACCAGATCTGGATTGTTTTTGTTTTTGTTTTTTAATCCAAGATGCCGCGAGCAGAGGAAAGATCTGTATAGCAGTGGGCCAGACGATCTGCACTGCTGCAGAACGGCAACCGGATCTAGATCTAGATCGAGTGGGATCTGATGGAAGAGCAGCAGTGGCGAGTGCTAACGGTGAGCAGTGCCGGAGGACGTTGCAGAGGTAGAATATAAAGCAGATCCAGATCTGAAAATCAATCGGAATAGACAAAGAAGGCCATGCGAACAGCAGCAGGGCGGAGAAGAACGCGACAAAAACAAACAGTGCGGAATGAAAAACTGCTTTACTTCTTCAGACGGGATCAAAATCTCCCTCCCTCCCTCTGCCGATATAACTCCTCCGGCAGAGGGAGAGAAGAAGAGACAATTTTTTTTTTTAAAGGTTCAGGATCGAATTTTGGCTGATACCATGTTGAAAAAGAATAATTGTGTATTGTATTGAATACCTATGCTATTACATATATATATATATAGCTCTAGCCGACCCTAGGGTTATCACAATTAAACTCAAACTCTAAATATAATTCTAAATCAAATACACGTCTTAATTTGAGGTAAACCCAGACTGATAATCCTAATTAGATAATAACTCTAATTATTCCAACAAGTTTACTTCATTTAGTGTCCTGTGTCACCATGGCACCTTTTTTAATATAAGATTCATTCCATGTGTTCTCTACTTCCTCCCTCTCTCGTTTTGAAAGGGAAGACTCATTCACATGTTACCAATCAAAACATGATTAAGATGCAAAATAGATGAAATAGCAACAAAAGCAAAAGACCAACCCATCCTAATCAATAACAATAAAGATCCATCAATTTTCAGCTCAACAATAAGACCATGGTCTTCCTCATACGTATTCCTACAAAAATTCCAACAATGCCTTTCACTTTGTCACCCGTGTTACTAGTTGCAGCATGTTGTGTACAATTTCACTGAATAGTTTAACAAATGCAAAGGGCTCATGCAGATGGGTATGCAATATCCATTTGGATATAGCACAAGGTGTGCTAAACTGTTATTGGAATTACACTATAGTTTAACAAGTGGGATTTGTCCATAGCCCATAGATACATCTAATACAAACAAAGATTAGATAATTGATTTCTGCAAATTTCAAATGCATATAAAAATTTCGGAGAAGTTTGATGTTGATGGTAAGTATCTTTCTTGGTGGTTGTGTCATCCATTTGAAATCAGTGAATGTATCTTCCAATTTATTTCCAATCAGTTTTTTAATGTAGGCATGGCAGATCGGTCGGAGAGGATCCTAAGTGATTTCATAAGTAGGCATGCTGAAGATAAGAAGGATCATTTAATTTATCAGGGCATGTGTCTATACCTATTAAAGATGGGCACCATGATGTAAGTCCAATATTGGAAGTCAATAATGCACTCCTAACCAAATGGTTATGGAGGAGCTCTATTAATAGAAGTTGTTGTATGGCATGGATTACAGAATAGGTCTGGTATGTGTGTCCAATTCCAAGAAGACTTCATGAACATCTAAGTATGATAAAATACAGCAGGAAATGAAGAATAAGCATTAGAGGTGAAACAAGATGAGCTGAGCATGGCGATGCTGTCAAATTGAGTTTGAGTCTAACTCATCAAGCTAGGATCAAGCTTGAGCCAAGCAAAATGGGGTTTTCAAAATTTAATCAATCATTTGAACTTCTTTGTTTAGAGATTGAACCAAGCAAAACCCTTTCTGACCTCAATAAACCATATCAAGCACGAGCGACAGTCATGCTTCATACAAGCAACGTACAATATATTTACAATATATGCACAGCTTGTGTATACAAATATGCTAGTGTGAGCACATGTTTCACATGTGGCTGTATGAAAATAGTATCAAAAGAGATCACTACCATTTCATCAAATTGAATGGTATGCTAAAATCAAATTAGACACTATAATCTATACACAAAAAATATACCAAAGCATGGTTTCATTTAAATTCATATGTATATTTAAATTACAGTTAATATGTATATGTATATCTATATATTAACATTGTACGAAGTGGGTCTCATGAAATGTGCAAATATCCGCTAACTTGTGACTACTAAAAAAGAAGTGTAAAAACATTAGAGATTCAAAAATACTGTAATTTAATGTCATCAAAATTTAGGGAGCTTAAAAACATGGTTTCAAAGATTAGATTGCATAAATTATATGAGATTCCATATTCATGGAAAGATCTTTCAATGGGCCATCGAATAGAATGAAAGTGGGCTCCATATATGAGGCAAATTTTTAGAATTAAATAATTTGAAGCAATTGACATTCGGAGAACCAAGAAATGTGGTCGCTAAGGTTGCATTACCATGATTTTTTGGTATCATGTACATGGATAAAAAATCTATTGAAAGAATCCACCATATGGAGCAAAGTTGGACCTTAAATAGAATTAAGAAGTTTAGTGATTAAGAAATAGTTAGAGAGCTTTAAAAACATGGCTTCTATAATTGGAACAAGGTGATTTTGCTTGGGTCTCATGTCTCATATTCAATTAAAGGTCTTCTCAAGGGACCCATCACACTAGGTAAAAGTGAGTCAATCATTTTATTTATTGACGGTCAATATTTAGTTGGTAGACACCTAACAATGTTATGTATTCATGTAGGAAGACTGTTGACGTTTGGTCCCTATAAAGTCTTCCCTTTATATAGTACAGTATAGGATAGACATGAATACATACATACATAAAAACATGCAACATACAAATATGATAGCATAGCAATCCCAGCAATCCAGCAAAGCAAAGCATAGCAGGGCCTAGATTGAGATTGGCTTGTGATCTCAAATTAGAGCATATTCAAGCCAAGCAAAGCTGCCTGCAGCTTACCTGGAGCCCCCATAAGCTTCAAATAGTTAAACATCATAGCGATAAAAAATATGAATAGATATAAAGAAATATACTCTGTTCCATCTGTGTGGAAGCTGGTGTCTCTTGTAAGGTTCTAAATACATCTAATAGCCTCCAAGGACCTGGATAGTCAATCCGCAATAATCTCAGTTCATCCAGCAACCTCCAGGAACCTATAAGAAACAATGATATGATCAACTATTATTGCAATTAAAACAAAAGAACATGTCCAAGCATTACACAAGTTTCTTTTTGTTAGCTTAGTTCAAAATATTCTAAGGGTAAATTGTAGTAGTCACTTTCACAAGTTTACTGTTAAAAAACACTAGATGTAATGTAGCGGAAGCGGGGATAAAAAAATCAAATCAAGTCAGTCCCGACGATTATCGGGTCACACATGCACACAACTTGTCACATGTGTGGGAAGTAACTTAAAAGGGTGGTGCTGGCATGTGTGGCGAATGGGCTTTAGGGCTGCTTTTAGGTGAAATACGAAGGGGGAGAAAGAAAAAAGAAAAGGGGAAAACGAAAAGGGGCAGAGGCAGAAGTGGTGAAAGATGGAGAAAAAGGAATCGAAGAGAAGAAGAGGCGAAGGAGTAGGAGATGAATACCTAGGTTATGAACGAAGGTGAGAAGCAAATCTGCTGCTAGAAGAAGGAGGCTTCGAGTAGCAAAGGCGGAGGTGACGACGAACTTGGGATAAAGCCCAAGAAGAATCAGGGATGGGTTATCTCCTCTGGGATTATGCCTAGAATCAACGATGATAAGAGACTGGAGCAAGCCAGCGATGGAATATGTGCCTGCAGCAGTGGCAGAAGGTTGAAGTCAACTCGGTGCTTGACAGTAGATAAGCAAATCTTAATCTTATTTCATAATTTCGAAAAGAGGTGAATCCCTCCCTTATATCCACAACTATTTATAAGAAAACAAAAATAGAAAAAGACTCTATGACCGACTAGCCTAGACGAATTTGGAATGCCACGTGAGTGGTTTCCAATTCATTTACGACTTCTAATCTTATTTGGACTCCTAAACCAACTAGGAAAGCCACTGACCTGGCTTCCTTTTGACACAAGAATTCTAAATTAAAAATAATGTGAAAATACAAAAATAGTAAATACTAAATGGGTCGCTAGCCTACTGCAAGTCCTACATCAAGATGACAATGGAAAGTCTCCAACTCTCTCTTCCCCCACCCCACTCCTAGGTTCTAAATAGGTCCATTCTATAAAGAAGAAACAACTACACCAAAAATCTGCGTAAGTCCGAAAGGTAGTATAGAACAAATTCCAATACAAGAAATGATGCGGGAGCAGCCTGCAACTAGGCATGAGGAAGAAGATGGTCTGCAACTTGGAACAAATAGGAGAAAAAGAAAGAAGATAGAAAAAGGCTATGCCTTAAGATAATTTTTATTAATCCATCGTGAGTTGCATCTCTATTACATCCGTAGGTATTTATAGGAAAACACTAACTCGAAAATAGCATAAGAATCTAAAATGGGAAAGCCAGCGACCTGGCTTCCTTACTAAACTAGGACTCTATCCAAATGGAAACTAACTAAAATTAGGAGATTAAAATCTCAAACGAAAATAACAATCCTATTCTACTCAAACTTGCTAAATAAAATAAATATAAATAAAGAAAATAAAAAATAGAACTGGATCCGTGGGGATCATCCGTGTCTGTGTCCTACATCAGTCCCCCGTTTTGAAAAAAACTCGTCCTCAAGTTGAAATCAGCAAAAGCACAAAGCGCCAAATAAAGATGAAGACCAAGTCCAAAGATGCGAATGACAAAGCTTGGAATTGCACTTGCAACGCACGGACGATGAGAACTTTCTTTATGTGGGGGCGAAAAAGCGAAGGACCACAAACGGGCTCAAGCATGGACGAACCATGCTGAATGCAAATGAGTCTTCATATGGCACTGAAGTGATGATACGTTCCTGATGGTCTGTCGGACGAGGCACCAATGAGAGGATAGGAGGTGATGAGAATGTATGAATAACCATAGATGAATTCTTGGTATCTGTAATGGGATGGGGTTCGGGTATGGGAGATGGTTGGGTAATTTGCAATGGTGGTGGGGGAGGTGATGAAGGTGTTGGAATTGGTGGTGGTGGAGGTTCAATACTCGGCGGTTGCATCGATTGTGGTGCCGGCAACACAACTGGCTCATTCTCCAAGACATGCAAAGTCTGTGGGGTCACGACTTCTGGAGAAGCAGGCATGAACTTTGAGTCAAAACTCTAGTGTAGGCACGAACTTCAATGGTGACGCTGGAGAAGGAGTTGGCACGCAGCTCGAGGAAGCAAGCACATAGTTCAAATGCTTGTTCACCTTCGTCGTGTCTCTTTATTTTCTGCCGAGCAATAGTTCTCTAAATTCTTGTAAAAAATCTTGAAAGTCAGATCGCAATTCAAAGAGAATTTCAAACTTAAATTCATATAGAACTTCTTTGAACTCGAATTTAATTTTGTTGAACTCAGATTGGCTGAGAAATTGATCACCATTGATGTTAGATGCGATCGGGTCTGCGTGATGCGGGTGATTAGATCGAGGTATCACAAAGTCCAAGACACGATGGGTGGAGTGGGTCGGGGGTTGGAAAGAACTTGGTGATTAGGTGAATGGGAAGAGGAAGGAACTAAGTGGTAATTATAGGGTTCATGTTATGGGTTAGACGGGTATGTGATGGGATTAGATGGAAAGTATGATGAGGACCGATGAATTGGTTTAATGGATGGGGAAGGTGTGACCCAATGGGAAGGCATGGAGAGAGGGTTGATCAAAGGAGTCAAATAGGTGGTCAACAGGTGAAGGGACAAAGGGCCATGGGCTCGGTCAAAACTAAGGGACTTAGTGAAATGGGGTGAACTGGGCTGAATAACTGGGGCACACGACAGAACTTACTAAAAAGGAAGAAGTCACGTGGGGTATTATATAAGGGGGACAGTAGTCACGTGCAGAGGATGACTTAAAAGAGTGAGTTTTTGACGCATGCGGTAAGAAAGGGATAAAATGAAAGGGGGAAAACACGAATAGGACTGGGCGACAATGATGGCGGCGGAAACAAAGAAGATGGAGAAGGGATGGAACCGCGGAAGGAGAGAGGGAAGAAGAGTCGTAGGAAGAAGATGAGAAGAAGGGAAGAAGAAGTCGTCAGCAGTACCTAGTGCAAGGAAGAGGCTAATCGGAAGAGTGAAAATAGAAGAAGCAGTGGCGGAACTAACTGTATGGAAGAGGCGATTGAGTAGGGACTGCAGCAGTAGGGGGCGGAGACCTTGGAGTAGCAGAGGTGAGATCGTCTTCTCTATTATTCCTTTTTCTTTTTCTTTTTTTCCTTTTTGCAATGGGAAGAGAGTGACGGAAGCAGGGACGGTGGGTGGATTCTAGTTTTTTTTTTTTTCAAAACAAAGAACAGGAACGTCCCTCATAACACAGTGATATGGCTCTCTCTCTCTCTCTCTCTCTCTCTCTTGTTTTTGTGAACCGAATAGGATTGCCCTATAAGGCAGGACTCGGCTCTGATCGAGGACGTCTATGTAGAACAGAGATACAGAGAAACTTGACTATAAACCAATTGATGCGGGAGTAGCCTGCAACTGGGCAGGAGAAGAAGAATGGTCTGCAACTTGGCACAAATAGGAGAAGAAGAAAGAAGATAGGAAAAGGCTATGACTTAAGATAATTTTTATTAATCCATCGTGAGTTGCATATCTATTACATCCGTAGATATTTATAGGAAAACACTAACTCAAAAATAACATAAGAATCTAAAACGGGAAAGCCACCGACCTGCCCTCCTTACTAAACTAGGACTCTATCCAAACAGAAACTAACTAAAATTAAGAGATTAAAATCTCAAACGAAAATAACAATCCTATTCTACTCAAACTTGCTAAATAAAATAAATATAAATAAAGAAAACAAAAAATAGAAGTGGATCCGCGGGGATCGTCCGTGTCCATGTCCTACATCAAGAAAAGAGTGGTCACACAACCTTCTTCTCCAAACTTATATCAGAAAGTTAAATCATGATGAAATCTCTGTCTCTCTATCTTGCTCAAGACGCTTAATCATGATGAGATCTCTCTCTTTCTCACTCTCTCCAAAAGTAGTAGAGATTAAAAGTTCCAAAATGAGAAAAACATAAGAAAAGTGTAGTCATACAATTTTCTGTTCAAAACTGTCTACTTCTGAGTTCCGAGGAAATATAAAATGTAGCGATTGGGTGAAAAAGTCCCACATCGGTTAGGAGGTACAAGGTTTGGGTGCTTATTTGAAAGGGTCGTCTCCCTTACATACAACAACGCGTTTTAAAGTCGTGAGCCCGTATTGCGATGTGCCCAAGACCCTGTGGGGGTGGCGGGGACCATGTGTTGGTTAGCAAAGCGAACAATATTGTTGTGTGTGAGGGGGGCCCACGGTCCTAACAGGGCCCATTTAGAAACTTATCAACAGGGTTAAGGACATGACACTATGGAGTGACTGGAGCTTTTAAAAGAGTAAATGAAAAGTAGAACCTAAAAAGCCAACACCAAAGAAAATTGTGAGGATAATGATGATAACGATGATAATTTAATTGGCCAAGAGTTGCAACTAAAAATGATGAATATCGCTAAAACAATAGGAGATGACATAGTGCAATAATATTTTATACTTTGTTTGGCAGAACAGTAGAAAAATATTTTGGTTTATGTGTTTAGGCATATGGAGGTAAAATTCCTTTTTCAGAAGTTCCTGCTCTGCAACCAAGGGATGTCAAAATCTGGGATCTTAAAAACCAGCAAACAAATTCTCCTGTAAGAACCCATAGCATATTCTGAAGATGCTCACAGTCATAAGCAGTGACCACTAATTATGGATTTGAGTTGTACAGGTGAAAAGATCACCTCACCAAACAAACCGTTGGAGATTGCAGGTAAATACAGCAAAAAAAATGATCGATTCACAGAACAAAGAACTTAAGCCTTTCCAGTTGTAGATGAAGATATTTGCAGGTGGTAATGGAATATTATCATGGTTTTCCACTCAAACAATCATCAGTTACAAGTGGTTTGATAAATGACAACAGAATATTATGTGAACCAAGTATTCTGGGTTACACATAAATCAGAAAACAACAATGGTAGGAATACTTGTTTATTCCATTTTCACTCCAAATCATTATAATCAGTGACAACAGAATAAAAAAAAAATCTCCATCCAATCTATTCTCCAAATCCTCTCTGCCTCCAATCGTGTATCGAAGAGCCAAATTGAAAACCATTAGCCACAAAACATAACATCCAAACCAATTGCAAACCCAAAAAAATAAAAAATCTGCTCAATTAATTTCAAAGATTGCTCATAAACTTACAAATTCTGGGAAAAACAACAAATTTCAAATTCCCAACCCAAAAAGCAAATTATTTTATATAGTAAAAAAGAGCACAAAAGCATGAAATTCATCATACCAAATTGAAAAAAGCTTAAAAAGGAAATAAAACCAAAAAAAAAAATAAACTGATGAAAGGTAGACAAATCCACGATGCTGTGAATTTTCAATCAACAAAAGAAGAGAGTGAGAGAGAAACTTGCCTAAGAAAGAGCAGATAATTATCGTTGAAATGCTTCGACTCTCCTCTCCCAGGAGATTAGAGAGAGAGAGAGGTTCCTCCTTATTTGGTCGGTAGAAAGAGTATTATTTTTCTTCTTGAGTTGGGCGTCTGTCTCACCAGATCGTGCTTTTCTTCTCAAGTTTGCCGACGCGTGACTACTTCACCTAACGAATCTTAAACTTTCCGACCTCAGCTGCACGAGTTTGACGTTTGAACAGTATAAAAATAAAATTATAGAGAATAATAAATAGACAAACTTTTATCGTTGAAAAACGAAACATTTGAAAAAGATATTCGAAGAATCTAACTGGATCAGGGTAGAAAAATCGGCCGGGCCGATATCCCGGCCGATTTTTCATATCGGCGATATATGGGCTGAATTTTTTCTCTCTCCTGTCGTTTTTTTTTAAAAAAAAAATTTTAAAAAAATTAAAATAAATGCAGATAATTATGAGCTTAATGAATATGTAATTTTTTAATAAAATATCGGACATTTACATCTTCTAATATATTTTTGAAATTACGATAGCGGGAAATTATATAATTAGTAATAAAATGGTGAAAATTAGAAGGAAAAGGATATAAATGAGGAAAATTTATAAAAATAATTTCATAATTTATTTTCTTAGTAAAGTGTTATTTTAAGTTATCCTTCGAATACATAGTGCTTAAAAAATAGCTTTAAAGTTTTAAAGGAGATATTAACAACATAAACAGTTATTTTTTAAGCACTGTGTATTTTCAAAATTTCTCAAATTGAATATCCGGAGTAATTACGATAACCTGATAAAAATACTTTAAAACTTCAAGGTCTTTTGACACTCCCAAATGTATTTTCCACACAGTCAAGGGATACCCTTATTTGTAAAACACTGTATTTTAAGTATTTGGGAGTGTCAAAAGACCTTAAATTCTTAAAGTATTTTTATCAGGCTATCGTAATTAGTCCGGATATTTAATTTGAGAAATTTTAAAAATACACAGTGCTTAAAAAATAACTTTAAAATTTAAAAAATAAAAATTTTACTGTTTAAAATTTTTAAATCGTTAGAAGGTTTTTTAATAGGAGGGTAAAATAGTAATTTGTACATAAAATTTGAAAAAGGGTGTTCCTTGTAGAAAAATGGGGTGTCTGAATAGGGCATCTAAAAATATTAGATGGTAAATATAATATTAAATTATTACAATAAGATAAAAAAATATATTATAATTTTTACTTTCAGCATTAGTAAATATTGTATTTAAAATAAAATTTTATTACTTTCTTTTTAAAAATAATTTTTTGAAAAAATATTAGATTACACGTGTGAGTTTCTCTTAAAAGGGGCATGTTGACTTACAAAACCCTAATGCTCTTCTTTTCATATCCTTCTTCTCTTTCCCTCTCTCTGCTAAACCCTAACAGCCGCCGCTATCTGTATTTTTCTCATTAACGAAGAAGAAAAAGAAGAGAAAGGTAAACTGTGAATGGTGTAGCGATTTTTTTTCTTCAATCTTTTCTCCATATTTTATTTTTTCTCTTTCCATTCTTTTTAGTCCCATTTTTTTCCGATTTTTCTAACAAAAAAAGCTTTTTTTTTTTTAAAAAAAAACAAACAACCGAATTTTTTAAATTCGGCCGACACCATGACCGAATTATCGGTCAGAAATTCGGTCATATCGGCCGAATTTTTTTTGTACGGCCGATACTATACGTATCGGCCGATATAGATCGGTGGCCAAAAAACCGATATAATTTGGCCGATACGCAAGTATCGGCCGAATTTTTGACCCCTGAACTGGATACAGGGAACATCGTGGGCCGTCAGGGCATGGATCGCCCATTTGGCCTTATATGTACATTTGGAAGTGAGTTGAATTGGGTTGAGAAACCCATTTCAAACTCATATTAAAAATAGTTGAGTCTGATCTGACTCGATTCGATTTGATAATTAGAATGGTACAACTCAATTTGGCCTGATCTAGGTCCCGAAAATCTAACGTGATCCAAATTGACTCAATAAATTCTTAGCTTAAATTTAAAAAATACAATGAATTTGATATAAATTTGTAAAATAGATAAAAAAAATTGAAGATGCTTTTTAATAAAATGTTATGATTCTAAATTCAGCTATTTATTTTTAGCTTAATATCAAAGATAAAATTTTATTTAAAAATAATTTTTATTGATCTTAATCCAACTGATCTTTTAATATCAAGAGTTGGAGAGTATCGAAATCGGTGAGGATTGAGAGCCAAAGAGGATCAAGAGTGAGAGAGTGCAACGGCTCGACCTTTAAATTGCTCTAATTTTAATTAATGGATTTATTTTACACGAGAGAGGTGTCTAATGGTCCCATGGGGTCGCACCTGTTGGGCAAGTGTCCCAAAGCCCAGATTTAAAATAACCAAGTGGAAGAAATTGGAAAATAAGAGAAATAATAAAAGTGGTGTGTATGTCGGTCCGACCGATAAATATCGATGGAACCGATGGTGGTGACGCTCAGACCTTCAGTGAGCAAAGTTTGGACTGGGGTTGAGAGGAATACCAACCAGAGAATTAGGTCTTTGTTGGTTCGACTGATAGGCTTTGTCAGTCCGACCTTCAGAGAGCAAGTAGAGAGAGCTCTGTGCACTTCCGGTTCGACCGATAGTGGCATCGGTCTGACTAACGTACGACTTAAACTTGGATATTTAAACCCCATTTAACGTGATTTTTTAGTCCTACCTTCTTCTAACCCTCTCCTTCACCGAGAGCACCTCTCTTCCAGCTAAACCAGACCCTCCTTGTTCCTCTTTCCCTCCCAACCTTCCACTGCATGCAAGAGATTAGAGTTAGACTCATCTCAAACTTCCTCCTACTCGGATTTTCCCTTTCCCAAAGGTAATTTCTTCACTCTTCCACCTTTCTTTCTCTCCAATGTTGGGGATTTCTGTGGAATGGAGTTGGAATAACAATGTGGGCCTAGAATAGGGAAAAATCCATGGAGAAGAGCAGAGATTGGAAGAATAGGGCTTTGCATGGGATAAGTTTTAGCTTAAATTGGGTTTAGAATCCTAGGAGGAGGTTGAGATTCTGGGAAAATGGTAAGTTGATGAAATTAAGGTTCGATAACTTGGGGGTTTGCCATGGGTGAGCTTGGGTTACCTTGATTAGGGTTAAACTTTGGATAAAAATTGGGGGTTCTTGCTAATTAAACTTTGTTGGTCTAATCTAAATGCTTACACAACAAAATTTGTAATACCCTGACTTGAATTAGGCTTAATTAATATGTTTTATTTTAATAAATCATGATTTGACCTGTTAATCATGAAAATTACAGTGAGGGCTTTGTGAAAAGTCCAGGACTGGCCCAATCAGAATTCGATAGCTCGATGATTCGATTCATTTAAATTGGAAAGGCAAAATGGTAATTTATCATTTACAATGTTATTTTATTGTTTAAATAATTGTTTGATTATTGTTTGAGTGATGTTGATTTCCTTATTAAGGATTTAAATTCTGAAATTTATAAGTATTTTTATTATATTTTTAATTTCAGAAAATGTTATTAAAAACTACCCGAAAAGGTCCCGAAAGCTAGGAAATGATTATTGTAAATAATTTTAGAAGTTGAAAATTTTTAAGAAAAATATGTGTTGTTAGATTTTATTTTAACTCATTGTTTTATATTTTCAGATTTTGAAAATAGAGACTTTAAACTCTTAAAATAAATAGAAATTAAATTAAGTAAATAGTGTTAAAACATGAATTTTTTTAAATCAAGTAATTTTGATAAAATATAAATCTCCACAATTTTATAGTAATTTTAGATTTTAAAACCCAATATTTTGGATCAAATCGATTAAATTAATTAAATCATTTAATAGTTAAATACTAAAATCAGGTCTTAAATGCAAATAACTTTGGAGGGCTCAACTGCAAATACACAAAATTTTCAAAACACATGCGTAGCAGGTGACGCGCCAAAGTAGTAGTGTACGTTGATGATTCAGGCAGCTTAGTCCCATTGCTTGCGGGAGATCGTGTTCATCTCCCACACCAGTAGCAAAGGTACTGGTCTACCCTCCCTAAGCCTATTTAAACCCAGCAAATCTCAGTGGAAATAACCATTGTTTCCCTGCTTTTCTCTCAGTTCTTCCTGTTTTTTCTTCACTTAATTTTCACCATTGTTTTGAAATTGAAGTTTTTCCAACTACTGAAACTCTGCTCAATTTACATAGCGAATGTAACATTTAGATTTATTTTCAAATTCGAACATGTTTAGGATCAAACAAAAGTTAATTTGGTTAAGATTTGAGTCCTAAAATCAGATTTGAAGTTTAGTGGAAAACTTGAATTTTCATGTGTTTCACTGATTTTCCTGTTAAAATTGTCCAATTTATTCCTAAATTAAAGAGGACTCATTGAAGAGTCCATCTAACCAGAAGGGTGTGAAAAACAAATGCAGAAAACCCAATGTTTTTGGATTTGTATTTTACACAGTCCCTCCCGTTACTGCTCTGTTGCAGGTGACAGAGGAAGAAGACGACTCTCGGAAGTTCCGAGAATCATCCTTCAGAAGTTCCGAGCTTCAGTTCAGGGTTCCGAAGAGCAGAGGCTAACTGTTGAACTTCTGCCTCAACGGGTCAGACATGACGTTCCGAGACCCTTTCGAACGTTCCAAACCGCTCGGAAGTTCCGAGCAGACCTCGGTAGGTTTTGAGGCAGACCAAGACTCATGATTTTTTTTTTAATTTTTCTGCTTTCTGTTTAGAAGCAGGCTCGGAAGATCCGAGATCTGAACTTCGGAAGTGCCGAAGGACAGAACCCATGTTCTGAAGGTTCTGTAGAGACCCAGATTTTAGGTAGTGCTCGGAAGTTATGAAGCCACAGTACATGGTTCTGAGGCATCTTCCGAGGAACCCAGAATAGGTTTTTGAAACTTAATCTAAGTTGGGATTCCATGTTAAATTTAGACCCTAGGTTTTGATGTAATGTTTATGCCAATTTAATAATTAAAAGTGATACTAACCCCTTTCATTAGTATTATTATGTAAACCTATATTATGTATTCACTTCTAGGCTGATACTCTCTATCTGTGGCGCAACGGAAACGCAGCCAGTAGCTATCAGTAGCTATGATTAATTTCGCCGCTCGGTAGAAAAGAAGGGTTCGGGCACTGAGTGATCTCTAGGCCTAACTTATTATACAAGTAGTGGCCTAAGCATCCTATATCTCTAGGCCTAACTCAATATATAAGTAGTGGTCTGAGCAACTTATATCTCTGAGCCTAACTCAATATGTCTCCATAGTCATTTCCAAAAGACAATATGTGTAGTGGCCTGACCATTTTATTATATTACTGATTATTATAATTTAAAATGGATAGTGACCCATTTAGGAGACTCAGATCCATTTCCCTTAGAGTTTTTCTGGAAAATAGGACAGAAGGATTTGAAATATTATGAATGTATGATGTATTATTTATTTATCTGTGTATTTTGTTTAACTGTATGATTCATTGTATTTCTATGTTGTGTTTGACAGATACTTCGATACACCATATTTTCGGTGATGAGACTTAACATTGCAGTAAGAGTAAATCAGGTTAAGAGAATCTAGTGCAATGAGTAGTTTTAAAGATCAGACTTAATGAACCCACTTATATGCCTAGACATGATACACTATTATGAAAAATGCTTATTGATACTAACGATGTTTATCGTATATTGTGATTATGATGATGAAATGCTTATGAGCTATGATGATATTGATATGGCTTCTACGTACCCTCAACTACTGAACTATTATCGGCACAGGTGTGCCGATTATAGGCCCGAATGTGTCGGTTTGCGTCTACTGACCCAGGTGTGCCAGTTACTGGTCCAACTTTGTCAGTATCGGCTCAAGTGTGTCGGAAATGTACTTGTAGGATTCTGCATTTTAACCGTGTCGGGACTTATTGCTTATAGTCATTATAGTGTCTAAGTGTTACGTTGGATGTTAGCAGTAATAAAAATGATTTGATATATAGGCATGATAAACCAATTATGATGATGATGTTGATTTATCTAACCTGATATTTATTATACTGCATTGTTATGTTCTTTTCACTGGTTTGGTTAGCTCAGACCACTCACATTTCAGAGATATACCCAAGGAGGAGGAACCTCCATTTCAAGCTTAGGATGTATAAGCTGTTGCGGTTACTTATGATTCTCATAGACGAGAATTTCATTTTGACTAGTGGTTTTTTGAACCATATTTTGTATAAAGTACCTTATGTGGTACTTATAATGTTTTGTAATCATGTATTGAAATCACCATGTTACCGTTAACAACTCTGGATTGATGTGAATGAGAATATCTTTTGTGATGGAAATATTCGTTTGTATGATTTGTACTTAAAAAAGTGTAAACATATGATACAAGTTTGAGTCCACATGTAAAGATCATGTGTGACATTTATTTCTTATCCTAACTATTAATCCAGCGCAGTTAAAAGTTATTAAGGATAAAAAAAAAAAAAATTAGTAGCGTTCTGGGCCCACCTCCAAGTCAGGGCGTTACAAAACCTTTATAATGTAATATGCATGGGACCATGGTACATATATTACATTAGAGACGTTATTTAATTAGAGGGTCTAGTAAATTGACGTTCAACATTTATTTCCCAAAAACTTCTTAAACTCTCACCCATCATAAAAAGTTCTTTCGGCTGAAATCGTTGTATCTTCTTTCTCTTTCTACCCCACCGGTCATTGTTGCCTGAAAGTCAGGTTGTTGCTCATCATCTCCATTGCATCCTCTCTGTCTGCAACCCTCAAGACCAGCAGAAAACCCTACCACTTCAGTTAGATTTAGAAACAAATCATCTTAGGGTCATTTTTCAAAGTGTTTGCGAGTTCCTTAGTCACTTTTGCAGTAATTTTGTATTCTGAATGTATGGAATATTACTTTACAAAATAATTGGGAATACATTTTTTATTCTGAATGTATTGAGTACTGAGTTAGAGAGATTTATTACATTTTGTATGGACCTGAAGTCGGGACCGACTGCGGATATTATTTTAGACAAGTTATAACTTTATAGAGTAATACATTATAGAGGCTTTACTGTACCATGTTTTATGTGTTGTTCTGTATGATCAGTGCATAATACCCTGATACCGAAGCTGAACAACAAAAGAACTAACTCGTAAGCGTGTCAAACTTAAGGTGAAGAACCCTACACACCTTAAATACGAATGGATTGTAATGACATGCACTTGTTTAGAATTCTTAGATTGGTAATGTCTATAGAAGCATGATGATTTATAATTATGATGCCATGTTTGGATGTAATGATCTTCTATGTATCTTTATCATATTCCTATACCTTGATGAAGTTTATATTTCATTGGAATTACCATGCATTGATTGGGTGATAAATCTCCTCTCATGGTTGGACCATGGACTATGGCTAAATGGGTTTGGACTTAATAAATGGGAGAAGTGGGCCAAATGTGATTTGCCATTTTGGGACCGTAATGTACATGGCTTGATGGCACATCATGTTGCATTGTATTGTTATATTCCATTTCATACATTTTCCATGTGGGTGAGTGAGTGTGCAATATGCATTTATTTCCTCACTCGACTTGCATTTGCTCATCCTTGCAATTTCAAATAATATTGCACTAGCTGAGTCCGATGGACCACATGGGCAAGCATAGGGCTACATGTGACTTGTAACATGGTTTGTGCCTTAATGTAATTTTGGATATTTTAAAGGACCATGTATATTACGGAAACATGTGACTTGTCGACTTGTAGTAGGACTTTATGGACTTAATTGCACTTTGTGACATCTATGTATGTTTATGTAGTGACCCTAATCGGAGTAGTGGATTAATGGGTCAGTGTTATTGGATAGAGCTAGCTTAGAAAAAATAATTATTTGCTTGAATTGATGTGTCAATTTTTTTATTTAAGATTATTTTGAAAAACATACATATGCTTAGAGTTAAATTAAGTTAGCCCCCAAGTGCACACACCTCCTCAATTAGAAATTTACAAATTTATCCTCTTCAAGTTGAAATTAAGTGAATGGAAAATTTATTTATCAAATTAGAATTTAATCTCCAAAGTTAGAATTTCAATTAAAATTAAAAAAAAAAATCATTAATTTCGTGTGGGCCCCATGGGACCTACATTCCTTGGTTGAATTTACCTTGAAAGTTAGTTTTATCAAAATTCTTTTATCTTGAGAAAATATAGAATCCAATTATTTTTATCTTGAAAATTCAAATTAGAAACTACCCAATGGAAATACATAACACTTCATACGTTTCCTTTCTTGGTATATTTATGATTCTCGGAATTCCTATGCTCCATGCGAATAGAGTGGTTTCCAATCCCAACTTAAGAAACACACTAAGGTCCATCCCCTCTCCTTTCTTTATCCTTCTACACGTTGCCAATCCACCATAAGCTAACCCCACACATTTTGAGTATTCTACATAAGCACCTAAAGTTGGTCGGAACTCCCCTCTCCATATACACTACACCTTTCGATCGATTATCTCTCCTCTCTCCCTTTCTTTGGCCGGAAGTCTTTGTCAAATGAGAAAAAGAAATTGTCTGTAATCTCTCTTGTGTAGAGAGTGATCCAAAACCATTGTATAAATAATGAAAAATGTATACAAGCAAATAAGGAAGCAAAGGAATAAAAGGAAAATGAATTACAGGATAGATACCAGGAAATCCGATAGATACAAGAAAATCCCTCAATAAGGAAAGTCAACTCTAATACTCCCCTCAAGGTGGAACGTGTATGTGAGTAATGCCCAACTTGCGAATTAAGGCATGAAATGGATTTTTGCCCAATGGTTTGGTAAAGACGTCGGCAAGCTGATGAGAAGAAAGAATGTACTGAGGAACGAGGAGTCTTGACTAAAGCGTCTCTCGAACAAAATGATAGTCAAGTTCAATATGTTTCGTCCATTCATGAAAGACGAGATTGTTGGCAATGTGGAGAGCGACTTGATTGTCACAAAATAATGTGGTGCGAGTAGAATGGGAAACGCCAAGATCATGAAGTAGGTATTTTAACCATTGAAGTTCACAAGTTAAAGTCGCCATGGCGCGATATTCTGCCTCGCGGAGGAGCGAGAGACCGTATGCTGCTTCTTGGTCTTCCAAGAGATGATGTTGTTACCTAAGAAGGTGCAATAACCGGTAGTAGACCTCCAAGTAACGGGACAACCAGCCCAATCAGAATCACAATACCATGGAGATGGAGGTTGCTGGATGAAGACAAAAGAAGGCCGTGATTAACGGAACCCTTCAAATAGCGAACAACACGGTGTGCAGCATCCAAATGAGCCGTGCGAGGGGAATGCATAAACTGGTTGAGAATGTTCACCGCATAATTTATATCTGGCCAGGTAACAGTGAGGTAAATAAGACGACCCACTAGGTGAGGATATGTGGTGGGGTCGGGAAGTCGGGAAGCAAAGTGTCATCATCAGGAGAGAGTTGTAACTATTGTTCCATCAAAAAATCAGAAATACGTCCTCCAGTACAGCTGTATCCTTAAGGATATCTAAGGTATATTTCCTTTGAGAAAGGAAAATACCCTGTCGAGAACGAGCAACTTCAATGCCAAGGAAGTATTTGAGGTGCCCAAGTCTTTAATATAAAATTTGGTTTCAATAAAGTGCTTGATGCGCTAAATGGCCAATGCATCATTACCAGTTATGATGATATCATCAACATAGACTAGAACAAATGTGGAAGAGTCGCCTTGGTGATGAGTGAAGAAGGAGTAATTACTCTTCGACGGTGAAAAATCAGCCTGGAGAAGAGTAGAGGAGAACTTTGCAAACCACTGTCGAGAAGCCTGCTTCAACCCATAAATGGATTTATGTAGCCGATAAACACGCTGTTCCCCCTGTCGTACAAATCCTGGTGGAAAAGTCATATAAACTTCTTCATCAAGATCTCCCTGGAGGAAGGCGTTGTTAACATCAAGTTGATGAAGGGGCCACCGCTTAACAGAAGCAATGGAAAGAAAAGCACGAACAGTGACCAGTTTAGCAACTAGAGCAAAAGTATCATGGTAATCTAGGCCCTCAATTTGAGTGAAACCTTTGGCAACCAAGCGAGCTTTATAAATCTCAACAGAGCCATCCGACCGATACTTGATTTTGTATACCCATTTACAACCAATGGGTTTCTTACTGAGTGGCAAAAAAGTAAGGCTCCAGGTGTGATTTTTCTCTAAAGTTGCAATTTCATTAGCCATGGCCTCCTTCCAGGATGGAGAGTGAAGAACTTGGGAGAAAGTGGTGGGCTCATCTATGGAACAAATACTAGAAAGAAAAGCTCGATATGCAACAGAGAGGTTAGAGGTAGAAATATAATTACGGAGAGGAGAAGGAGTACCTATCAAAGTGGAAGCAGACGGAGAGAGTAGAAGCTCAAAGGATGCAGTGGAGCAGTGGTAATCAGTCAGATGAGGTGGTGGATGGCGAGTATGAGTGGGTCTGGCAACTGGAGGAGTAGCAGTGGGAGAGACTGGATGCGGAGTCACATCTGGGTCAAGGGGAGGTGGGATAGGTGGGACAAAGGGGATAGAAGGGGTAGGGGGCAGAACAGAAGGAAAATCAAAACTAGGATTGTCAAGAAGAGGCTGTGGAGAAACAGGAAGAGGAGAAGAGGTGGAGGGAGGCAAATCATGATAAGGAAAGATGCTTTCATGAAAGGAGACATCACTAGAAGTGTATATGGTTTTGGATGCTAGGTCAAAGATGCGATAACCTTTTTGAGCATAAGGATAGCCAACAAAAATACCGGGTTTTGCACGTTGATCAAATTTGTGTTTGATACTGTGATTGTGACCGAAACAAAGACAGCCAAAAACGCGCAACAGAGAATAATCCGGTTTGGAGTGAAACATAACTTCATGTGGTGATTTGCCTGATAAAAGAGGTGTGGGCATTTTGTTGATAAGGTATGCAACGGTGAGGACACACTCACCCCAAAACTGTAAGGGAAGGTTGGCTTGGAAACAAAGAGCACAAGCGACCTCGAGTAGGTGGCGATGTTTGCGCTCAACAATGTCATTCTGTTGGGGAGTGGCAACACAACTGCGTTGATGGATGATTCCATGAGTAGAGAAAAAAGATTGCATGGAATTGGAAAGAAACTCAGTGCCATTATCCGAACGAACTTGTTCGATAAGGGAAAAGAGTTCACCACCATTACCAGAATGAAGGGAGTGAATGTGGGAATGGAACTGTAACCATAGCAAAGAAGGATGCAAAAAAGATTGGGTTTCAGATTTAACACGCATAAGAAAAATCCAAGTGCAACGAGTAAAATTATCCACAATAGTTAAAAATATCTAGAACCATTTAATGAAAGCTGAAAGAACGGACCCCATATATCACAATGAATTAAAACAAATGGTCTAGTAGTAGTAATTGAACTAGAAGAAAAAGGTATACGGCTATGTTTAGCTTGAGGAAAAATATCACAATATTTATTTTGCAAACATGAAATAAAAGAGATGTCCTTATCTAATTTATTTAAACTATTGTGGTTCAAGTGCCCAAGCCGGAAATGCCATAGATCAAAGGAGGGAAGGGGGGGGGGGGGGGGGGGGGGGGGGGGGTGGGAGTGGTGTGTGAATTGCCGCCAGTGCAGAAGCCGCATGGAAGTAATATAGACCCTCATGAGCGTCACCCTGTCCAATCGTCTTCCTCGTTGATTGATCCTTAAAAAAACAACGAGTGGGAGAGAGTCACAAAGCAAGAAGTGGAAGTAGCAAGTTTGCTGACAGATAAGAGATTAAACTTGAAAGAGGGAATGAATAAAACATGTTCAAGTGTAATAGAAGGAGAAAGATGGATAGTGCCCATGTGTGTGACAACGACATGGGAGCCATCAGGGAGTTGGAAAGAAGAGGGGTGAGAACAAGTTTTATAGGAAGAAAATAAAGATAAAGAAAAACACATGTGATTCGTGGCACTAGTGTCGACAATCCAGACTAAGTGGGAAGGAGTAGTGAGAGCAATACCTGCAAGGTGAGTATTAGAACTGGTGCTACCTGAAGGGAGCATGGCTAACAACTGCGCGTATTGCTCGTGAGTGAAGAAAGTGGAGTTGTCCATGACTGGTTGCTAAAGAGAGCAGAGGAAACATGAGAGGGCGGAGGCATGAATGCAGGGTATCCAGAACTTGGTGGAGCAGCTGTCTGGGGAGGCAGTTTGTAGCTGTCTGGGGAGGAAACTTTCACGAGTGTGGCCATCACGCTTACAATGAGAACAATGAGAACGAGATCGGCGAGTTGATGGTGCACCATGTAAAGAAGGGCTGCCACAAGGCATAGGTTTTGCAAGAAGTGCCGCTGTATCTGGAAGAGAAGATGTGAAGGAATTAAGTTCTTGTTGCTTTTCTTCCTGGCGAATCAGAGAGTAAATCTTGGTGACAGTCGGAAATGGGTCCATGATAAGAATTTGACTCCGAAGGTTTAAAACGATCATGGAGACCTTGTAAAAATTTCATCGCCCGATATTTTTGAAGTTGATCAATAACTGCTTGGCCATGCTGACAAGTGCATGGTGGAATGACAAGAAGGGAATCAAGCTCATTCCAGACAGATTTGACCTTGGTATAATATGCCGAAACAGACAAATCCTGTTGTTGAAGGGTATACATAGACTCTTGTAACTGATATATCTGTGGATTTTGGACTGAGAAAAACAATCGACGAGGTCCATCCAAATGTCCCTGGCTGTAGTGGCATACATGATACTGCTACGAAGGTCAGGAGCGACGGAATTGAGAAGCCAAAAACCAACAAGGTCATTGCAACATTGCCATTTAGCAAGCTCAGGAGGTGTAGTTGGTGCGGTCAAGGTGCCATCCACAAAGCCAAGTTTATTCTTGGTGCGTAAGTCCATGGTGATAGCACGTATCCAAGAGCCATAATTATAGCCTGATAACATAGGCGAGACAAGTACCATGGTGGGGCTATCCAAATGATTAATAGCAAATAAATCCACAAGGGTGTCATCAGAACCCGTGAGAGTAATATCCGGATTAGAAGAGTCGGTCCCGGAAACAAGTTTCTCAGCCATGAATGGAGCCAAGGAGAGAAGTCCCAAAAGAAAATTGACGGGTCCCAATATCGCTGTGGTCCTCTCATAAGAGAACAAGAAGGAATGTAAGCACTGCATGGTGGTCAAAGACAAAATGGAGAGGTCGTGAGTATAGCTCCTGCATGGGAAGACAATACGGCAGAGTGAATCAGATCTAAAAGATCAGGTCGACGGGCTATACGAAACGTGCTGCAGTGAGGGGAGGTAAGAATTCAACTCCAGAACCCCGACCGTCGACGCCGAAGGTGCTGGACAAATGAGATCTGAAGCTCTGTTGGAAGCTCGGGCGGAGCTTGGATCTCGGGTTGCAGTCTGTTCGTCGCTCGGACAAGAGGCAGACAAGATCCAGAACAATCTGTTGAAGATGAACGGTGGAGAAGAAGGGGCCACCGGAGCCCGAGCAATGGCGAAATTGCAAGAGAGGCGGACGTGAATCTGAGCACTGGTCACCAAGCGAGATGGGAAAGAAAACCTAGGTTACAGTCGATAAATCTGGAAGGCAGCAGAGCAGCAAGAGGGGAAGCAGATACGATTCCCAGAGGAGTACACGACAGAGACGATAACCAGCAAAAAAACAGCCGCTGCAGGTCAGGTGAACGCTCTACCGCCACGGTGATCGTCTTGCCCGGCAGATCTGCAGACGCAGCAGATAGAGTATAGGGCAGAGCAGCAAATGCGGAAGGGTTGTGGGAAAAACAACAAGCCAAAAAAAATACCGTTTCTGTTGGAAACGGAATTAAGATTCTAAGATCTTAACTTTGGTGTGATGCCATGTCAAATGAGAAGAAGAAATTGTCTGTAATCTCTCTTGTGTAGAGAGTGATCCAAAACCATTGTATAAATAATGAAAAATGTATACAAGCAAATAAGGAAGCAAAGGAATAAAAGGAAAATGAATTATCCCTGAATAAGGAAAGTCAACTCTAATAGTCTTCAAAGATTCTCTCAAGGTTTTCTCTCCTTTCTCTAAAGGTACATTTTTTCTTCTCTCTTCTCTCTTCTCTACATATCTCTCTTTCTTTCTCCATGTCTCTTCCTCCCTCTCAAAAATGTTCATGGAAACCAAAACCTCAACATCCATGTTTTTCGTGAGAAAATCACCCATGTTTTTCGTGAGAAAATCACCCATGTTTTTAGTGGAGAAATCGCCCCTACGTTTCCATAGAAAAATCATCTATGCTTTCATAAAAAAAAAAAAAAATTATCGATGCTTTCCATAAATTTATTCATTTCTTTCCTTAGAAAATCCCCATGTTTTTATAAGAAACACTTATGCTTGCTATGAGAAAAAAAAAAACCTTCCATGTTTATATAGAAAACTATCCATGGTTTCCATAGAAAACAGTCCAAGTTTCATAGAAATCCATGTGTTTTCCATAAAAAAGAATACCCTTGTTTACCATAGAAGACTGCCCATGCTTTTATGACAAAAATTGTCCATGTTTTTGCAAAGAAAACCATACTTGTACTGTCTTCTATCTTTTATGACAGAACCGTTTATACCTGAGACTAATTTTTAGTCTTCAAAACTGTTGATTGAGAGTTGTCTTTATATTACCTAAACTAGAAACTTTAACTAATCCTATTGCTATCCAATTTGTACCTATAGATATAAAACCCATCTTTTGTCTAGCCTTTAACCTTGGGTTTTCCAGCGTCCATAGTTGGAGCAGCACCAATCACCAATGTTTAATTATTTTCATACACTTGTGAAAATGCCTAGATGCCCGAATAGACTTGTGGACCAACCCTTTTGTCAGTGTATTACAGTCCTAGACCTTAGAGACATCTCCATTGTTTATTTAGTCTAGGTTGTTCAGAGATATTTGTTAGAACTTAGAAGTAACGTTAATAATACTTATAACTTCAAATAAATTATTTGCAGCACGTCCTGGAATTCTTACTACTTGACAAGAACTTGGAAACTGTTTGAGTTCATCATTTACGCATTACAAACTTACAGGTGAGGAGAACAATTTCACTTACATGATATTTATTTAAATGTGCAATGTAAAAATATTGCAATGTATTGTTGTGTAACGTCTCATCCCGCTGCGGGTGCGTTATCTCCGAAATATCTCAAAAGTCGCAAAAGACAGGTATCAGGTGAATTTTTTTTTTTACATGGGGTAACTGCCTCCCGCTCAACAAACCATAAGTCCGCAGTGCTAATAAAACATAACAAACAACCATAGACTAATCAAATATGGTCATACAGTCATCCAAACAAACATTTAATAACAAGTCCATGCAACTAAAGTCTCTCAAATTTAGAACATAAGTATGAACATATATGTTTAACTACTAGTACTCCTCCTCAGGTGTTTGCTCAAGGGACCCACCTGGCCCCTCCATGATCGGGGTACCTGAAAGGTAAGAGATGAACTATCCAGCCCAGTGAAGGGATAAAAGATATCACATATCAATAATATAACATGTATCGCATGTATGAAATGTAGTGGACATAATAATAAAAATAATGTCTCTGTACAATAGTGCCCAAAAATACTACTAACCAATGGTCCCACTGACCAGTCAGAGACATCACCTCCATAACTCATAATAATCCTCCAACAATTCCAGTCTCCCTACCAATACAAATGGGAGACCATACAATATACAACTGCCTCAACCGCCGAAATGCAACGGAGAAACCCTCATCTCTTATGGGGTCTCGACTGCCAGAGCATAATAAGGAAGCCAATCTCAAGGGCAGGTACCTCAACCGTCGGTATGCAAAGGGGAAACCCGCATCTCCTATGGGGGTCTCGACCGCTGGAGCGTAACGGGGAAGTCCTCCCAACACTCAAACCATCATATCATCATGAACACATACACATGTAAATAACTCATCCATCTCAACACCCAACGGCACATCGTCCGAGGTGGGTTACCTCCCATGCATGTACATGATATCAAGGTCATATCTAACAATATAATCATGCCCTGATATAATTAATCAAGATCAACGATACATGCATTGTGCGTAACAAGGACATATAACAGGTTATCTAGACATATATCTCCATGCTCATCATGATCATATTCACATGTTGCAATTAAACATACAATATTTTATCAATAAACTTTCAAGCATCGTACTTAATATCCGACGCACATCTCATTCCCGTCATAAATTTACATACACGTTATGATTGAACACAAACATATTATTTGCAATTTTCTAACATCATGTCCAATATCCAACACATACTTTACTCATTATAAGTTCATTCCCATAATAATTAAACAAACATGTTATCAGTAAGTTTCCATGTTCAAATAATCATCCATCCGATTACAATTCTCCTTTAATCGCATATAGTTGACATGAGTGCACCCGAACGGATCCCTTGCCACATGTTTATTTCAACAGTTCCCTTACCGAGTGGCTTAATAAAGGAAGGGTCCTATTCAAGTCACTACATGTCCAAGTTTAAAGGATAAATAGATGTGAATGCATGCTAAAACAGTGATAAGTCCCTTCACACTGTGTGTAGAGTCGAAAATCTGAAGCGAACAAGCTGCTTGATGGGTTGAAGGGAGCTCAACCTGTTAAAATAAAGAGGAACGAATGAGTAAAAAGGCAAAACGGGCTAAAAAGAGGCCGGATAGAAAACAGGCCTAAAACTGGGTTGGGTCCCAAAAGGGCCGAAAGGGTTGGACCCACCGGAAATGGGATGGGTCAAGTCTGGTTGGGCCGAGTCCAAGACTGGCTAGGCCAGATCAAGGACTGGGCCCACGGTTGGGCTGGACCCAATAGGCCTCTAAATAGGGTCTGGGCCAAGACTGGGCCTGGATTGGGCCTACTAGAGCTAGGTCGGGCTAGACCAGGGACTGGGCCCAGGGTTGGGCTTGGACCAGGTTGGGCCAAAACCAACTGAGCCAGGTCCGATAGTTGGGTCAACAAACCAAATCAGGGGTTGGGTCGACTCAGAAACCACATCTGAGTTGACTTGGCCAAGTAACTCGGTCGCCCAGCTGAGTCAAAGAAAGGGAAAAAGGAGGAAAAAAACTTGAAAAATCGAGGAATGACAGGGAAAATCATGGAAAGCCAACGAGAAAAAAAATATGATGGGAAATTGAGGGAAGAAAAATCGCGGAAAAAAAGGGGGGAAACTAGAGAGAGAAGGAGGAGAGAGGGAGAAGAATAGTGTACTTGATGGAAGGGCGCGAAGGGAAGGAAATCCAGCAGCTGTGAGCGGAAATCGAATCCAGGAGGCTTCGGGCTCGATCAACTGGAGCGACTGCTAGCGCCGACCGAGAGGAAGGAGATGGGAAAAGGAAGAAACTGAGAGGGAGAGGGAGAGGTCACGAAGAGAGGAAGGAGATGGGGAGGGATACGGCGGCTGCTGCAAGAGAGGGGACCTCCTAGGGTTTTCAAAGAGAGAGATGAGAGAGGGTTGCAGCACTGTAGCAATTCGCTACAGTGCTGCGAAAATAGGTAGTTTAAGGGGGGTTAGGGTTTAGGGGGCTTAAGGGGAAAAGGGGTTTTAGTTTTTAGTTTTTTTTTTTTTTTGGAATAAATTAAATACCAAGGTCTTGAAATAATCCCTTTTTAAAAAAATAAAAATAAATAATGAAATCAAAAGCCCAAACAAAATCTCGAGTGCCGAACGTCGAGTGAGAAAATGTGTGATTTTCAACAATCCCTTTCATTTTTCTTTTCATGACAACTTGTATGATAATTTACAAAGTTACCAAAATATCCTTTGAGTTTTTGAACTCAAAATCATGTAAACTTGGGCCCACCATGGCGCCCACACTCTCTTCACAGCTATCAAGGTCCTGAAGACAACTCGGAGATTCAAAAATCTCCCCAAAAATCGAGAAAACTCGGAACAAGTCATTACATGTTATGTATTTTGGAATGTGATGGTTGGACCTGAAATAGACTGAGTCTTTGTTAGAATAACAGTTGGAATTTGGTGCAAGATTCACAGTTGTGTAAGGGAATTATTGTGTTAAAATGTTTTAATAGCCGTGAGTAGACTTAATAAGCCCGAATTTGTGGAACCAACTGTTAACGTTGTTGAAGATCTTAGACTCATGTTCGACTAATTGTGGATAAAATGACTTATGATGTTGTAGGTTTTGCTATAATAGACAAATTTGAATTATATAGTGTTATTTGGATTGTATGTAATTATTTGGCATGCTATGGACTTGTGTAGTGTAATTGTCGTAATATTTATGTGTTATGCAATTTCGTTTATGTTACGTTATGTGCTTTGTTGAAATAATATGCTTGCTAGAGCCAGGCTAGATATGATGTTATGCTATTGGATATGTGTATATATATGGTAGGCCATGCTTAGAATAATTTTGTACTCCTTGGAGCATGTAGTTAGAGATTATAGCATGTTGTTAGCAATTGTGGCATGTTGGTAGAGATTAATACATGTTAGGCGTTGCATCGAGCATGGCATTCTCATATTCATTGAGGTTGGGTATGGGAATGGAGTTGTTGGAGCGACAAGCAGGTCAAATTGTGACTGCTGGGTCCTGTGCCACTGGGATGGACATGCTGGTCAGATTGTGATTGTTGGGTCCTGTTTCACTAGAGCAACAGGCCGGCCAGATTGTGACTACTGGGTTCTGGTTCACTGGAGTGACAGTCCGGTCAGATTGTGGCTACTGGGTCCAGATTGTAGTTTAGTCACATCGGTGATGACGCGCAATTGTGTTTGATGATTTTGTCAGGGTGACCATTCAATCGAAGCTGAGTTATTTCGGCAAATCATGAGGTGATCACATGGTGATAAAGGAAGTGGAAACGGGTTGAGTTGCATTGTGCATTGGTATGTAGTATTGAGTATAGGGCCTTGATTATATATGTTGGATATAACATGCTTATTTATGTTGGAAATTATGCTATATGATATGAGATTTGAACAAGGAGATCATGTTTAATGAACTGTGAGAATATATATGTATGTGTTATTGTTTTTCTTCACTGGGCATAGAGCCCATCCCTTACATTGTAGGCAATCCCTTGGACTTGGGCCTTGATGATGATCAAATCCAAGCTTAAAGGCGAGGAGTCGTTGGAGGATACTTAGAATCGCAAGCTTATTGAAGGATTTGGTACTTATATTATAGATCAGATTTTTATTTTGGTTTGAAATACTTTAAGGAATTTTTTTATTTATTTATTTGGTTTGTTGAGACTTGGATAATAAATTCAAGTATTGAATAAATTTGAGAACGTTATTTATTTTGATTGGTTCGAAAATGTGAGAATTATGGTGAGTTTAGAAATAATCTTGTGATAGATTGTTCTTACTCTCCTAAGTCATGTGGAATGATGTTTGGAAATTTTATATTACTTATTAGGTTGTGGGCATGAGGAATTCGTTGACTTATAAATGTTTATGTTATTTATTTGAAAGAAAAAAATAGCCACAGATTTATGATGTGAGACTCTTCTAGGTGAACAGTTTATTTCGGTTTGTGCAGTCAGATCACGTCCATTTAGATGTTGGAAGGCGGGGCGTGACAGTTTAGATTACAATTTGAAGAATGAGAATGTATATTTGTAGACCAAAATTGGTCCAAAAGTCTTATTTTTAAGGGAGATTGTTGAAATTTCGGTAGAATTCCAAAGTCCAAAAATGCTTGGAGTTCCTTAAAGATGTGTTACACGTGTTTCCCACGTGTCTTATGGAGTGTAAGGGTTTAAAAGTTTCAAAAAAAAATATCTCTAGTCACATGCCCGACGGGTTGGGGCGTGACAGAGAGGATTGGGAGTCAAAGAGGATCGAGAACGAGAGGAGACCGAGAGTCAAGGAGAGAGGGATTACAATCACCAGTCACAGGGAGTGATCACCGTCACCAGTCAAGGGAGGGAACCTCAGGGATCTCTATCGCTAGTCAAGGGAGGAAAGACTCAGGGATCATTGTCGCCGGTGGAAGGAGGGAAGACTCAGAGATCACCGTCGCTGCTAGGGGAGGGAAAATCAGGGATTAGGACTAAAAACAAGTGAGCCATAGAAAATAGAAGACAAGAAACAAATAGTGGGAAAAAAGAATTAGGGCAGAGAAGACTCATTTGATTCTTACCTTCCTAAAAAACTTAAACTTATATATGTTGTTCAAAACATGGGTTGAGTTGGGTCGAATCAGGTCGGGTCGGGTTGATTTTAAAAACTGAGCTCTGCCCGACCCAAATTTAATACAACTCTTTTTCCCTCAATCCAACCCAACCCTAAAATTAAAAATACATAACGAAGCCCACTAAACTTTTGGGTCAGGTTAAAATGAGCCTAGGTTTCACCCCTATTTGGAGGTTAAGTCACTCATGATGACAATTATAGGTTTATTAAAATAATATAAATTATAAAATTATTATAGTTAGTATTTTTTTAAAATATAAAAATTTTGACTTTTTAATGATAGATCTCAATCTATATAATATGTCCAAATTTAATACTTTATTCTCTTGTTCATCACTCACCTTAAAGTACTAAAAAAATGTAAGAATCTTTAACGCAATTTATAAATGCTCGCAAATTGAAAATGGTGGTCGAATACCTATAAGAGTTAAAGAGGCAATTAATATATATATATAAATATATCAAATACAAATATCAATATCAAGTATAGATGATGGGATAAATGGCTCGGGTGGTAACACTTCAATAATAAAAAAGTATAATATTTGTTTTTAATTTTCTATTTTTAACATTTTTTATATCTTTCAGGTCAAGTGTTAAACTCAGCGCACTAAAATAAGTCAAGGTAACGTAAATTAATCAAAGTTGCTTGTGTACATCTGAAGTATCTAACATCAATATTTATTTTCGCTGAAAGAATTTTAAAGAGAGCGGTGAAAGTTGCTCTTTACCTACAGAAATATTAAATAATCATAATGCAATCTAAATTAATTATTATGTTAGCTTAGTTTATGTGGGCATAATAAAAAGATAAGCAAGAAAAACTTCGAAATATATTTAGTAGTCAATCCCATCTACGAAATATAGTAGTTCAACTTACATCCATCCCAACCAATCAACATCAATTGTGTGACTAAATTCTAAGGCAGAAATCAGGCTGGATAGGGTCAGGTTGGATTTTTTAAAATCTAATTCGATTCGAGTTACTAATATATGGAATCTGACCCGACTCAATTCGAACTTTTGACCCGGATATCTTGACCTGACCTTATCCGAATTATAACATGACTCAACCCGAAACCAGACCTGACCCGCATTTTGAACCTACTTTAGCCTACTTTTTAACGGTTCGGGTCGGGTTTGATCGGTTCGGGTAGGGTCGGGTAGGGTTAACTTAAAAATCTCTTAACCCAATCCGACCCCAATTCAATGCGGGTTTCTTACTTCTCAACCCGACGTGATCTGCTGACCCGACTTTCATAACCCGATCTGCCTGATTTTTGGGTCGGATCATGCGGTTTCGGGACAAAACTCGACCCAAGTTTCACCCCTATAAAATTCATCTCAAACCATTGAGTACTAATACTGAGCCGAAAAAACAAAGGTTATGCCTATTGTATGGTTGTGAGATTCACGTCGCTAAAATCATTAAATGATTTCATAGATTTTTCATTCTAACACGTAATTTAAAACTAAATGTCTGCCACAAGTGTGCATCACCTTATTGAAGTAGATCTAAACTTAGGTCATTTGTCCAATTTGACACCATTAAATTAATATCTATTGTTTTATGACTAAGGTGTCAAGCTTTTTTAATTAAAACTTGAGATATTGGCTGATATCGGCGATATATATCGGATATCAGCCGATATTTAAATCTCTCGGTAGTAATTATTTGAGATAGAGTGGAAATCGAACTCATAACTCTCGCTTATTGAGGCATGTACCTGACCTTCACTGGATAAATCAATATCTATTGTTGAATTGACATTATATTTCAAAGTGTTAAATATTGACAGTTGGTTAAAAATCATGAAATAAAAACAGGTAAATTTTTTTTAAAAAAATTATTATATAATTCGCTTACTTTTCTCACTCTATCCCATAATTTGAAACTGTAGAACAGTTTGTTATAGAAGTGCACTTCATGGCATTGCACCACCACTTTAAGTTGGGAATTTTTTTTTTTAAAAAAAGTGACTTACATTAAAAACTTCAGCAACACAAAAGGTTAAGCTCAAGATGACATATCCACGTACAAAACACAGCTCATTTTAGTTAAGGTTTTAGTAAATTGAAGGTGACAAAGAGTATAATTTAATGAGTAATTTGCAAAAAAATCTTATTTTTTTTCTCTCAATTGTAAAAGCTAGTCATTTAATTTCAACTTTTATAAAATCTATCCATATATTTTGCATCGATTGCAAACTCAAACTACAATATTAAATATTTTTCAAACTACAATATTAAAATATTTTTATTTATATAACATATCACGACACCTTATAAAAAGTAATACAAACTAATACAATTACATCAAATGTATAAAAACTACACGAATTGAAAGTGGGTGAAATTTTATTTCTATCCAATTATTTTATCTCTATAAAATAAATACAAAGCTTACTAAAGTCAGACTTTTCAATCACCAAAATCATATACTTAACATATTGAGCATGAGAAACATTATTGATATAATGCCCTAACCCGTTATGGCGCGTTCTCCCAAAATATCTCTCAAAATTTTTATATCAGAATTTGAGTCAATTTTTTTTTTTTTTTGAAATGGGGCAACACACTTTCCACTTAACTCACACACTCAACGAGATATCAAAGGCATACATATCATAAAAACTAAGTAATAATAGTAAATTCAAAGTTATTAGAGTCATCCCTGGGATTAAGTAGCTTGTGCCCTTCTCTGATTTGAGGAAAACAAATGAATATATAAGCAAATTTTTTGAACTGTTTTCGAAAGACATTCTCAGCAAAGGCAGTATGATTTCCACTCTGTCCCTTTTAGATTACCCAAATGAATAACTGTATTAAGAGACCTTTTAGATACCCAAAGGCAGTATGATTTCCACTTTGAAGCTGAAATGTTTATCAATACTGATTTGAAAGTGGAATGCTCACAAGATCATTTCTACTAAGTTCAAAGAGAAACAAAGCCAGTCTTGTCCCTAAAGGGAAAAACATACATTTTGATTTCAAGAATCATGAATCATGAGTGTGGGCATGTGATTGTGATTTGGGCAAATGATTTTCAGTTAATCAGGCAATAAAACAGAGTTGCTGCAATTCTTTCATTAATGTTCCACCAAATTTCAGTATGGCTCACAGATTTGCAGTTGTCCTTAAGAGATAATCATCATTCAGTTCAAGGGCATTGATCTGGAATGGCTAAGATTTGTTTCTTTTAGCCAATTAGTCTTTTGAACATACCCTTAATCGTACCATAATAGACAATTATGATTTATGACTATTTTCATGAGAATCACTTAACCACATAGACTACTTAGCCAAGTATAATGTTTATTATAGAGCACATTATGAGAAGGTAACCAAATGAGTGAGAAAGACCGTCATGGGAGATAGATAATATGCAGGCTTTCCATGAGGTCAAAGTGTAATCCTTCATCTTCCTGGAAAATATATCATGAGATTCAAAATGATCAGAGTATGAGTAGTTTGAGGCATTTTCTGATATGGTCATACTAGATCTCAACAAGTTTTTTTAGTTGAGTGATCCAAGTGTTATCGTTGTCAGTGGAAACAAGAAAAATTGAACGGAAAAATAAGTACAATCCAACACAAGAAAATTTACGTGGTTCGGCCTCACTCAGCCTACTTTCTTAGAGCGTGTAGTAATTTTATTAAGAGAGATAAATATGTGACACAGTCACAAGAGTTATATTTATTGAGTTAATATAACCCAAATCCGAACAGGCGTGAAATCCCGATCACGACAATCTGCTGCAACTGATTGGAAACCCCTTCTCTCTATCGTGTGAATGAACTGCACCTTGTAGTTTTGGCTGCTCTAGTCCACGCTGGACACAATCTGTCTCAGTCAACTGCTTGACCAATCTGCATTTTGAAACAGCCCAGTTTGGCAGCCTTCTTTCAGTGCTGCTGCTCTCTTCTCTGTCCGTCTGAGATTTCCTCTGACAGACCACCGAATATTGTTCTCTCTTAGAACAGAGAACCACCCGCTTCAATCGGACATGCTCAAAGCTATTTCTGATCTGAATCTCTTCTGCCGAGCCCCTCTCTTGCTAGACACGAACCCACTCAACGCTGATCTGCTAGCCTCTTGTTTGCTGCATCAGCCCTTTCTCTGTTAGTGAGTTTCTGTCCCAAACACGCCAGCACAAATATAGTTGGTGTCCCTGTTTTTATTTAGCAAGTTACCACAATTGATTATGGCAGTTGCCGAGAGTTCCACATACCAGCAATAGCAATAGCCATGTATCCTATACAACAACTGCACGTGTACAACTGTCACACCCCAACCCTAATCAACACATGACGCGGAATAAAATTTTACATTTCTCAAAATACACTAAATAAATAATAGTTACAGGTGGGAATCACATGTGTTAACACATAATAATAACTTCATATCTTTTTAAGGAAGTAAGATACCCACCAAAATTTCGGCAGTCTCCCCTAAAAACTGGACCGTTGGGCCAATTTTAGCCTTTACAATTAATCCACATGTCCAACATAGTAAAAAAATGTATAACCATTCACATCCAACCACAATAGGGGTTATATTTTCAAAGAGGTTCTAATAAATTTCCAAAACATTAAACATGTTTTCAATTATAATTATACATGGTTTATCTTCTAACTCAACAACAATACACATAACCATATAATCAAAATGACAAAATATCAAAATAATAACCAAGAGAGTGGGAAATCAACAAGGTGTGTAGTCTATGGACGTCCTCTTCGTCCCTCGGACCCCGCCGGAGCAATGGTACCTGAAATTGCAAGGACGTGAGGATAAACAAGTTCAATGAGGAAATACATGCATGCAACACACTAACGAATTCACAACATATAATGTATGAAATGGAATGTATAATCCATACTGTGCTATGTAATCATGCTACCACATCATCATTATGAGAACCACTCCCCTCTTAAAAGATATCACCGGGGGATGGACGATCATAATAAGTAATATACCTCAACCTCGAACATGACTTAGGACCCACGACTTACTAAGCGGGTGACTCACGCATAGCGTGCCCATGTCAACCTCACCCTGCGTCCCTTCACCTCATGGATGATTCAGTCAAGTTCTATGGTAGTAAAATCACAACTTACGGAGCTAACACCATTCCCCATAGGATGAATGTGTATCTAGCCCTGCGTATCCAAGCACATCTGAAGTGCTAAATAGCTGTGAGAGCGCCCTACAACGCATGGCATGTGAGGGACCTACTCCTTAACGGCAACCCTACAAGACCAAGTTTCTGTAGCCGATGCCACCGTCTCAATAAGAATACTAAGATATTATCTGTTTCATTGTCATCCCAACCCCCTCAAAGGAATTGAGCATTAACATTGGTGGGAATTCCAAATGGGGTAAGATTCACATTCACAAGTCTTTACTACCCCCATGATCCATTCTCACCATAACATCATTAAACTGCACATGTCCAATAAGTACATTTTTCCTATCTCACTAAAATTAACGTATCTTAGGTTAGATGTGAGTACACAATACACATGAATATCAACCTCAATACAAATGAGTACTCAAACACACCAAGCTTATACAAATATCATTAAGCAATGCATGATAATATACATAATAAATTCCATAAGTTCATACATTTAAATTCATATTATTTAGATTAGTTATGAGAGGAGAGTAATCTCCTATGCTTGGGATATTCAATTGGACCTACGTAACCTCTATTACATCATCCTTGCAATTTGGTCCAATATTAATCCAACCCATGACGATTACCACAATTTGCCCCACAATTCTCTACTTCAACATCAAATTCACATTTCATTATCAAACACCCAAATGGCCCTTCAATAAGGTCCACATTTATTCAACATCTCATAATCATCATCATCACACATAATGCAAGAATAATAACACCTTGTATCATAGAAGAATTATATCTAATTAAATATTTTCATCCATCACATCATCATGCATTTAAATGTGAAAATGCATATAAGGATTTCTACATAGCATATAAATCTCTAAACATCCAAACAAGTGTGTAGCTTGCCAGGTTGATTCTCGACTTGATCAGCTTCGGACTTCAGATGAGGGGACTCTAATAAACATAGAAACACAAATAGAACTCATTTAGTGCATTGTACAAAGCCCAACTAGTGATTAAAAGCAAAAAACCCCAAATTATTTATCCCCATTTGGGTTCTTAAACCCAAGACCAACTCCATGCAAGCTCAAACTTAGGAAAAACCCAAGTTTCTCCAACCTTGGTGCTCCAATTCATCCACACAAGAGATTTCTCCCAAATCTTACTTTCCCATGGTCCAAAACCCATTTTCCCTCATTATCCATACCCAAGCAAAGCCCCAAGTACAAAAATCCCAATTTATTCCATGGAGTTCTCTCCAAACAAAGCTCATTGACCATTTCAAGCCCCATTCTCACTACATCCCATGAAAGCCCCATCGAAAAAGAGGAATGAGACTGAGAAGAGATGAAAACCTTACCTTGGAGATGAGAAAATCCACTCAAATGGAAGCTTGGGGTGAGATCTCTTTAAATCCAACACTTGCAAGGCTAAGAAAACGGTGAAGAGAGGGAAAAGAAAGCACAAGGATCGACTGATAGGGAGGAGTTGAGCAATGGAGAGGAAAGAGGAGTGGATATAAGCCAAAAATGTGAGAGTTGGGGTTTAAACACCCCAACCTAAGTCACACCGTCAATCGGTTCGACACAACTCAAAAAACTTATTTAAATTTTATTTTCCAACTTTTTTTTGACGAGGTACTATCTATAGGCTACGTGTGCTTAGGTGGGATCCTAAAATACAATCACACGTGAAACCCCTAATATTACATTATAAATCTATTAATTTAAGGGCCGGACCATTACATCCTATCCCCTTTAAAAGAAATTTTGTCCTCAAAATTTAAAACAATCAATAGATCATACCTGAAGGATCGAAAAGCTGTATGTACAGCTCCCTGATCGTGGACTCGAGCTCCCACGTGGTGTTTTCAGCTCCGCGGTGTCTCCACTCAACTTTGATCAAAGGAAGGGTCTGTCGTTGGAGTTTCTTGAATCCAATCCCTGAGATTTTGATGTGACCTTCCTCGAACGTTACATCCTCGTCGAGATCCACGCCCGTCCAATTAACCACATGTGCTGGATCAGGTATATATTTTCAAAGCATCGATACATGAAATACATTGTGGATTCGGGCGAGCTGTGGAGACAATGCCAGCCAATAAGCCACCCCACCGATTCGCTCAAGAATCTGAAATGGGCCTATGAACCGAGGGGATAACTTTCCCTTGAGCCCAAAAGGCCTTATCCCATGCCGTGGGGATGCCCATATGAATACATTATCTCCAACTGCAAATTCTACGGGCCGTCGCCTACAGTCTGCATAACTCTTTTGGGGACTCTGTGCTGACAACATGCGTTGTCTGATGATTGCGACCTAATCAGATTCTATTGTACCACGTCGGGGCCCAACAAGGTTTTATCTCCCACTTCTGACCAACACAAAGGAGATCGACACAGTCTCCCATCTAATGTCTCATAAGGGGCCATATGAATACTGGACTGGTAGCTGTTGTTGTACACAAATTCTACCAGGGGTAAGTGTTCTTCCCAATTCCCTCCTAATTCCATTACACTTGCACGTAGCATATCTTCTAGAATCTGGATGGTCCTCTCTGACTAACCGTCAGTTTGTGGATAGTATGTTGTACTAAAACATAACTGAGTTCCCAATTCCCTCTGCAAACTCTGTCAGAATCTTGAAATAAACCTTGGGTCTCTATTTGAAACAATAGAAATTGGTACCCCATGACGAGCCACAACATACTTGATGTACAACTTACTCAGTGTTTCCATTGAGTCTAACACCTTCATGGGTATACAATGGGGTGATTTGGTCAATCGATCTACAATCACCCAAATTGAATCTTGCCCCTTAGGTGACCTCGGTAAACTTGTCACAAAATCCATGGTAATGTGCTCTCATTTCCATTGTGATACTGGAAGGTTTTGCATTTCTCTATCGGGCTTTTGGTGTCAACTTTAACTTGCTGACACATCAGACATTGACGGACACATTTAGCCACATCCCGTTTCAAACCTTTCCACCAAAATTGTCGTCTGATATCCTGATACATCTTATTACGACCTAGGTGTACAGCAAACCGAGAATGATTAAACTGGCAAAGTACCTCATCGCTACACTGGTTTGTAGTTGGTACAAACAATCGCCCCTAAAGAGTCAACCCACCATCTAATCTAACTGCCCAACCAATAGGGTCTTACCCTTGACGCACTCTGTGTCTCAAATCTATAGCCAATGGGTCAACTCGTTGTGCCTTTAGTACTTTATCTAGAAACATCGACTGCACAACTAAATTCTGAATCCAAACTGAGTTACCATGCTCGACCCACTGCAAGTCATAATCTAATGTCGTCTCAAGCATCCGCCATAGTCCCATCCCTAGGCCGGCCACTATACCTCTGGATTTAAGGCTCAACGCATCGACCACAACATGGGCTTACTAGGATGGTACGAAATCAGGAAGTCATAATCTTCCAAAAACTCCACCCAACGTTGTTGTCTCATGTTCAAATCATTTTGGGAGAATAGGTACTTGAGACTCTTATGGTCGGATAACACTTCAAATCTTTCACCAAATAAATCTCGCCAGACCTTAAGTGCGTACACTACCGCGGCCAACTCAAGATCATGTACGAGATAGTTCTTTTCACGAGGTTTTAATTTTCGGGATCCATAGGCTACCACTCGGTTGTCTTGCATCAATACACAACCTACACCGACTGAGGAAGCATCACAATATACAACATAGCCACGACCTCTCTCTGGCACCACTAACACTGGAGAGGTGGTTAAACTCTCCTTCAAACTGGTGAAGGCTTGTTGGCATGCATCATCCCATTCAAAGGCTACTCCCTTACATGTCAGTCTCGTCAATGGTGTTGCTATACTGGAGAAGTTCATAACGAACCAATGATAATAACTTGCTAACCCAAAGAAACTGTGAATCTCTGACACATTCCGCGGTGTTTCCCAACTGACAATTGCCTCTATCTTGGCAGGGTCTACTGCCACACCATCTCCTGAAATCACATGGCCTAGAAACTGTACCTCTCTCTGCCAAAATTCGCATTTGCTAAGTCTTGCATACAACTTATTCTCTAGCAAGTTTTGTAACACTATACGCAGGTGTTGTTCATGCTCGGCCTCTATAGCTGAATAAATCAGAATTTCATCTATGAACACCTCCACAAATCTGTCCATATATGGCCGGAAGGTACGATTCATCAAATCCATGAAAGTAGCTGGTGCATTTGTCAACCCGAAGGGCATCACAACATATTCAAACTGTCCAAACCAGGTACAAAAGGCGATTTTATGAATATGACTCTCCCTCACCCTCAACTGGTGATAACCGGACCGGAGATCTATTTTAGAGAAGTATTTAGCTCCTCTCAACTGATCGAAGGGATCATCAATTCTGGGCAATGGGTATTTGTTTTTTACTGTCACCCGGTTCAACTTCCGATAGTCAATGCACATTCTCATAGTACCATCTTTGTTCTTGACAAGCAAAGCTGGTGTGCCCCAAGGAGAAGCACTCAAGTGAATGAAGCCGATAGAAAAAAGCTCTATAATTTGAGTGTTTAACTCTCTCAACTCAGTCGGTGCCATGTGGTACGGAGTAATAGAAATGGGTGAGGTGCCGGACATCAACTCTATGACAAATTCTACCTCTCGATGTGGAAGCAATTCTGGTAGCCGCTCAGGAAACACATCTGGAAAATCTCGTACCCCTCGAGGCATATCAGTTTGAATGTACCGTGCATCCTCCCACCCCAAACTGACAAACATGCCTTGAATAACTACGTCACTGCGAACAACACTAGCCACTGGATTGAAGGTTAGACTCAATCTGCAAGCAAAATCAATACCCGTCAATGATTGACCAGATACCCTTCTCTCGAAACAATCTATAACAACTCTATGGGCTGATAACTAGTCCATGCCCAAAATTATATCAAAGCCGGTCATATTCATCACTAATAAGTCGAATTCCAACTCTAAATCACCAATAATCATAATGGAGGTTTTGCACACTCTATCAACTACTGTCTCCTGTCCCACAGGGGAAGTGACTCGCAAGAGTGTGCTAACTAACTCTGTCTTAAGTCTCAAAAGATGTGCAAACCAAGATGTAATAAATGAAAGTGATGCACCAGAATAAAAAACAACATGTGCCCAAGAACTATAGAAAGGTAAGATACCATGCATAACTGGGGTGTCAGCAGTTTCTCCAACATGAGGAATAACAGCCAATATCCTATTAGAAGCACCACGACCTTGATGGCCTCTACCTCTGCCTCGACCTGACCTCTAAGAACTAGTTGCTGATGCCTGTGGAACTTGCCTCTAGGCAATGATAGGTGTTGCTCTCTTGGTCCGCTGGGAAACTACTGCCCGACTGGAACCCGCACTTTGAGGACAATTTCTGGAAATATGTCATTTCTTCTTACAAGTGAAGCAAACTCGATTTTCAGGCCCAAACCTTTGATATCATGATTTAGTTGTATGCCCTTTTCTGCCTCAAATTTGGCACTCAACTGTGTTAGTCTCGGACTCGCCATCTCGCCCTGCAAATTGCTTCTGTTGACTAAAAGATCCGCGAGATTGATAGGGGCCAAATTTCTTCTTACTCTTATTGTTCTTTCTATGGCGGAACACTATATGTTCGTTCTTTGAAGGGGGTTTCACCTGCATTGTCCCCATTCATCGTACCGTAGCCTCGGCTAGAAAAGCTCAGCCCACAACCTCCGAAAATGTGGGCAACCGGTGTGACTTCACGAAAATGTGGGCAACCGGTGTGACTTGACCCATGATGCTTAGATGAAGGCCTTGCTCAAACCTGCAGGCCTTGGCATTGTCATTTACTACAATATTTGGTGCAAAGCGCAACAACTCATTGAATCGTGCCAAGTATTGAGACACTGACATATCTACCTGTGTCAAGACCAGAAACTCATTCAACTTTCCTTCCTTGATGATATTAGGGAAGTATTGAGCTAGGAACATCTTTCTAAATCCTTCCCAAGTGATACTCTTGCCTGTCTGAGCCATTTCATTGTCGTCCACCGATGGTGAGCCTCACCTCCCAACCGAAAAGAGACAAACTTGACGCGTGCTACGTCATCCTCAATATTCATGGCGTCAAAGATCATCTCAACACTTTCTAACCACTCTTCTGCAGCTAGAGGATTAGGGTCAGCCATGAACATCGAGGGAGACTGTTTCTTGAAGTTACAAAAGGCCACAGGTGCCCGGTGTTGGGAACCGAGTTCACCTATGTATATGCTTGAGTTTCTTTTTGAGTGTATCTGGTTATACTCAAATCCATATAGGCGGCCTGTCTTGCTAAGGCCTCTTGTACTCAACGTTCGACCTCAGCTTGGATGGCCGCTTCTCTAGCAGCGGCCTCTGCTTCTGCACGATCCTCATCATTGAGCTTGGGATTGGGGTTTGGGTTGTGTTGTTAATAGTGCCTTACCCTTGGCCATTCTCTGAAAGATTTAACAATCGTATCAGTATTGGCTAAACTCATACATAATAGGGCTTCCAAAATACAACAACCAACCAGGCAATCATGCATCCACACCCAATAACATAATATCAACAATGTCAAACATTTTTCATCTTAGATGGTTGGTGGTCGACTCCACACACACATCCAGGGGAAAACGAGCCTAAGCTCTGATACCAAGATGTCACGCCCCGACCCATAATCGACAAGTGACGCGGAATAAAAAAAATTTCATTTATCAAAATACACCAAATAAATAATAGTTACACGTGGGAATCACATGTGTTAACACCCAATAATAACTTCATATCTTTTAAGGGAAGTAAGATCCCCGCCGAAATTTCGGCAGAGTCTCCCCTAAAAACTGGACCGTTGGGCCAATCTTAGCATCTACAATTAATCCACCTGTCCAACATAGTAAAAGAATGTATAACCATTCGCATCCACCTACAATAGGAGTTACATTCTCAAAGTTAGAGGGTTCTAATAAATTTCCAAAACATTAAACATGTTTTCAATTATAATTATACATGGTTTATCTTCTAACTCAACAACAATACACATAACCATATAATCAAAATGACAAAATATCAAAATAATAACCAAGTGAGTGGGAAATCAACAAGGTGTGTAGTCTATGGACGTCCTCTTCGTCAATTGGACCTCGTCGGAGCAATGGTACCTGAAATTGCAAGAACGTGAGGATAAACAAGTTCAATGAGGAAATACATGCATGCAACACACTAACGAACTCACAACATATAATGTATGAAAATGAATGTATAATCCATACTGTGCTATGTAATCATGCTACCACATCATCATTATGGGAACCACTCCCCTCTTAAAAGATATCACCAGGGGATGGACGGTCATAATAAGTAATATACCTCTACCTCGAACATGACTTAGGGCCCACGACTTACTAAGCGGGTGACTCATGCATAGCGTGCCCATGTCAACCTCGCCCTACGTCCCTTCACCTCATGAATGATTCAATCAAGTTCTATGGTAGTCAAATCACCACTTACGGAGCTAACACCATCCCCCATCGGATGAATGTATATCTAGCCCTGCGTATCCAAGCACATCTGAAGTGCTAAATAGCCGTGAGAGCGCCCTACAACGCGTGGTATGTGAGGGACCTATTCCTCAACTGCAACCCTATGAGACCAAGTCTCTGTACTAAGCCCAACTAGTGATTAAAAACAAAAAAAAACCCCAAATTATTTATCCCCATTTGGGTTCTTAGACCCAAGACCAACTCCATGCAAGCTCAAACTTAGGAGAACCCCCAAATTTCTCCAACCTTGGTGCTCTAATTCATCCACACAAGAGATTCCCCCAAATCTTACTTTCCCATGGTCCAAAACCCATTTTCTCTCATTATCCATACCCAAGCAAAGCCCCAAGTTCGAAAAATCCAATTTATTCCACGGAGTTCTCTCCAAACAAAGCCCATTGGCCATTTCAAGCCCCATTCTCACTACATCCCATGAAAGTCCCATCAAAAAAGAGGATTGAGAGTGAGAAGAGATGAAAGCCTTACCATGGAGATGACAAAATCCACGCAAATGGAAGCTTGGGGTGAGATCTCTTTAAATCCAACACATGTAAGGGCTGAGAAAATGGTGAAGAGAGAGAAAAGAAAGCACAAAAATCGGCTGATGGGGAGGAGGTTAGCAATGGAGAGGAAAAAGGAGTGGATATAAGCCAAAAATGTGAGAGTTGGGATTTAAACACCCCAACCTAAGTTACACCATCGGTCAGTTCGACACAACTCAAAAAACTCATTTAAATTTTATTTTCCAACTCTTTTCTAACGGGGTACTATCTACAGGCCACGTGTGCTTAGGTGGGACCCTCAGATACACTCACACGTGAAATCTCTAATATTACATCATAAATCTATTAATTTAAGGGCCGGGCCATTACAACAACAAAGTCTATTTTGTTGTTCCTTCCATGTATAGCAATTACCTCCAGGCGATGCCCATGTCCAGATATAACAGTTGCTTTGTATAATTTACAACTATTATTCTTCTCTACAGGTTTGTTGCAACTTCTAATTGGGACTTCCAACTAGATTTTAGGAATTGTACCACCACCATCCAACAAACTCCACCTTGGCAAAAATTCCGCCAACCACTAGAGACGAACCGTGTCTCCATCCTCCACTATACCTCCAACTAAGCACCTCTGTGCACACTGGCCTCTCCCGGCTTTTCTCCACCTGCAACTGCAACTTTGCATCTCTGTGAGATGCACGCATCCCCACGCTCTGGGATGCTCCACCAGTGTCTGCAGATTATTTTTCTTCTTTCCTTCTATGACAGTCATGGCTCCTTTAGTAACTATAAGAGCCTCTTCCTTTGACTTGAAGGTATACCCATCAGTGTCTCTAAGGAAATCAAGTTTTCCCTTAACTTCAGAACATGCCGCACATTCTCCAACGTTCTCACTATGCCATCGACCATCTTGATTTTGATTGTCCCAACTCCAATGGTTTTGCAACTCGCACCATTGCCCACATAGACAGGTCCCTCATCACAAGGTTTGTATGTGTCAAACGACTCTCTGCGTGGACACATGTGGTAAGAACACCCAGACTCTAGAATCCACTGATCAGTTGGATTATCCATACATGTGGTGACTGTACACACAACAACACCTACATCATTGTCTATGTCACTTTGTACGGCATTTGTTTGATCTGAACTTTACGATCTGGCCTCCAGATCACACTTCTTTTGGTTGCAATCCATCATCTTATGCCATTCTTTCTTAGAGTAGAAATATTTAAGCTTTCTTCCACCTCTCCCTTTGGATTTTGACGTTGACCCTCTAAGCTTGTTGAGTTTCTCATGGTCTTGAGGTTTTCTACAGTTGTTTCTCCCTCTACTCTCTCTAAAGATAACCTGTATATGAGATTGTGTCTGAGAAGAATCCACTAAAGACTTTCTTCTTGTCTCCTCGTTCAGCAATCTGCTTGTCACAGATGTCATAGTAACAACACCCTGTGGCGCTGAATTGATGAGTGACACCATCAAGGTCTCGCAACTATTAGGTAAAGAACTGAGAAGTAGTAGGGCCTACAACTCACCACCTAGAACCATCTTCATGGATGAGAGTTGAATTACTATACTCTGCATCTCATTCAGATGCTATGCAATCAAAGTACCTTTATTGTACTTCAGATTTACCAACTTTCTGATTAAGAACGTCTTGTTGCCCGCAGTCTTTCTCGCATATAATCCCTCCAATTTCTTCCAGAGAAATTGCGCCGTCGTCTCAGTCGCCACTAAATGAATCACACTGTCATCCATCCACTGTCGAATAAAACCGAGGCACTTTCGATCAAGATCATTCCATTCATCATCAAATATCTCGACCTTCAGTTTTGTCTTCCCCTTGTCATTGGAAGACTCTGTCACTGGCACCTTCAGTCTCCCTTCGATCGGTTTGTAGAGATCTCTGCAATACAGTAGATCTTTCATATTTTCCTTCCATATTAAGTAATTTGCTCCATTTAGGCTAATCATGCGAGCGGTATTGATCTCTGTCTCCTTTGACAACCCGAAGCCTCTTACTGTACTGTGTTCCATTCACCCACGAGTCCCTGGTCTCTAACCAAAGCTACTGATGCCACTTATTAAGTTGTCAGGGGAAACAAGAAAAATCGAACGGGAAAAATAAGCACAATCCAATACAAGAAAATTTATGTGGTTCAGCCCCACCCGGCCTACGTCCACAGAACGTGTAATAATTTTATTAAGAGAGATAGATATGACACACAGTTACAAGAGTTATATTTATTGAGTTAATATAACCCAAACCCGAACACGCGTGAAATCGCGATCACGATATTTTGCTGCAACTGATTGGAAACGCCTTCTCTCTATCGTGTGAATGAACTGCACCTTGTAGTTTTGGCTGCTCTAATCCACGCTGGACACAATCCGTCTCAGTCAACTGCTTGACCAATCTGCACTTTGAAACAGCCCAGTTTGGCAGCCTTCTTTCAGTGCTGCTGCTCTCCTCTGTCAAGCTGAGATTTCCTCTGACAGACCAGCGAATATTGTTCTCTCTTAGAACAGAGAACCACCCACTTCAATCGGACATGCTCAAAGTTATTTCAGATCTGATCTGAATCTCTTCTGCCGAGCCCCTCTCTTGTTAGACACGAACCCACTCAACGCTGATCTGCTAGCCTCTTGTTTGCTGCATCAGCCCTTTCTCTGTTCGTGAGTTTCTGTCCCAAACACGCCAGCACAAATATAGTTGTTGTCCCTGTTTTTATTTAGCAAGTTACCACAATTGATTATAGCAGTTGCCAAGAGTTCCACATACCAGCAATAGCAATTGCCATGTATCCTATACAACAACTGCCGTGTACAACAAAGTCTATTTTGCTGTTACTTCCATGTATAGAAATTACCTCCAGCCGATGCCCATGTCCAGATATAGTAGTTGCTTTGTTTAATTTACAACTGTTATTCTTCTTTGCAGGTTTGCCGCAACTTCTCATTGGGACTTCCAACTAGATTTTAGGAATTGAGCCACCACCGTCCAACACCAAGGAGAAGGTTTTCATTTATCTTTCATCCCTTATTGCCATTCATAGTATTGATCAAGAATTTTTTAAATGACAAAGCACTCATGAAGTGTCATTGAAGAATAGTACATGAAAGATGTAATGGACCTTCATAGCCAATCCTGGGAGATTATCTAAAATCTTTGGAGATTACAATGCTCAATAAATTTTATGAAGCCTTTAATCATGAGAAAAATGTCTATAATATGAGATTCAAGGCAAATTAAACAAGCAGAGTATTTGGGAGAAATCTAGTTGGTATAAGCCCATTTGATCTCGTTTCTTAGTGTGCTTAACAAACAAGAGATCCAATGAAATGATTCTCATTCAGGTTTTCTGTAATTCAAGCTCAAAGTATGATGAAGTGAACTTATGTATCCATTAGCCAAAGACAGCCTTTTCAAGACAGCTAAAAGAACAAGTGATAAACTGTTTTTAAAAAAAAAAAAACATGCTTGTCAACGTGAGAGCAGATGAGAGACTTTCTTATTTCATTCTTCAAATCATTATCCAGTGAGAGGGAAAGAAATACAGTGTGTATACAAGTTTTAAGTTACACAAATAAAACCAGTTTTTTCTTTTTGTTTGGGCAGCCAATTAAAATCTGAAGTAAGTGTTATTCCCAATAAAGATTCCCTTCGTTGAAATCATTCATTATAAAAGTGAATGAGACGTGAGAGGATAGTGGCAATACATATCAATTCAATCAAGCAACAAAATCACACTAAATCAATAATGACTGCCATAGTACCAACTCTGATGAACTCTTCAAAATCAAAAGCATGATTAAGTCAAACAATTTATAATCCATTTGTGGACCTATGAATTTTACAAGTCCATTAGATTTATGAGACTACAAGCATGATAAGTATTAAAGCCAGGAAAATACAATCATTGCTTTAGGAGTCACATGTACCCAAATACGTTCAGCCTCTAAGGATATATGAATCATTCCCAAAAGACATTTTCATTGGGATTTAATGTACCGTGCCACAGCTTAAATGTTGTTTAATCTTACCTGCATTTAATTTCACTATGGCAGGCAGTGTTCACTGCTTTGGCTTAAGGATTTTACTATAAGCCCAATATTTGAGACCTATGCAGGACACGGGTTCAAAACGCAATAATCATCAACACAAGACATAAACATCAAGGAATAGATAATTAAAGCAAGCATGAAGCAATCCAAGTATGGCACATTCTAATTAGAATGCATAGATTAGGAACATAGAGTCTGAAAGAGGTCCAAACTGAGAGTATCCAGAACTAACCCACTCCCTTAGCCTTGGGTACCCATTGGGCGGTTGAAGAAGGTCTATGGGGTCCACCGGTGTTAAACAGATGAATATTTGATTTTCCCTTTTTGATGTTCATGTTTATTTGACAGAATTTTGTAAATTCATTTAAGGCTTTGATTAATTTTTCAGTTAAGGTATAATTTAGATTTCCTTTTAGGATGTTATACCTTTGTCATTGATTTTGAAATTTTGGTGGAAAATTCTTTTGATTTTTATATTCAACGATCTTTCTTCTCTTCAAGTCTGGATCAACTCTTTTTTCTGAGTCTTTTGCCTTTGATTTCACAACTTTGTTTGGTTTTGCATTTGGGTATTGATTTTCTTTTCTTACTTTTCATTCAAACATGAAATGTCTGAATTGCCCACAATAAAAGCATTTAATGATTTTAATTTGAGGAGTTGAGGAAGACTTACTTTTAACAAAGATAATTGGCTTCACGGGTACATTAATATTCTTCTTGTCATAGCCAAGACCCATCTTGTCTCCAAATAATTTACTCAAATTTAGAAGTCTTTCTAGTTTCTTTTCTCCTCTTGTGAACTTCATTTCAAATTTTTCTTTTTATTTCTTTAAATCATTAACTTCTTGTGTTAGTCTTTGATTTTCAGATTTTAAGTTGGATTGTGTATTAGGAGTATTGGCTTTTAGTTCTTTATTCACTTTTCTAAATTTTTCAATATATTCTCTTTCGGAGGCCAATGCAATTTTACAGATCTTCATTTTCTTCTTTTAAAGAGTTGGTTTTCAATTTTAGCTTTCTTATCTCATTTTCAAGGTTTACTTTCTCATTTATTTCCGTTTTTAGGCATTCTTCATGTTGTAAACATTCTTTGTCAATAGCCTTTGAGTTTTCTTGACTTTTGGCTCCTTTAAATTTTAACACTTCTTATTTTGCTAATTTCAATTCTTTTAGGATGTTTCATTCGTTAACGTTTCATAGTTTAACTCATTTGAAAGCTTAGTGTTTTCTTTCTTTGATTTATAAAATCTCTTAGTTAATTTTTCAAATTCAAGACATAAAGCATTATAATCTTCTTGAAGATTTTCATATTCTTTGCCTTCTTCATCTAAATCTTCATTTTCAGATTCTTCAATTATGGTATTAATGTTATGTTCTTCTTGAGATTCAAATGCTTGAATGGGTAGTAAGCAATAGACATTTTCTAAGGCATCTTCTTTCCTAGACTTTTCATTGGTTTTCTCAAAAATGTCCCATGCCTCTTTTGCGGTTTCACAAGATATGTTATTTTCTAAAATATTTGGTGAAACGGCACAAAATATGGCATTAAGGGCCTTTGCATTGGCTGTGCATAGTGATTTTTCAATATTTCTCCAAGTATAATAAGTTTTGATTTGTATTAGTCCAACCACTTAGAACTGATTCCCAAAAGGCTCCATCCAGTGATAACAAATATATTTTCATTTTGGCTCTCCAATGAGCATAGTTGAAGCCATCATGTAACGACCCGACCTGTTTGTGGGCCCGGAACACCACTGATTTTTTTTTAATAGTCACCAATCAACTTAAATTCCTAACTGGGTTGGATCATCAATTTAACAGTTAAGCCCAGTCAATAAAATGTCACACATGCTCTTCACACGTGGGCTCAAATATGTACCATATATCTACCCATATACAATACATATCATACAAATAAATATTTCCATAGCATGATGAAAACATCATTCTTCATATCAGAGTTGCTAATAGTAGCATACCGTTCTAATACATGCTTAGAAAGACAACTATAAGGACCCGGAATTTTAAATCCTTATTTTATGTAATTTGGTCATTATATAAATGGAATATATGATTTTGATCCAAATAATTTGAGTATTTATCAAAAAAAAAAAAAAATAATAAGGGAAACTGAATTTCCCTCAGACAATACATCTACTTGGTCGATGTGTCGGAAAAGCTTAATGTTTCCAAACGATGCATCGACTGGGTCGAGGTGTCGGGGAAAACCGAGATCCAAAACCGAAATATAAGTTATTCAAAGGATACATCGACGTGGTCGATGTATCGGTAAAAAAGATATCGACAAAGTAGTTATGTCGAGTAGACGGAACGTCTTCAGCAGACGCTCTGTCTACCACCGCCCAAACCATTCGTTTTTCTCTGCATGAGAATTCACAATGACCCTTCACTTTTCAAGAGCTCAATTAAGAGTGTAGGGATAACAAAAGTTGAAGATAAAAAGAAGGGAAAAGAGAAGAAAATAAAGAAAGAAAGAGAGAAGAAAGCCAGAGAGTAGGAAAGAAAAACCAATGACTGACCACCCATCTTTCCCATCCGAGTTTGCTACCTCAACTCACACTCTAATCCTCAACTCGATCAAGAACCTTTTCATCTCCTCACGGGTTTCTTCTGTTCCGGAAAGGAAAGAGATACCAAGCACGGGGAAGGAGAAATCGAGCATGCAAGGAGGGTGGAGAACAAGGAGACAAGGAAGATCAGGTTTCACTCATTTTAGGATACACATACGAATCACTTGAGGTAGGTGAATATTGGTTCCTTTCAATGAAACAATAGTATTAAGGTGTTTAGAAAATATGTGTGCAGTAGTTTGGAAAGAAAGGACCCAAGAATAATAAACATCTGGGTAAAGCGAAGCCATGGAATACAGATCCATGACTTCTGGCTCTACCCAGTCGACATATCGACTTCATCAATGTGTCGCCTGGAGCGAGAATCCGGCACACATAAAAGGATTAGTATGAAACTGAAACCCAGGACACATCACGTGTGTCCATGTATCGGTCTAGGTATGACAATAATGAAAAAGGACCAATGAACGATGAATTAATCTTTTGACTCAGCCCAGTTGCCATATCAACTTTGTCGATGTATCGTATGGATGAGTATTCAGCAAAAGGGACAGAGTGAAAGTAAACGTACAAATGACGAACTGATCTCAGGACGACCTATCGACAATGTCAATATATTGGTCTGAGGTACAACAGATGTAATATGGAATGAATCATTAACTGATGTATCGACAAAGGCCAACATATCAGCCGAGTATACTGGAAATGAAATTAAAGGCAATGAAATGATTCAAGGTCTATGCATCGACTATACTGATGTATCGGCAGAAACATGTATAAATGTATCGGGTGGGTCAATACATGTAGTCGGGAAAAAAATAATGACTAAAGAAATTGATAAATCAAATCAGGAGGATATGTCAACAGAATCGACATATCGACTGTATATATTATCTGATGTATCGACTGTGTCGATATATATAACTCAAAGAGGTCCTGTAAAATATGAACTGAAGAAGATAGAGTCCAGTCGACATATCGATATGATCGATGTGTCGACTGTGTCCAGTGGCGATATATCAACAGTGTTGATATGTCGGCCTGAAACAAAGACAATTTCACAAGATTAGTGTATTGGTTATTTAAAACCTAATATATAGTGGAATTCTTTAGACTTGGGAAATCATGCAATGAACCTTTAGGTCTAGATTAGATCTACATAGGTTAGATAAAGGAATTTTATGTGATAGTGACATATAAACTGTAATTGGAATATGTACATGGACAAAAGGATTCAAGGGTGATTTTGACGCCGTTCGTGCAAACGCTTGAATTTTATTTGGTAGACCACATTTGATCAGGTAGGAGTTCCTACTTTATTGAAGCCCAATGTGATGAATGATTTTATGATATGTTATGTCATCATAAATATGGATTTATGGAATTATGATTTTATCATGTACATGATTTTGATGAGAAATTATTGGATTTATGATTTTGTCATCATACTTGCACACATTACCTCATGCATGGTTGCATGGGAAGGTTGATGGTACTGAGCCAAGAAGGAAATGTCCGGGCCTCGCTTGGACTCACGTAAAATGTTATAAAAATATTAGACTTTGGCCTCGTCCCTTGATATGAAGAGTACAGCATAATTGGGCCAAAGAGCTCCTGAGTAGGTCCCGAAACCCTGCGCAGAGGGAGGAGACCACACTCCACCGATAGTCTCAGTTAATTTGTAGATGGGTAACAGCACCCTAGTGATTGCCGCCTCAAATGTTTTGGACATAAGTGGCTAATATTGAGAACTATTGTTCTAAGTTATTTGTTATGATCTAATGTATGGAAGTGGGTGGGCATATCATTGATGCATGACACCAATGGCATATCATTCTATGATTTATGAGTTATCAGATTTTGGTACATTTTCTATCGTATATTTGAGAAATGTATGTTAATTAGACTTTGGGATTTTATTCATTATTATCCTCATTATATGATATTTTGAGATTTTACACTTTGTGCATTTTATGATCGGAGCTTCCTATTGGGTAAGTTGACTAAGCCCATACATTTTCCCTAGATGTAAACACAGATCAGGGTAAAGGAGATGAAGCTGTAGCTAGTGGAAGTCATGCTTGACAAAGAGATGGATCTGAACATGCTTAAAGAATATCATAGTTCATATTTTGACATTTTGATAGAACTATATAATTTCATAGGATCATTGATGTAATAATTTAGATAACTCTTATTTTTGGATATGCTTTGATGTTTGCCTTATATGGTTAAGCTATTTCCATCCTTGCTATTAAAAAGTTGATATTATAATTCCGCAAAATGTTATTTTCGCATATTTTATTTCTGCAGTGTTGTGCTGGCACATACACAAATGTTTGGTGAGTTGACTCACGTATGTGCTAGAGTTGGGCTAGTTGAGGGTTGGGTCTTCGGATTTGAACGCGGCTCGCGTCATGATGTATCCATTCTTTTTCCGTAAAAGAAAAAAGTACTCTAATTTAATCAATGGAAAAAAGGGCGGGTCGTTGCAACAACAAGTACCACAGGCAGTACTTATACACAATATGGTCTAAAAATCAAGGAAACAAAATCAATGTATTCCCCAACTGTGGGAGATACAATCAACTGCATCAGTTTTCTCATCCTAAGCTTGATATGAAGGTTTATCCTCCTTGGGTACATCTCCTGAAATATGAGGAGTGTGAGCTAGAAGCCCAGTGAAAATAAGGTAACATAATACAATAATCAATATTAGATTAGAACATGCATATTTAATCAACAACATCATAATGGTCTACTTATACCATTTATCATACTCGAAATCATAATTGGTCTACTATACTAATTTATCAAGTCACCATGATTGTCATACCACTGTCATACCACTGTCACATCAAAGCACTACACTGGCTATAAATGCACTAAGTCACGCGACACAGTCAAAATGCAGTATCTTGCAAGACCGTAAACGACCCCAATGGTCCAGCCAATGCTTGACCTATTGCCAATAATATATATATATGACCTATATGTTCTGGCCTATTGCCAATAATATATGATGTCACTAGTCTACCATAACCCAGCAGCTAAGTGTACGTGAAGGTAGTATCAACTTCATAGATTCATCTTTCACCATAATACGATGCTCAAGTTCTCACACCAGATCATTTCATAATCACTATTACCATACTATACATGATAAACATCATTGGTATCATCTCAAAGCAATATATCAATTCTAGGCATATAAGTGGGTTCATTTTTCATTTATAGACTAGTAGACCTCGACTCCCTGATACCATGTTATGCTTCCGTTGTAATAGTTAGAACAAATTTCCATCCCTCACATGGAAGCAATGTCAAGTCTCGTATTCTGGCGTATGCGGTCTTTTCCATATCATGTGAAATCCATGAAACCACTCATTATACTAGATCTACATAACCTGATTTAGCCATGCTATATAACTAAGTCTCCTCACCGAATAACGTATAGTATCGTGGGTATCTATTACAAACAAATAGGAATACCACGAATATACATTTATAATAAAACATAATACACATTCATATATAATAAAAAAATACATTCATAGTATTTTAAATCCTTCTATCTTATTTTCAGGAAATTCCAAGGGAAATGGATATGAACCCTCATAGTAGGTTACTACTCCTTTTTAGTTATAATAATCAATCAATCAATAAAATAGTTAGTGCCCAGTTTTGTATTTCTTACTGGCCAGGGTAGAGTATTGAGACTTTGCCCAGAGGGTAGAGATAAAAGTGCTCAGACCACTACACATATTGTCTTCTGAATTTGACATGGAGACGTATTGAGTTAGGCCTAGAGATATAAGGTGCTCAGGCCACAACTCTTATTATCTTCTGGATTGGACCATGGTGATATATTGAGTTAGGCCTAAAGAGAAAGAAAATAACTCGGTGCGCGATCCCTTCTTTTCTATCGAGTGGCGAAATTAATCGATGTGCTACAGATAGCTATCTGCAGGTGTTTCCGCTGCGCCACACAGATAGAGGGTGTCGGCCTAGAAGTGAACACATAAGGCAATAAGACATACAAGTGTTAGTATCATTTTTAATTAAGAATCGGGCCTAAACAACGTAACATCAAATCCTAAGATCTAAAGCTAACATGGAATCCTAAGTTTAACAATCTAAACAAATTTTAAGAACAAGTTCTAGGTTCCTCGGACATGCCCCGAAACCAGGTATCTTGGCTTCAAAACTTCTGAACCACTACCTAAATTTTAGGTTTTATTTGACCCTTCGAAACTTGGGTTCACCCTTTGGAACTTCTGAGGTTCAGGTCTCGGAACTTTCGAGCCTGTTCCGAACAAACAAAGGAAAATAATTGGCCTCGGTCTGCCTTGGAACTTGCCGAGGTCTGCTCGGATCTTCCGAGAGCTTCAGAACGTCCGAAGATGTCCCTAGAACGTCCTGGACTATCCAATAAAGGCAAAGAGAAACAGTTCTCCTCTGTTCACTTTGGAACCCCAAACAGAAGTTCGGAACTTCCGAGCCAAGTCTCGGATCTTCTGAAGATCATCTCCTTCATCTGTCACCTGCAACCAGTGCTGTGACGGGACGGACATTGTGAAATACGAATTCAAAACAGTGGATTTTCTGCATTCGTTTTTCACATCCTTCTGGTCAGATGTGTTCTACAATAAGTCTAGTATAATTTTGAAATAAATTGGACAATAAACAACTATGAAAAATCTCTGATTTTAAGAGAAAAACTAGTAAAACACATGAAAAATCAAAGTTTCCACTAACTTTCAAAACTGATTTTGAAACTGAAATCTAAACTAAATTTAGTTTTGTTTTATCCTAAACATGTTAGAATTTAAAAATAAATACAATGGTGACCTTTGCTTGGAGAGTTGGGTTGAATTTCAGCAAGTTGGAAAAACTTCCACTTAAGTTAACGATGAAAGAAGAAGAAGCTTTGAAAGAAGAAAAATAGAATAGCAGTTTGGGATTTAAATTGAAAATTCTCCCCCCCTCTCAGTGATATTTATAGCAATAGAGGGAGGATGAAGTGCGGTTTCAAGGCAACTACGGTTACCAAGCTACCATAACCTAGCCTGCATGAATCATCGCATAGAGCGATACTCGTACGAATCGTAGTTGCTTTGGCGCGTCACCAGCTGTGCAAGTGTTTTTAAATTTTTTTTAGTTATTTGCAGTTTAGTCCTTCACAACTTATTTGCAAATTAATCCAATTCTATTATTTATATTATTTAAATATTAAAAGATTTAATTAGTTTAATCCATTTGATACAAGCTGTTGGGTTTTAAATCTATAATTACTATTAATTTTTGGAGAACCATACTCCTTTAAAAATAATAGATTTAAATAAAAATCATATTTTTAAACTATTTCCTTAATTCAAAATTTATTTGTTCAAATGTTTAAAACTCTTAATTTCAAAATCCAAAAACACAAAATCATAGTTCCATACATTGATTAAACATAATGCATTTTCTTAAATTTTTCTAACTTCAAAATTTATTTAAAATAATTATGTCGTAAAGATCGAAACCTTTTTTGGTCAAAATAATAATATTTCTGAGATAAAAAATATAGTTTAAAGACTCTATAATTTCAGAATTTAAATCCCTATCAAAGAAATCAATTTAATTCAATCAACAATCAAAGAAATCAATTTAATTCAATCAACATTCAAACAATAATTTAAAATCGTTAAAATAATCCTATTTATGGTAAATTAAGATTTTGCCCTTCCAACTTAAGTAAGTTGGATCAACGAATTATCGAACTCCGATTGGGCCGACCCTACACTTTTCTAAAAGCCCAAACCGTAATATTCATGATTAACGGGTTAAAACATGATTTATTAACATAAATCACATTAATTAGACTTAATCCAGGTCATGTTATTACACATCAAAAGTTGGAGGACTCATCATGACCTTGCAATCTCCCTTAGACATTATTGTAACTCAATAATCAGCTCTTAGATGGTTTAGTCCAATACAATAGTTCTCACTTTGATACCACTTGTTAGTCGGATAGGTCAATATCTAGAATAGTCCTGAAGGGGGGTGAATAGGACTATAGTGGAATTTTAGATTTCTTAACACCTTAGTCAATTTAGAGTTGGTCTTTATCCATTAGTCTTATTTATCTTCCAAGATAATCCAAGCAAGGTTAATTTAAAGCCTTAATTAGCATGCATCAATAACTCTTCTCAAATTATATGTAATGAAAAATAAGAAATAATGCACAATCACAATATGACAAGAAGAGATGGAAGAATGTGACATAAGGGTTTTACGTGATTCAACAACCTTCCCTACGCCCATGCCTCAAGTAAAACACTTGAGGATTTCATTAAGATATTCTTTGAGGGTGAAGATCAAACCTATTACAACTTTGATCTCTTTTACATGTAGAGATCGAACCTTACACTCTCAATCCCCTTCAAGGTTGTAACACCCTGGAATTTCAAAGTTATCAATTTATATGAATTTATTCATATTTACGAAATTGCCATTATGATTTATTTGATTTTGAATTTAAATGGGTCAATGGTTCAATCAAGACCCAATGGTTAGTAGTTTTGATTACAAAACAATAAATGGATAAGATGTACTTAAATGGGTCGAAAATCATAATTGGGTCAAATTTTGTTAAATGGGTCAAAATGGTCAAATTGGACCCAATGGGTTGTGGTTGACATGTTTGACCATTAATTGAGCTCAAACCTTAATTGGGTTAAGATGAGTTAAATGTTTGAGTTAGGTTTGAGTTGAAATAAATGATGGAATTTAGTTGAGTGGACTTTATTAGTTGAGTTACATTGATGAATGAGTTGAGTTTGGGTGAGTTAAATAAATGAGTTAGATGGAATAATTATTTTAATGAGTGAAGTGTGTGTAAGATGGTGGTGTGGGCTGGTAGGAGGTTTTAACACAATAAAAAAAACGTTTGCTGAATGGGAGGCATTACCACGTATGTAACTCCCATCTAAGTGATGAATGAAATGGGAGTTACATTTTGAAGTTACATGGGTTGCATGGGAGACGTTGGAGGAGGGGAGGAGTTTCATCTTATGATGAAACTCCAATTTGAATTGTTAATGAGAGATGAATGAGGGGAAGATCTAAAGCCACAAGGACAAGCTTAGAGACGTTGGAACATGGTGGGTTTCATCTTAAAAGAAACAGCCAATGGGAGACAGTGAAGCACATGGAGTTTCATTTGAAACTCCCATGTAAGATATGAATGAAGGTTGGTTGTTACAAAGATTAGCCGTTGGTGTGGGAGTTTCATTTCCATATGAAACTCTCACCTCCAAAGGTAATGGAGACGTTGGATGCTAGGGGGGGTTTCATTTCATAGATGAAACCCCAAGGAACTTAAAGGATTTTAATTATGGAGAGGTGAGTTACACAAGGTTAAACCTTGGGCTGAATTTGATTAGCCAAGAGGATTTAATTCTCTATCATTATCTCTTCCTCTCTTGGGCGTCCTCCATCTCTCCAAACATCAAGAACGGCAGTTGGTCACTGATTTGCAATCAGTCCTTGGTTGCTTTCTTTCACCAAGACAAAAGCACACATTGAGCAAAGGAGGGGGCATCAAGGTTTCTCATCCAAAGCCAAAATTCTTTCTCTCTCTCTACCTCTTTATCGTGTTCTACATTTCAAAAATTAGAGCAGCAGCTGGTTGCTTAATCAGTCCTTGACGATCTCTCCATCAAGGAATCAAGAAGAAGGAGAGGCTAAGAAAAGGAAAGGAACAAGCCGGAGTGAAGATCAATTAGAGGAGTCGCGGAAACGGTAGGTTTTCGATAAACTATTTTTAAAAGAATCATGATCCGGCCATTGGATGGCCGAATCTAACAAGGTTAGATATTGGTTGGAAGTGCATGAATAAGATGAAAAAATGGATTAATTTGGATGGTCTTTTGAACAAAATCATGGACTGTTTTTGAATGCTAAGTTAAATTGATTGCATGCTTTGAAAAGTTCTAAAATTATAGTTTTAAGTGTCATGTGTTGGGCTATGGATTCGTCGAACGCATCAAGGAATTTAATCTAGAAATTATGATGTTTAAATGATAAAATATGGACCATCGGTTCGGCCCCATTGGATGGCCGAACCCCATGGAAAAACTTGGTGATTCTTAATGGTGGTTGAGGGATAAAATCCATAGTAGTTAATGAAGATTTTTAAAGGATTTAAAGTGAAGATAAGCTTACTGTTTTTGATAACTATTGCTTGGCTGAACCATATTAATACTATGGTTAAATTGTGGATTAAAACCATGGACAAAGGTTGGAATAATTACACCAAGAGAACCATACAGTTCGGCCATATGTATGGCCGAACCCCATGGACTGTTTTGTGGATATTTGGATTGAGTTTTACAAAATGGAAATCATAAAAAGTGATGGACTTATTGGATGGTTTTGAAGGGTAAAAACATGGTAACATTATACAGTTATCCTATGTCTAAATGAGACCAAAAACATATTTAAGAGGACCAAAACATGGACATAGGGTTCGGCCACCTTGGATGGCCGAACCCCATGTAAGTATTTGATTGTTTGGTTTGGCTTTCAAGAAGATGGAAATCACATCAATTATGGACTTAGTACTAAGGTGGTTTGTTGATGGACTTTGTTTTCTAAGACAAAATTAAACAAAGAGTTAGTAAAGTGGCGTTAAAGTAAATATGGATGAAAAGATGAAATGATCAAATGAATAGACTTATAAGCCAAAACCTAAGGTGGTAAGGTTCGGCCATGTAGTATGGCCGAACCCTACCAAGGTTCATTTGAAAGTTTGGGATACTTTGATGGTATTAATTAAATAAAAGAGTTACCAAGGTTTAAATGGGTGAGGTTCGGCCATGGGGCATGGCCGAACCCCACAAAGTGGACTTTTGGGACTTAGATTAAGATGGAATCACATGAATGAATGTTTAACTTGCTGTTATGTAAATAAGGTACTGGGATTGCTAGAACGGTAAACAAGTCGTAAACGGAAGACGGTTCACAAGAGCGGGCAATCTAAGTGACTTAGAGTAGGTTTTCTACCTTTATTGTAACCACTATTCCATATGTTGTTTTATGTTGATTTCGATATCTTATATGATTGTAAAGTTATGTTTCTAAATGACATGTTTGCATAGACATCTCATGCATGACATGGGATGATGGTGTTGTAACCGGAGGCCACACTCCATCGGGGCATCCGAAAGACCACTGTGGGGTACCCTGATGATGAGAATCCCATCAGGAGGAATCAGGAGCCACACTCCGTCGGGGCGTCCGAAAGACCGCTGCGGGTTACCTTGACGATGAGAATCCCGTCAAGTGATGGCTATGTTGAATGGTGATGGGTGGGACTCATTACATGTTCATTTCATACATAGCATGTTTTTATGGAATTTTGTCACACTTGTATTATTATTATATTATTTGCATGTTTTCGAATAACCATGTGGTAGCCCTATTCGGAAACACTACTGGGCGCATTGATCTAACGCCTTATCTATATCCTTACTGGATAATGCAGGAAAGTCAAAGATTGAGGATCAAGAAGGGGACCAAGCAAGGAAACTTGGGCGGTTTGAATGATTTGGAATAAACTTTGAATGGACTATTTATGGACTTGATATTTGATTTATCCGGATAATGTAATTTGGTAATTAGATGTGTTGGCATGTAATAAGTAGTTAGGTAGATGCTATGGTTTGCTTTATTTTGGATGGTTGGATTGAATGATACATTAATATTATTTAGTAATTTTGGAGAATAAGATCTTGTACTTTGCTATCTAAAAATGGAAAATTGGAATAGTCATAGGTTCTATTATAACCTCAGTTAGATTAAGATTAAGTTAATTCCGCAAGTTGTATTTGTACCATGTGTGGATCATTCTTATGGACTTAATCCATACGCACATAGGCTTGGCCAGTTAAGGGTCGGATTTAGAGATCCGAACTTAACTCGCGTCGTGACACTCCACCCCGATCACTTGGTTGATTATTATATTTAAAAAAAAATAAACTATGAAAATTAGAGTGAAAAGGGCGGGGTGTTACAAGGGTGGAGATCGAACCTTTACACACAAAAGAGAAGATGCCCTCTTCTAATAAGAATTACACCAACCCTTTACAAATTACACAAAGTGATAGAAATAATTTATTTGTAAAAAGAAAAAATACCAAGAACACTTGCCTTTAGATGCTTGAAATAGCTTTGGAGCATTCTTCAAGATCTTCTCCTTCTTGCCTCTTTGATGATGTGTAAATGCCCCAATGAAGGACAAACCACTTATATGAGAAGAGATTTAGGGATGATAAAAGGTTTTCCTATGAGGAGATATATCCGTAGAAATTCTCTCAAATGCACATTCAAGAGTGAGCCTAAGATGCTCAAGATTTGTCTATGAGTACTTTGAATGTGAGAGAAAAATGAATTTCAAAAGCTTAGAATGATCTTCCTAAGGTTGTAGAATGCTTTTGAGGTTGTTACGACACTTGGTTTTTTGTATTTAAAAGTTTAAGCCTTATTTCATAATCATTTTCCTTTTAAGAGAGCTTTCAATTTATAGAAAAACAAGTCTCAACGGCTAGGACTTTTCCAACTGTTAGTTTGACTTTCCAACGACTACTTTGGCTGATGATTTTCCCAGCGGCTAATTTGACTTTCCAACGGCTAGTTTTATTTTGATTTTCTCAACGGCTAGTTTGACTTTTGACTTTCAACAACTAGTTTGACTTTCCAATAGTTTGTTTAAAAGATTTATCTGAATTTAGTTGGCATACATGGAGTTTACTTCTTTGATGCGCGGCCTTCCAAAATCATTGCTTCTGGTCTTCAAACTTGATATGATTTCTTTGATCTTCCAGAAGCAAGGTTAATGGCAAACAAACACTAGACTACTAGACTTACACAAAATACATCTCAAAGAGTTTATAAATACAATTTAATTTCATACATGAGATACAAGACACATGACTCAACATGACAAACTCTTGCTTGCCTATGTCTTCTTTGAGAAATCCTAGATGCTTCACTGTGAGTATGCTTCGTAGACTTTGAGTTTAGGAACAAGATAGAAATTTGTCTTATAATTTTACATGAATGAAAACATTAGTACCATACGTCAATACTTTGTTATCATAAAAGATATTTTTATGCCTTAAGTAAAAACTCTTAGGCTAACATTAGGAATAAAGTCACAATAGAAATAATTAGGCCCGTATCGAGCCTTATAGTTGTAATTAAGGTCCTACCACAAATTTACTCAAAACTTAGACCTATTGTGCCCAAGTTGCACCTCTAGCTTTAAACTTAGAACATGGCCATCACATTTGAGAAGTGATCGAGGTATCAGTGAGGATTTGAATATTCAATAACCATGATGCTAATGACTCGACCCACTATTATTACATTTTCATTTTTTTTTCCTCTCTTTCATCAGCATTTTATGTCACACCCCGCCTTCCAACACCTAAACGGGAGTGATCTGACTGTACAATTTTATATCACCTGCTGCTCTAAACGAGTCTTACATAAAAAATTAGTGGTTATATATTCTGTTCCTTTCAAACAAACATAACTACATTCACAAACTACCAAACTCCTCACGTCCACAACCTCTTTAAAAACATGACATTTCATTCATCTTTCCAAGTATCTTAGAGAGATAAAATATCAATCACATAAGGATTTCTAAACGCACTAACTTACTCACATTCCCATATCAATCAAATTATAGTGTTCTCAAATTTAATCCATACTTGAATTTATTATCTAAGTTTCCACAAACTAAACGTAAACGAATAAACAAATTCCTCAAAGTCTCAAATCAAATAAAAAACCAACTTATAATCTAAATGCTAAATTCTTCAATAAATTATACGTTTCCAAGTATTCTTCATCGACTCCTCGCCTTTTAAGCTCAATTTTGATTATCATCCAGACCCAAGTCTAAGGGATTGCCTACAATGTAAGGGATGAGTTTTATGCCCAGCAAAGAAAATAATAACACAAACATAGCATATGATATCCATACTTTCTCACATGATATTTCATATAAACATAAATAACAATTTATTTCATGCTCATGCCTTTGCAATAATGTAATACTCAATGCAAAATGTCATATTCCAACCCATTATAAACATCTACTGATATTTGGTGGCCTTCTCGACGAATAGAGGATAACACAACATAGCGTCAATGGCCTTCCCACCTACAGTGAGGATAACACAACGTCGCCTTAATGGCCTTCCCACCTAAAGTGGATAACACAACCTACCACCAAATAATAACACTCATGACTTGTCACGGATATCACATTTATTCCGCCATACTGGTCTTCCCATTTACAGTGATGCTAACAACACTACCACCGTCGTGGTCTTCATGACAATCATGGATCGCACCCTCATACCCAATGCTATGAATATGAGAATGCTATGACCAATTCCAAATAAGCATACTCAATTATCATATTGTGCTTACAGAATTATAAATCTCAGTCTAAACAATTTATAACATCATAGCGAATATCACTTTGCCATAGCATACATATAACTTGGAATAACCATATCAGTAATCTAAGCATCATAATGATTTGAATTATAAATACTAACATTCAAATATGTCCAATCAAGGTTAATAATTCAACGATATCATACAAATATTCATCCATCTACGAATATAAATCATTGGATCTTTCAATGACATTAATGGTTAGATTCCTGATCCGGACGGACTGAGTTTTCTCACGGCCAATAAAATGTTTAGCCAAAATCTCCCTTACACTATTGTGAGTGAATACCGGATCACAACCATTATTAACATACACTCAGTATATTCTAGATCCAACAATTATATTCCAATCACACAACAAATACAATATTATCATTGCCTAAATACATAATATAAGGAATCATGTTCAAAAGTATGTAGTGAATTATTTCCCTCATCTAGAAGTTTGGTGATATATACAAAATAAAATACCAAAGATCTCTTAGCGATTATGATCCAAAGTTTGCTGAAATATAATAATCATAGCAAAAATCAATAAAAATTCATGCTAACCATTCGCCTAAATTTTCAAAACCACTTGAGATCATAGATATTCTAATCTAGCAAATAGCGATTCAACGAAATCCAAGTTTTCCAAGTTTTACTTATTTTTCTAGAAAAATCCTTGTAGGGAAGAATTAACTCATCTTACAAAATTTTCTAGAACAACCCGTTTATCAATTACTTTTCATCCTCAACCAGTAGATAGGTATATAAGTATCTAAATTACGATCGTAACTATATCTTGTGCGTACCAAGGCGATATTCTTAGCCCGAGTTATGATCGTTTTACTGAGACATATACACTGCCAAACAGTTTGTAGTCTTAAACGAGGTATCTGGAATATAACCCGAAATTGACCTATCAATTCATCAAATTTTGATTTCAAATTCGAACATCAACTAGATCTATCAATATAGCTTCCAACCTAACAAATTTCATTGAAAAAGACGTTCGGGAACTCAAGTTATGATTTTTCTCGCGAGGATGCGCAGAAATCATATGCCTCATTTGAAATTCGAGTTTCATAGATTTTCATAAAATTGGGGTTTCCCTCTAATCCAAATCTAAGGTTATTAAATCAGTCCTCTTAAACCTCTAATCAGTTCTTTATCACAATTTTACATGTCAAAGTCTCTTCTATCATGGTCGAATTGAATTTAGAAAAGGAAAAGATTAACACCCTTTTTAAGGTTTAATTGTAGTTTTCTTTTTCTTCTCTTTCTTCCTCTTTCTTTCTCTATCTTTCTTTATTAAATTTTCAAAGGAAACTTCAGCAAAATTGTTTTAATTTGAGAGAGATATCATGGCAGAAGAAAAAAGAAAATAAAAGAAAATGATTTAGAAGAAATAAATCTACATACCTCTAAGATAAAGAAAACCAATGAAAAACCAAAGACCAAAGGGATGGAGATGTTGCGTTACTCGACCAAGTTCAAGGAAGAAGATGAAGTTTCGCCCAAGGAGAAGGAGAAAAGAATTGTTGATTTGCAAAAAAGGGGCTTTGCCTATCATATTTTATTTTAAGCAAGGAGGAGTAGGCCAAGAGGAGTTCTATTCCATTTAGTTACGTGTAATAGGATTTGGTTTCCTAAATTTCATAAAGGGGTATTTCCTATTATTTATTTAGGAAGGCCAATTAAATAAATCTCAAAATGAAATAATTTTGATAAACTAACTTGGTTTTCTAACTAATTTGGATTTCTAAATTTTATTTATTTGATTAATTTGTTTTCTCTCTCACAATAATTTATTTAATTAAATTCTCTTTCTAAAATTAATTTTCCTAACAACATGGGTTTGAGCACTTGAATTAATATTTTATCTAATGCTGACATAATTTCATTGTTTGCTCAATTTATTTTAATTGTGCATTTTAATTTTCTGTCCAGATTACATTTACTCAATTTAATCCTCTTTCTATCTAAAATTAATTTTCTAAAACAAAGATTTGAAACACTAAATTCGATCAAAGCATTTGATTTAATATTTTATAAAATTCGCCCATAGCATGGGCAAATTGGTATTTCATTAATGCAACCATATTTTTCAATTTTGATCCACTAATAATTTATTTTAATTAGGGATTTTATATTAGAAACTATTCATTGAATTTTATTTTCTCACCCATTTAATTGTTTCCTTCAAACAAACAAATACAAATCATCACCTTAATCCACTAACATTCTAATTTTACCCAATACCACTGACCCGCTACCAGGCCGGGTCATTACATTTTACCCCTTAATTTAAATGGGAATTTGTTGCAATTCACTTGAATAAAAATATTTATATATATATTGTACATATACTGTAATAACTCGACCCTTTAAATTAGAAATAACAAATTTTTAGAATTATTAACTCGGCTTTATGACCGGTTAACATGATAGGGTACGGAAAAAGCTTCTCGAAAAGGGAGTATGTGACCCGATCAGAGGTCATTTGCTTAGTATTTAGCCCGATGAAGTTCGAAGGGCATTTTAGACATTACTTAAATGTCTTTTCTTTTACATATAAAATCATGAATAGTGTTTTATAGACCTCTTGAGTGTAAAAGACCACTCTTCTGATATATTCAGACCTTTAAATTCACACATATATTAAGCTTTTGAGTACGCTACTCAGTGATATTTTCAGAATTTCATAAGTATTCCTCGAAACGTGTATTTTACACATGCTTTTATCTAAAAGCCACGATTTTTAAGATATCCCGTATTCCAAAAATTGGCAAACTCAGATCACATTCGATCTGTATTTTATCAAATTCTTTGACATATTTAGAATGTCGAAAAGAGTATTTTAAACACTTGTTTTAAAATGTCAAAATCACAGTGATTATAAGCCGTTTATTTTATTAAAATGTTGACTTTGTGAAAAATACCCTATTTTTGATATCAGAACAAAAAGTGAACGTTCCACTGTAAGTAAATCTTGTGTTCTTAACACACCTGCGGTATTAGATTTTCACGAATTAAGGTCTAATATAGACGAATAGAAAAAGAGTAAGGTAACAGTAATTTTTACTGTTACCTGAGATAAGAATTTTTTCATCTTATCTTTCTGCCAACAGTCTTAAGGGATGAAATTTTATCGACACTTTTAAAGGCTCAGGGTTGATTCAACAGTTTTCAATAGTATTTTTCAAAACACTATAAATAGGTCCATCGGTCTCAGTTAAAAATCACAAATTTACGAAGTTTTTTTCTCAATTTTTCTATTCTCCTCTGTTGCCAGACGTTTACTATTGCCCAAGCGGTTGTCTTAAATTTTTGAGAAGATTTCTGTAAGTGTTTATTTTGAATTAATATTTTTAGTTTGTATACCTCATTAAAAGGAAGCTAGATATTTAATTTCATCCAAAAATGACTTACGGTTTGCTCTATAAAAATCGGAAAAGAAAATAAGGAAAAATATAAAAATCTGTTCCGTGAACAGTGATTTGCGGCGCACTGTGCAGGCCCTAAAGGGCATTTTGGTAATTTGGTAATTCGGATGAACAGTGACCCGCCCTTGAATAGTATCCGATGACATTTTTGTAAATTCTGTGAACAGTACGGTAAATAGTGCCAGTGGCATTTTTGTAAATTCTATGAACAGTACTGTGAATAGTGCTACTGGCATTTTTATAAATTCTATGAACAGTGCCCCGTGAACGGTAATTTTCGGTGAATAGTGCCAGGGGCATTTTGGTAATTTTGGATATTTTCTGGTGGCAAAAACGTAATTTTTGGAAAAATTTAAAAAATGAATTTTATGTTATTTTAGCTGAAAAATATTTGTTTTAGACCACTTGGGAGTTTATTTTTAGCCCGTATTAGGCTCAGGGGCAAATTTGTAATTTTTACAAAATTTCAAAAAAACTTTCTAAATGTATTGTCATGATATTCCAAACGCTTAGGAGTATAAATTACGGCTATATAGTGTTATTATATGTTGTATTTACACTGTTTTCCGTTTTAAACAGATTACTGAAAACTCTCGCTGATCGAAGGTGAGGAGATTCAACCACAGTATGTGTTTACTAAAATACATCTCATTTTGCATTTAATACAATGTTTCTTTCACCATTAGCCTTACGAGAATAAGTGGATATCCGTGGTCATCTTTATTAACGGAAAGGATGTAATGGGATTAGAATGGATACCGACACTGTTCACATGTAAGGAGGTGATTATGAGTTTCTACATATGAAACGTGAACTTGAGAGTGTTTCGAAATGTCGAGATCTAGCCATCCTAAAATGGAGTACGGAACTCACTTATTCCTAGAGACTACTTGGTATTATGATATGGGTGATCTGATGATAGATCAGGTATCCAATAGTGATTCCGATAGGAATATGCATTTTGTATATAACTGATATATTGTAGGATAATTAATATATGCAATAAATGATGAGCATAGAGTAAATGTATCCGATTGGAGAGAACGGTAACACTTTGTGTTATAATATAACCCGTTGGTGGGCTTTTAATCTGTGTTTAATTTTTCAGCATATTATATACTGATTGCTGATATTTGTATTATGATTCCTAATGATTCCATGCGGGAGGGCTTAGGAATCTATGTTAGGTAAGTGAGGTTATTATGATCATATGTATGAGAGATATTATGTGGGTTGACAATTATATTTAAATCCATATATGGATGTGCATATTGATTGGTGTACTGTGCATATCAAATTACCTACACCAATATATGAAGTACCTAGCTCGTGGAGGGCACTGGTACGAGGTGTATTTAAAATACAGGCTATGTAAAGCACTGAGCATGAATTTTCCGGCGGTATAGGAAAAGTATTACTCGCGGTTATAGGAGAACCGTAGACGTCGTTTGGCGGGGGTATCTTTTTGAGAAATGAAGGACATTTCATGGTAGATAACTATGTTGACATTATTATACATGATTTATGAGTGTATAAACTGTTGTTTGATAACATGTCTATTATGTTGATAATATGCCTTGTTATCCAGAATTGTTGTTGTTTTCTCTTTATTGAGTTTATAAAACTCACACCCCTTACGAAACAGGAAATCCGGAGGACGAAGGAAATGACGATCTTTAACTATAGTTTAGGGTGGAAACCCTTTAGCTATCTACCCAAATGTTAGGATTTTATATTTAACTTTTAGACATTATACGTATGAACATGTAATGTAATAAACCCTTTATGATGTTCGTTTGAAACACTTTAGATGTAATAAAGTCTACTTCGTTTCTGATGTGCAATTCTGATATTGATGGGATCGATTGATGATAAATGTTAAGTAGATCATGTGTGACATTTTCTATTTTGGACTTTCCTAAGAGGTTAAGTTATAGATTACATGTTGGTTAGTAGTGTATCCACATACTATACGTCGAGGTGAAATCTGTCGAGGTTTTGGGTTTTAAGCGGGCCCATGGTAACTCCTCCATCTGCCTGGGATTTTTACTTGCTAGATTGGCTGGGTCCGAGGCTGCCAAATGTTAGATCCAAACTTAGTCATAAGAGATGTTAAAGTGCATAAGATGATTTTCACAAAGGCTCAATATTGTGTTAGGAAAAAAAAAAAATCTCACATTAATGAACCCGGAGGGTCAGGACGTGACATATATATATTTTTTTTTTTTTTTTGAAAACATCGTAAATTTACATTTTGTGTAAATAAAAAGTCTTAAAATTTATATTTTTTATAAGGTTTCCAAAAGTTTCTAAAAGTTTCTTACAATAGGATTTATATGCATTTTTAGTTGTGAGGCTTATATTTTAAATTTCAACAATTTAAACTTTTACTTGATATCTAATTTGAAGCTTATTATTAGGTATGTACTTATGGATTACAATATATTCATAATCGACACAAAAATTAATAATTAGATAAAGAATATGAGCAGCAGTACGATCTCATACACTTCTATTTTATTTTATGATTTATAACTTTTCAATGGTTTTCACAAGAATTAACATATTGAACCAATAATGGTCATATAATTGATCAAGAATTCTGATATTCTATATATCCAAATTGTCCCTCCCCTAATATTCTTAATTGAAAAGTTTAAAATAATGATTTATTTTAATGTGAAAGGAGTTGATAAATACCTATGAAAATTGAATATATTATAAATTTTGAATTTTGAATTTTGACGTTTAAAATCACAAAAAATAAAATAATCTGATGAAATTAATTTTTATTCACGTTATTTTTATATGTTATATAAAAATATATATTTTACATAAAAATTTAATGAGAAATCTGAATAATAGGTGAGCCTCCCTACAGTATTTAGGTGTTTGTACTTGTGAGGCTAATTTACCAGCTTCTACAAGTCACTTGTCAACTTTTCAGATGTGGTAACGCTGGCGCATCTCTCTGATCTTCGTTGTCGTAATTAACAGATCTTCGTTGAAATGCTGTACATACGTATTGATTCTTGTTTACAATCAAAATCAGTTCCTATATGTAACATCAACAAAGAAAAGGTGGAAGGAGATCAAAAAGCGTAAGAACAGAAGAAAAAAGAAAAACGAAAACGCAGGGCAGTAATTTCCATTTTCATTTACATTTGGGGATTTCTGTAAGTGGGTATTGAGGAGTTCGCTGTTTGAAGGTTGAGGTCGATTTGGAAACTGGAAGAAGATGTTGGAAGATCGTGAAGAGGAAACGACGGAAAACAATAATGATCGCTCAGAGAAGGAGACGCTGGGCTCTTCTCTCACCATGGAGAGGGTAGCTGCTGCCAAAAAGTACATTGAAAATCACTACAAATCACAGATGAAGAACATCCAGGAACGTAAAGAGAGGTAACTTCCTGAACAATGCTTATCTCATTTCGGATGCCTATTCTACCATTTTTCTCTATCTTCAATGCTTTGCAATTAGCCATTCACCTCAGCTTGATCTTTATTCTCATCAAACAACTTGGTGGTGCATGATTGAACTCTTATTGAATCATTTTCCCCTCTTGAATGAGCGAATTTAGGGTGCAGGTGCCGATGTTATTAGAATAGAAGTAGAAATGGCTCACGTGAGATTTTTATTCGTTTGCATATCTTAAATGGAATGTGAGACAGGGTTATAATTTCATATTTTGGCATAATTCGTCTTACAAAATCCAAAAATTTCAGTGAAATTTTTGCAAATATTGGGTTGGCATTTTGGACGTTAGCTGGCGCTTTGACATTTTGGTTGAAGTATAGGATTTGGTCCTTAAACCTGAAATTTAAACTGGGATTTGAAACATTGATGCTAGATAGGTAAAGGTGGCTTTTAAAATTTTTATTGAATCTTTCCCCCATATTGTGTTAGTGGATTTTGGGGAAATAAAACAACCATTTTCGTTTAGCTATGTTTCGAAAATGGGATAGGTGGCTAAGGAGGAGGAGGTTTAAAAATATCCTTAATGGGGATTTTTTTATCATCATTTAGACGAAAATTGGTTTTTTTTTAATGAAAAAAAACCATAAGTCTTGTTAATATCCCTAACTTAAAAAAAATGAAAGACTCGGCATTTAGACACCCCCATTTCCTGTCAGCAGACACCGCATTTCGAATTCTCAAGGAAAATTACGTTTCTGCCTTTCCGCGTGAAATCGTGCGATTGAACAGACAGTTCATTTTCGCTTCAATCGATCGATGTTAGAAATATAGAATTGTGAGATTGATCCATGAGATCGTGTGATTGATTCCTTTCTTGCCCAAACCGATTTCCACTGCCAGAGGTTTTCGCCTATCATGCGATTGAATGTTCTCGCCTATCGTGCGATGGGAAAGAAGAAACCCAAAAGATTCAATCGCACGATAGGCGAAAACCCAAAAGATTCAATCGCACGACATGTCCTTTCACGTTCGTTTACCTTGCTGGCGAGAGTAGAAGACCACACAAAATCGGCAGAGCTGAGTCCATCGCGTTAAATGCCTCGCCTATATCTTTCCGATAAACGAGTCTTCCATCTGAATTTTGATTGTGAACAAACGAAAACTCCGAAGGAAACCAAGACCCTCCTCTCTCAATCGTCTATCTTTTGGGTTTCTTCTTCCCCTTCCCTTTCCAAAGGAAACGAAAACTCCAAAGGAAACCAAGACCCTCCTCTCTCAATCGTCTATCTTTTGGGTTTCTTCTTCCCCTTCCCTTTCCAAAGGAAACGAAAACTCCAAAGGAAACCAAGACCCTCCTCTCTCAATCGTCTATCTTTTGGGTTTCTTCTTCCCCGTCCCTTTCCAAAGGAAACGAAAACTCCAAAGGAAACCAAGACCCTCCTCTCTCAATCGTCTATCTTTTGGGTTTCTTCTTCCCCTTCCCTTTCCAAAGGAAACCTCTGGCACTGGAAATCGGTTTGGGCAAGAAAGGGATCAATCGCACGATAAGCGAAAATCTTTGGCAGTGGAAATTGGTTTGGGCAAGAAAGGGATCAATCGCACGATTCTATATTTCTAATATCGATCGATTGAAGCAAAAATGAACTGTCTGTTCAATCGCACGATTTCATGCGGAAGGGCAGAAACGTAATTTCCACTGAGAATTCGAAATACGGTGTCTGCTGACTGGAAATGGGGATGTCTAAATGCCGAGCCAAAATGAAATCAGATGAGCATTGAGGAAAGAATCTGGATGAATAGCATATGCGCACTTCTTGGGTTGCTCTCAATGACAACATTAGCAAATCCTGTATGAGGAAAAGAGCTAACAACCTGAGTAAGGCTTTAATTTCAAGCTCAATAGCATTAGCTTCACAAGAAGGCTCAGAGAAAGAAGCTAAAGCATGAGAAAATGCATCTATATTAGTGTACCAATACCACCTTGTAGGGTTTCTTTTGAAAATTTGCCATCAATATTTAACTTCATTCTATCTGAGGAAGGAGGAACCCAATGGCAAACAACAACCCAAGAGAGAGAGATGAGCAAACAAGGAGCCCAGTATCGATGAAAATCCACATCAGTGGCCTCACGAAAAATTTCAATGGATACAACAAAATGACTAAATTTTTTACCTTTGAAACTACATAGCTAGAAGACAATACTTGTTGAAAGCTCTATTGTAGCTCCAAATAGCCCATACAATTTCAGAAGAAGATAACTCCCAAGCCAATTGACACTTAGAACTGCTGAATCTAGGACGCCACATGTTGATAAGTGTGGAAGGGGCATGACCCCACTCTACTCAAAAAGTTGCAGGAAGGGAATCCAAATTTGTTGGAAATTTGAAGTCAATAAAAAAGATGATTAACAACCTTTACCTCCCTCCTGGTTTCGAAGTATTCGCAAAAAAAACTGTTATTTATCATTTTTTTTGAATGGTGACATGTATTTTCAGTCAATAAAATAAAGAGTACAAAATAGAAACCGTCTCGTATAAGAGGGTTATACAAGGAAAATAAAAGGTACAAGACAATATAGGAAGGGGAGCATATGTGAACTGCTCCAAAGAGAAAAAAAACTAGAAGCCTTAACCCTGTACAACCAAGGGAAACCCAAAATCAGAAAAATTCTAAAGCCGGGCGTCGCTTTTGCACACCAATCTTAGACAACAAGTCAATTACACTGTTTGTAGAAAATAGTACAATAGAACAGTACATTAGCTGTACCCAAAAAAATGCTACTAGTCAGTCCCCTAGAACCCTATTTTACAAGTCACATGAAACACTACTCTCAACAATAGAATCATAATGCTCCAATGAAGGGAATAGATCTTTTGAAACTTGCCTTCACCAGAAAGTCCACCACCTCCATTAGCAGTTAATTTGAGATGCTTAAACACAATGTCCTTCTCGTAGCAGAGTTTTTGTATGCCCTGAAAACCGAAATTAGTCTCCATGCTGGCCTTTTCCTATGTTTTATGCACATTACCTCATTTGCAGTCTTCCTAACAATCAACTTCCCATTTTCATAGTCATTCCATAACGTCGTACCTTTTCTAATTCCCAGTAGCTCCACCTCATTTGGATCCTTAATTCCTAGAAGGCATTGTAAAGGACAATTCACCTCCTTCATCATGTAGAACTCCCATGATACTTGCTGGGCCAAGTTTACCTCTTGACGTCTCAACATTTTAAAACTAATAAGTGCCCTTTAATGATGGAATCCATTTTTTTTTTTTTTAGAAAAAAAATTTCTCCTTACTTTTTTTTTCTCTCTTAGAAATACTTTCCCATCACTCAAAAAATATGAAATGGAATAACCCCCCAAATTGATACACCATCAACCATTTTATGATTCTCAATTTAACAATCTAAAAAATGTCATCTACTGAAGTCTACCCTAAATTTTTTTAGCATTCCTCTCTTTCCACTTAGACCATAATTATTCTGTTGAAATAGATTGCCAAGCCACTCTGGCCCTTCCCCTAAAAGCTACCCCCAACCATTCAATATCCCCAGTACTGTATGTCTATATCTTGATTCACCATGAATAATAAGAGTTGTAGGGAGGAGATTCTTGAGAAGGATAACCAAAGTAGAAAATCGTGATTTCTTGCATAAAATAGGTTGTTTCTTTCCACTTTAAGCTTATGTTCTTATGATTATATTTTCTGTTTTTTTATAATTTTTTGAGCTTTAAACTATTACTTTATGAGACTTGTCTGAGGTGGACTAACACAGATTTTACTCATCAAGTTGACTGGGTATTGATAATCATTTCTATTGTGTTCGAGTTTTTAAACCTTGGACCAAACATCACTACTTGTGTCACCCTGAAGATCCATGAATTAGCCTTTTGATGCAACTTGTGGATCATCGATTCAGTATGCATACCAAAAGATACAACAGAGGACCACTTTTTGATGATATAAATAAAGTCACCATCTTGAATATCCTTGGATAGTTTTCTAATGCAAATTACAGGGTGTCAATTTGATACATGGGTTGAAAGATATAATGTGGGGCTTATTTGCGATGATTGAATTATCACAACCCATGTTCCATCTTGAAAATCCTTGGCTTCGCTTTCAATGCAACTTGTAGATTGTCTATCTGGAATATGCATCAAAAGATACAAGGGAAAAAAGTTTCAGTGCACATGTATTATTCAAAGTAGTTTGAACCCTACACCCTATGATAAAATGATCACAACTTGGATACGACCTTAGTGTTATTTAAACTAACTTCCTAATGCAACTTATGCGCTCAAATAACCCTGAGGGGTTAGCTTGATGGTCAATTCCCACCCTTGTTTGTGGGAGGTCTTGGGATCAAGGCCCCCTCTATACAAAAAGGGCCACTCCCCTTAGTTCTGTACCCAACGTGTGCGGATTGGGAGGTTTACACGCCCCAAGGATTAGTTAGGTGGGACGTCTGGAAAATTCAGGTGGGACGCTTGGATACCTTGGTCTTCAAAACAAAAAAACTTATGGGCTCAAATCCAAATTGCAACAATTTTTTTAGTGAATGAATTATAATTGAAATACCATGAGCTATCTGACTGTACTTTCATCAACTTTATCATCCTGGGGGTCCACTTATGGAGAGCTTTAAAGTGATTGAACACTTAAAGGATATCTAAGGAACTTGGAGCATCATTATGGGCATACTAGTACTTCAAGAACAATTCATACCTTCTGATTCTAAAAAGCTTTATGCACATTTTGAGTGTCTCCTCCTTGGGATCTTTTGAGTTAATCATGCTTTAGAAGTCTCCTATTTGAGATCTTTTAATTGTTACCTCAAGGGAAACTTGTGTTTTTAGTGGACCCTTTGTGTTTGCTTGAAGAACATCTTTTAGCCTCAGAAGGAAAACTTTGGTGGAAATCTTGAACATTACTCCCCCAAAGTGGACTAATTCTAAAAGACCCCACTAAAGGACTCTTCTACATTAAAGACATGCAAGAAGATTAGTCTCATCATTTTTGGAACTTATGATATTTGAGAGTTGTGAAATCTTGTGAAACTTCTGTAAGTGTTCCTAAAACTCTCCTAACAATACAAGTGGGACCACTAACAAGTGGAGCTAGTTTTTTAACCCTCCTGAAGGACCAATCTACATTAATCCATTTACAAGTCTCATCTTCACCTCTAACTAGTTAAACAAGTCTATTTGAGGATTCATCTACAAGTTTATACAGGTTCCATTTATACTTCATTTGGGGCCACCACTTTGAAACTTAGCATTTGTGAAATTTTGTACCGTTAAATCTGTTGCAAATTCATGTGACTCCTTTCTAAAAAAAGTAACTACTAAATTGTAATTTGTGATAAGAGTTTCTCTTATAAAAAAGGAACTAGACTAATTTGACAAGGCATTGCTGTTGTTGATTTGATGCAGAGAATCATTGGTACCCATTTTTCAGTTAAAATTCAAAATATACATTTTGTGGACTTACTTTCAAAAAATATTTGAAAAGTTGCGCCTACAAGAATCATAATTATTTGGGCATCAGGTATGCAGTCACCCATGTAAACTAAGTTGTCAAAACCTTTTATGAGTGGACTCCATATAGATGAGAAAATGGTTGTGATGACGACGACGATGATGATGATATAGAGGGGATTCCATGGTGGAATATGGAGTGGCCATGTTGAATAGTACTCTTTTTGCTAGTTTTGGATATTTGAATATGTTTTTTCTGCTTTACAATAGCGTGCCCTTATATTGTATAGTGTTTCTAGTAATTCGTTTTGATTTTGTACATTCTTTTGCTCTCAATACATTTGGAAAGTCCCTAATTTTTATGATAGTGAATTTTGAATTGTTCATCATTACGTCAACCTCTGCAATAGAATATTACTATTTTGAATTTCAAATTCTTCTTTGTTATCTTTTAAATGTTCTCTTTAAACTAATGACTATTTTGATGTAATTTGACAATTTTCTTATTTTTTTTAACTTATTTTCTTTGTATTATCAGGAGATGGGTGCTAGAGAAAAAATTGGCTTCTTTAGATGTGTCTGCAGAAGAACAAAGCAATCTAATAAAGGATCTTGAGAGGAAGGAGACAGAATATATGCGACTTAAAAGACATAAGATATGTGTTGATGATTTTGATCTTCTCACCATTATTGGCAGAGGTGCTTTTGGAGAGGTTAGGTGACATGGACACCTCAATACCTAATGCATCAATTGGGTCTTTGCTTTAGTTGTGTCTTCTCTTGGTGTACTAAAAGGGTAGCCGAGTCTTGCAAAGGTCCTTTAGGTCCCTTTTTCTTTAAAATGTTAACAAAATTTTCATTAAACTATAATAAGATTGTAACAACAAACACTTGGACTGTCAATAAGCTTTCCCAAATACAAGAATGAAGTAGTTTACACATAATCCAATAGATGCAATCCTCACTCATTCAATCTATAAAGAAAGAGTTTCTCTACCCCCTCTTAAACCAATATGCCAGCAATATCATTTGTCAATTGCCTGACATAATGAGACATGGCATCCATTCACTAGCTAATGAAAATCTTTCCATATTGTCAACAACCTCTATGGAGCTTCTCTCCTTTGTACGACTTTTGAGAAAACTCCTTCGATGTTGAGTTCTTGAAGATTGCTCTTGAATATATTTTTTGCCTCATTTATTGATAATAACTCCATCTTTTTTTTTTAAAATTTTTGTTTGACATGTTCTTATAATAACCACATCTTGTTGCACTCCTTGATCCCCACTAGACCTGTGAAGAGATGGAACTTGGATTCAGTATGTTTGGGAATATTTTTCCAAACCTTTTTTTGAGCTACTATAAGAGAATAATTCATTATTAAGAAAATATGAGTACAAGAAAAAGGAAAAAAAATGAGGGGGGTTTAGGAGACATAAACCCAACGAGAAGAAAAAATACAGAAAATAATCCATCCCAAGGAAACAAGTCCCGAAAACCCAAAATATATCGATTAGTCCATGAAACACATCCAGTACAACCAAGATGCTTGAATAGCCCATCCCATCATGTAAATCACAAGAAGAAAACTCCATGATGAGAAGAGTAAACTTTGAATTTTGCAAAGAAGTTCGCTACTCCATTAGCTGATCTGTTAAATTGTGAGAATGATACCTCTCGGCCAGAGAGTAGTGCCTTAATCTCCCTTACTTTGCTCCCATTACCCATTTAATCACATTTTCCAAGTCACTTTCAAGAATCAGTTTACCTTGCCCGAGGGAAATCTAGATGGTCAACACCTTAAATCTTAATGCTAAAAAGTTCTGCCTCATTTGATTCTTTCCAACATACCGATTCAAAGAAAACTACAGAAGGTCTTCCTGTATGATCATGCAACACTCCCCCAATTCCTGCCGGCCTTGGTTTTCCTTGGCAGCTCCGTCTACATTGAAGTTAAGTGTATCTTCCTCGTCATGACCACAAAAGGTGCATTGAAGGTCATCCTCCGTGTTTAGTCGACCCCTTTTGTTCCACTCCACTCTTGAAAGGACCTTACCTTTTAGGACACTCTACACGCAAATTCTTGTATTCGCGCGCTGGGGGGGGGGGGGGGTTTCTCAATTCTGTCTTGGCTAATTTTTTCTACAACCGAATTCATTGAGATATAACGCGATGAAACTCCTGTCCAAATTTGTTCATCTCCCTCCTCTCTAGATAGGGGAAAAGCTGCCAAAAAGGTCAAAAGCTCCTTTAGGCTCTCCTGGTCGAAGCCCCTAAGATCTCTTCTGAAATCAAAATACTAAAGCGCTTGGTTTTCCTCAACCCTATAGCAATCCTTGATTGAGAGGGTCTCTCTCCAAGCCATGAATCCATCCAGAAGAGGGATCTATCTCCGTTTCCAACAAGGAGCCTTAGGTTTTCTCGAAAAATGCAGCCCACAAGCCCCTGTCCTCTTCCTATCCTCCACCATGCCTTTACTACCTGTGAACCTAAACCTATCCTTTCCACGTTTTCTCCTAAAACCCAGCCTCCTCTATCTCCTAAACCATATCTGACTATTAAAACTTTGACCCACAACGCTTCCTTTTCTTTCCCAAAACGCCAACTCCACTTGAATAATAGTGCTTGGTTCCTTACTTGAATTGGGACTAACCCCAAACCTCTAGACGACTTGGGCTTGGTCACATCGGACCAAAAGACCAAGTTAACTGTCTTCCTATCTTGTCTATCCTCCCATAGGAATCTCCTAAAACACTGTTCCAACTTCCTCGAAATTCCTTTTGGCATTTGAAAGATGGACATGCAGTAAATGGGAAGATTCATAAGAACAAACCTGATGAGAATTAACCTTCCTCGTAATGATAGGTACTTCCTACCCCATCCCTCCAATCTTTTCTCCACCTTTTCCACCACTGGGGCCAAAAAAGCTTTTGATCTTGGGTTCCCTCCCACCGGCAAACCTATGTATTTAAAGCAATAAATGTTCCTCCACACCTATTCCAATGAGAGTACTCTTGCCCAAGTTAACTCTCAAACCTGAAGCTAGTTCGAAGCATCTGAATCGCCTTATAACCAATCAGTGCTGACCCTGAGATTTCAGGGGCCCTAGGCGAACTCTTAAGATGAGATGACCTTTTTTACACACACAGAAAATAAAATCATACATTTTTTAACAAAGTGTGAAACATCCAAATAAAATATCATAATCAAATTTCTAACAAAGTATTATTTAAAATTTATTCTTCTCAAATTTTGAGATGTAAAATTACTAATTAAATTACTATATTCAAGTTTTTTTAATATATCTTTTTCAATAGATAAAATAGCTAATACATTCAATCTTTCTTGTAACAAATTTAATTTCCACTTGTGTCATGCATATTATTATTATTATTTTTTATTTTATTGTATTTAAAAAGAGTAATTGACATGCTAAAGTATATGCATCTAAAACAACTTATAAAGTAAAATTATATTAAAAAATTATCACAATTATAAATTATAAAGCACAAAATAGTCATTCAAATTTAAACTCATTTTCTTTCCATTCAACCATCTATAGTAAAATGAACAATAAGTTTCCTCATTTAGGGACTTCTTGTCACACTTTTATTAAAATTTCTGAAAAAAATGATAATGCTTAGTTAAAATCTGACCTTTATATAATCATTTTAATCTTATAATAGAGTCAATTAATCATCTCAATTCTTAATTTTTAAAAGAAAAAAAAGACTACAGGATAAATGCTTTTTATCATGATGTTTAATTCATTTTATTAGAATTATAGATTTAAAATTTGAAAAAAAATTGGCCAAATCAATCTGAGTTGACTAAACTCGATAGGAATTCGAGTCAAGCGAGTTAACGAGTCTTGTCAAACCTTTTTAACTTGACTTTAAATACTCCCCAAGTTATTTTACTTAAAGAAAAATTATGTCTGTTATTTTAATTAAAGAAAAATTAAGTTTAAATCAATAAGAAATTTATAAGAAATTGCAAAAAGTTTAACAACATGGAGTAAGAAATTATGTCTGTTATTTTACTTAAAGAAAAATTATGTTTAAATTTGTAAGAAATTGCAAAAAGTTTAACAAGATGGTGTAAGAAGTTGAAAAATATTTATAAGAAAAATATAAATTGAACCCGATGTGAATCGAACACACAACTTTCAGATTTAAAGTCACACGCTCTATCATTATGCTACGGATCCATTTGTTGATAAAATGAACATTAAAATAAATTTATAACATAAAATAAGGTGCGGGAACTTAAAAATTGAACCCGACTTGGAGGCCCTAGGCAGCAGCCTAGTTCGCCTAAGGGCAGGGCTGGGCCTGTAACCAATGACTTCTTCTTTGCTTGGTTCATAGAAAAATAGAGTGTCATCGGTGAATTGCAAATGTATGACAACCGAGCCTTGCTCGAAATACTTGACAACCTTTGACTATACCTAAATCCCTAGCCTTCTCCACCAACCTATTCAGATCCTCGCCAATCAATGTGAAAATAAATGGTGAGAGCGGATCCCGTTGCGTAAGACCTCAATTTTGCTGATATTGGGTGAGTTGGGGAGCCATTTACCAAAATAGAACAAGTGGTGTTCTCCATGCAAGATTTCATCCAACTCTTCCATCGTTGCCCAAAACCATCCTATCAAAAAGGCAACCCACGAAAGTCCAATCCACAAAATCGAAGGCCATTTCCATGTCAATTTTGAATAAGATCCCTGACTTCTTGTCCTAAGGCGCATAGGGTTAATTCATTTGCTTAAGAACCCCATCAAGGATCTGTCTGTCCTCGACAAAAGCACCCTGTGATTCCCCAATAATTTCTGGAAACCTCCTGCATCCTCTCTGCCAAAACCTTTGCTAATAATTTATAAACCCTCAATGAGGCTGATCGGTCTGAAGTGAGACCGTTCCGAAGGACCATCCCTTTCGGTATGAGGGTTATTAAGGAATTCTTGAGGCCTTTATTTATAACACCGCATTCATGGAATTCCTTAAAGACCTTAAGAAAGTCCGGACCCACCGTAGCCCAACTTGCTTTCCGTATGGGCTCGGGGCTTTTTCTCCTTCGATGCAATCTAAGGCTGCTCTAATTTCCTCTACGGTGAACTCCTTTCCAACCAACTTGCCCTCGCTTCACTAACCTTTTTGAGTTGGACCCCATCCATTAATGGTCGGCCAGTTCTACCCTCAATGAAAGATGGAGAGTTTGATCTAGTAAAAGGGGAGGGAAGACTATTGAGTTCCCTAAGATAGGCCGATCAAGAAAGGGACTCGGCAAATGCACACTAAATCGAGATGAGGGATGAGACCACCACCTAGAAGAACAATAACAAGAAAGAAAAAAACAGGATGCAGGACCGAGGGTACCACATTCAATGATTGAGTAAGAGGAGTGAAGCAAGATGAAGTGGAGGTAGCCATGTATCTGTCATTGTGGGAAGAAGGAAAGAAGCTCCTGGAAGGGTGCATGACGATGATGTGGATGAAAACCTGATGTTCTCCGTGTGGAGAAAAGACTGCTTCAGGATGAGTACGAGCCGAGGGTGCAAAGGAAGATCTGATGTTGAAGAGCAAGGCCGGCTGGGACTTCACAAAGAGGCCCCTCCATAATCAACGGTTTCCTTGACGTGCTTAAACTCAATGTTTTTCCACTATAGAATCTTTGAATCTCCTTGATGACTCATATCAAAGGGGCTGGGCTTCACTAGATGAGCCAACCTCATATCCCCTTAATTAATTCCTCCTTAAACTTTTGCTTACAAGATTTGCTTTTATAATCTTTGAAAATTGTATGGAAATGAGAGAGAGACTTTGCCATCTTTGCTTTATTTGGACCACCCTAAAAAACATGATTCATCATAAGGAATAGATAGCCGGTATTCAATTTTCATTTGGTATTTGATATTGGCTGCTAATCCAACATTTAGAACCAAGGGCCCATGTCAGTTTGCTTTTGAACACATTAAAAATTAGACAATTGGGGATCAATCGTCAAGCAACCTCTATGAGAAGAAGGGGGTGTCATTCTGGGTAGACCTCTGATCGAGAGTCTCGTATGCACCGACCCCTCGGTGATGAACTTAACGACCTCTCGTGGTCAAACGACTCGTCGATGATAACTTATGAGTCTGGAACTTAGAACTCAGGTGGACTCTCGAGAAAACAAACATCTCGGTATTTCAAGACCGATCGAGAGTATCAGGACCGACTCCTCGGTAAAGGGCGACAGGTCGTTCTGGACAGGACAAGTTTCGAGACATGAAATCTGTTTGCATGGTGTTGCCCCAGATTGAGACCTTCAGATGGACCGACCCCTCGGTGCCATGACTATCAACCCATCGGTGACACAGACATGTCGGAGGGTTTAAATTATGCCGTTGGGAGTGCATTTAATGCGCAATGGTCGGGTGATTGGACGGTAATATTTTGTCACCAACCCCTTGGTGTGCCCGACCTGTCGGTACATGACAGCTTATGAAATAGGTTGCCTTCTTTATAAACTCTCCCTCTTGTGCTTACACTTGGGAAATCTAATACAACCAATCATAGTGATTGAGGTTGTGAAAAGAGAGAGAGAGGGGAAATGATAGACAACTAGGATAGATATTGGTAGAACCAATTTCCTAGTCACCCTGAGATTGTGATTGCTCAACGATGGCTACGAGGAGGAACGTCGGGATTAACTCGGGCACACATTGGGTAGATCTTTGAGAAAGACACATCTTTGAGAAAGAGCTAAAAGGCAAATACTTCTTGGTTTTAAATTTGTTGTTAAAACCTTTGTCCTATAAAAGTAGATTAAGGAGGCTTGGCTCCAGAACCATTATAAAAAATCTAGAGCGTCGTCTTCGGCACATGTGGTGGGTGGAATTCCCAGCCAATTGGAATAGGTAGAATTCCTATTCTACATGTGGTGGGTGAAATTCCCAGCCAAATGAGTGAGGTGAAATTCCCAGCCAAATTGTGAGGGTGTAAGTCTCCACTTAGTGGATTTGGGGATAGCTCAAGGTTGAGCTAGTCCTAACAGTGGATGTAGGTTGGCTAACCAAACCAATATATATCTTGTGTCCTTGTTCTTATGGTGTTAGAGCTAATTTATTATGTTGTTTGATAATCACTATTGCTAACACATAAACACTTGATTGCAATATCTGCTGCATAAAATCTAATCAGTCAAGTAATTTTAGAAGGGCCAATGATTTTGGAATTGACGTATTTACCCTCCCTCTAGGTTCAATCGTGTTCTAGCACCAAAGGGAGAACTCTCATACTATATCTAGATGCCTCACTTTCTTCCAAAACGCATGCTAGAAAGGATGAAGTGAAGGAAGTTTCAGTCAACCATATCATAAGCTTTCTCTAAATCATCTTACAAACCACACCTTCCCTGCCTGATTTGTGTTGGGAGTCCATGCATTCATGGGTTGTGATGACAACGTCCATACTGCCTACCCTCAACCGTGGCCGATTGAAAAGGAGATATCAAATTGGGTAAGAAAACTTTCAATCTATTGGTGAGAAGCTTGAAAAAGATCTTGTAAGGACTACCTAACAGAAACCTCTAAGTGGACACCCATCCTTTTTCGAGACAAGGACGAGGAAAGTAGCCCCGAGATTCTTGGACAATCTACCCCTCTGAAAGAATTCCACACAAAAATCAACTAACTCGCGCTTGACAACCTCCGAGAAAATCTTGACGAAAGCTAAAGGGTACTTGTCTGGCCCAAGGGCTCGATCCTCGCCAAGATCCCACACCGCCGATTTAAATCTCATCTTCAGTAAAGGGTCTTTCAAGGTGGGACGCATCTTGTGGGGCTAAAGTCTTGAAGGGTAAACCTGTGATGGGCACACTCTCCCAAGGGTTGGCGAAGTACTGATCTTGGAAAAAGTTGATAATGGAGGAGGTGATGCAATCCTTGTCAACAGTGTGTTATCAATGGAGAGAGACTTGATATGGTTGACACGCTTGTGAGCTGAGTGTCACGGAGGCACTTCCCATCTCAAAATGGTTAACCACTATGGGTGGTGCTAAGCGTGTTTGGTGCGCATCCACTTATGAGCCCAGGACCTTCCCAGCACACATTTGATGTGGGACTCCATACGCCCACGTGACAGGATCCCCGGCCCAATCCCAGTTGCCCTCACCAGGGGGCCCACACCTCTTTTGTGTAGGGCCCACAAGTCAAGGGCAGCCTAGCTGCAGTGTCTCTGAGTCCACATGATAGTGCCCCCGGGTTGGCTCTGATACCACTTGTCACGGAGGCTCTTCCTGTCCCAAAATGGTTAACCACTATGGGTGGTGCCTACCCCCACTTATAAGCCTAGGACCTTCCCAGCACACATCTAATGTGGGACTCAACACACGCTCACCTGACATGACAAAACTATGTTTTTGTCACCTTCCTTCCACCTGTAACATGACCGCTGCCTCCATATCACTTTATCTTGGATGCACTTAGCACGATACTAATCTTGGAGATCTTGCCGCAACAGATGATCTTCCTTGGAAAGGTTTCCAATTGCTCACTGATATGTATTTAATTGATGCCGTTCAGGAGGGTTGCAAGAGATTCGGATAAGGACCCCAAAGCACCAGTGGCGCCAACTTTTTAACTTGCCTTTCAGGAATGTGAGTTTCTGAGAGAGGATAAAACCTTTCCGACCTGTTGGATTGCAGTTAGCCCACCAATTAGCCACTAGATCCTTAAAACCTTTTTCATTGATCCCACAGAGCTCAAAACGGACAGGGGCTGGCCCCGAAGATTCCTCAAAAGTATCGAGCACCCAAGGTCGGTGATAAAAAGGGGCCTAGGGAGCACCGTCACATGGGAGCCGGAGAAAGTCTAACCACTTAGGTGAGACAAGAAATCTGTACATGCAGGATAGGGAAGAGTTGTCGTGGCCCTCAGACCATGTGAATTCACCCCTTGACGATGGGAGATCCACCAACGAAAAGCTAAAGATGCACAGAAAACTGCCACATAATGGTTAAAGATCGAGAGACGCCCATCATTCTTTCATGAGGAAATTTGACGATATTAAAATCTCCACACATACACCAACAATTACCCCATTTGCCGCCAAGCGAATGAATTTTCGATAGAAAAAAATCTTCCTAGCCTCGTCACAGGGACCGTAGACGGAAGATATGGTCCAATCTTAAGCTGAGATGCGATCTTCCAAGTGAATGGATAGAGAAATCACCAACATGAAAATCAATCATGCTGAATTTACCCAGCTCCCAACAAATGACGAGTCCACCCAAAGAGCCGATGGAGGCTTTGGCTTCCCATATGTGCCTACGGCCTCCCCAAAAAGACTGTAAAAAATAGTTCGACGGATTCTCCAATTTGGATTCTTGGAAATAAATTGTATCAGGCTTGAAGGACTGAATGAAATGCTTTATTTCAGTTCTTTTGGAGGGGTCACCTAGGTCCCTAACATTCCAAGAGAGGATCTTCATATGAGGAAACCACATCTTTTCCTGCCACTGGTTCATGGTTGGAAATCCTGAGGGTTCCCCATCATCTTTTTCTCTTCTACAGTTGTAATTGACCGAGGAATTCAACCCTGCTAAGTTCCTTTGCAGTTCGGTCTTTGCATTTGACTAGAGAAGGAAGACCAATGGATCTGATTTCTGCTAGGAAAGATAAAGCAGGTTTTCCTGACCACTGTCAATGATCCCTAATTTTCTGCCAACTTCGACTGTTCTGTGATCCACCTACTCAGGGGAAGAAAGAACTGCGACAGGAAGGGAAGGGGTGTTGCAAGGTTCAGAATTGAGAGGGAGAGGCTGATTTCTCAATTCAATGTTAGCTTCGAATTTTTCCATCCAACTAACCACAGCTAACTCTGGGAAGGAAGATGGGGAAGATACTAAAATGGGATGGAGAAGGGAAACTCCATTGTAGCTGGGCTAGAGACTCCAGAGTTTCCTGAATCCTGACAGGTGATCGAAGGCCCTAATCGGATAAGAGAGAGGTTGCTCGGGGGGATAGATTCCCCAGAATCGATGTCACGACAATAAACATCAAGGAGAGGAGATTCTGGTCAGACCTTAGATGATTGGATATCTACTTCAGAGGATTGCACTGCAGGAAATGGTCACTAATCTGCTTGGAGGTCTGCAAGCGAAGGGGGAGAAAGTGGGATGCTTGGCCACAATGTAAAAGGCAAGGGAAGGCCAGGAGTGCAGACGTCTGATCGGTGGTAGGATGGAAGCTTCTGCAGTTGGTTTGTTGGGAGCAGGTCGCTATCTGTCGGCAGGGGCAAGTGAAGGTTGACCTTTTTGGTCAAAATCTTGACTGCATAGCAAGAGCCTCTCAAAGGAGCGGTTGTCATCGTCGGAACTGTCTTATCCACCGGAGAAAGAGGACCATCAGGAGACATGAGGCATCTTCCCAGGGGATAGGACTGCAAAGCATCAATCTCCAGAGCCTGAGAGGGAGGTAACTACTGGGGAGGAGCTGTAGAACCAGGGGAGTCTGCAAGGGAGTGATGGGTTGGGGGTGGGGTTTGCTGACAAAGGCTCGATGGCTGAGGCGAAGGTTGATGGGATAGAGAAAGTTGAAGTAGTCCCGGATCTGGAAGAGGAGATATCAGAGGCAGACTAATGACAGCAGAAAGTTGGGGGACTGAGGGTTGCATGAGAGTGGAGGCGATGGGTGGGGGAAGGGTTTGCTGAAACAGGCCCGATGGCTGAGACGGAGACTGATGTGGCGGAGAAGGTGGAAGCATTCCTGGATCTGGTGTTGGAGAAGGGGTGGATTGGTCAAATTCAACTGTAGTGCTCAACTCGAGCCAATCATCTCCAATCTTCAAAGGGATGGATTTTAGTTGTTGAAAATGTAGAGATCAAACAACTCTGAATCTGGCAAAAAGAAAATGTCTTCCATCCGAAGTGAAGGGATCCACTTCAATCACTTTACCGAGGAATGCTCCGATGGCTTGGAGAGCTTCCAGAAACCATGTTCTCAGGCCCTGACCCAAACAGATTTTGAGTCAAGATCAACAGGCCAAAAGGCTAGAGAGGAAAAGGGAGAATTTCAAGAATCGGAAAAAATAAGGTGTAGAAAGGGGGGAAAGAGACCCACCAGTCCGTGTGGATGTCTGTGCATGTGCATACTTGGTTTTATAACGAAAGTAGAAGTCTAAATCCTAGTACAATTCTAATTATTCCAAAAGAAAAATAATGCCTACTAGAATTCTTTTTACTAAAATCCCATCCTTAGAAGATGAAATCCGAGCTTAAAACAACTTATTAACCCAAAATACTTTTACAAATGTGACTTTATTTTTCTAATCTCAGCATTCTATATTTTTACTTGATATAGACTCCTACTAATTATAAAATTTGAATAGGAACTGGAGTTCTAAAAATGAGCTTGATAACTTATGTTTGGCTAGAATTTATCTCTTGAGCTTTGGGCTCTTTTTTGGATAGGGTTCAAACTGTTGTTGGGTTTGGGCTCTTTTCTTAACTTCACATGATAGCCCTTGCATCACTTTCACATGAAAGCACTGGTGGTGAGTTACTCGGACTTGGTTTAGGACCCAAATAAAAGAGAACATTGAATTGTTATGAAGGGTCCCAATTCCAAGAGTAAAGAGGAAAATATGAGTACAAAGTGATCGAGATGGGCACACAACAAAGGAAATCACAAAATGCACACAAGTTGGACAAACATGAAACATGGAAAGTACAATCAAGGTAGAGAAAAGTCTAAGAGAAAGTGAGATCTAAAGATGCCTTGCTTCGCCAAGAAACTGACTACTCCATTAGTCAATCTACGAACATGCACGCAAGAAACATCGAGAGAGTTAAGAAAGATCTCTTTGAATAGCTTTTGCGGATGCTTCTTTCGTCCTTGACTCCATTTGACAACATTGACTGCATTGCTTTCGATTAAAAGTGTATCTTGTAAATGATAATGGAATATCTTCAAAGCTTCTCTCATGGCTTGTAGCTTAGCTTCAACCAACTAGGCCAGAAAAGAAGGTAAGCACCTTGCCTTTGAAATTATGTAGAATTCCCCCACTCCAGCCTTGATGTTTCCCCCCACGATTTTGTCTCTCATTCTTTCTTCTCCTAGGTTCTTTCTCTCAGCCTTGATATTTCCTTTTGTACTCTCTCTCTAAAATTTTTAAGGGTTTATTGGAAACATAGTTTTTTTTTTTTGTCTTTTCAAAGTGATAGTGGAAAGGTAAAATTCAAAATTTCAACCCTAGTTGTCGCTTGAGTCAATTGGGGTTTTCTCCAGGTAGGTCAACAACCCAAGCTATCTTTGTATTAAAATAACTCATTGAGAAATTAAGGGAGAAGAGGAAAAAGCTGTAGATAATATTTTTTGATCTAGAGAAGGCTTATGATAGAATTCCAAGGAAAATAATATGGAGAACCATTATGATCCCCAAAAAAAAAACTAATATGGGGAACATTAAGAAATGAATGCATTCCTAACGACTATGAATAGATTATTCAAAATATATATGATGATAAACTGTATGTGGAGACTTGGCAGAGTTATAAATCAAGGACTTCACTAAGGATTTGCATTAAGCCTATACCTATCTGCGTTTAACATGGATTCCTTGACATCAGGAATCCAAGATGAAGTGTAGATGATATAGTAATAATCAGTGAGATGAAACAACAACTTTATATTAAGTTGGAATCTCAGAGGAGAACTTTTGATACAAATGGTCAAAAAATTAGTAGAACTAAAATTAAATACATGGTGTCTTACTTTAGTGAGACAAAAGATAGAGAGGGCGATTCGATTAAAATTTGAGATAACTTGGTATCGTACTGCAATAAGTTTAGATACTTGGGTTCTACGGTAGAATCATATGGATAATCTTAGATATAACAAATAAGTTGGGAGCGCGGTGGGCAAAATGTAGACAAACCAGCGGAGTTTTGTGTTAAAATAATCCCACATTGCTTAAATGAATGATTCTATAAAATAGTGATTAGATCCGCAATGCTCTATGGAGCAAAGTGTTGGGCAATGAGGAAAAAACAAATGATAAATTTAGGGTAATAGAGATGCACATGCTATGTGTAATACCCAGCGTTCCTGGGCGTGTGGAAGGGGTTATAAGAGGGGAGCCCCCTCTCCCTAGCACGAGGCCTTTTGGCCCAAGGGTGAGGGTGGCGCTTGGGCCCAAATGCAAATCTGTGCTTGTTTTCGAGCCCGAAGCGGACAATATCGTGCTGGAGATCGGGTCGTTACAAATGGTATTAGAGAAAGTTTTTCTCTGCTTGTGTTTGCCCTCTACCTGTGTGGTGTTGTTTGTGTAGGCCCTCTGTCTATGTGACGTGATAGAGCCGGGGACGGCTTTGGTCTTAAGAGGGGTAGATTGTAATACCCAACGCTCTTGGGCATGTGGTAGGGTTATAAGAGGGGAGCTCCCTCTCCATAGCACGAGGCCTTTTGGGCCCAAGGGTGAGGGTGACGCGTGGGCCCAAATGCAAATCCGTGCGGGTTTTCAAACCCAAAGCGGACAATATCGTTCTGGGGATCGGGTCGTTGCACTACTTTGGTAGTGTGGGTTTACCCTAAAGGCTAGTTAGAAATAATTGTTTTTTTTCCTGAAAAGTGGCTAGTCAGAAATGATTACATTGGAGATAGTTTAAAAATAGCTCCAATAGATGAAAATTTGAGAAACAATCGTTTTAAGGTGGTTTCAGCCAATATGTAGAGTTGAAAAGTTACAAATGGTTGACACATGAAGGAAAGGTAGATCACTGGAAGTGTAGAGAGAAGGGATGAAGACACGATAGATAGTGAACTGTTATTACTATATGATTTTTTATAGGGTCAAATGGAGAAGTGGAACTTGGAAATCTGACCCCAGATAGATGAGATTTTGCCTTTTGATGGTAATGACGACGATGTAGATCAAACAAATGCTTTAATGATGATGATGGCAAACATGTAAGCAAACTTCATCTCCTATCTGAAAAGCAAATGATAGTCATACAAGGCTTGAACTGGGAATGCAAATTTGTTTATTTTTCTTTCCTTTCCTTTTCTATGTGGTACAATTGGTTCATGGTTTAGTTGTCCAGATAATTTCTATGATGCTCCTCTTTGTGGATATTACATCTGTGTAACACAATGCAATTGAAAAAACCAATTATCCTTATTTCAGCCTTTTTTTTTTGGTTGGTTTTGGACAAACACCTCTTTTATTCAAATCCATCTATTTGTTGGTAACCGAATGAATTGTCGTCTAATCCTGAGGCCGGCCCATCATATCAATAGTTTGTTGAAAGATTCACTAAAAAGTCTGGATGACTTTGTTTTTCCACTTTCACATTCTTCAAACTTAATGAAAGTGCACTTTTTCGGCTTGATGTACCTATCTATCATAATTTTAGATGTGAATAATGAGGCACCTAGTTTAGTGGTGGCCTATAGAGAATTGTTTTTATATGAGAGTTCATTTTTTTTTAAACTGTACCTTCATCAAAATAAAAAACCTGCACAAGACGTGCTGAAAAGTACAAAACATTGGAAAAAGCCAAACACTAACACCACCACAAACCCTAGAGACAAAGAGAAAGGGCAGAAACCATGCCACGAAGGACCATAGGCTACTGTTATTCAATACCTCCTTCCAATATCTAGAGATATCTAAGATTGAGAGAGATTGGAACTCAGGAAGCGAAGAAGCCCAAGATGCACACTTTGCCTTGGCTCTGCTGCTAACCTCCTTTAGGGACTCCTTACAATTTTCGAAGACCCTATTATTCCTCTCCCACCACAAATTCCAACTGTTGTGGGATAGAGCCAAACGCCATAAGATAGTGAACCTTGAGTTCCTTTTAAAACTAACCAAGCATAGGAGAGCAAAGCAATTGACGATGGCTTCGACCACTGAACATCAAAAAGATTCAAGGTAGCACTCCAAATAGAAGAAAAGGAAGGGTAATGAAGGAATAAATGATCCACATTTTCAGAAACACGGAGGTAGAGAGGGCACACACGAATCAAATTTTGCCACGCTTTTAGATGTTATCTTGAGTGAGGACCTTGTTGAGGACAGCTGTCTGGAGAAAACTAATGGCTCTAGGAGGGGCTTTACAGCACAAATTGCCGGATCAACAACATTAATTGAGGCACTCTGATTATGTTAAACAAAGGACTTAATTGAAAATGCACCTGAGGGATTTGGACACCAACTCTAACATCGTCTAAAAGAAGAGAAACTTGGACAAGATTAGGGATCTGAAGGAGAGAAGAGAGGTCTTCAGTTTCTGGGTCAGAAAGGTTTCTGCAGAACCCAATATCCAACACAACCTGCTCTCCAGAGAAGGAATAATACCCGGCCACAAAAGTATCAGTAGAAGAGGCAAGCTGATAAAGCAAAGGAAATTTGGTGACAAGGGGGAGGGGGTTACAACACGGATTCTGCCCAAATCTGACTCTATCACTTTGACCAACTCGGAGTTTGATACCTTATTTGAACTTATCCACACAAGCACTGATATCTCTCCACATACCTGAGCATTTCCTAGGAGGAGGACTAACTTCCTAGCCACAATTGCCAATGTCACACTTTGCAACCAATAAGGACTTCCAGGGGCCATCTTCATCACTACGAAAGCGCCACAACCACTTTGAAAGGAGGGCTTTATTGACCACCTGAATTGGCCAGACACCCAAACCACCAGCTTCAATGGGGAGTGTAATACCCTACCCCAAAAAGTCCCACATTGTTAGTGGCATTGGAAGTTCCCTGGTATATAAGTAGTGACCTATAATACCCCGCCCCAAAAAGTCCCACATTGCTAGTTGCATTGAAATTCCCTTGTATATAAGTGGTAGCCTTCCTCCTTCTAGCATAAGACCTTTTGGGTATATAAATAGTAACCTTCATCCTTCTAGCACAAGGCATTTTGGGAGCAACAGTGGGTTGGCTCGCCAAAGCAAAGCCGTGCTGATCCGTGTGTAGGCCCAAAATGGACAATATTGTGCTAGCGGGACGGGTCGTTAAAGGGAGACACCTGCTACCAACTAACGAGATGGTCTTTCTTCTTATTCGGAGAGCCATCCCAAAGGAACTTTCTTTCAATCCTCTCGAGGGAGTCTGTCACATTCTGTGGGCACTTAAAGTGAGAGGCAGTAAACTGGAATGGCTGAAAACACTGACTTGAGAAGAGTAATCCTTCCACCCGAAAGAGAGATACTTGTTTCTCTAGGAAGCTAATCTTTTGTTGAACTTATCAACAAGAAGTTCCCAAAGAGAACTCCGAGGAGGGCCAATGCAAGGGGGAAGACCCAAAAACTAGAAGAAAGGGAAGCCAGTCGACAATCGAAAAGTTGCAAAAAGTGTAATGACCCGACCCGAAGTAACGGGTCAGTAGTGGCGGGTAAAATTAATTTAGAAAATTATCGTAGTTTAAATTGATTGTTAGTCTAAATTGATAAATTTATTTAGAGAAAATACAATTTAATTTAGGGATTGAATAATAGACCCCTATTTCACACCTTTCCCCTCAATGAGAATTTACAAATTTACCCCCTTCGAATTAAATTTAGGGAATGGAAAATAAATCATCAACTTAGATTATTATATTCCCCTAAGTTAGAATTTCAATTGAAAATATTTTATTTAAATTTCAAAATCAATAAATAAATTCCAATTTTTAAGTGTTTAGAATTTAAATTGATAAATGACAAAATTAATAAAAGAGAAATAAAGGACAATTTATTAAAATCAATGATTTAAAGGGACCCACATTATTGAGGCAAGATTACATATAAAGATTGATCGATTATGAAATTTGGAACTTAGAATTAAATTAGATTTTTTTTTTCTTACTTGTGTAATAATAAATAAAGAATAAAGTTTTAATTTTCAAAACCAAGAACCAAAATTAGTAATTTTGAGTATCCCATCTTGGAAAGGAAGCTTGGGCCGAGTTTCTCTCTCCCTTCTTCTCTATCGGTGGAAGTTTCTTTTATTCCTTTATCCTACATGTTTTACTATCTACGAAATTAGCTAGTCTTTTCCTAAGTTTTCTTTCTTTCTTTACCAAGCCCATTAGGAAAGCCATCCAACCCCATATTATAAACCCTGCATCGTTCTTTCTTTCCTCTTTGCCGCTGAAAGAGACCATTGCTGCCTCTGTCGTTGGTTCCCTGCTACAGTAGATACACATCCATCATAGTTACCTCTTCTCTTTTCCTCCTTGCTTGGCTCAGATCTGAGCAGCAAGACAAGCTGCTGCCCTCTTCATCACCGTACAGTGAGTAGTGTCAAACTGCATACATGTACCATGATTTTTTCTTTATTCCATTATTTTTCTTCTATGATAGTTGAAGCCCAGTTTTGAGTAAGGTTTTCAGGCCATCTATTACTTGATTTTACCTTCAACCTGATTTGCACAAGAGAAACTATTTTATAATTGAATGGTAAAGCCAGCCACCTTGTTCAATTAATGTATCTTGGCCTTGACCAGTGCTCGGTTGTAGGACTGATTCTAAGTAGTGACTCAGATCTGCCCCATCCTTCATCCCTGAACAGTACCAAACCAAGCTTTATTTCCCAAAGCTGCTGCCAGCACCTTTACCAGATTTTTTCTTTACTCCCTACTGGGTTTACAGATTTTAAATAGATTCTCGATAACTATAGCATTTTGTATATTGTTTTACTGATTTATAATTGTAAGTCTCAAGATGCAGTTGTTACCTCACAACTGCCACATGTTTGGTTTATTTAAATTAGTTGTGGCTTGAAACCTTTTTGTTAAAATCATGCACTTCAAAATCTTTTAAATACATTTCTATCCTTTAAAACCAAGCCAGAATCAGATCGACTACATGTTTTCCTTACTTATTCCAAAGGTAAATGTTTTATGTGATGCCCAAACTTAATATTTACTTGATTAAATAGTTACCTCCTTTACTTTAAATCACCCAAAAGGATTTCAAACATATATGTATATACCTGAGCTGTTGTAAAAGACCTATGTATTATTATGTTGGGATTTTCCAGATATCACTTATGTTTATAATGGTTGTATTTAAGAAGTATTTGAGATTTTAAGTATTATAGTTGATCGAGTATTTACAAGATATCTCATTCTATTTTGTCTTATTTACAAATCAATGAAATGATGGTTTTGGAATATGCCTTTCATTTTGTTTTACGAAAAGATGGTTTGAATCACTATCATTGATCAATGATTTTAAAATGTAAGTATCTATTTTTTTTGAGGCATTTCTAATTCTCATTTCATTTAGTCAGTTGATGTTTGTTTTTTTTTTTAAAATAGCTATTATTTTCCTTTAGATAGAGTATTAATATTTTTTTTTAATATGACCCTAGATATGTATGTACTTATTTTATTTGGTTAAAGTGACTAGTTTTATGAACAAAGTTCCATTAACTTGTCAGTGTTAAGTGGGATTAGGCATGGCTCACCCATGTAGTGTATGGACTCAACCTTTACCCTTAACCATAGACCTTTAGATAACCCATGGACTAAAGTTGAGGCAGCAACATACTTCACCTTAATGTAAATTGCCCAAGAAAATAAATAATCCTCATTTTAATAACACGTGAAATCTTTAAATCGTATTCGCAGCAAACTTTGGTTCTCAAGGTTGATATCTCTTGGAAAGCGTTTGGGTACATCGTTTTGCACTTCACAAACTTCTAGGTGAGGGAAACAATTGCATACTTTGAAACATGATTCCTTATATTCTTATGTGTTTAAGCAATGGAATATTGTATTTTGTTGTGTGATTAGAATATAACTGTTGGATCTAGAATAGACTGGGTGTATGTTAATAATGGTTGAGATCCGGTGTTCACTCACAGTAATGTAAGAGAGATTTGGCTAAACATTCTATTGGCCGTGAGGAGACTCAGTCCGCCCGGATTGTGGAGTCTAACCATTAATATTGTTGAAAGATCCAATGAGTTATATTCGTAGATTGATAGTTATTTGTATGTTATTGTTTGATTATTAACCTTGATTGGACATGGTTGAATGTTGGTATATATAATTCAAATATTGTGATGCATGGACTAGTGTTACGTTTATTTCAAGGTTTATGCATGCTATGACAAATGAGATATTTCGTATGATGTTATAATCTGCTTAGATTGAGATTTATGATTTCATAGGCATGTTATGAATATTTAAGCATGTTTGTCGGCATTGAGCATAGCATTCTCATATTCATAGCATTGGGCATGAGGGTGCGATCCATGATTGTCACGAAGACCACGACGGTGGTAGTGTTGTTAGCCTCACTTCATGTGGGAAGACCATTATGGTAGATGAGATGCGATATCCGTGACAAGTCATGAGGGCTGTTATTTGGTGGTAGGTTGTGTTATCCTCACTTTATGTGGGAAGGCCATTAAGGCGATGTTGTGTTATCCTCGATTAGTCGGGAAGACCACCAAATATCAGTAGATGGAATAATGGGTTGGAATATGGCATTTGGCATTGAGCATTACATTTTGCAAAGGCATGAGCATGTAATAAATTGTTATGCTTGCTTATTTGAAATATCATTGAGAAGTAGGAATATCATATGCTATGATCGTGTTATTGTTTTCTTCACTGGGCATGGAGCTCATCCCTTACATTGCAGGCAATCCCTTGGACTTGGGTCTGGACGATAATCACAATTGAGCTTAGAAGGCGAAGAGTCGATGCAGAATTTGTAGAAACGCTTAGTTGCATAATTTATTATTTAGGTTATAAGAGAGTTGGTTATTTGTTTTGAGACATTGAGAAAGTTGTTTATTTGTTTTATTTGTGAAAACTTGGATAATAAATTCAAGTATGGATTAATTTTGAGAACGTTTAAATTTGATTGTTATGGGAATGTAAGTTTAGAAATCTTTATATGAGTGATATTTATCCCTTTAAGTTATTTAGAAGCTCAAATGAGATGTTATGTCTTTAAGCAGGTTGTGGACTTGAGGAATTGTGGTGGCTTGTTAATGTAATTATGTTTGTTTGAATTTAGCCACAGATTTTGAAAGTAAGACCCGTTTAGGGCAGCAGGTGATTTAAATTTGTACAGTCAGATCACGCACGTCTAGGTGTTGGAAGGCGGGGCGTGACAAAAAGTGAGCAAGCTCTTCCTGACTCAAGTTGATACCAAAATCTTGCCCTTATGGTAATTAACTTTAAGAGATGAAGCCGGCTCAAACCATCTTACAGAAGGATGAAGGTTGCAAATGGTTACCATAGAGGCTTCACAGAAAAGAATGGTATCATCAACAAATTGCAAATGGTTATGGGGACAACTCAGTTGCTTTTGAAATTAGAAGACTGAAAGTCTCGGTAACAATAATAAACAGAGCAGGAGAAAGCGGATCCCCTTGATGCAAACCTCTAGAATTGCGAAAGAAATCTTTGGAAGAACCATTTAGAAGAATGGAGAAATGAGCAGAAGCAACACATTCATCCACCCAACTGCACAACTTACTGCCGAAATCCATACTGGAAAGCACAAATGAATGAAACCCAGTCGATCATATCATAGGCTTTCTTAACATCTAGCTTACAGACGACGCCTCTCTCTTTATCCTTATGTTGGGAATCAATACATTCATGGGTTGTGATGGTCGCGTCCATGATTTGTCTGCTTTCTTTAGCAACAAACCAGAAAGGAGAAATTATTGAAAGAAGAACCACTCTAAGTCTATTGTTGAGCACCATTGACAGAATATTGTAAGCACTACTCAATAGACTGATAGGCTGGAAGTCTTTGAGAGACACCGCTCCATCCTTCTTTGGAACAAGGACAATGAAGGTGGCACCGAGCTCCTTAGACAATCTGCCCTAATCATGGAGCTCATCTAGGTAAGCAATCAAATCCTGTCTAATAGTATCCCAAAAAAGTTTATAGTAGGCATTAGGAAAACTGTCTGGCCAGGGGATCTATCTTCAGTAAGGTCCCACATTGCACCCTTAATCTCTTCCCTAGTGAAAAGGGTGTTTGAGAGAAGAAGCCACTTGAGGGCAAATGATTTTGAAAGGGGGACCTGCAATAGGCAATCTTTTCCAACTATTAGCAGTATATAAATCCTGAAAATAATGAATAACAAATGTGGTAACTATGTCTTTATCCACAATTTGAATTCATCAGTAACAAGGGACTTGATATGATTAACTCTACAATGGGCCGAAGCAATAACATGAAAGAATTTTGTATTTTTGTTCGCATCTCATTAGTATGAATGTCTAATGTTGAAATCATAGCAGGAGACAATGACAATGTTCTTTTATTAATACCCATTTTTGTTATGGTATCTTTCTTCACGTTCCTTTTTGTTGAACAGAAGTAATAGGTAAAATAAGATTATAATTGTTAATATTGGTAGTAAAACAATTTTCTCCCTCTTACAAGTACCATGCCTTCTGAAGTATGCAAGTTATCTTTTAATGTGTGTGGAGTTAGTTTCTTGTGCACACTCTATGCTGCATGAAAATTTTTCCCTTTCTATTCTTGATGCTCAATCTACGTCATGCACACAGTTGCTTTTTAGGTGCTCATGGTTTGTAATGGTACAGGTCAGACTATGTCAGGAGAAATCATCTGGCAATATTTATGCCATGAAAAAGTTAAAGAAATCAGAAATGCTTAGTAGGGGCCAGGTGAAATCAAACAGACTACTTTCTTTTATGAGCTATGCACCTTAAACTTGTGCAGTAAATTCTTTTTTAGTTAAATTAATTTTTAAAAGATTGCTCTGTTTGTTATTGTTGGAATGGAATTTACCTCTCTCTCTCTCTGGTAACAAAAAAAGGGATAGTTCAGAAAACCGGAACCAGTCATTGTACCGGTCCCTACTGGTTCATGATATGAACCAGGCTGTATTTTCAAATATCGGTCGAACTGGTCCGAACAAGTTTGAAATTTCAAAACCCCATAAAAAATTCTAAAGAATATCCAAAAATTGTATAATGTTGGAAAAGAATGGATTATAAAGTCTGTTTTCATTCTAACTCAATATATGGGAAAACATTGGCCCCCTTAAAGCCAAGTATGTCCTGTGTTGCTATATAATCTTGAACTAAACCGTGTTTTTATAAACTTCATGATTTTGATTTCTAATCATTCTAATATCCTATATTGGTCCTAAGATATGTAATAAAAAACTAATAATTACTAATCAAGCATTAAACAAAGATGTTTGTTGTTAAGAGTTAGAGACCGAAGAATAGTGAAGTTTCATTTTCATACAGTCAATCACTCGTGTAATAAAGAATTAGAGTCTAAAGACCTATAATTGACGTATACTTTTTTGAAATAGAGACAGAAAATATTTCATTAAATAAATGGGGAAATACATTAGTATGAGGGGGGAGCGTATAAGAGACTTACATGTGCCCCTCAAAATAGTGACTACACAAAGAATGCGGGAGGAAATAAAAGATATGCGCTATAATACATGACAAGAATAATCCTCTACCCATACACCCAAGTGACAGTTGGGCCGAAGGGAAGTGCTCCATATGAGAACACCCTTAAACCCCTAATAAGTCATTTTGAAAAATATAAAAACTAAAATATAAATAAAAAAATAAATATGATAAAATTTCTTCATTGATCTACGTAAGAACCTTTTTGGTAACTAACTAGATCCACATGCAAACTCTTAGCTTATTTTATTTGAAAAAATTGAAAAATGACAAAAAAATGTGAAAATAGAATAAATTGAAGAATAAATGAAAAAATGCAAAATGTTTGGACCCAAATCTTGTTTTTATAATGTTTTACTTTCATTTTTTTGAGCAGTAATGAAGAATGAATATTAGTAGAAAAGATAAAGGTACAGAAACAACAATATCAGGTCTAAGAGGCTTAAACCAAGGGCTGATAAAAGAAGAAAAATACATCCAACAATATATCCGAAACAGTAAAAAATAAGTAATACAAATAAAAAAATGAAAATAAAAGTCACCTCAAAATATCAGCTTGCACTTTAAAATATTGGTCAGTTTTTTCAAATGAAATTATTGGCCAGTATTTTGAAAATATTGTCTAGTTTTTTTTTGATATTTTAGTTTTACCCCTTTTTTCAAAAATTCATACCGGTATATGTCAGTTAACAGTTTGCACTGGCTTGTTTTTTAAACCATGTTCTCTATCCACTCTTGTCTCGGCCGAGAAATCAACCGCTCCATTAGCGAACAACATCACATGATTGAAGGACACTTCCAACTGTGAGTAGAGGTCCTGTATCTCTCTTAGCACTGGTATCAGCCTTTAGGGAGGCCCTTTACTTCCACACGCCCATTTGATTGCATTCACCGAATCCCTTTCTATTATTAGCTTACCTAACCCATGCTCTAGCCATAGGGACAAAGTCTTCCTAATTCCTACCAGCTTTTCTTCATTTGAATCCCTAATACTCATCAATTCCGAAGAATAGAAACTCATCTCTCCTCTCCAGTTATGTACTACTCCCCCAATACCTGCTGGCCAGGTTTTCCTCTTGTCGCCCCATCCACATTAAAGTTTCCCTTTGGTGGGTGAAAGCAAGCTACCTGTGTATTGAATGCTCTGGATGTATGGATTGTAGAAATATTTCTTTGTATGTCATGTATGAAATTTTGTTGGTCACATTTATGGAGATGGGAAGGCTTCATTCCCCCTTGGATTTGCTTTTCTCCCTCTTCAGATGCCATTTGAAATTTTATTGATTCTAGAAAGGCCTTATGTTTTTTTCTCCTTGTGATGGCCTGCCAAATGATCATTCAACTTTAATCACTTTTTATCCTCTCAATTTGGAAGAAGGGTCCTTGTTGTGTCTTGGAGAAGAATTGGATGTTTGCAATACAACCACCAAGGTCATCTTGCACATTGCTCTCTATTTGGCTTGCTCGTTTTACTACCATGGTCTTTAGGAAGAACAATGATTAGATGGCTTATGCATCAAGTGATTGAAGCACATTTCATTAGGCTATCATTCTTCCTTGCATCACCACTATCTATAGCAGTCTCTTGTTATATATAAATATCCTTTCCTCATTAGGCATTACCTTCTTCATTTCGGTGTTAGATACTTCAAATGGGCAATGTTTCATAATGAATTGTGTCCGACACTTAATTTTTATGTGTGAAATCTGTCTTGTTTTTGCACCCTTGGCCCATCCCTACCATAAATGATGTATTTGGGCTTCATAGCTTCTCCATGATCAAGGGTGGTGAGTTCTGTTGCTTTGTTCGGTGCCTTTGTGATGCAAACATGAGACGAAAATTTTCTTAGGATCTTCTATTGCATTTGATTGAATTGTTTTTGCAAATTTTGGCCATTTTCGGTGTTTTATGATGTTTGAATCACATAACAATTGATCCATTGGATGGATTATCCAATAACCTTTTCAACAATTCCAAGTTTGTGTGGTTCGAAGACATTGAAAAATTTTTGATTGGTATTTTTTGGGGTTATATAAGTCAACGGTATTTTGGATGCGTATAATTATTTTGCTTTTTATATGGTAAGGATTATATTATGTAATTGTTGTTTAATGGCCTACTTTTCATGGACTCTATAAATGTGACACACCCTATGAGACATGCACTTGTGTTGGACCCTTCAAAGATTTTTCATTGACTCAAGTTCCTTTTGACGTAGTTTTCTAAGATCACAAAAATACTACCACACATTTTTTCTTTTGAAGTGTAATTAAAATATTGATATGTTTGTCATTTGATTGTTTCAAATAAAACTATTTTATTATTTTCTATCTATGTATTTTCATTTATAACAAATTTAAAACCCAACCACATGTGTTGGATTCCGACAATTGCACCCGTATTCATGCATCTTACTGTGATTCATATTTCATATTATCACTAGAGCTTCATTTTCTACTAAAACAATATAAATATCATTGAGAAGCCTATGCATGGGGTGATTTTTTGCTAATAAATTGTGATTGAAGATTGGGATTTGTGGAAATTCTTCAAGGGAAGATTGATGGTTTAGAAGGGACTTTGTTAACTTTCTGGCTTGTTTAGTGCGGGATCCTAAAAGACTTGGAGTGCTTGATTTAAATCTTCCCAGTGATTTCACAAGTACTTGTTCAGTTAATTGCAATCTATGCTTAAGGTTCAATTATAAAAAAGGAGTTCAAAATGTTTTGAGATTACCACATTACACATAGACCCAGGAATTTTGTGTTGTGGGGGCGAGATAAATTTTTGAACTTCTAACCAGTCAAATCTAAACTTGAGGAAAGTAGAAGTCTAAGTGTCCTTGGCTCAAAAGCTCGCCAAGATTAGTGAACTACCGTTTCACTGCCTCAACTGCGGGTTCAAGATCTATGATTGTCAAAGCAATGGATCTGTAAAAATGTTTGACAAATGCTAACTCCGGTAGATTGAAGAATCATTTTTCAAATAATGACTAATTAAAATTCACTTAAACCCCAAGGGGTTGGCCTAGTGGCCTGGGCACAAGACCTCAGGATTGAGGTCTTGGGTTCAAATCCTGGCAGCCTCAATGAAGGGCTACTTCCCATGGGGTTATTCCCCATTGAAGAACCTGGTGTATGTGTGCAGGGAGGTGTGCACATACCCCGAAGGATTAGTCGGTGAGAAGCTTAGACACCTTCGGACATCAAAAATAAATAAAATAAAATTCACTTAATCACAAGTGCATCACAATAATCAACCATTAATTATTGCAAATTAATGAATAATAATTTAATCACAAGAGCATATCGACTATAAATATACATTTCACTAGCTTAACCATGGGTTCAAGATCTATGATTGTCAAACCAATGGATCTGTAATTTTTTTTGACAAACTCTTAACTTAGTTACAGGGAAGAAATGATTTTTCAAATAGTAACAATTGCTAATAACTAATTAAAATTCACATAATTACAAGTGCATCACAATAATCGATCACTAGTTATTGCAAATTAATAAATAATAATTCAATAAAAAATCATGTTAACTATAAATATAAAATCGTATTCACATATATGAGATCATTTATTCTTTATATAGAATTTAATAAATTTTGAAGTGGCATTGATTCATATATTCATCAATGTCATTTATTTACTAACGTTTTTTTTAATGATCATTTATATACTAATGATATTAGATAGAAAAGTGGTGCGCACACACAATTAAATCGAAAATCATGTAACCGACGAAAAAACCTGACCTTAAGTTGTAGTTCCTCTCTCTCTTCCCTCATTTTCTCAGTAAGTACTCAGTACAAAAACTCCTTCAATGATGCTCTTTTTTTCTTTCCACCGGGAAAAAATAAGCATCAACAAGATTCAAACCCAAGGAAAAAAAAAAAAAAACTACAGAAAGGTAAAAGAATGTGTTTGCTAGAAGACAGAGAGTTAGAGGGATTAAGAGACTAGAGTGATGGGAGAGATATATTTGTGGGTCAAAGGTTTGTTAGTAGAGAGAGCAGTTGTGTTTTGACAAGATTTGAGAAAATAAACCTGTATTAATCTTTCCACTATTTTGATTGGTAAAAAAGGAGATGCTCATTAAACTTTCACCATAGATGGGAGGCTGTAATAGAATTTTCAATATTTTTGGAGGGGCCCACAATTAGATCTTAAAAAATATTCTCTAAATATTTTTATATGTAAATAGTTCCTCGGATGATTTGAGGTGGCCCATCTTAGACCTGCTCCTGCACATTATATATATATAATAGATAGATATCGCTAGACAGGTTCACCTTTGCGACATTGCATGGGTGTGCCTATGGGACCCACCTCTGTAGGGTCAAAGGGGTTGGTTTGGATCCATTAGAAACAATGTTGTGAAATTCGAATCGCATCGTAAATCGTTAATATGTCTTGAATCGCAAATCGTCTATCGTAAATCGTATAATCGTAAGATTTATAAGTGTTTTCCCTAAAAAATATTTAATATATGAAATAACGTAAAATATATCTAAAATGTAATAACATGAGCAATTCTCCAACTTTCTTTCAATATTAAGTGAATTCTATATATAAGTTCATTGGAGCTTAAATTTCAATGCTCCAACTTCCAAAATTATAAGACCAACATATAATCCAACTATACTGTGAAAAGTCAATAATGAACTAAAAAAACCCTCAAAAAATCGAAAGGTCTTAAATGCTCATAAACTCAAGCCTTAAAAATCATTAAAACAAAATGTTTTATGCTTTCACACTCTTAATACCCCATAATTCCATTATTTATACGAATCGTAAGATTTGTTGATGGATACAATTGTTCCTCTTATCATATCGTATGACTCGTAAGATACGAATCATGTATCGTAAGATTTTAACAACCATGATTAGAAAGCTATTTTATGGATGATGCTCTCCATAAAAATCAGGCACATTGAATTTCAAAAACCTTGCTTTTTAAGGGTTCCATAATCAACAGTGGATATGGGGGCAATTTTGCATGGATTTCAATCCAAGGGTGAGATCAACTTAGAATGGATTCAAATTGGATACTGATCCTATTTACAGGGTAGGGTAGGGTGTGAGGGGTAAAGGGTTCAAATGGGGCCCAGGTGGGCCCCTCATGGAGGTCTAAAAATTTCATCGGCCATGGTGGCATCATGTGGGTGACCCTTGGTGTGTGTGTGTATATATATAAGTAGTGATTGTGCTGCAATAGTAAATCCATGATCGTTGTAGCAAAACCACAAATACTGTAACAATTGCCATGGAGCTTTTTTCTTATGGAACTTTGGTCAATGAAGCTATATTTTTAAGCTTTCTAAATATTAATTACTTATCATGGCTTGATGATCTAAAAAAGTGATTTTTTGGTGGAGTCCATATTCAAATAGAGACTTCTGAAGCAGACCATGCCCATCACACCCTCCTCTCGAATTGGATCCTTCCCAATTTGACCGGAATCTAAGTTATTTGGCCCATTTTTGTAGCTTTGTGAATTTCCATTGTTGGATAAAATTGAATCTTTAGGCTTTTAGAAGCATGGCTTCACTTATCCGATCAAGGTGATGATAGATACCCTATTCAAGAAAAGGTCTTTCCAACCAACCCATCCACATGGCTTGGGCCTACTCACGAAATAAGGGTGCCTAGGGAATCCATGAGTTGCATCTACATTTTTTTGACCTTTAGATTATATTGATTGTATTTGATTGTAATCGATCTTCCTTTCCCTTTTTGCCCGCCTTGATTGGCTTTCTGTATTCTATATATATGTATATCTTCTTTTGATTAAATAGCAGGAATACAACACAGAGAATTCATCTCTCTTTTCTTCCCTTCTCTTCCTCTATTTTCTTCCCTTTTTCTATTTTCCTTATAACATGGTGTCAGCCAGAACGGACAGTCCCTGATTTTTTCGCTATGACATTTTTTTCAACGACTTGTCCTTAGAGAAGTCTTTTGTTCCTTAGAGCACATTTTTGTTGGTTATTGCATTTGTTGGGTGGTTCAATAGGGGCCATTTTTGTTTGTGCCCTTAGATCTGTAGCATTTTTACGGATTTGAACTGGCAACCCACAACTCTACCATAGTTTTTGGCCCTACATCACATCTGTATAGCGTGAATTTTGGCTCTGGATGCTTGTGGAACCCCTTTTGACCTGTTTCTACAAATTGTTACAGGGATGATCAAAACCTAGTTTTGTGGATTTCCTTCTTTAGATCTGAGTGTGTACTCATTCGTTCTTGCTAAAACTTCACACCCACAATTGCCCCTAGCCCTAGTTTCTATCCATTCTATTGACCTAGAGTTTTGGTCAATGAAGGGGACCGACTTTCCTGTTCTTCTACACCGTTGCAGAGATGCTGAAACCCATTTGCCCTACTTTTTCCTTTGATTTTCCACAGCAGCTTGCAGATTTTGTTGGAACCTATATTGCTATAGTTGCCCGGGCCTTAGTATCTATCCCTTTGGGTTCTTGCTCTTCCCGATCGTTGTGGGGCCCACGGTTGCTGTTGTTGTCATTGCCACTGAAAACTTTCTGGGTTTTCTTATTCTTCTTTTTTTTCCTTTTCTGGATTTTGTCTAGATCTAGAGCGTTAGGGACTAGATTTACATCAGACCGGCTCATGCATCATTGGCCTTGGCCTCTTTTCCCATCTCACTGATCGGGGTGCTGATTTGTGCTTGTGGAGCTCATTTTTTCAACTCAGTTATTGTAGCAGATTTTTTTTTTTTTTCTGTCTTCACTTCATTATGTCATCCATGGACGATGTTCTTAGTGTCACATCTTTCGACTCCACCTACATTGGAAAGATTACAATTGCTCTTTTAAATGAGACCAATTATTTTCAATGGTCTCATTCGGCCAGGATGTTTCTTAATGCTAAACAAAATATAGATTATATTGATGGTACAACTGTGGATCCTACAAAGGATGATCCCAAATACAAGGAATGCAAAACCAATAATTTCTTGGTTCAATCTTTGCTCTTACATTCTATGGAAGAACATGTTCGAGGACTAGTGTATGCACTGCCCACTGCGAAGGATGTATGCAACCCAAGCCTCATATTCTGAATCTGATAATCTATGAACTATATAAGGAGGCTGTTCATCTTCGATAGGAGTTATTATCCCTAATTCAATATTAATACGGAGTTATTGGTTGGAACTTGATCAGCGGGAGACTATTAAATTTGAGCATCATGCAAATGCTTTATTGCACATGCAATATGTTGAAAACCGATGCTCCTTTGACTTACTGGTCTTAACCCTGACTTCGAGCCTATTCGAACTCAAATTTTGAGTAAGTGATCTCTTCCTCCTCTCAATGAGGTCTATTCTACATTGCTTCATGATAAGAGGCGTCGCCTAGTTATGTCCTCTATCTTTGTGCCTGCTGATCGGTCGACTCTTGTCTTTAAGGGGCCTCCCTTTCTCAAAGGGAAGGAACTGGCGATTGTTACTAGACGGGATACCAAAGGACAAAAGAAGAAGGGCATCCGATTTTGTACGTACTACAAAATAACCAATCACTATGTGGATTCCTGTTGTAGGCTTCATGGTCGGCCCTCTTCTAAGCAGGATCATCATATCAACGCACCCTTCAATGCTGCTAAGGATGACATCATTCGTGTCTAAACATGAGTATGCCTCCTTACAACACGGTAGATTGCAACTGAAGAATCTTCAATCTTCGGAGGTTTCCCATGTTGTTACACATCATTCAGGTACTGTGTCCTTTGCCTTCTATGTTTCCTTTAAAAGTTCTTGGATCATCGATTCCAAAGCTACTGATCATATGGTTGGTATGTCTCATATTTTTTCCCCGCTTTCCCCTGTTTCTCTTGGTAGTGTTAAGTTAGCTAATGAGTGTTTCATTGATATTTCTGATAAAGGGACTATCCTTGTGTCCTCTAATCTTGATTTCTCATATGTCTCATGTTTCTCGTTTATCTCGCAATCTATTATTTGATAGTGCCTTTACCAAGTTGTTGAATTGTTCAGTAACTTTTTATCCTATCCACAGTGTCTTCCAGGACTCGGCCACGAAGCAGACAATTGGTTGTGGTTGTGAAGCCAATGGTTTATATTTCTTCGATCCTCAAGCCAACAACCTCTTTGAAGCTTGTTCTACTTCCTTTTCTCAGGATGTGTGGCTTTGGCACACTGCGGTTTAGCGCACCCATCTAATACTACTTTGAAGCAATTGGTTCCTTTCTTGTCATTTGATAAATTTGAGTGTGAAAGTTGCCAATATGTCAAACATCATAGACCTTCTTTTTCGCTATCGCTTAATAAAAGTACTTGTACATTTTGTCCTCTTATTCTCTTTGATGTTTGGATATCTCCTCTTGTTTCACACATTTGTTTCCGTTATTTGTTACTTTCATTGATGATTATTCTCGTATAACTTGGGTATACATGATGAAGCATAAATCTGAGGTTTTTTATCACTTCCGCATGTTTTATCAATGGGTCAAAACCAAATTTGGTTGTCATATAAAAATTTTGCACAGTGATAATGGGGGGAAGTTGTTGCGGGACCCAATTCGGGAAAATTGACCAAAGTTATATCATTAGTTGTTGATAGTTTCAATTAGATCTGTAATCGGTGTAAATTGATTGTTCTTTTATTTCTTTCCTTTTTAGCCACCGTAAATGGCTCCATGTAATCTATTTATACTTTCATGTATTCTCCTTCAAGAACATAGAAAAACAACAAAGAGAATAATTTCTCTGAGCTTTCTCATCTCTTCCTACATTTTTACATTCAACATGGTATTAGTCAGAATAGACAGTCTCTGATTTCTCCTCTGCAACACCTTTTTCAGCAACTTGTCATTCTCCGTCCTTTCGGAGAAAGTTTTTTTTTCTTGCTTTTTTTGGTGGTTAATAGGGACATTTTTGTTTGTTCTCTTAGATTTGGTGTCCTCCTTTGGATTTGAACCTCAAACCCTACAATTTGCAGTTGTTTTTGGCCCTACATCACATATGTAGGCCCGTTTTTGAGTTTGAATGCTTATGTTTTTTTTTCATTAAAACAAGGTGAACCAAAACCCAGTTTCTACAGCCATTCCAGTTACTGTTCTCATTCCCAGACACGGCACTTCACTGAGTCCTCTGATAGATCTGCTTCGATTTGCTTGTCCGGCTCTTCGATCGTGACGAAACCTTGCAGCTGACTTCTCCCCTAACCCTAAGGTTGCCTTAGGGTTTCGGTTAGAGGTGGGGTCCCTTATGCTGGTTTTCATTTTTTCCCTCTACAGGCGACAGTAACCTCCGTCTTTTGGAAGTTTTGCTTAGATCGGTTACACCAGCTCTCAGATCTTGTTGAATCTTTGCATGTGTACTCGCCCCTGGCCCACCTTCCTCTCCATTTGGTCAACTTTGGAGCCCACTTTGTTGGTTTTCCCCTACTGCTGTAGAGACTCTTGGAACAATGTTTTCAGGACATTTTCCTTCCGATCTACAACAAGGGCTTGCAGTTCTCCTTGTAACCTGCACTATCAAAGTTGTCTAGGGCCATAGTATCTATCCCATGGGCTACTTCTCCTTCCCGTGATCTATGGGGCCCACCGTTGGCTTTGTCTTCTTGCGGCAGTCTTTTGGATCTATTTTTCCTGAGATTTTGCTCTCAATTTGACTACTTTGAGATGAGAGTACCCTCAATCAGATACAACTACTGTAGTAGATTGTTTCCCTGCAATTGGTCTCTTGGTTCTTGGTGATTCTGGGTTGATTTGTTGTGACCCTTCATTATTTGGAGATTCTTTTGCATTCTCGTCGTGATCACTTCTCATGGCCTTTCCTAGCACTCTCTTTTCGGAGATGACGTTATTCAAGTATTCGCACGAATTTGATTCCTTAGACATGATGCAACTTCAGAGTCTCCAATCCTCTGGTTATGCCCAATCTTCTATTGTTCAATTAGGTATTATCTTTTCTGCTTGTTAGCCCTCATCTAGTAGTCCCTAAATTATTGATTCTGGGGCTACCAATCACAAGTCAGGTATGTCTCATCTTTTTTCTTCTCTTTACTCTCTTTCTCTAGGACATTTAAAATTGCTGATGGGACCCTTACCTCCATCAATGGTAAAAGGGACTATTCCTCTATCTTCCACTCTTGATGTCTCTTCTGTTCTCCATGTTCCCCGCTTGTCTAATAATCTTTTATTAGTTAATTCTCTTTCTAAGGCCTTAAATTATTAATTTCTTTTGTGAAAGTTGCCAGAATAGGAAGCAGATTCGACCCACCTTTCTCGGTCATCTATCAAATTGGATGTCACCTGTTGTTTCTTCAACGGGCTTTCGTTATTTTGTTACATTCATAGATGGTTAATCTCAAATGACTTGGGTTTATTTAATGAAACACAAATTTGAGGTCTTTGATCACTTTCTTGTTTTTCATAAATGGATTATTACTCAATTTGATTGTCACTCAAATACTTGCGAATTGATAATGGGGGTGAATATATGTCTCGTTTATTTTTACATTACCTTCAGGAACATGGGATTGAATCTCAAACTTCCTGCCCCCATACACCTCAGCAGAACGGCGTTGTTGAAAGGAAGAATCGTCATCTTCTTGAGGTTGCCCGATCTTTGTTGTTTGCAATGAATGTCCCTAAGTCATATTGGCCTGAGTTTGTTCTTACTGCTTGTTATTTAATAAACCCCGTGCCTACAAGAGTTTAAATAACAAAGCACCTATTGATATTCTTTCTACCTATCGATCTGTTTCTATATTTCTATTGTGTTTTTTGGATGTACCTGTTTTGTTCATGATTTTTCTGCTGATAAGCTTAAAAAAAAATTCGTGAAATGTGTTTTCTTGGGCTACTTTTCCACTCAAAACAGCTATAAATGTTTTGAACCGACATCTGGAAAAAGATTTATTTCTATGGATGTTACCTTTTTTGAACATACTCCATATTTCCAACCATCCAATCATAGGTCGTCGTCCTCTCCTCTTGTTCTTCCTATTCTTACAGATAGCAGTGACACTTCTCCTGATGCTTCTACCTCTAAGCCTGTCACTGTTTATCGCAGGAAGAAAGACAGGTCTCATGCTTCACCTACTACTACCCAATCATCTTTGGACTGTCCAGATATTACCTGAGGATTTTGATCTTCTCATCGCTTTGAGAATGGTAAACGTGCCTGTACTGACCACCCATTAAATCATTTTGTTTCTTATTATGCTGTTTCTCCATCATATCGCAATTTCCTCTCTAGAATAGATACCCCTTCCACTCCTAAGAGAATTGATTGTGCTCTTTGAGATTCTTCCTAGAAGGCTATGGAAGAAAAGTTGGCTGCACTATAAAAAATCAGACTTGGGAGATGGTATCCCTGCCACAGGGTGATGCAGGCCTAGGGTCAAATTCGTGAGAATTTGCCAGTAGGTCGCAATTTTAGAGTGCTTTATAATTCAGATCTATGGCGTCTGAGAGCCCACGTAGCCAATCACAGTCTGTGAAAGGATTCTACCTTGGTTAGGGGTCCGTTAAACAGATCCAAAACTGAAAACACAAGTGTCCGGGAATTCAACTATGATCAATGGAGTTTAGATCAAGGTATCTTCTAATGCAATTGATTTAAATATGCAGAAGCGAATAATTAGAAGAGATTAAAGAGAGACAATAATGCTTAATCTAAAATCCATAAAACATAGAAGAATTATAATCACCAAGACTTACTTGCAAGGGTTTGATCCTAGTCCAAGGATCATAGGCTTTCGCCCAGGGCCGAAGCCCGGTGTGCATTGCACTTCAACTCCAAGAGTCTTCTTTTCCAAAAATTCAATTCAATATGAAGTTCAAAATTACATCTCAATTTATAGAGAAAATTCAATGAAAGGCCTAAACTACCCTTTCCTAAAAACATCCTATGAAAATAGAAGAAAAACCTAGCAATTGGACATATGGAGGGTCCTTATTTAATTACTAAATAACTAAGATTCAAATCTAAAATAAATAATTGCTTTCCATGCTTCCAAAAGTCTCCACACGTTGGAGAGTTGTCCAAATCTTCAAAACACACCTAAAAGAAGAGATTTTAGGGCTTCATGTGTTGGAGACGAGTGGAGGATATGGGGAGGGATTTTTGTAGAGAAATTTTAGCCAAAACGCATTGGAAAGGATATGGGATTAGCTAACCACATTTTTGGAAATGTAGGGGAAGATGGTCAAAATTGCAGGAAATTGACTCTGGGCAATTGGGTAGGCTTAGCACTTAATTGGGTATGGATCTAGGACTTATTGGAGGATTTAATTGGGTCATTAAAGATGTTTTTAGGGTCATATAGTGGATGAGACCCGCAACGATCATCTAATGATCCAAAGGCAAGGAATTGATGGCCCAATTAGACAGGGTCCAATTAGGATGTCCGCAACCAATCTCTTCATGAAATCCAACCAATCCGCACGATCAAGTCTAATCCATGTCTGGTCCATGATTCCTCCTCTTGTGAATGTGTGAGCTTCCTCCGACCAGATCCACACAATCTCAAGTTGTTGGGCCTTCGAGATGCCCTCATCACAGGGGAAGACTCTGGTAGGGTGTAAGTGGGTCTTTTCTCTCAAATACAATTTTGATATATCCATTGCTCAATATAAAGCTCGCTTAGTGGCTAAAGGCTTCACTCGAACGTATGAGATTGAATATTAGGACACTTTCTCTCCTGTTGCTAAGATCACCTCTATATGAGTGATTATCTCTATTGCTACTACACAATAATGGACTCTTCATTAGTTGAACGTCAAGAATGCATTTCTCCATGGTGACCAATAAGAAGAAGTTTACATGCTACCACCTCCAGACTTTATTAGACAGGGGGAGCAAGGGAAGGTATGCCGCCTTAAGAAAGCTATATATGGCTTGAAGTCATCTCCACGAGCTTAGTTTGATTAATTCAGCAATGCTCTATTGTAGTACGGGTTTTCTCAGTGTTAAGCATATCACTATGCATTTGTCTATCGTGCTCACTCTACTATGATGATATTTGTGGTTTATGTTGATAACATTGTTCTCACTAGCAATGATGCTACAACTATTACTGCATTCAAGGCTTATTTACAACGCACCTTTGACATTAAAGATCTTGGTCCCCTTCGCTATTTTCTTGGGATTGAGGTTGCTCGTTCCTCTAAAGGGCTTTCTCTTAAAGAAAATATGCTCTAGATCTTTTACATGATATTTTATTCTGAGTGCAAGCTTCCTGATACTCCTTTGGATGTCAACACCAAGTTATCTGCTCCTGATGAGATTTTGCTTAATGATCCTGCCGTTTATCAACGATTGGTTGGAAAACTTATTTATCTCACCATCACTCGATCAGATTTATCCTACGTTGTGGGCGTCGTCAATCATTTTATGCATGCCCCACGTGATGCTCATATTCATGTTGTCTTTCGAATCCTTTGGTACCTTAAGGCTCATCTTGGACGAGGATTCTTCTATCCACGACAGTCTACCATGCCTATCCGTGGCTATCCAGATGCTAATTGGGCTGGGTCTCCTAATAACCGACACTCAACCTCAGGCTACTGTGTTTTCTTAGGATCTCATCTCGTCTCTTGGTGAAGCAAGAAACAAAATGTTGTTGCTAGGTCGAGTGGAGAAGCAGAGTATCGGGCTATAGCCAATACTGCCTCTGAGTTACTTTGGTTTCAGCAACTTCTCTCTGAGATATGGTTTGGCCCTTCTGACCCATTAATAATGTTCTGTCACAATAAGGCTGCCATCAACATCACATCCAATCCTGTGTTTCAAGAAAGGACAAAGCATATCAAAGTTGACTGTCATTTCCTTCGGCATCACATTTCTGTAGGGCGGATCTTCACTCCCTATCTGAAATCCAAGGATCAACTTGCCGATTTGCTTACCAAGGCTGTTTCTCGATCTCAACTTGATCATTTTTTAGGCAAGCTGGGCTTACTTGATATTTTCGCACCAGCTTGAGGGGGGAGTGTTATGGGACCCAATTCGGGAAAGTTGACCAAAGTTATGTCATTAGTTGTTGATAGTTGCAATTAGATTTGTAATCGGTGGAAATTGATTATTCTTTTATTTCTTTCCTTTTTAGCCACCGTAAATAGCTCCATGTAATCTATTTATATACATTCATCTACTCTCCTTTAAGAATGTAGAAATACAACAAAAAAAATAATTTCTGTAATACCCTGCCCTAAAAAGTCCCACATTGCTAGTGGCATTGGAAATTTCTTGGTATATAAGTAGTGGCCTTCCTCCTTCTAGCACAAGGCCTTTTGGGAGCAACAGTGGGTTGGCTCGCCAAAGCAAAGCCGTGCGGGTCCGTGTGTAGGCCCAAAGCGGACAATATTGTGCTAGCGGGACGGGTCGTTATAAATGGTATCAGAGAATGGTTCAACTCTCTGTCTGAGGGTGTGGACTTGGTTGTTGTGTGTGCAGAGCCGGGAACGGCTCTGGCTTTAAGGGGGATAGATTGTAATACCCTGCCCTAAAAAGTCCTACATTGCTAGTGGCATTGGAATATATAAGTAGTGACCTTCCTCCTTCTAGCACAAGGCCTCCTAGGCGAGAATGGGCATGTATGGGCCATGTGCTAGGAACAAAACCTTGAGGGTTGCCGGGTATGGAGCGAGGCTCTACCCGAGGGCCTAAAGAGGACAATATTGTGTCGTTGTGTACTCTGATACCCAAACAAGGCCTTTTGGGAGCAACAGTGAGTTGGCTCGCCAAAGCAAAGCCGTGCGGGTCCGTGTGTAGGCCCAAAGCAGACAATATTGTGCTAGCGGGACGGGTCGTTACAAATGGTATCAGAGAATGGTTCAACTCTCTGTCTGAGAGTGTTGGATTGGTTGTTGTGTGTGTAGAGCCGGGGACAGCTCTGGTTTTAAGGGGGGTAGATTGTAATACCCTGCCCTAAAAAGTCCTACATTGCTAGTCGCATTGGAAATTTCTTGATATTTAAGTAATGGCCTTACTCCTTCTAGCAGAAGGCCTTTTAGGAGTAACAGTGGGTTGGCTCGCCAAAGCAAAGCCGTGTGGGTCCGTGTATAGGCCCAAAGTGGACAATATTGTGCTAGCAGGACGGGTCGTTACAATTTCTCTGAGCTTTCTCCTCTCTTCCTACATTTTTACATTCAACAAAAGTTTGTCACATCCATTTTTGCAATTTTTGCAGGACCGTTGCATTGAATCTCAAACCTCTTTCCTTTACACACCTCAACAAAATAGTATTTCCGAAAGGAAAAATTTTCACCTTCTTGAGGTAGCCCGTTCCATCCTCTTTACTATGCATGTATCTAAATCATATTGGCCAGAAGCTATTTTAAGCTCATGCTATCTAATTAATCGCATGCCTTCACATGTATTGCACAACAAATCTCCTATCAATATTGTGTCTAGACACAAACATGTTTCCACCATTGCTTTACATGTCTTTGGATGTGTTTGTTTTGTCCATTTGTTCTCTAGCGATAAACTCTCCCAACGTTCTCTAAAATGTCTATTTTTGGGATATTCACGTGTCCATAAAGGGTATAAGTGTCTTGATCCCATTACTGGTAAGACATGTTTCCATGAACGTCATATATTTTTAACAAGTTCCTTATTTTGATCAATCTAAGTCCGACTCTTTACTTCCATCCGTTCTTCCTCTTCTCACAACTGATGTTGCTACCCCTACAAATTCCAAACTCACTCGTGTCTCAAAGGAGAAAGCATAAGCCCGCGCTCAACATGACGCTACACAACCATCTAGTAGTGACTCAAATCCTTCTCTTACCAAACGCGAACATCCTATTGCCCTTTGGAAAGGTAAGCATGTATGTACTGGCAATCTCATTGATCAATTTGTGTCCTATCATTCCGTCTCTCCATCTTATCTTCTGCTCGACAACACTCATATTCCCAGGAGGATTTATACGTCTCTTTGGGGCCCCTCTTGGAAGGCAACAATGGAGGAAGATTGGCAGCACTGGAAAAAAATCATCCATAAGAGCTGGTTTCTCTTCTTCTAGAAAAGACTCCTGTTGGTTGCAAATGAGTTTTCAAAGCATAATCCCGACGACTCAATTGCTCGATATAAAGTTAGATTGGTTGCCAAAGGCTTCACACAAACTTAATTGATAGGTGACATTCTCCCTTGTGGTCAAAATCACATTTGTTCGCATCTTGATATCCATTGCTATCACGCATCAGTGGCCTCTTCATCAGTTAGATGTCAAGAATGCATTTCTTTATAGTGACTTAAAAGAAGTCTACATGCTTCCATCACCTAGGTTTGTGAAACAGGGGGAGCTAGGGTTGGTTTGCAAACTCAAGAAGGCTATGTATGGTTTTAAGTAGTGTGACGATTGACTCTACCCATCACAATATTGTCCGCTTTGGACCTCACTTAAGCCCGCACGACTTTGTTTTGGGCCTGACTGGCCTCATGATGAGAGAGGGGCTATCCCCTCTTATATCTCCTCTACACCCCCCAGCGCTAAACGATGCGGGACTTTCCACATGCCAACGTTGGCGTTGGGTGTTACAAGTAGTCTCTATGGGCATGGTTCGACAAGTTCAGTAATGCCTTATTGTAGTATGGGTTTTCTTGCTGTCAGATAGATCACTCTCTATTTGTCTACCGTGCCGTCTCTATGTAATGTTTCTTGTTGTTTATGTTGATGATATTGTTTTTATTGGGAATGATGCTCCATCTATTATTGCATTAAAAGACTATTTACACACTCCTTTGATATCAAAGATTTGGGGCCACTCTGCTTTTTTCTTGGGATTGAAGTTGCTCATTCTTCTAAAGGTCTTTCTCTTTCTCAAAGAAAATATGCTGTAGATCTCTTACAGGATGCATGATATTCTGGATGAAAGCCAGTAGATACTCCTCTTAATGTCAATACTAAGCTTTTTGCCTAAGATGGGATTCCACTAGATGATCCCACATTTTATCAGAAACGTGGGTAACTTATTATCTTATCATTACCAGGTCTAATTTATCCTATGCTGTTGGAGTGGTCAGTCAATTTATGCATGCCCCGTATGATGCCCATTTTCAAGCTGTTTTTCAGATCCTACGTTATCTTTAAGGCTTACCCTGGATGAGGATTATTCTATAAACACCAGTCTCAAATGTGCATTTGCGATCACTTAGATGCTGATTGGGCTTGCTCTTCTGACGACTATCGTTCGACCACATGATGTTGTGTTTTATTGGGATCTCATCTGGTCTCTTGGCGTAGCAAGAAAGAGACTGTTGTTACCCGTTTTAGTGCAGATGCTGAATATCGTGCTATAGCCAATACTACCTGTGAATTACTATGGTTCCAGCAATTTTTACCCGAGTTGGGCTTTGCCTCCTCTAAACCATTATTGATGTTCTATGATAATCAGGTTGCCATCAACATTGTATCCAACCCTGTGCTCCATGAGCGCACAAAACATATTGAAATTGATTGTCACTTTCTTTGCCATCATATTTCTGCACGTCAGAGTCTCACTCCTTATTTGCTCACCAAGGCTCTCTCTCTATCACAACTTGATAATGTATTAAGGAAGCTGGTCCTAATCGATATCTTCGTACCAGCTTGAGGGGGAGTGCTGTAAATATTGTACTAATTTCATACATGTGCATTTGACCTTTGGATTTTATCTATCGTAATTGATCGTAACCGATCTTCCTTTCACTTTTTGCTCGTCTTGATTGCTCTCTTTATTCTATATATACATGTATCTTCTTTTGATTAAATACAAGGAATAGAACGTGGACAATTTATCTCTCTTTTCTTCCTTTCTCTTCCACTATTTTTTTCCTTTTTCCTATTTCCCCTATAACAGTGGGAAGGGAAGGTGGGAGGTTGTGTGACGTGTGAATGGACTTGCTTGTTTGTGCGTGCGAGTGATATACTATTTATCCTGAACTCAGTCTGTGTACTGCAGCTAACAAATTTGTTTCTTTGGCTATAGGTTGAACATGTTAAAGACGAAAGAAACTTGCTTGCTGAAGTTGGCAGCCACTGCATTGTGAAACTTTTCTATTCATTTCAAGATGCAGATTACCTGTACTTAATTATGGAATACTTACCTGGAGGTGACATGATGACTCTGCTGATAAGAGAAGACACCTTAACTGAAAGTGTGGCTAGATTTTACATAGCCCAAAGTGTCTTGGCTATAGAATCCATTCATAAACACAATTACATTCACAGGTCAGTTGTACATCCCAGTTTATCAGACATTTTTGTTCATTATCTGGTCCCCTTTTTTTATGGAAACAGATTCATTATCTGATCTATGAAAAGCAGAATATCTTGCATGAAGTTGAAATACTAATGCTCTTTGATGCCATATCAGCCCTCTTTTGAATTTAAGTTCATGAGGATCACTGTCTCTTTGCAGAGATATTAAGCCTGACAACCTTCTATTAGACAAAAATGGCCACATGAAGTTATCAGATTTTGGTTTATGCAAGCCTCTTGACTGCAGAACTCTCTCTGTTCTGAATGAAAATGAGCCCATTAATGATGGGGACCTGAGGGAATCAATGGATGTTGATGGAAGCTTCTTGGATACCAATAACGGGAGTCGGTGGAAAAGCCCCCACGAACAACTTCAACATTGGCAGATAAACAGGAGGAAACTGGTACATGATACATTTCTATTCTCAGCATCATTTAATTGTTTTTGTGCCTATTCTCGTACAACACCCCTTTCCTTGTCATCTTTGCCTTTTTTGGCAGCGCTGATTCATCTATTTATTGCACCAAAGATGACAAAATTTGGATGTTCTTTCTTAACGGGCTATCGATATGCTTTTATCTAGGCATTTTCAACTGTGGGCACACCTGATTACATTGCCCCGGAAGTACTACTAAAAAAGGGTTATGGCATGGAGTGTGATTGGTATGTTTGTTGTTGCTTTCATTTGAAAAGAATCTTTACTTAGTTCACATCTATTGAGAAAAAAAGGTTTATTATAGTTTATGCTGTGTTGTGATTCTCATGATCACGTTTCAACATATGCTTTCCTGTAGTTTTGTTTTTTTCTTTAGTGATAATGTAGAACTTCTTCAAGTGATGCTCAAGATGAGCTCCAAGGGGAAAATGAAAGAGATAAGGTCATCAAGGGACATAAGGGAGATTTAAACATTTATGACATGCAGAAGATAATGTCACATCTCTACAGACCCACCTAGGGCTAAAACAGAACAAAGATAAGCAATTATAAGTTGCACCCAAGCCAAGTTCCATGGACATCAAATTTTGTTATTCTTTGAGTCTCCTTTAAAGCATAGCCTATTCAGTAATGTCGCTTCTAGATAAAATTGGCTCATCATTGATATTCACATGGAGTGTTCCACTGCAACTTAATGTTTACAGTACATCTTTTTGTTGAACCTTGGGATAATTTTTTTGTAATTGATTATTTGAATTTTCATTTGCATAATGTCCCTCTTATCATTGATCAATATCTACTTTTCCAAAAACAAAAAAAAGGAAAAGGATTAATATTTGTCATCTCGGGGAAAAATGAATCAAGTTTTGTTTTCTTCCACCATTATTTACTAATATGTAGACTTATACTCTGACTGCTTGCAGGTGGTCACTTGGTGCCATCATGTTTGAGATGCTTATTGGCTATCCACCATTTTATTCTGATGATCCGATGACTACATGCAGAAAGGTTGCCCAACTGCTCACCCTAATTTGGTGATGGATAATTTGTGCTACAATACATGTTAGGTGTTAACGAACATAGTAGCATTTTATGCTTGTAGATGTCTTATTAATAGTTTCCTTCATATCTTAAAATATTCCAAAGAGTTCACTCTTACCCTTCCCTACGTCATTTCTACTTTTGACCTTTGACATGTGAAAGTTTCCTCTTACATTAGTTGTCTATTTGAAGAAATCAATGTACAAAATTATTTAAACTATATGTTCGAATCAAATGAAACTATCAAATTAATTTAATATACAAATCTAAGCATTCCTACCATATATATATATATATATACACACACCTTTAGACCCATATAGAACAACTCAAATCTATGCAAAAGCAACTCTAAGTTATTTCTGTAAAGTTTGAGTTCCAAGGGGTTTCTTTATTTTGTGTGAACTTTTATGCAGTCTGTTTCATAGTTAATAACTTGTGATTATTGAGAATGCAGGTGGAAAATGAATAGAAGTCCTGGGTGATGATATTTGGAGATTAAGGAAGACAAAAAATATTGGAGAGAAGGACGAAATATTATTTTATTGATTGTATTTCAGAAGAATAAAAACTTGCTCTTGAATAGAGGATGAAATACACTACAAAAGGAAAAGATAATACTAGGAAATCAACTCTTTATATACATAATCTGCAATATTACAAAGTTATGTACATGTGTCATATCACATAATTGTCCCCTCAAGTTGGTGCAAAGATATCAATCAAGCCTAGCTTGGTCGAAGATGCTCGGAGTTGTTCCCTCTTGGAAGCAACTTTCGTAAGCATATTAGCTAATTGATCTTTTGACATGATTTAAGGAGTGGAGATGGTCTTTGAAGTAACATGATTGTGAATGAAGTGGTAGTTGACTTCTATATATATATTGAAGTAAGAGAGAAAATATTATTGAAAAAAAAAAACCAAAGAGTACAGACACAAGAAATGACCAAAAGGCCTCAGAGGATTAGGCCCAAAACAAAATACAATCACAACCAAAATAAACAAAACACATCAAGAGAAGCCCGCCCCAACAAACAATACTAATCGCCAGACAGTATGAACCACTAATCGAGCCTCCAATGCCATTTTTTGCAAAAAAGTCTGCCACTCTATTGGTTGTCCTACTGATGTGCACAAATGACACCTCACGGCCACAGACCAACTCCTTAATCTCCCGAACCAATGTAATTACCCTCCAAGGAGGGCGCTTCGCTCCCTTTGCCATTTGACAGCGTTGGATGAGCCACTTTCAATCACTAATATCTCTTCCCCCAGATCCGCCCCTAAAGACAAGGCTCTCCTAATATTAAGCAGTTCAGCCTCGTTAGAATCCTTAGACCCCACAAATTCCGTAAAAGCGAGACGAGTGAAACCCAATTGATCCCGAAGAACTCCCCAATCCCTGCCGGCCAAAGATTACCACTAGGGGCGCCATCTACGTTAAATTTCAAAGTCCCATGAGGCGGAGGGGACCACTCAACCTGAATCTTCCTTTTTCGATGAGCACTTTCATACAACCCTCCCTAGATTGGAAGAGATCCCGGCTTTAAGATCTAAAAAGTTCTTATTGGAGCACAACTAGGCACACAAACTCCACTTAGCTCTTTGAACAAGCTCACTAATCTCCAATGATTTTCCTTCAAAGATCCTAGAATTCCTCTCTTTCCATATAGACCACAAAACTGCTGCAGGAATCGTGATCCAAGCCAATCTCCTTCTAGTATTAATGTTGGGAAGGGACCAAGACTCCACAACCTCACCCCAAGATCCTGGAAATACCCAGGAAACCCCCATGAGGTTCAAGAAGTTACACTAGAGCCTCCAAGTCATCGGACATGTAACCAGGAGATGAGGAGACAACCGGATTCAACAATCCTCTCCTCCTAAGATCCATCCTTGTTAAAATTTCCTCTTAGCACCGCACCATATGAACATTTGAACTCTAGGAGGAGCCAAGCACTTCCAGATTAAATTTTGAGCAGCCAAAGAGCCCTCCAAGTTATGAGAAACTGAGCTGATCAAGGATTTGACCGAGAAGGATCCGGACGGATCACCTAACCAAGTCAACTCATCATCCGCTCCCAAATCCAAGGGAAAAGCCTCCAATTGAGCTTTCAATTCCTCTAAACTATCCTCCTCAAAAGGCCTCAATTCTCTCCTAAAGTCGAAGCACCAAGAAGTACCACGCCCACCACCATAGAACCTTTCTTGAACCAAAGCCTTTTTGTTCCTCTCCACCCTATACAGTCTTGGATAGCTATCCCTCAAAGATTTGTCTCCCAACCATACATCCTCCCAAAAAAAAGGTCATGTTGCCCTTGTCCCCTAAGAACCGGAGACTACCCTTAAAAATTCTTCCAACCTCCGATCTACCTTGACACACCCTCCACCAAGCTTTAAGGATCCTTGAACCCGACCTGTCCACCTCCTCCTCCAAACTCCACCTATTGCTATTAGAAGTGCCATACTTAGCAGTGAGAATATGGACCCACAGAGCATTCGATTCTCTCCCAAAGCGCGACCCCATTTACAAAATAAAGCCTCGTTTCTTAACCGAATAGAGGCTAAGCCAAGACCACCCTTGGATTTTTCTTTGGTGATCTCCTTCCAAGCCACTAGATGCATTTTTCTCTTCTCGTCCTTGTCACTCCACAGAAACCTCTTGAACATCTTTTCCACTCGATTGGCCATGCCCTTCGGAATCTCGAACAAAGACATGAAGTACGTTGGAAGGTTAATCAAAACTGACTTAATAAGTGTCACTCTGTCTCCCAAGGATAATTACTTCTTATCCCAACCTGCCAACCTCCTCTCTATCTTCTCTGCCACTGGTGTCCAAAAGCTCTTAAGCTTAGGATTTCCACCAACTATAAGTGAAAGGTAGTGATGCTGAGCATACACCTTGATTGTTTCTTGCTATTTTCGTAGTTTATTTTTAGACAAGGATAATTATATATTTTCGTTTAAGCTATTTTTAGGAGTTTTCTTATTTGGGGTAAGTTAACACTATATTAGCCCCCTCTCTCTCTTGTAAAGAACATACGATTATGAATAAAAAGTGATGATTTTCACATGTACCTTTTCATGGTGCGACGGTGAGTGGAGAGTCCACGGATCTTGGTGAGAAAACAAAGGGCGAGAAGCCAGGTACTTTTTTTTTACTTCTATCTTTCTTCTTCCTCTTCTCTCTTTTCTTCTTCCTTTTCTTCCCAATACCAGCTGAACCCTTCTAATCCCCAGATCTGATCTGCTGCCGTCCCTCCTTTAAAGCCCTCCTAAGGCCGTTGTCCCTTTCTAACCACATACAACCCTCTTTCTTCCTTTCTCTGTTTCTGTCTTCTGCCCATTTGCTATTTTCCCTCTTCGCATTCGATCCCTATGCCAATTTCATTGAATTCCATTCATACCCTCCTTTTCTTTTACTTCCTTTCGCATCTCCCCTTCCTTCCGCCATCCCATTCGTGACCCCTTTTTATTTGACTTACCCATTCGTCCTTTTACTTGTGACCTTTTTGGGTTACTTTATTTGCCATCTAATACCCAGTTAACTCAGTTATTCTTTATCCAAACCCTGTCCATCACTTAATTACTCCATTAGATTCAAGAATATTTTGCATGATTATGGGTCATGAATTTATATTAATTGCATATATTAATTGAGGACTAATTTCAGCCCACTTTAGATTTAGGGTGAATTATTTTTCATCCCTTTTAATTTTTAGGGAACCACATTTAGGCATTTAGGGTTACTCTATCCCTTGTCCTACATCAAATTGGTATCAGTAGCAAGGTTAGGGTGTTTCCTTAAACATCCACAATCCTAGATTTGCATTTAGTGTAAAATTAATTAATTAATTAATTTAAAAAAAATAAAAAATATTTAAAAAAAAAAAAAATCATCATGGCATATAGAGTTTAGGACACAACATCTAGTCAGCGAGTTTCCCTTTTTAGTTGTCTAAGAAAAAAAAAAAACAACCCATTTAGAGAAATGGCAATGTCAGGAGATCAGCCCCTAGCTTGGTTCACTCGGGCATTCAACCAGTTGACTTCCAAGTTGACTGAACTCTGAGGAGTTGATCGTGGTGGGTACGTCAGCCTCATAAGCCTCAGGAATTTACCAAAAATGACGAATGTGCGTTGAAGATTGTTCCTATCATGCCCCGAGATTTTGATGGACGTCTAGATCCCAAAGTTATATCGATTGGCTATCGGACATGAAACGCTACTTTGAGTGGCATGGAATGTCAGAAACTCGACAAGTCCGTTACGCCAAATTGAGATTGGTGAAATAGGCCCGGATTTTCTAGATGAAAGTGGAACGTAAAAGTAGGAGGTTAAGAAAAGACCTCCTCAATTTGACTTGGGGTGAAATGAAAGAGTTGTTAATGGAGAAATATGTCTCTCTCAAATGCAGGCAGAGACTCAAAACCAGAAGTCAGGAGATACTTGTTTTGATAGGAGAATCTCCTAGGGATGAAAAACGCGAGGAGACCAAAAAAACTCCTCTTGCTTTGGTTAGGTGTGTTTTCACTCCATCCCAGTCCATAGATTCCATCCTAGTGTCAGTGTCACCTAGTCTGTCTGAGTCTGTATATGCATCTGCACAACACATTCATAATTCGCACGTTGAAATTAAAAGTCAAATTAATATAATCGATGAAAATATAAGTTTGTTGCAGATACTCATTGCAAGTCCAATGAATTTGATGTGGATGATCATGTGGAGGACCTCACACCATGTCTAGTTCCAGTACCTTCACTTCTGAACCCTTACCCACTTCAGATTCACCCTGAGCCTCCTCAGCATGATCCTGAACATCTTATTGGCTTTCCTAATCCACAACCTCACCCTGATCCTACTGACCTTCTTGACCCATAGCCTGATCCACAACATGACCCGCTCCATGACCCATGTCACCTACCAGTACAATCCCCTCAGCCTTTACCAATATAGTCCCTTCAGCCTTTACATGTGGCACCAACTCAGCCTCTACCTTTTGTACCTCTTGGCCTTCCTGATCTATTCTTTGACCCATGCATGCACCCGTCCAGCCTACTCAGATGTCCAGCCCACTACATGACCCATGCTATTAGGGCTGCAACTCAAGTCGGGCGGGTTGGGTTTCTTAAAACCCAACCCGACCCGAGGTGATATATATGGAGCCCGACCCGATCCGACCCGAATTCTCAACCAGAACTTTAGAACCCGATCCGACCTGACCCGAAGTCTAACCCGAATCAACCCGAGTTCTGACCCGACCCACATTCTGAATCCATTTTAGCCTAATTCTAGCTGGGTTGGGTCAGGTTAACTTGTAAAATCCTCAACCCGGCCCGACCCGAATTTTATGCGGGTTTTTATCTTCTCAACCCGACCCGACCCGCTGGCCCGAAATCCTTGACCCGACCAGCATGATTTCTGGGGTCGGGTCATGCGGGTTGGGCCAAAACCCGACCCGAGTTGCAGCGCTACATGCTATGCACTTGTCCAGTCCATTCAGCCTGTACCTCCTTCACCTTTTCAAAGCCCAACAGCTGCACTATCTAGTCCACCTTCACAGTTTAGAGCTGCCTTCAATTCTGAACATCACCTCGACCCTTCTATTAGCTTTCCAAACCCACTTCATAACATGTGGCCTGCACCTATACCGTCTTCACCGATCTTACCTCCTTTACCTTCTTTGCCACTCGAGAGAAAATATAGAATTTATCTTGGTCGAAGAAGTTGTTTCTACAGTTATAGGAGAACATCAGCTATATTCGATGATGTGGAAGCCCAGGTCTATGACTGTTGCCACTTGGGTGACCCGAGAGAGTTACAATTCTTTTCTCCGGATTCTTGGGTGAAACTTCAGAGTCTTGTCTCAGTAGAGGAGCGTTATACTCACATCTTGCATTTTCCGCCAATCAGAGTCGATCGTGAGCATTCTGCTCACATCTTGCTGCTCCTGCAAGCCAGAGTTGATCGTGACATCCGTCTTGTATCATCAGAGGTGCATTCTGGCCACATCTTGCTATTGTCGTCACCCAGAGTTGATCGTGATGTCAGTATGGGATTCCATGTATACCATCGATGGCGGGAGAGAGTTGATCCAGCATTCTTATTGTGGCCCGATGCTGATCCGCTTTATTGACGTTGAAGACCTCACGTGCGCATGATTGCATATTGAAGACCTCACGTTGGGAAGACGCGTGCGTGGGTAGATTTGTCTCCTCATCTGCGTGAACTCGAGTTCGAGTTCTTTTTCAGATGGGGAGTTTGATGCGGAGCATACACCTTGATCACTTCTTGCTATTTTCATAGTTTATTTTTAGACAAGGATAGTTATGTATTTTTGTTTAAGCTATTTTTCGGAGTTTCTTATTTGGGGTAAGTTAACACTATATAAGCCCCCTCTCTCTCTTGTAAAGAACACACGATTATGAATAAGAATTGATGATTTTTGCATGTACCTTTTCATGGTGCGACGGTGAGTGGAGAGAGTCCACGGATCTTGGTGAGAAACCAAAGGGCGAGAAGCCAGGTACCTTTTTTTAACTTCTATCTTTCTTCTTCTTCTCTCTTTTCTTCTTCCTTTTCTTCCTAATACTAGCCGAACCCTTTAATCCCTAGATCTGATTTGCCGCCGTCCCTCCTTTAAAGCCCTCCTAAGGCTGTTGTCCCTTTCTAATCCCATACAACCCTCTTTCTTCCTTTCTCTATTTCCGTCTTCCCCCCTTTTTCTATTTTCCCTCTTCGCATTTGATCCCTAAGCCAATTTTCGTTGAATTCCATTCGTACCCTCCCTTTTACTTTCTTTCGCATCTCCCCTTCCTTCCGCCATCCCATTCGTGACCCCTTTTCTATTCGTGACCCCTTTTTATTTGACTTGCCCATTCATCCTTTTACTTGTGACCTTTTGAGTTACTTTACTTGCCCATCTAATACCCAGTTAACTCAACCCTATTAATCACTTAATTACTCCATTAGATTCAAGAATATTTTGCATGATTATGGGTGATAAATTTATATTAATTGCATATATTAATCGAGGACTAATTTCAGCCCACTTGAGATTTATGGTGCATTATTTTACATCCTTTTTAATTTTTAGAAAACCACATTTAGGCATTTAGGGTTACTCTATCCCTTGTCTTGCATCAGGGAGCCTCCATACCCCACAACCTACCTCATCGGCCCACTCCTTCACTCTCGAACTATCCACATCAACTTCTATCAGAGTGCTTTTACCCAAATTGACGCATAAACCTGAGACGAGCTCAAAGCATCTGAGAATCGCATGATACCCTAAGACCTCCTCTTTGCTAGGGTCACAAAAAATAATGTATCATCCGCAAATTGGAGGTGTGGGATGACTCCCCTGGACACGTATATATATATATATGTATATATATACATATGTATATGTATATATGTATATATGTACATATATACATATACACATGTATATGTATATGTATATACATATGTGTATATATATATGTATATCCATATATATGACCAGTAACAAAGATAATTCATTCATAATAGAAAAAGTACAAGTACATCAATATAAGATGGGTCTAGAAACGATAGACCTTAAAAATAAAAGAATAAAATGGTAAAAGGAGAACATATAAATAAAGAACATCCATGAAATACAAATAACATAGTTATTGTCTAACATCCCCTCAATCCGATATGCAATCAAATAGGTGTTCTGCAATGTCAAATGAAGAAGACTCTTGAGAAGCGGTTATCAACTCCTAGCTTAGCAAAGTAGTCAACCACGCCATTAGCTGTATGATTAATATGAACGAATACATTAAGCCCTGTCACCAATGCTCTAATCTCCCTAACCGTAGTGATTAATCTCCAAGGGGGATGCCTTTGTCTCTTAACCCATTTGATTGCATTTGCCGAATCCCCTTCAATCACAAGTTTACCCTGCCTGTGGAGTTTTCATATGGCCAAAGCTCTCCTTATGTTAAGGATTTCCGCTTCGTTTGAATCTCTAATGCCAACCGACTCATTACCATGATTATTGTTCGACCCACATGATTCCTCAGTAGTCCTATTCCCGCCGGCCCTGGTTTCCCGCTTGAAGCCCCGTCCACATTAGACTTCATAATACCCCGATCTGGTGGAACCTAGTTCTCCTCTAATCTCCCTTTCCAACTATTACTGCTCATACACCCTTCCCAAGACAATAAAAGATCCAATGGTTGCAGAACCTTAAACTCGGTGCTAGAAAGGAGCCAAACACAAATATCTGAAAGAGATCATTAACATCCAATGATTTACCTTCGAAGATTCTAGAGTTTCTTTCTTTCCAAAGTGACCACAAAACTACACTTTGGATTGTATTCAAGACCAATTTCATCCTAGGTTGCAATCCCCACAATAACCATGAGTCTATGCACCTCACACAGGTTTTATTCAAAACCCATAGAACATCTAGAGGTTTTGCAAAGTTCATCCATAGACTCCAAGCAAATGGACAATTAATAAAAAGGTGAGCTAAATCCTCCTCCCCTAAAGCACATTGACATAAAAGATCTTCAGTTCTTAGCATTCCTCTCCTCTTCAACTTTGTTCTAGTCAACACCCTACCTTTTAATACACACCACTCGAAGATTTGTATCCTTGGTGGCGCAACCCCTTTCCAAGCCATGTTGGTGGAAGTTTCGTCATTAAATTGAAGTTTAAGCACCAATTCCACCATTGACTTGATAGAGTAGGCACTTGATGAGTCGCCCGTCCAATTAAGTTCATCGTCATCCTCTAATGACAAAGGAAATTCTTGTAGCTGAGCTGGAAGATCAAGCTATTCCCAACTTCAAAAAAGTGAAATTCCTGACGAAAATCAAGGTTCCATGAGATCTCAGTATCCTACAGTTTGTAACAATCCTTTACTAATGCTCTTTTGTTCCTTGAAATCTTATATAGCCTTGGGTATATTTCCTTTACAGGCCTTTCCACTAACCATAGATATGACCAGAAACCCGTTCTATTACCTTTCCCTACCAAGAGTCTACTTTTTCCATTATACATGCTCCCCACCACTCCTCTACCTTGACTCAGTTTCCACATGCCTAAACTACCGCAGAACCACTTGTCTCCACATGATCTCCTAAATTCCAGGCACCATTTTCAGCCAAACAATACATACCTGTCAGAACGCTTTAACCCACTGGGGCTCCCTCTCTCCCAAATCGCCAACCCCACTTACACAACAAAGTTTGATTCCTCAATTGGAGTGGAACTAGTCCCAATCCCCCGGAAGCTCCAACCATGCCACCAAATGAACATTCCTTTTCATATCCTTATCACCCCATAAAAATTTCCTGAATATCTGGTCTATCTTTTCCACTACCCCTTTTGGCATTTCAAAGAGCGATAAGAAATAAATTGGGCGATTCATTGAGACTGACTTGATAAGAGTAACCCTCCCTCTTAGAGATAGGTATTTCCTACCTCAACCGGTCGATCTACTTTCCACTTTCTATATCACCGGAGTCCAAAAAGTTTTACGTCTTGGATTCCTTCCCACATGCAGCCCTAGATAAATGAAGGAAATTTTCCCAGTGCCACACCCTATTTCATCCGCAAACTCCTTGAGGCGTTCCCCCTCCATATCAATTCCAATTATAGTGCTCTTTCCAAGATTAATTTTGAGACTTGAAAACAACTCAAAACATTTAAGAATCAGTTTGTAACCCAAGATTTCTTTCCTATTTGGTTCACAAAAGAATATGGTATCATCGGCAAATTGTAAATGAGTAACAATTGGAACATTTGCCGATGTACGAAAAACTCTGACAATTTCTAAAACACTTGCTTGTTCCATCAATTTGTTTTGACTTTCCCCTACAAGGGTAAAAATAAAGGGAGACAGGATCTCCCTGCCTCAAGCCCCTGTTAGCTTATATAGGAGGAGTTGGGGAACCATTGACCACGACAGAATATGTTGTGTCATTAATGCATGCTTTCATCCACTGACACCATAACCGCCCAAAACCCATCCTATCGAAGAGGTAACCCACAAAGGACCAATCCACAAAATCATAAGCCTTCTCCATATCAATCTTGAATGGAAGACCTGATTTCTTCTCTTTACATTGCATATGAACAAGTTCAGTGGCAATTAAAACTCCATCTAAAATCTGTTGGTCTTCCACAAAGGTCCCCTGTGATTCAACGATAATCTCTGGTAGAGCCTTCTTCAACCTATCGGACAAAACTTTGGCCAAACGTTTGTAGACACTACCAACAAGACTAATCCAACGATAATGAGATAACTCAGATGGACTTTCCTTTTTAGGGACGAGGGTTATGAACAAAGTCTTGAAACTTTTGTTCACAACTCCGTTTTGGTGAAATTCCTTAAAAACCTAAAACTATCCGGCCCACAGCCTCCAACATACTTTAAAGAAAGTAAAATTGAAACCATTTGGGCCTGGTGCTTTATCTCCGACTAGAAAATTCAATGCAACCTTAATTTCCTCAATTGAAAATCCCCTCTCTAACGAGACTAATCTGCCCCCATTAATGCCCCTAAACTGAATTACATCCGGTGTTGTTCTTAGGAAACTTATTAGAGTCATTGAGTCATTAAAAAGGTCAGAAAAAGGGGATCTAAGGCCACTAGGACTCTGGTCAAGTGAATCGCCAAGTCAGAGGGTAACTGGTCGACGACAGGGGCATTGATTTGATCGATGGCCTACTTCACCGCAATGATCTAGTCCATTAAATGTCACATGTCAATAATATAGTTAAAAGTTGAACCCCAAGGGGTTGGCCTACTGGTTGAAACACAAGACTTCAGGATTGAGGTTTGGCTTCAATCCCTGATAACTCCAATGAATGGCCACTCTCCGTGGGATATGTACAGAGTAAGGTCCCACTGCTTGAACCAGGCGTGTGTATAGGGAGGCGTGCAAATGCCCTGAAGGACTAGTTGGGCGAGACGCTTGGATACCTTCGGCCATAAAAAAAAAATATAGTTAAAAGCTTTGGTGAAACTTTCTTACCCTCACATATTCCTCACAGTAGATGAGATATATGAGAAATTACATAGATTTTTCACCTTGATCCATGGTGATAATATTTTTAATGATAGGGTTAGCTTGTAACAAGCATAAAGTCATAAACCCACATATTTATGTACTTTAATTTTTTAATAATTTATTCTCAAAAGCCTTCTTATATTGATGGAACCCACTTAAATTAGTATTATTAAGATAGAAGAGGATAAACATACTACTTGTAGATCAATTATACTGTAAAAATATTTTAATATAATTAATTGAAATGTAGATTTAGATGTTTCATATAATTGGTAATAAAGAAGTAATTCTTTATAACTTAGATATTTAGTACCTTATATCGAATAGTTATCATCACATGACAATATAAGAACTCAAAAACACTTGGCCAAGACCGTTCGAGTTCAATCAACTAGACATGATTTCAAGTCAAGCGAGTGAGAGAGTTTTCTACCTTTTTTCCATTTTTTTTTTTTTCAAAACTTGTCATATTTCTTGACTCGATAAGATTTTGAGTTGATTCTAAGTTTCAAGTTTTTGAACACTGTCATCATATATTCACACTATTTTCTGTAAGTCTTTAATTCACGAAATAATCTTCCTTAATTATGCCTCAATTTTTTATATTGACTATTATAAATCCAAAAGGGACCTACATCATATGCTGTACTTTATCATTTAATTATTTATTAATAATGTGTGAATAGAAACTAAAAATAAAAGCGCATTTTGTAAAGTGAGAAAATAACCAAAGCAAGGAGGGAAGATGAGGAGGGAAATTTTTTAATGAATATAAATGGAGGCAATTACTGAATTACTAACATTAATATATTAGTACTTAGGTAGAGTCAAAAGTCAGAAGTAAATGACTTTAGTCTTTGGCTCTTAGACTTTAGCGTACCTCCTATGAAAACCCACTCGGGGGAGAGAGAGCACACTGCAATTTCGCCTTTTTGATTTTTCTTCTCTGTTTGGCCTTCTTCAATGGAGAGACTTCTTTGATTCTGCTATGCTACGAGTATTTTGAGGTTTGAAACTCAAAATGTTCAAGGTAAAAAAGAAAATATGTTCTTTTCCACTCTATCTTTCCTTTTCATTTTCGTCTCAGCAAGAGGGTTTTCCCTTTTTTTATCAATTTTTGTTCTTTATATTTCATTTTACGAATAAGTTAGCAATGGTAAGGGGATTTGTATAAATGGGAGACACTATCTTGTTGAATCTGAATGAATTTGTCATTCTTTGTGCACCGAATTTGGGGTGAACGGAACTGCAAATTGTTTTAATGAATCAATTTGTAGTTCGTCACCCCTTCCATCGAATCAACATAACTCTGATCTAGAGTGGATAGAGAGTATTATCTTGTTCTTCATTTGTAATCTTGTTCTTTTGTAGTCTCTTTTGATGGATTTCTTGTTTTTTTTTTTTTTTAATGATAAGAGTCTTGATGTATTCAGGTTTTTGTACAAATCTTGTGTACCTACTCAACGTATTATATTTTTCCTCATGATTAATATATTGTTGCTTTGTTACTGTTTCCAAAAAAAAAATCTTCATATTGTTACTTGTGCCACAATTTGTAATTGTAATTCTCATGCTTTTTGCTTGATATCTTATTGTGCAGCTTTTATTCGTAGTTCCATGAAGACTTGTAACATTTCCATCATTTGTTTTATAGAAAAACAAACTGTTCCTGCTGTGATTCATATATTTTTGGCATCACATTTTATTGTTCTATTTTCAGTTGGAAGGTGTGGTTGTATTTGTTCTCTGATGGTGTTCATCAATGACTGCCAGATTGTTCACTGGAGGCACCACTTAAAATTTCCTGAAGAGAGTCGGTTGACACCTGAGGCGAAGGATCTTACCCGTAGGTTATTATGTGACGTTGACCATAGGCTAGGTACTGGAGGGGCGGAAGAAATTAAAGTATGATGTTTTTCTATTGTTTTGTCCATCTATTTATTCTCTTTTTTCCGTCTTAATTTATTTCAAATTGTTATGCCTTAGGCCCATCCTTGGTTCAAAGATGTTGTGTGGGACAAACTGTATGAAACAGAGGCAGCATTTAAGCCAGAGATCAATGGCGAGCTGGATACACAAAATTTTATGAAGTTTGATGACGTATTCTGCTTCTACCATCTTTCTTTTCCTTTGGTTTCACTTGCATTATGCTGCATATTTTTCTTTTTATTGAGCTCTATCGATACACAACCATTTAGCATCTTCAGATGACATTCTGGTATGTGTATCATTTTCCAATTTAATTGTTTTCCTCCTGTGGGGAGATATTATGCATCGGACGTGTGTACTAGCAAACATGCACATGGTTGTTTTAAATTTATTCCCGTTACAATAGTTGTTATTCAGATGTGTTCTACACGTGCAATAGATAATGTCTCTCTAGCGTCCACATGCATTGCATGGATTTCTACACAGATACATACATTTGTGCATGCTGAGAGTGCAGGGGATTTTCCAAAATGTATTATTTTGTATATTTTGAAAAACTCCAGTTACTCGATTTAGTTGCTTTAAATCTGACAGACTTTGTTACTTAAGAACAGAGTAACCCTTTGTAATAAAAAATGAAAAGATGAATAATATAAAGCTAAGCATGCATATGTTACAGTTTATTAGGGCCATCATTACTAGGAGCCATGATATCACATTGTCAATGCCTCTGGAGGTTGCCCAAAGGTTTGTAACTGAACACCGCTTTCGCCAAGAAGTCTGCAATGCAATTTGTTGAACAAGGTGTATGAGTGAAAGTGATTACCCAAATTGCACAAGCTCCAAATGTCCCTAGCAATACAGACCAGTCTCCACGGGGGAAACTTCCTATTCCTAGCCCAGGTGATGGCATTAGTTAAGTCACCTTCGATAATGAGGTTACCACCCCTAAAACTTGACCAGATCTGAAGTGCTCTCCTAATTGCTCTCAACTCAGCCTCATTTGACTCCATTACCCCAACTGATTCGGAAAAAGCTGCTAACATTCTACCCCTATCATCATGTAGCACACCCCCAATACCTGCCTGCCCTGGCTGCACCATCCACATTGAATTTACAAAATCCCATGAGGCGCAACCCATTTGGTTGAGCGCTTGATGCCTCTACCAATCCCTTTCATACATCCATCCCAAGATAAATAAAATCCTCTGGAGCTAAACCCTGAAACTCTTTACACACGGACAGCCAAGCAATCATCTGCCATTTTGCTTTCTCAAACACATCTCTAAGACTACATCTCTTACCCTCAAAAATCCTTCCATTGCGCTCTTTCCAAATTGCTCAAAAGACGGCGAACGGAACCATTGTCCAGGCCATTTTAAGTCTACCTGTAAAAGGGCTCCCCATCCAAGACACCCATAAGTCCTCCGCTCCACTTCCAAAAACCCACGAGCAACCAAGCAAGCCTAGGAACAAACACCACACAGCTCTCGTGAATCGACACTTACATAATAGATGATCCACCGACTCCTCTTCAACCTCACACAAAGTACAAACTGTCGAAGCCTCTTCTGGTATAACATGTCTCTTTCTGAGATTACTCCTCACAAGGATCCTATTTTTCAGAGTTGACCACACAAAGAACTGGACTCTAGGGGGAATTTTCTTATTCCAAGCCATAGTGCAAATAGGGGATGAGAATGAGATTGTTGTATACGCAGATCGTAAGATTGATTTTACTGAAAAAGACCCAGACGGTTCGAAGGACCAGATCCATTTGTCCTCCACCTCAGCCCACAACCTAATATCACTAAGGATTCTAGTCATCTCTTGGTGGGAGGTCATCTCAAATTCCCTCAATATATTTTAAGCATCTTATTGAGATGGGATATTGGCTATGATGATAATGATGTTTTCAAGCTTCTTATCGTTTTTTCTTTGTTATAGCAACAACATATATGTGGATAGTTGTTACTCATGTAATCATTTTTCTATTGTGCTATAGTTGGATCCACCAAAACCAACAAGAACAAGCTCTGGACTACGAAAGGTAATAAATTTATTATGCAATGTTGTGAATTTTACTTTATGATTTTTTAAACTATCTGAATGTTGAATATGTTTTTGTAATTTAAATTCATTGTTGATGTCAAGAATCGATGTGGCTTAACCATGGGAAGACATCTATATGGCATTTTGGCTTTAGGCAGAGAAAGGAAGGCATCTCTTCACTGAGTTCTAATTCCAGTAGTTACAACTAACGGGTTATCATCTTTTAACCTACCTACAAGGAGTTACTTCATGTCTCAAATCCTTTAAATTTTAGAATTATCAAAACTTTTAAATAGATTAGGTATTCATGAAGAAACTTGGCATACATAAAAAGATTTGTCATATTTGTTTGGATTTTTTCATGTTATTGTTTTCCTGTTGTAATCAAAATAACATTTATTAAAGATGACCAATTACCAAATGGAATTTTTTGGAAAACTAATACTTAAAAGGCCAAAATAACAACCATGAAGGTGGTGCACATTTTTTTTTTGAAAGAAATGTGGTGCACATTATCATGAGAGAATCTAAATTACATACTAAGTTTGGCATACACTAATTTGTTGATTAAGAAATAATAACTAAATCATTGTATGAGAAATAATAATACACTAATTTAAGTTGGACTCAAATAACGATTGAAAAAGAAAAAGGTTAGATTAAAAGAATATTTGCAATGGTCCAACATTCGGGGCCTTAAAAAATTACAAGTAGTGATCTAATCAAGGTGATTTTTAGTGGGCAAACATAGATCTTTCCAGTGAGACCATCTTTGTGGTCCACTATACTCCAATGAGTAGAGGATCACAGACAACACATTCATTCCTCTTCAAGAAGGTCCACCTCCATCACTTACTTCTTAACCCCTATGGATTTAATCTCTACCCAATTACAATCCATCACATCTATACAAAACCCCTATTCATTCATAAAAAGAACACTCCTGAGATTGAATTGCTGACTCTATTTTCGGCAAAGAAATTGGCCACGCCATTTGCTGTGCGACTGATTTGGGTGAAGGAAACATTGAATCGCAAAGAGAGAGCCCTAATCTCCCTTATTGTGGTAATCAGTCTCGAGGGGGGTCACTTTAGACCCTTAGCCCATTTAATTGCATTTGTCGAATCCCCCTCAATCACTAGTGACCCATGCCCATAGACTGACCATAAAGTCAAAGCTTTCCTAATACTGAGAAGTTTCGTCTCATTTGAGGCCCTAATCCCAGCCAACTCTATAAAAACCAAAGTTGTGATCTCACTTTGAGTCCTAAGAACAACGCTATCTCTGTCGGACTTGGTTTTCCCCTAGAAGCTCCATCTACATTGAATTTCATGACATCCCAATTAGCGGGAACTCAAGGAACCAAAGGTCTCGCTATCCCAGCAACCTCGCTCATACAAACTTCCCACAAGGTAAAAAAATCAACTGGTTTTAGCCCCTTGGAACTCCTTACCAGAAAGAAGCCACATACACAGCCTCCATTTTGCCCTTTGGAACGTTCATTGGTCGTGACTAATTTTCCTTCAAAGATCTCAGAATTTCTTTCCTTCCAGATGGTCTAAAGTACTACCAATGGAACTGTGCTCCATGTTGCTTTCACTCTAGCTCCAAGTCTCGTTAGAGCCCACGAGCCCAAAATTTTCACTCAAGTTCTATCTAATACCCAAGGAATATCAAAGAGGCAAAAGATAGCCTCAAATTTCAAACAACGGGGCAATTTACAAAAAATGGACAACATCTTCCTTTGGATATCTACAAAGAGAGCAGCTAAAATTCTCATCCGATCTCAATAACCCTCTCCTCCTTAGATCCATTCTGATGAGCTAACAGATCGGCCCTGCTTGGTGAGGATTTGCCAAAAGTAGTGGCTCAAATTGAATTTGATGGATGGATGGTTCTTTAACAAGGTCAGTGGGGTAGATGAGTATTGACTCATTGTTGGATAGGAAGTTCTAAATGGCCTACATTGGAGCATCCTAACCTTTAGTTTGAGCTCTGAACTTTATCCAGTAGTGTTTGATCCAATGGTTAGGATGTAATGAAAGTGTCAGCTTGAGCTGAATTTGAATTAATAAGGGCTTAACAATATGGAAGGTTTACATTGGTCATTAGGTGAGCAGCACATATGGGTCATATGCTTTGGCTAAAGTTCCACTTGAGTGAATTTGTAGACTTACTTTCCCACACACATGTACAGGTTTGTCATGCAGAAGAATCTATGTATTTCTATGTTATCTGTTTTGATCATTGGATTATATTTTGTTATAATCACTAAATACTTTTATCCTAAGGTTGTGACTAATGCCTTGATTTTGAGGTCATGGATGTCTCTCATAATTTTTTCTCCACTAATTTTTTGAGCAGCCATTGTTGACACCCCAAGATTTGAATTTTGTGGGCTATACATACAAGAACTTCGAAGCTGTCAAAGGTTTACACCAATCTTTCAGTATTTGAATTTGTCTTGGGCTACTTAATGTTGATTTTATTAGTAGGAGTCTACATAAATCGGTTTCTTGTCTTCATATATTCCATCACCTAAGCTACATATTTGCTTATTATTTTTATTTTTTAATCCTATATTATGCCTCCATGATGCTCTTTAAGTCTATTGATGGGGGACTAAGCTCGACCTATGTACTTGGGCTTGGGCTTGTAACTAAGTCCATTTATTAAAGAGCCCACGTTAGAGTTTGGACTTACAATCTCATCATGCTTTAATAGACTACTAATTTATTTTAGAATTTGAGTAATACTGCCACTACATAAAATTGTGTATGACCCTTGAAAAGCTTTTTTTTGTGTGTGCGCACCTGCGCATGCATGTGGAAAGGGTAACTAAAAAATCTTACTAATTGAATGGAAGAAGTACAAAATACTTTAGAGGCAAAGACATAGAATAAGAAAACAAAACATAGACCTCTTTAAATAAATGAGTGGTTGAAAAAGAGGGATGCACTACATAAAAGATCAAGTATGGTCTTATTCTCAGATAATAATTTGCGGACTTTTATGTGGAACCCATCAGAAAACATGTGGATTGGTTGGTTTGAAAGGTTTTTTCTTGAATTAGGTGTCTATAAAAAAAATTCATTGATCAAATAAGTGAAGCATAGTTTTTGAGATTCCAAATGTTTAGTTTTATCCAAAAGTGGAAACTCTATTGGTTAGATCAATGGGGTGTGTAATTCAAATTGGGGTCAAATTGGTTAAGGGTCCAATTCATGGGGCTTAGGTGTGTGTGTGAGGGGGGAAGAGCTGTGACTAGGGCCATGGTGGGCCCATTTGGTCGGGGTTCTCAAATTGTTATTTGAGGGTTGGTGCTTACATATGTATGTATACTAGACTTGGAAAAATCTTACCCAATTTGATTACTTGACTCGAACCATTTAATAAATGGCCTGACTTGACCCAATTTGTCTAATACATGGGTAGACCTAACTGACTTGTCTATGTGTGTGTGTGCGTGCGTGTGAGTGTAGGGTGGGGGTAACGACTCGATCCAACTCAGCACAATATTGTCTGCTTTGGGCCCAAAAAAACCCCCACAACTTTGCATTAGGCCCAGGCCCAAAACGCGTTGTGCTTAAGTGGAGGGGTGCTCCCTCTTATATACCCCCAGAATTCCCAACTCCTGGGCGATGTGGGACCTTTTCCCACACCCACACACCCAGGCAACTATCTCTTTCTCTCTCTCTAGTGTTTTTGCACCTGGGGACAGGTCTGGGCGTCACAATCCACCCCTCTTAAGCCCATAGCCATCCTCGGCTTGGCCACATCACACAGGCAGAGGGCCCACACAAGCAGAGGGTTTAACCATGCTCTGATACCATTTGTAACAACCCGACCTGACCCAACACAATATTGTTTGCAAAAGAAAATGACGTCCAAAAAGACTAACTAGGCAAAAAGATGTCCAAACTAGGGAACCTGAAAGACGATGATAAGTTGGCTTGATAAAAAAGAAACTGAGACTGAAAAATAAGAGAGAAGTGTCTTCTAATTGCGTCTCTAATCTCCTCCACCACTCTCTATCCAGTATAGTCAATTTAATAGTGTTACCCATCCTTCTTAGGTTAGCCACTCGATGAACAAACTTAGTATTTTTATCCCTTTAGTTAAGCCATATGGACCTTGATTTTTGTCTTCATTCAACCTCCTCCAAGCGAAGGCACTTCCACAACCAAGCTTTACACATCCTTCTAGAAGACAATTCCTCCTCGAATAACTAACAGTCCTCCTCCACCGTCTCCCTAGCTTCCAAGTCATGCAAAGCTATTTCCCACTTTTCTGGAATCAAGCCTCCATTCGTCTGGACCTAATCTTTATGCTTCAAAAGCTTAAGTTTCCTTGCCACGGAGAAACTAGCCTACCATGAACTCACCAATTCTTTGATAACATCCAAGGGGGATGAGGGCTCCAATCGATCTTCTTCGTATCCAATAGATTTGGGGAATGATTTGAAAAAGGCCTGAACAATTTCATTTGGCTTCCCTCCACAAAGTGATTACCCATCGGTCAAACAAGTAACCTATCTGGCCTGCTCATCGTAACTGTATCGTGGCTATTAGACCCCAAACCCTAAGTTCATGATCTCTCTTCTTTGGTAAAGCAAGTTATCTTTCTTTCTGTCTTTTGATTTATATTTCTTTAATTTTCTTGGATTTAATTTTTGTTCTAGCAATTAATTGTCTAGAATTCGTTAGTTTATTTTAATGTAATAGTGTGGAAATTGCAAGGCGTCAATCTTCCTTATGAGATTTGAGCCCTTTCCTATTTTTTCTAGAGTGAAACTCAGGTTAAGGTAATCCATTGAAATATTGGATTTCCTTTGGAAAGAGTCTTTATTTCTTTGGTGTGTTTATGAATTCCAAGAAATTTGAGGATTCCTTAGAATTCATTGATGAATTTAGATTTGGATTTTATCATTTTTCATTAAACTAAATTTGAATTTTGCAAGGTTTTGTTTGCAAAAACCCAAATCTAAAATCTCATAGAAGAACAATGAAGGGGTTGCAAGTTGTTTCACCAGTCTTCCGCTTTTCTCTTTCCAAAATTAAAATTGAGGACTCTGAGTTGGGTCAAACATTAAAGGTCTTTTAATTGGCCTACCACACTAGAGGAATTCAGGAACCCCAATACTGCATGCCCAAATCTAAACTTTGGCCTGATAGGATCGTGTAATAGTCACTCCATCCAACTAACACGTACCAATTTCTTAGTACGTGCAATGTTTAGGGCAACATCCTGAAATTTCGTTACTAGAAGCATGCAAGACCTAGAGGGAGGGTGAATAGGTCTGATTCGATTTTATTTCCCTTTTTAAAATAAATCAATTAACAATATGTGTAGCGGAATGTGTGCAAATGGTAAACAAATTAATCAAACCATCAAAGGAAACCACAGGAGCACAACGATATATAGTGGTTTGGTTCACCTGGACCTACATCCACTATTAGACTTCCCAATTCTTGGGTCGTCTCAATGTACTATGAATGGGCTTCTCACCCAGATAGTACAACCTAATTTTTTTATAGAGGTTCAACCCCCATGGTCTAATCCTCGATGCCTATTTCTTTGGATGGTTCGAACTCAGTGTTCTAATCCACCTTACAACTTTGATAAAAGAAAAAGAATAAGAGGAACACTTGCTTTGGGCCTTAATAATTCTTCAAATGATGTGTTCTTCTTGTAGATGTCTTTGCGCCTTCTACCTTTAGATCTGGTCCATTCGTCAGTGAGTTTTGGCACAGCGGAACTTGGGTTCTAAGACTAAAGTTTTGTTGGTTTTTTGGGTCCTAGAGAATCAGTCCTCATCTTCTTCATAACTTAAGCATTGAATACTTTTTCATGTCCTTGCAAAGGATGATGAAGAAAGAGGAAGGGTAGGAGAGAGATCTCTGGTTGCTGTTATGGTTTCTCAGTTTTCAAGTTCTGTATTTCGAAATAAACCAGCCGAGTATTTATAATAAGTTATTACAACGGCTAAGTCTCGAGACCTCCAGATTGCCTTCGAGGCCTCGAGCCTATATTTGGTAATACAGCTCAAGATTTTCTAGATGTCAATCCTTGATTTTAGTGATATTTAGTCAAAGGCCAGCTCACCCATACTCAGCACATATATTCATATTTGCACGTGATTGCAAATCACGATGTAGCTTATCCCCTTTCCATAACTTTATTCCATAAACTCAAATCATGAAGTGGCAAATAGATTTTTCATAATCTTTTCAAATCAAGAGGAGCCTTCAAGGATTTTCATATGATTGCCAATCACGATAAGGCTTAAGATTTTTCAAAATCATGAGGAGCCTTTCATACTTTCCAGATTTTATTAGATTTTCAGTCAAGGGACAGCTAGCCTTGAGATCACACGCCGAAAACCAGCTGTCATGATTTTTACTCAGATATGGAAGGTGGAGGCCTCGACAAAATGCTTGAGGTCTCGAGGCTGAGAACCAAGAAATAATACAGTTTTTTTGACAGGCTTGCTCTCACCAGATTCAGTCTCGAGGGCTCGAGACAGAGCTCAGAGGCCTCAAGGCTGAGAACAAATATTCTTTCAATTTCCCATTTTTTAACCATGGACTTCTAAGGTGTTTGGGCTTGACCTAAGGTCCACTAGGGTCCACTTACCTGTGTGTCAATCACATGCCCGGTGTAGAATCTTCAATGCATAGTAGATCTTCTGGCAGGTTTCTGACATCTTCAAATTCTTCCAAGGCAAGGTCCACACACACGGTCACGGAATTGACAAAACACAGACTTGGTCAAACCGAGGCACTAACACACCCTTTATCTTCCTGCATTTCTCAATAGCCTTAACACCTATCCTTTCTTCTTCTTCTATATTGGCGTCATTTGAACTAACTTGCACTTCCTCCCAATAGTCACTTGCCCTATCATCACCCCCCCTCTTCTCCACTTCATGCAGCCAAACTTTCCTTTTCATGATGCCATGTGTTGTTGAGAAATGTGAGAGATACCTAGCATTCTTCGATGGAGAGTCGTCACTAACTGACAATAGAGAGATATAATCCGGCCAACTTAACAAAGAGTTTATCAGAAAAATGATGTTTTCAGCTAGGGAAGCAATTTCCTTAATTTGTATCTTATATTGATCATCCTCCACACAAATATTCACCTCAATTGGGATCAAATTGTAGATCTTTACTTTGATTAGGAGCCTCAGTACGGAGGAATCCTCCCTTCTCAAATTCCGACCATCCACCTCCACCAGATGCCGTGAAGTCGATGCAATGGATCCAAACCCTTCTAGTGTGGATAAAACAATGAAGTTTCCATTTAACAAATGTTGAGAAAAGAAACTTCCTGCTAGCAGAAATTTGTTTATCAAGTTTGTCGACTTCCTCTTCAAAGTGTAGAGTGACTAAGAAGCAGTTTCCCACAATGATGCAAATTTGGGCAATCATTGCTCCAGCTCCTGATAAAACCTTCATGATTTTCGCCTTCGATACATTGCCAATCGGTACTACCACTCTTGATCTTGTCAGTCAGTCATTAGTTTCTTTGTTTGACCCTCCTCAGACATGAACTCAAAATGTGGAGCCATTGGGTAAATGTCCCCTAGCTCTTGTCCGAATCCATAGCCCTTTCTAGCTCCATCCTCCGAAGATTCGCCCACCACGTCGGCCCACCTTCTCATCCCAAGCTCCTCCTCTTTAAGTTGCTCATCTCTAGCAATTCCTTCACCCCCAAAACCGCTCTCTTTCTTGTTCTAAACTGGGCATGTTGCACCAGTAATCTCTTGCCTTCCATCAATGACCCGTTGAGGCCAGCAATGGCCCTTTCTGCTAGTCTCATTCACCATTCCAACAAAAGCAAAAGTTCTCGCCTTGGAGTCCTCCTTGCATGGGATGAAATCATCTCCGACCTCCCCCTGACGCTTGAAAAACATCTGCAGCTAGCTCCTTGAAGTGGAGGTTAGATACAAAGGGTAATCATTCTCCACTAGCCAAAGGTCCCTGCCTTCTTTTAACCATGTTTTGCGATCCATCCTCCCATGTCTTGCCATTCTCTCTGCCAAGGTTTGGTCACTTTCCTCTGCCTCCCAAGTGTGTTTCTCTCATGATCTCAATCATATTTTGGAGTAGTTTTCAACTAAACTATTGCCACGTTTATATGCAACACATCCAAGCATATGAGATCTACATCGATTGAAAGAGTAGTCTCAGTAAGTGTCTCGCTAGTCTCAATCAATTAAATGGGTAAACCCACCCTGTAGAATAATAGACTGAAGAAAAGAAAAGATGGAGAATGGAGAAGAAAATTCTCTGTATTGTTTGTATTGATTGTGTATATTCCTTTTAGAGGATACATGAATAAATAGGAAAAAGTGAGACAATTAAGATGGCAAAAAGGAAAATACAATAAGAGAATACTTATCTACATTAAATCATACAACCATACAGTTGACTTTCTAAAATAGGATTAGTTTGGTCAATTATCCTATATCGAGTCCCACAACACACCCAGCTAAACTCGTTTGGTAAATGGGTAGACCCAATTCGAACCCGTTTATAAATGGGTAGACCTGACCATAACCTGTTTATAAATGGTAGACCCGACTGACCTTACTATTGCCATGTGCCGATGTCTAAATGCAACACATCTAACCATATGAGGTATACTCCTATTTGAGTAGTCTTAGTATGTGTCTCATTAGAGAAGTCTTGTTATCTAGTTAATGGGTAAACCCGATCCAAATCTAAACTCAAGATAGACTCGAACCGAATAAGATCCAACCCAGACCCAACCCAAACTGACTTGTTGCCAAGTCTAATACATACATACACACATTATGGATCCTCTAGGCATTGGTTCTCATGTAATAATTTGTGGGGTTGGAAAGGTCTTTGCTTAAATAAAAAATCGCTTTGATTGGAAGTTTGAGGCTATGTTTTTTAAGGGGCTACGGATACAATGTTATCTTATGGAAATTCATGAGGTCAAATTAATGGCATATATAACTCAGATTGGGGTCAAATTGAATAAGGATCCAATTTATTATTATTATTATTATTATTTGTTTATTTCTGGTGAGGTGTAATTGTGGCCATAGGAGGCCCCATGTGACTTAGTCCACAAGTTGTTACTTGGGCACCAATACCTAGGGTTCTTGGTTTGCACACACTTTCATGCACATAAACACACCCTAATAACTGGTGCTCGTGTATGTTCCATGCAGTCTTGATCATATGTCTCCCATTATGGCCCTAATTACACCTGTTCTCCTCTCATTCTCATTTAACTCCCTTTAATTGGATCCTTACCCAATTGACCCCATTTTGAGTTAGATGTATTGTTCATCTAACCACATGTATTTCCACTAGGCCTGTAAACGGACCCAGATCCGGCCCGGCCCGAGTGAATAATTGGACAGTCCGCGGCCCGGCCCGACAATCCGAGTCCGATTAACCTTATGCCCGGCCCGGCCCGACAATCCTGGCGGACAGTCCGCGGCCCGATAAAGGCCCGTTTGCCTGTTTTCAACCCATTATTCTAATAATCTGAATTAAAATTTTAAATTAAGACTAGCTTACATGGTTATAGTTTAAAAAAACAACTTTTGAATTGTTCAACTTAAATTTTTATTGAGTCAAATTAATTCTAACTAAATCAACCAAGTTTTTCAAGTTTTTAAACAAAATATTGGATTTAAGGCACATTAAATACCTCCTTAAAATAATTTTAAAGAAAAAATAAGATATATTTGAACTTTTCAATTGATGATTTTTTTTTAAAAAAAAATTCCAATTAAATCTTTAAGTATTAAAATTCGAAAAAGAAAACTTTAATTTGCATCATTTCTTTTGAATAAGATCTTCATGAGAGAGACATATACATGATGATAATAATAAAAATGTTACAATCCACTAAAATTAAACTCAACTAAAATGATTTTTTAAATTGGAGCTCTCTACTGTATCCTCTTTCATCACCGTAGGTTTCTTGAGATCCTTTGTCAAAATTACAAGTTTCAAACATCTCACTCCCTCCACCATAAACCAAATTTATCCTCCTCTTCACCTGAAATTCACATGCAAAACAAACAACAAAAATGGCCATATGAATTTACAGTGAAAGTTAACAAACAGACCAAACAGCAAAAGCCTAAAATCAATAATCATATCACTTTCTTCACATGAGAATCATATCGTGAAAAGTGTAGGGCTTTGTCCAAGATTGCTTGATGTTTAAAAACAGGAAAATAAAGAGAAAACATACAAGTTCCACTACTACTTGAACCTGTAAATAATCCCGAACAATGATTACATATTGCAGTCCCAACTCCATTCATCTCCACGTAATGGAAATCATTCCAAACAGTCAACGTCCTTTTCCTGTGTACATCTTTTTGGGATCTAAAAGAGTTAGATGTCGTATCTATCTCATTCTCCGCAATAAAGTCATTCCTCTCATTAGGTTTAGAAATTGTACTGCATAAACAATTATGTTCAAATAAGCAAAGTGTTTAAAATAGAGAATTCATCATGTTTACAAAGAATTTTTACACATGGTGTTCAAGGTGCACAAATGCTTTGAGGCAATCTTCGGTCCAAGTAAATATTGCCAAAATTGCTGTGGGAATCATCTCATCATATAGTAGGGTCCAACATATGGCAAGAGATTTGAACAATGGTGGAGAAGGTCTTAATAAGTTTGTCTATGGAAGATCTAAAAGGAAACTCAGGGCCCTGACTTAAACCCCATATTCCCATTATAAATTAATTATAATGCCATACAGAAAATTGGCCAGCAAATGGAAGAGAAGAAAAAAATTATAAGCTGACAGTTTATTAACTGGAGGAATTGCAGAGCCCTGTACAACAGCAAATGCACAGTTGGCATACCCCTTGCTGAGGTCATGGATCCTACCATTGATGAAGAGTGTCCTGACAAGCACACAGATGAGAAGATCCTACTAAAATACCAAAGACTAGATGGCTAGGATCTTTTTATTTGGGAGACAAGACATTTTCACCCATGAGGCCCATTGCATGAAAAAATAGATCAATGAACCATAATTCAAACAAAGAGTTGCAGCAAAGTGCACAATAACTGTAGTGGAGGATCTTGCATGCATGTACTGATGTGGAAGAATTCAGAAAAGTGGACAATACAACAAGAGAAACCAGATCGCTTCCCAGGTCAAAAGTAAATCAACTTGAGAAAGAGTCGAGTCATTTTGACTAGAATAGAGTCAATTAGCCTTGCACAGAACAAGAACAGAAGAATTTTAAATACTGGGCTTCTCTAATGCTTTGTTCCCAAAAAAGAACATGAACCTACAAGGATCTCTCTAACTTGGGCCAGTCAACCAGCCCGACAAACCACATTCTTTGAAAACTTGCAACTAAAAGAAAGCTAACATAAACCTCAGACCCTTCTCAAAAACTCACTATAAAGCTCAGGACACCTATAATCATTAATTCCACTATGAATTATTGTCTGAATCTCAGTTTGGCAATGGATAGTTGTAATCAAATCTTGAAAAAATAAAAGTAGACAATGGCTAAAAGGCAGTAAACTAACTATGGAGTTGATTTTCATTGAATCAATAGTGCCATGGCAGTAAATTTAGCAAATAAGATGTAGATTCCACAAGTTTCTGGGTATGAGAGATTAATACAAAATGAACAAACCCTAAATATGAAAGAATGTTGTCTGAATCTGAATGCAAAAATGGAGCCATTTGGAGACACCCTAGAACCAGTTTTCCAGAAGTACAGACCCCATTGTTTGGGAAATGTAATTGCTTTTATACAGAACTTTAAGATAAAAAATGAAAAAAAGTCGATGAAGTCAAAGAAAGCATGTTATTGAGGTCTAGTAACTCATTTTTCACAGAAAGGTGTACCTAACCATTATTTAGATTACCTTCAATGAGCTTACATTTCACACTTAATAAGGACATAATACATTGTTACTTTCCCGGCCCGGAGTGTGGGCTGCCATTATTATTTTGGGTTATGTAGTTTGGCCTGGCCCGGGATGTGAGCTGCCATTGTTTTGGGTTATGTAGTTTGACCTGGCCCGGGATGTGAGCTGCCCATGTTTGGGTTTTTTTTTCTGCTTTTTGCCTGGCCCGGGATGTGGGGTGTCCATGTTTGGGTTTCTTCTTCTGCTGATGATGATCACAACATGACCCCATCCTTATTCAGTCCAATGAAATATTATAATAAGATTCAAACAGCCATGAGACTAAAAACCAAACAGATGGACAAGCATTCTTTCATGAAAACATGGTAAATCAGCATATCATGCTTAATTAAAACAATATGATGGAAACAACCAAAAGCAAAAAACGAAAAGAAGAATAATCAAAGATGGTAGTAATCTCCCAGTGCCATACACCCAAATCATGTGTTTTCTGTAAGATGAAAGCTCCCAATACCCAGTCAAGTGGGTAATCTCATCTACTCATTCCTCTATGGATACCTCAGTTTCAGCACATACATCAGCATTGCCTGATAAAGATAGCTCATATTTTCGGACACTGGCCTGATATTTTGGCTAATGTCAACCCATCAGAGGCGAAAAACAAGATTCTCGATAAACTCTGTTTTTCCTCAAAAATAAATAATAATTAATAAAAGAACCCTACGAAAATGGTATATTATGAGACCACTTGTGCTTCCATATCAGCAAAAGAAGTAAGAAGATCTGAAAAACCCATGGATAAACCCACGATTTCCAGTTTCACTCATCCAAAACAGATCCTTTTTCAACAAATTAAAAAAAAAAAAAAAAAACATTGGGTTATCTTCTCTAATCACTTACAGATTTGCAGATCGACCAAAAAAATCTGAAGTCTCGATCTAAGTGCAGAGGCCGCAGGCGATGGAAGTCTCGGTCGGATTTCTAGAGAGGTGCGAGAGAGGGGAGAACGGAAAGAGGGAGAAAAGAGAGATCCGGTGAGAGGGAGATCTTTCAAATGAGAGCAGCGAGCATGAGAGAGCGGCGGCCTGAGAAGCAATCGCCAGAAGAAATCGCAATGAGAAGAAATCGTCAGTAAGAAGAAATGAAGAAGAAATGGCAACGCAATGCAAACGGGAACTGAAAAGAAACAGTAAGAAGCCCTAAAAATCCGTCGGACTCCATCGGACTCGCGGACTGTCCGCGGACAGTCCGCGGCCCGCCCGAGTCCTTATCGGACTCTTCGGACCCGTCCGCGAATCCTTATCGGACTCTGGAGTCCGGCTCGCTGATGGACTCTAGGATTTGGGCCGGACAGAGTCCGTTTACAGGCCTAATTTCCACCGTTGGATAAAATTGAATATTTGGGACCTCAAAAACCATGGCTGCACTTTATCCAATCAAGTTATTTTTTTGACAAGCACCTCACTCAATGACCTTTCACAGGTACCTTGGTGGACCCCACTTGTGTGGTTTGCAAATAAGGGTACCTAGAGGAAATTTTGGGTGGGTGGATGGAAGCAGAACTGTTTCTTTCTTCTTTATTTTGTTTTTTTTATAAATTTGGGCCACACATGTGGGTGGGTGGAATAGGAATGGAGAAATCTTTATTTTCTTCATTCACGCAAGGCTCAACCCTAACTACTGTTTAACCTGTAGAACGAAGGAGGAGCTCATCACCAAAGCGGCTTTCTACTGATTCTCAACTTGGTATTCTACTGGGACAATTCTAACTTCTAAATTTTACTGTGCATTTGAATTTACTGAGTTGTAGGTAGGCTTATTGTTTAGCAAAATAATTGTTATCTATTCCACTATCCATTTGGAGTAGCAAGAGATTAGAAATCACATTTGATGGGATACATATTTTGGGTTCATTTTTTCCTCGGATCAATTTTGGAAAGGTCACTGAACAATATTTTCACCATGCACATTATTCCTAAACAAAGCCAACTTTATTTTTTTTCAAAAAGAGTGAAAAAGGAGTTTCTAATGATGCTACCCAAATAAATAGTGAACTGAACAACAATTCATTTTCAGAGAGACATTGCAACTACATGTGATTTTAGGTGCTTACCGAATGAACCCTTTGTAACACCTTTCTTTGGGTGACTTGATAGTTGATGTTTGCCCCTTTTGTCCATTCTTCCTTTCTTTCCAGGTAATTCTGTTACAGACTATGCTGGAAAATCACCAGCAGAGGAATCCGACACACAGATGCTGGTATCAACAGACGCCGTGTCACCGTAATGGTGCAACCTGCTGTATGTAAAAGCATTTGGTTAAATGAGGCTGTGCAAATCGCCTGGATCTTTCCTCGGATTACCTGCCGTGCGTTTTGTAGAACCTCCATCTAAGTGTACAGTAATATTATAGACATTTTTTCTTTATTTATAGTCAGGAGAGTAGATGAAAGATCTCGCGCCCTGACTGCCTAGGTTGGCAAAGAAAAATATGCCTTCTCTTGCGGCAGTTTCTGGTCTTATGTTAACTTTTCTGACCAACATCATGTCTGATTCCTATTAACAGATACTGCTATCTACAATGATGTGAAAATCTTATGGATTCATTATCCGATAGGTTTTTTGCTATGAAGTGTAAAAGAATCCAGGGTGTTCGTAGATAAAGCAGTCAGATCTGTATTCATTATCATTATTATTTCAAAACTTCCTCTCTGTTGGCAATATAAGGTCTCACTGGAAGCCTATGAACTTGAGTTTTGGGGGGTTTCAGAAATCCGGGGTCAAGAGCCTTAAGCACATATAAAAGTTTTTCATTATTTTGTGGTTGCAGGTTCTTAGTTATGTTACCATTATAAGTAAAAGAAGAATTGAAAGGTGGCTAAGAACTATCTTGGTTTATAGAAGAGCCAACATAGGTTGTTTCGAACATGAGATTTCCACCAGTTACAATGTATCACTGGCCAATTCTTAAAAAGCAGAAATTTTGCTCTTAATTTTGGTGGCTAATTTCTCTCAGGAACAGCCATGATTTTCAAATGAGATTTGAAGTGTAGAAGAATAGTTGAATATGGTGGAAGGTGCGTCATTTACTTTGTGCCAATGTGAAATGAAAGTGTAAAGTTCATCTGGAATAGAGACAATTGAGATTGAATAATAATTTCAAAAATTATATGAACACTAGAGAATATAAAATAATGAAACAAGTTATGAAGATCCAGATATTGTGGTGAGCACATTGACAGGGATCTCTTGGAATCAGATGTCCTATTGAATTTCCTTCGAAGAGGCTAATTTCAGCTAATCAAGCCTTAGTAGGTCACACCCCCCTTTTAATAGATGGAGGGATAGATAAAGAATCTGCCGTTGACCCTCATCCATTTGGTGATCATTAACCCATTTTTTTACCACATCAGGAGCCAACAACTAGATCCAACATGTCTTAGCTGGAAATCCCAAGAGTTCCTTTATTTAGATCTTGACATCAACCTGCTCCATATTAGATGATAACTAACATTGGGATCCAGCTTCGCTGGGAATGGATTCCGGTTGAGCTCTCGTTAACCCAATGTTTATTGCCTCCCCAATCGGAAAGTCTCAAAAATTATAAATCCAGTCTCACATTCAGTAAAGAAATTATAGAGCATGTTCAATGTGTATGAGCCTGCCCCACATATGTATTGGAAATGATACCTTGGGACGGATGTAAAGCTAATGTGTAGGTTGTAAGAGATGCAAATCTGTATGAGACAACCCAAAGCATGGGTATAACTTATTGATATGTTCTAGAAATTTTCACTTGAATACATTTGATTCCTCTTTACCTACAAAAACCCATTCTCGAGAAAAATAAAAGTAGACTATTTCGTGTGCAGATTTTTCTAGTCAAAGTCTATCATGTCTTTACCACCAGTCATAGTTATTTTCCTTGGTTAACAGTAATTGAGGCTTTATTTATTGAGACTCTAATGAGACCGGTTGTCTAATGGATCTTAAAGTTCACATAGTTGGGTATCATGTAAAGAAAACTGTATTAGTAGGTTGAGTATAAAGTTTCACCTTCTTCTGATCGTCCTATCTCTTGATTTTAAACTTTTAAAGATCAATGGCTTACATTCATTGAAATTTAAAGGTCAAAATTATATGGTTTGGATTATCAAGTGATAGTGAAATTTTATATACTTCACATCCATGAAATCATCTATCCAATAGATGCAATTATGTGAGACCAAACAACAATGTAATGGCATATTTAGCTAGACATTCTCACTTGGTGTGTCTCGCTAGCTTAACACTCTCTTTTGATGCCACCTTCTTACTCAAAGTCAGTCCTCATCCCTGCTTCTATCTCTTCATTCGCAAATATTTTTCATCCAAAAATTCTGTCAGTTTCAATTGCTTGTATCATTGAAAACATTCTTTAAAAGCACAGGATTTGATTAAGTAACCTCAATCGAGCACTTAGTTTACAATTTTTTGTGACTACATTAATTAGAATTTGTGACTAAAATATAAAATTTTGACTGAAATTTGTAATCTAAAATCAAGAAAACAAAAGAAGCATGCTTTACCTTTTTCATTTTTATTATTTTTGAATTTTCTTTCAAGCGTTCGTATTAGGGCTGCAGCTCGGGTCGGGTGAGTTGGGTTTCTTAAAACCCAACTCGATCAGAGTTGATATATATGAAACTTGACCCGATCCAACCTGAATTCTAATTTGAATTAACTCGAATTCTGACCCAACCCGCATTCTGAACCCATTTTAGTCTAATTTTCACCAGGTTAGGTTAGGTTAACTTGTAAAATCCTCAACCCGGCCCGACCCGACCCGAATTTCATGTGGGTTTTTATATTTTCAACTCGACCCAACTCACTGGTCCGAACTTCTTGACCCAACCCCCATGATTTCTCGGATCGAGTCATGCGGGTCGGGCCAAAACCTGACCTGAGTTGCAGCCCTAGTTCGTATCATCTTTGGTTTGAATGTGCCTCCTTTTCATGAATGGATCACTGTGGAATTGTTAAAGAATTAAATAGATTCTACACTTCTTTCTAGGGTTGAAATCGTACTGGGTTGGGTCGAGTTATTAAAATATGGAACCCGTCTTGACCCGACCTGAACTTTTGACCCGAACGGCTCGACCCGACCCGAATTATAACCCGACTCACTTGAATTCTGACCCGACCTGTATTTTGAACCCATTTTAGTCTAAATTTAACCGGGTCAGATCGGGTTTGATCAGGTTGAGTCGGGTTAACTTGAAAACCCCTCAACCCGACCGACTCGAATTCAATGCGGGTTTTTGTCTTCTCAACCCGACCCGACCTACTGACCCGACTTTCATGATCCAACCCGGTTGATTTCTCGCGTAGGGTCATGTGGGTCGGGCCAAAACCCGACCAGAGTTTCCCCCTACTTCTTTCTATTAATCGATTGATTGGTAATGCAAACATTTGTAATTTCAACAATTGATTGTTGATTGATGACGCATACTCAACCTATAATAAGATTTTGATTGAATTTGTATTTTTTAACATTTTCAAAAAAAATATTATTTTTTAATATTATAGTAAGCGTTCATGTTACCTTTTATCTGGGTTTTTTTTTTTCTCTTTTTTTCAAAGGATCAGTCAAAGGTTGCAGAACAGAATATTTTAGAGTTCTCTCACGTTAAACGATTAATATGGACTCTAATACTCTATATTACATTATATTTTATAATATCAACTTGCAATCATTTTTTAATAATCAATTAAAATTTTAATAATTGCTTAAAATTTCAAATGATAGTTGAATATTGAATTCATTAATATCAATGATTTATTTTATTAATTCTTTTTATTTATGTAATTTCTATTGATTTGGATATTTTGACTATTTTCAACCATTTATTCTGCACTCTAAAGACCCTTTACTTCATAAGAAATTGAATTTGATGAATTTTTTTATTATATACATATTCTTTATCTTGACATGATTTGTTAAATTACTAGAATTTAAATATTTTCTATTCCTCTTTCTGTTGTCGTTGATTAGATTTCTGTGTTGAACTTCGTATATTTATTGTTTTTATTCCATGTTGGACTTGCTAGTTAAATTTATATGTTTTCTAATACTTTTTCTTGATTTAATTTTCGAGATGTTGATGTTCTCATTCTTGACTTGTTAATTTTATACTATAGATTTTGATTAAATTTGAATATTTTTCATTCTTATTGAATAGCTAAGCAATTGAGATCATAATATAATAATTTTACACTTCTTTTAGTTTCATAACTTTTAACTAAATTTGAGATGATAATAGTCTCTATTTTTGTTTCAATGTTTACTTGTAATGTTATTAAGTAATTATTTTTTCATTGCAATTTTTAATTATTGGTTGACTTAACTTTTTACATGAGGTACATTTTTATGTAGATCGATACCAAATTGGAATACTAAATAGCTAACAAATAATCAAAGACAGTAATATTCAATTCGTATATTTATTTGTATATTTTTAAATAAATTTTTCACATATAAATAAATGTAATTAAGTTTAAATGATATTTAGTTCTGAGGATCAATTGAAAAAGTTATTTTGATTAGTAAATGTATTTACATATCTTTTTCATAAAAAAATCAAATAAATAAATGTAATTGAGTGTCATTTATTCTTTAGGATCAATTGAACAAACTACAAGGCATTTTGATGTATCCAAGGTAGAAATTCAATTGAACTACCTATGAACTACACAGGCAATACGAGGACGTATCCGACGTCAGCCAAATGTACTTCCATCCAAGAGAAATACTACTCACCTCAAGAAACAAGTAGTCTCGAAGTTTTAATACGTGTAACTGAAAGAAATAAAAAAATTGCAAACATCAATCTGTATATAATGACCTTAGTAATCCAATTAAACTAAGTAAAAGACACAATCGCAAAACTTTATTAAATTAATCAACACTGAAATAATATGAACCTCAAAACGGTAATTACTTACAAATTAAAAGGATAACTTGCCACCCAATCTTGGGAGCCCACGCCCACACTTGAGACTTGATTCGACCTAAGCCATTGCTTGGGAAATTCGACCACACTTAGATGCCTTTAGTTGCTGCCCAAGGCCCTCTTTTATTTATTTTTTTAAGTAGGTGGAAAGTAACCCTAGTTGGCTCAAGAACTAACTTAGGTTTACATGTGATCAACCAATGAGATACAAGCATTAAAATATCATCCAATCTTGACTCTCCAATGAGTTGGTCAACCTTGGAGTTGTAGCCTTCAAACTCCTAATCCTTGTTGGACTTGGTGAGTTGAGACGCCATTGAGTTGAGGAGAGTCAGCAATGAAAGATTCACACACACTTCAGGAGAGTGAAAGCCGAAGTCGTCTATGAGTAAGTTTCAACACATGATCACTAAAACAGCTATAATTCGGGCTACAATTTTTTTTTTTTTTTGAGCGGTAACTACATTCATTGAGGTGAAAAGAGAACACTTACAAAAAAACATTCTGGTCTAAAAGAATTAGACCAAGAAAAAGAACTAGAGAAAAAAAAAAAAAAACAATAACTAGAAAGGAAAAAAGTACAAAAGCAAGTGATCTTCCAACTTGGAGGAAGAAAACTCCAGAGAGGGAGTTAGTGGCTTCAATCTTGGCAAAGTAGTCTGCCACACCATTTGTTGTTCGACCAATCTGAGCAAAGGACACGTTCATTCTTGAAGCCAACTCCCTTACCTCCTTTACTGTAGTAATCAGTCTCTAGGGAGGAGGCCTTTGTCCTTTGGCCCATTTAATTGTGTTTGTCAAATCCCCCTCAATGATGAGCTTACCTTGACCATACAAATTTCAGATGGTCAGAGCTCTCCCAATGCTAAGGATTTCCATCTCATTTGAATTCTTAACTCCCACTGACTCATTGAAGACAATGGAAGTAATTCCCTCATAATTTCTAAGCAATCCCCCTATTCCTGCTGGCCCTAGTTTCCCCTTCACTGCTACATAATTGAAATTGTGCAAACTTAGGCTTGATGAAAATTTCATTCAATAACAACAAGCTAAATTTCATCAAAATCCGATATCGTTTGATATCCTAATTATGTCTGCAAACTTGTATTTTTTTGCCAATGAGAGAAGTTGTTGAATTTTTTATAATTATTCTTCTCTTTGCCCCACTCAAAACTCCATGTTAAAGCTAAAGTTAAAATCTGACCCAAGTTTCATACCTATTTTAAGATTTCTTAGATATTTGAATATGGTGAACCCATTTAATAAATGAATTAGCTATACCATTTAATAAATGAGTTAGCTATAGGTTGAATTGACCTATTTAGAATATTCAAGTTGGGCCAATCTATTAGATAAATAGGTTATCCTGTTTGATATATCCTTTGGACTAAGTGCACGTCAGATTGAGTCATCATTTAATAAATAAGCCATTGATCAATCTAAACTTGGTATGGTACTGAGATCAGCTTAACTCATTTTATAAAAACTTAGATCATATATCGTTGGACAAACCATTTATAACTGATTGAATTGGGATGATCCATTTACTAAGTGGCTCAAATTTAAATAGAATCTAGTTGAGTTAAACTTTTTAACAAATAGATTAAGTTGGTTTGACCCATTCAAGTCTAGTTGTTCACTTGGATTGGACAAACTTATTTATAAATGGGTTAGGACTGGGTCAACTCATTTTGTAAATAAGTTGAGATGGACCAACCTATTTAATCTTAGTTAGGTTAAGTCAAGTCCATTTAATAAATGAATCAAGGGTGTCAATTTATTTAAACTTAGTAAGATCATATCAACCTATTTAATAAATGAGTCAATTTATATATACATGTGAACAAGGTGTGTACGATTTACTTGGTCAAATCCTTGAAGACTGATACCCACAGAAGACTGCCATACCTGGAACTTCAATAATAGATTGGAAGATACTTGGTTCTCCTCGCTGAATGTGGATTTTTATGCAAGAATTGGTCGTCCACAACCTTTGAGGTCATGGGAAAAACTCATTAATTATGGTAAGACCTCTCGTCATTTTATAACCAATAACTTCTACCACCAAAGAGCAAGTATCTGTCCATCTGTGGATGTTTGGTTCAACATGCCATTGGGACCTCCACTTGCACTACCTAAAAGCACAAGCACATTGTTGACATTCACACACAAGATATTGAGTATACACAAAACCCTAAAGTTTTTCTTTCTTTCTTTTTGAATAACATGCTATTCCACCTCATATTGGATGTCCATCCCACGATATGGTATTCCACCTCATATTGGATGAGTCCATCCCATGAATACACGAAATCACCCGCAAGTGTATTGTGAGTACACATAAAACACCTAAAGTTAAAACATCTATCGTGCAACCTACTAAAGAAGTTGCATTGTTTATGGAATTTGGATAATCAGTCAACCATGTTGGAGTGGATATTGGAGGGAACAATCTCAACACGGCCACTAGGGCAAGCCTCAACTCATACTTTCGGTCATCATCTCTTCTCTATTCATTCTCTCAGCTGAACAATGATCCATTCCTGCACAATTACCCAGGTGCCACTTCCCAGTTTCCTGCCATTTGTTTCCCATACATTTTTTGCACTAAGCCAAATAAAAAGAGACCCATTTTCTTATATGGCTTACCAGATTAACTGCAATTAAGAACTGAATGACATTCAAGGCTGTCTTCAGTGAACCTATAAAAAAAAAAAGAATAACTCCATGGTATTCTTCCAGAAATGTCATAGGAAGCCACAATTGGTTAGAATGAGCCCTAAGATTAGAACTATTCCACTGCTAATACCCCAAATACAGGCCCTGGCATAAATATCAAGCCCGGTAGCAGATAGTTCACCAAAATGTAGTTTTTCTTTTTGAATAGTAACACGACTCCAACCCCCTACATTGTGGTTACAACAGTGAGAATCCTCCAACTGGGCAACATGTTACATGCTACAGGTTCATCAACTATTTACTGAAGTTCAGGCCATATTCATCACTCCATATTCACACTTTCAAGTCCCTCATCCAAAACGCATCTTATAGTCTAATAGAGGCCAGATACAAGACACAATCTCACCTAGTAGCACACTGACAGTACGAAGACAGAATCATTGAATTCAAGAAAAATGTTAATGAACTGAGAACTTGAAAAAAAAAAAAATTGAATACCACTTCATGTAGAAAGATTTGTATGCATATAAGCCTCATGTATCAGGTAATTTCGAGAAAAGTTGAACCCAAGACCCCTAGACTATTCCCTGAAGCTCATGCCAACTGAGCTACACCCGTGCTGGTTGAAATTTATCAACAGATCTTTCCATGGATGTTCAAGAAAGCAACACTTTGCAATTGTGACATGCACATGGCATCCCAGATCCATCCCATGCATCATACAGGGCTCATACTGTAGAAAGTAATGATAAAGAAAAGGAAACAGGAAAAAAAATAAGAGATGAAAGTGGAGAGAGTTTTAACTCTATTGTATTTTCTATCTTTGAAAGAGAGTACATGTAGGCATGGTTGTTAAAATCTTACGATACACGATTCGTATCTTACGATTCATACGATATGTTAAGAGGAACGATTCGTCTATCAACAAATCTTACGATTCGTATAAATAATAGAATTATGGGGCTATTAGGAGTATGAAAGTATGAAACATTTCATTTCAATGGTTTTTAAGGCTCGAGTTAATGAGCATTTAAGACCTTTTGATTTTTTGAAGGTTTTTTAATTCATTATTGACTTTTCATAGTATAGTTGGATTATATACTGGTCTTATACTTTTGGGAGTTGGAGCATTGAAATTTGAGCTCAAATGAACTAATTATATAGAATTCACTTAATATTAAAAGAAAGTTGGAGAATTGTTAATGTTATTACATTTTAGACATATTTTACGTTATTTCATATATTAAATATTTTTTAGGGGAAACACTTATAAATCTTACAATTCTACGATTTACGATACATGATTTGCGATTCAAGATATATTAACGATTTACGATACGATTCGATTTTCACAACATTGCATGTAGGTATAAATAGATTACATGGAGTAATTCACGGTGGCTAAAAAGAAAGAATGAAATGAATAATCAATTTACATCAATAACAGATCTAATTTCAACTAATGACGTAACAACTTGGTCAATTTTCAATCAAAAGAAAATAAGGTTTTTTTTTTTTCAATCAAAAGCAAGATAAGTTCATTAGTCAGCTGGACCAAATACAACCCAAATGTAGAATATGGAAAAGCTTTCCTTTTAACCATTCACTGGCATTGTACATCTGGCCCACTAGATGGGCAGTCCTGAATGGCTTTTTGGGGTAAGACATCTACATGATGAACCCAAATTGAAGATGGTTCAGATCTTGAATGGTGCAGGCTGCACATGCAGAAACCAGAAGACATGAACAAGAGAAACTTGGAAAGCCTTATCCAGGCTTTGGACCAGTACATCTTGGGCCGAATTTGCATGTATTGAGCCAAGCCCACCATATTAACGCCCAAGCCTGAATTATAATTTGAGCTCCGTTTATTAGACTCAGTTGGGCTCGTGTTTTTCACTGGCAAAGTTCTGGCCCAGCATGCTGGATCTTTCAGAAGTATTAAATATAAATAAATCCTATACATATGAAATGACAATATGTGAGATTAATATACTATATTACAAATAGGTCGTCAGACCAGGTTCAGATTTCAAAGTAAACTGCTATGTCGCATCAGGCTTATTTTTTGGGCCCAAAATTGAGGCTACGCACAGGCCTGAATTTTTCAGTCTTTTTCAGACAAGCTCTGGCTGGGCCAGCCCTTTCAGTGAATATTCATCCTGAATGGATATAGCAATAATACAAAATGTATTTACCTCAGAATCAGACCCATTGTATTTTCTGCGTGCATATAATCAAACGCCTTTCCCACTTGTATGGTTTCAAATTTTGTTTTGAACAGAACTTCAGATGGTGCTCCTGAATTTTACTATTGTAGAATCCAACTTCTCAGCAACTGATGTAATCCATGCCTGTTGCATGAAACCAGGAAATGGATGTAAAAATGAAACCCAAGTTGCATAACAGATAGTCACATATGAACACAAATAGAAAAACAACTGAGCCATCTTTCTATGATTTTCTGCTTGTAAGGTTGAGGGTAATATTCTAGAAAACCAGATCATTCATCTAATATGCTGTGTTGCCTCATTTAACAGGAGAAAAAGGGAGGAAAAAAAAAAGGCCAGAGATTTTTGGCTGAAGGGCGCACAACAGAATTTTGGGATTTGTAAGCACACAGACCATTTAGAAGGCTACCATCAACATTTTGGATTAACTGTAGGAAACACAGAAACAGAGAAACCTGAACAAACTGGATATCTTTTCTTTGAAGTAAGACGCATCATAGAATGATCAAATATGCATTATGAAAATAGATACGTCATTGGATGTTTGACCTGAAAAGGAAAATAACTGAGTAGAAATGTCATATGGTAAAAACAATGTCATCATATATTCATATAAATAATTAGATTATTAAAACGCAGTTCTCTCTAACTACAATTAGTCAAAATTCAGTCATGGAAGACTAAGATGTAGCACACTTGTTCAGCAAGGTTTGTTAACAATGATGCCATCTGTCCTTGTTACTTTAAAATGGTCAAGCAACTCAAACCCACATTGTATTAGGTGCAGTGAGCACCTTCCGACTGGCTCTCCATGATCCTATCTTTATTAGTGTCCAGATTGGGCAAAATGGAAACATTTCAAGGTAAATATGAAAATTTCCACCACCTGAAGCCTAAGCAAAAAAAATGTGCCTCAGCAGATTTCATAGCAAATCATTGTATAATTTTTTTCTCCACAACCAACGTGACAGAAAACTATATCAGACTAGAATGGCGGTTCTGGAAATTTATGGATTGTGACCGTATAGCATTGGATATCCAACCATTCAGAAATAGCTGAAAGCTAGAATGGTGTTAGCAACATTGTATAAATATGCAAATGCATCAAAGAAAGCAAAATATGGTAAAAGACATGAAAGGTTGAAATTCAAAATTTAATCATAAAGGATTCCCATCTAGTTGCAAACATAACAAGAACCCTTGTCCCTTTGGATTAGTTAACATATTTGCCATCATGTGCATAGCAATCCAAATCAACAGTAGATGACAAGTGAAAATGTTTAGAATGACTTGCAAGGATTTGCCCACTCTACACCTAACACAATATGATCTTTGAAAGAGCTAATTGCCAAATAAATGTAGGATCAACTTCCATATCAAGTTAAATATTGATGGATACCACCTTTGAAAGAGCTAGTTGCCAAATAAATTTACTTTTAAATGTTCTCTCATTCTACCGAAAAGAAACAAGGTTCTCTCAATGTAAACTTTGGATTTCCAATAAACTAAAATTATGAGCTAAAGCTAAAGTGCATTTGAGAACACTAAACCATTGACATAGGATAAGCTTTGCCTACATCAAGAGTTCATCGCTATTCAACTACTTAAAAAGGATGGAAATATAGAAATCATTGACTATTGAATTGATGTGGTTACCTTGAAATATTGCTTGGCTTTGATAAAGCATTAACAAAACCAACAGAAAGTTTGAAGTGAGGTATGTCCTTTTCAGAATGGTTTTAGTCAAATGTTAAAGCTTGTTATATAGAAAACAAACATATACCTGATCTAGTGTCGTGAAACCCCTGACTGTGTCACCTCCAACTATCATAATGCCATCATCTCCAAATGGTTGCAAGATGACTGCCTGAGCAGGGAAATGAACATGTTAGCAAGCCATGGAAATGGGGGAATTGACAGCTTCTAGAGGCAATGCAAAGAATAGTCGTCAATATTCTAAACTAGTATTTTATGCTTAGTACATATTACCATATAAAATTAATCATAATCATCAAAACCTTTGTCCCATTTAATAGAGGCGGCCTTTCAAGTTATACTTTTCCACTCAACCATATCGACAATTATGTTCTTTTTCACGCACACACCCACACTCTATCATATCATGTCTTGCCACCTCAATCACATCTTCCACAACCTCCCCCTTCTCTAGTACCTTCTACTTGTAATCCTTTGGCTTTTCATATTGGAGTTGTTTCTAGGCTTCTACATGTGCTCATACCATCTTAATTGGGGTTCCCTCGTTTCTTTTCTTCTAGTGGAGGAACTTTTAGGCTTCTAATTCCATCTTTTCATACCTTTTAAAAAGACAAAAAACAAAAAGATTCCATCTTTTCTTGTTATGTCACATATCCATCTTAACTCTCTCTCTCTCTCTCTCTCTCTCTCTCTCTCTCTCTCTCTCTTCCATTACCCAATATTTGGCCTCAATTAAAGTTGCAAGCCAAACTAATGACTTGGAAAAACACTCCTTGAATTGGTGTGATGCTCTTCTATCACGTAGCGCTCCACTAACTTGCCTACACTTGGCCAAACCCATCCTATTGGTTCCATCCAAATAGGACCCTCCATTTTGTTCTACAATTGCATCTAAGTATCAAAAAATTTCATTATGAGGTACTAAGCTATTTTTAAATTTAATCAATAATTCCTCCCTACTCTCACAGCCAATAAACTTGCACTCTATATTTTGTCTTGCACTTTCTTGCCCTACGAATTTTCATACTATTCACCTCACAAACTTTCCTTCACATTTCCAATTATTATTTAGCTGATTTCCAGTCACACTAATTATTATTATGTCATCTGCAAACAACATACACCATGAAATGCACCTATTACTGTTTGAAGTCTAAACCAGAAAACCAGAGAGAAACCAAGGGCTTCAAGTGCTAACTAATTCAAGATAAGATAAATTATAGTACCATATACCATGATGTGATTGAGATTTCAACTTTTACATATAACTAATAAAAAAACAAAAAAATTGCCCTATTTTTTCATCATGCATATTTCCAAAGGTAACAAAATACTATTAATATACAAAACAAAGTACAAAGGACAATACCCTAGCAAGGGATTTGGCCCAAGTCCAAAAACAACCTACTTAGACCTGCACAGTGAAAAAATCATCGTCAAACCACACAAAGAAATAAATCTAAGATATGGTTCCTACTTCCGTTTAGATGACTGTCACGCCCCGCCTTCCAACACCTGGACGAGCGTGATCTGACTGTACAAATTTAAATCACCTGCTGCCCTAAACGGGTCTTACATCAAAAATCTGTGGCTAAATTCAACAAACATAATTACATTCACAAGCCACCAAAATTCCTCAAGTCCACAACCTGCTTGAAGACATAACATCTCATTTGAGCTTCTAAATAACTTAAAGGGATAAATATCACTCACATAAGGATTTCTAAACGCATCACTTACTCACATTCCCATAAGAATCAAATTAAAGCGTTTTCAAAATTAATCCATACTTGAATTTATTATCCAAGTTTCCACAAATTAAAAATAAATGAATAAACAACCTTCTCAAAGTCTCAAATCAAATAAAAACCAACTTATAATCTAAATAATAAATTCTGCACTAAGCGTTTCTACGAATTCTGCATCGACTCCTCGCCTTCTAAGCTCAATTGTGATTATCGTCCAGACCCAAGTCCAAGGAATTGCCTGCAATGTAAGGGATGAGCTCCATGCCCAGTGAAGAAAACAATAACACAATCATAGCATATGATATTCCCACTTCCTCAATGATATTTCAAATAAGCAAGTATAACAATTTATTTCATGCTTATGCCTTTGCAAAATGTAATGCTCAATGCCAAATGCCATATTCCAACCCATTATTACATCTACTGATATTTGTTGGTCTTCCCGACGAATCGAGGATAACACAACATCGCCTTAATGGCCTTCCCACATAAAGTGAGGATAACACAACCTACCACCAAGTAACAGCCCTCATGACTTGTCACGGATATCGCATCTCATCTACCATAATGGTCTTCCCAAATGAAGTGAGGCTAACAACACTACCACCGTCGTGGTCTTCGTGACAATCATGGATCGCACCCTCATACCCAATGCTATGAATATGAGAATGCTATACTCAATGCCGACACACATGCTTAAATATTCATAACATGCCTATGAAATCATAAATCTCAATCTAAGCAGATTATAACATCATACGAAATTTCATTTGTCATAGCATGCATAAACCTTAAAATAAACGTAACACTAGTCCATACATCACAATATTTGAATTATATATACCAACATTCAACCATGTCCAATCAAGGTTAATAATCAGACAATAACATACAAATAACCATCAATCTACGAATATCACTCATTGGATCTTTCAACAATATTAATGGTTAGACTCCACAATCCGGGCGGACTGAGTCTCCTCACGGCCAATAGAATATTTAGCCAAATCTCCCTTACATACTGTGAGTGAACACCGGATCTCAACCATTATTAACATACACCCAGTCTATTCTAGATCCAACAGTTATATTCTAGTCACACAACAAAATACAATATTCCATTGCCTAAACACATAAGAATATAAGGAATCATGTTTCAAAGTATGTAGTGAATTGTTTCCCTCACCTAGAAGTTTGTAAAGTGCCAACAATGAACTCAAACGCTTTCCAAGAGATAACTAGCTTTGAGAACCCAAGTTTGCTGCGAATACAATTTAAAGGTTCCAAGTATTAATAATATGAGGATTATTAAGTCTCTTTGGGAAAGTACTTTTAATTACAAGTAAGGTGTGTTGCTGTCCCAACTCTAGTCTATAGGTCACATTAAGGTCCGAGGTTAAGGGTGAAGTTTCCAAATTTGCTGCCAACATAACACAATAATTACTTAGGACTGTATTATTTTATTTATTTATGAAAGCTGTCCTAACTTAGAGCAGTTTAGAGGTTGGCTGCCTTTAGGAAAGATAACAATAACTCTAAGTATTTTTAATTTAATAAGTAATTAATTGTAGCAAAGCATATTAAATCAGACCAATTGAATACAGTGGGTACTACCTTGAAATTACCACTGTAAGAAGGCAAGGTAATAAGGTTCCGGGTTTTAACTTGTAACTAAGCCACGGGTAAAACAAAGAAAGATGTTAACGCATTGTGCTGGCAGCAAGGGGACTTGGATCAGTCTCACTGGTAGTTTCAGGTTGGTTGTGTTGTCCATCTCGGCTGGAGAAAGAGTTCTCTGTTACTCGTCACACTAAGATTAAAACCAGTCTTGAAATCAGCCAGCTAGGGGCTGAAAACAGTCCTTAATATCAATGTTTCTGGGTCTGAAAAATCAGTCCCATTAACTGGCCGATCTGTGGTTAGAAATCAGTCCCCAACTTAGGATGTTTTATTAGAAAAAGGCTGAGTGATTACTGTTCACGGATAAGAAATTGGGGACAGATCTGAGTCACCAATTTATTTGATCCTACCGCTGAATGAAGAAGGGAAAAAATTACCATCCAACAAGGATTGGCTGGTTGGCTGGCTCGAAATTTACAAAGGGGAGAAGAGGAAGAAAAAACCCATGGGAGAAGAAGAACATAGAGGAAATTAGAGGGACATACCTGTTACTTGCTGTAATTTGGGAAAAAAGATGACAGAAGCTGGTCACACGGTGGTCCCGAACTCTGCTGCTTGAACCGAAACTTGGTCTTCAAAGAGGAGAGGAATAAGAACTCAAGAGAGATTTGGGGTTTTTCTTTCCCTTCTTCCGCTGAGGTTTCCCTGCGATTCCGTTGAGATTTGGTTGCTGTTTCGAAAATGGTAAAAGAAGGGAAGGGTTCGCAGGTCTCTTAAAGGGAAGAGAGACCTATTGGTAAAGGAATTCAATCGGTGAAAGGATTTTGGACAGTTTCCATTTAGGTAGGGATTTGAGTCCCAAACGAAGAAAAAAGAAGACTCCAATCTGAACAAGGAATCCTATCGATGAAAGGATTTTGGACAATTTCCATTTAGGTAGGGATTTGAGTCCCAAACGAATAAGGAAGAAGACTCCAATCTGAACAAGGAATCCCAACGGTGAAAGGATTTTGGACAATTAAATTCGACCAGTGAAGGTGGGTCCCTTTAAATTATTGATTTTAATAAATTGTCCTTTATTTCTCTTTTATTAATTTTGTCAATCATCGATTAAATTCTAGACACTTTAAATTAGAACTTATTTATTGATTTCACATTCTTAATTGAATATTTTCAATTTGGATTCTAACTTAGGAGAATTAAAATCTAAGTTGATAATTTATTTTCGATTCCCTTAATTTAATTCGAAGGGGATAAATTTGTAAATTCTTATTGGGGAGAAAGTGTGAAATCGGGGTCTAATATTAAATCCCTAAATTCAATTGTGTTTTTCCCAAATAAAATTATCAAATTAAACTAACAAATCAATTTAAACTAAAAAATTAATTTTACCCGCCACTACTGACCCGTTACTTCGGGTCGGGTCATTACAATGACCCACCAAAGCACTATCAAATGGTCCAGTTACCAATGCCCATTGAATGATGCATGCCATGATCCTATGAAGGATTAACACTGCAATTTCCATAGTTCCAGATATCCAGAGTTGTTCAAATTCCTCCCAGATTAGATTTGATAATTCATAATTCAGAAGGCTGAGTTTGTATACCTCAAAACCAAAAGATCCAACTAGTTCACCAAAAACAATATGAATCGGTTGCATACCATTATGCAACATGAATCCACCAGTTGTATCCACGTCAATAATATGAACATGACTGACAGTAATCTGTCTCCTTTCCAAAAAGGCACTTTGGTAGGCCGAAATGATTGTCGGGAGGACTCTCTTAAACCAATTAGCCAACCTTAGCAAGGACTCAAATTTGGATGCACAACAGGTGCATGCGGGGTTTGGATTGATCATAGGTAGTCCCCCATTAAAATCAGTACAAGAGTTCACCAACCCAAAACTGCACACACACAGGCACCTACCTTACTTCAATAAGGTGTCTAATAAGAATCACCTTAGTTGGATAAGTGGAGCAATGCTTTTTAAGGTCAAACTGACGCAGGACAAGACTAAGGGGTAACCCTAAATGTCCAAAATGCGATTATGATGTAAGAAGAAATCAATGTAAAACAAAATATAAGGCTGAAATTTAAAATATTAAGATCTACCACAAACAACCATGAAATTCTAGGAATTCAATATAAGTAATTATTGTAATGCAAATCAAGTTATACCTCATAGATAAAAGGTCCTTAAGACAAAGAGGATTGTCAAATCTCACAAACATATAGATTCCACATCAATCAAGAGTAAATTTAGCTGTGTACTATGAAAAGGAAATCAAAACAGCGTAGGACAGCAATGATTAAGACCGTGTGGGATATTTAGGGGTCAGGAAAGGCCTAAGAAGGATCCAGAACAGCAGTAAAGGGGCTGTTCAAGGTAGAGGAGGGACTAAGAAGGATATATGGCAGTAAAGGGGACAGGAAATTGTAATGGTAATGGCAGCAGAGATGGCAGTTTGGTTGTGGATGGGTATAGGAGGGTCAAAAGTCCTTGAGACAGGAGTTTAGGGACTGTATGGACTGCAGAAAGAGGGGACGAAGGTAGTATGGTGGGTATAGGGGCTGGATAAAAGTAATGGCAGAAATCTGGGCAGCGGTAAAAGGGATTGGGGAACTTTGGAAATCAAGGCCAGTAAGGGAAAAGAATAAAAGGAAAGAAAAGAGAAGAGAGAAGAAGATCGTGTACCTAGAAGATGAGGAGGGCTTCTCGCCAAAAGCTTCTAGCCAGTTCACAGTCGCTGTTTTGTGGAAATCTCCCAAATTTTATTCAATTGTGTATCAAATACAATGAAAGGGCTGGCTTATATAAGCTTACAAAAGGCTTATGATGAAATTGCCTTACATGAAAAGGAAACTAACTAAACAAAATAGAGATATTACCAAACTATCCTTACTTAAAAACAAACAATTACAATAATACCCTTACTTAAGACTAAAAACACCAAATTAGAAAAGGTGGGATGCAGGAATGCACCGCACCAATCCCCCCATCTGAGAAAAACTCGACCACGAGTTCAAACAGATGAGAAGACACAAATCTTCCCACGCACGCGTCTTCCCAGTGTAGAGTCTTCATAATGCAAAATACGTGCACGTGAGGTCTTCAATGTCAACCAAGTGAATCTTCATCGAGCCATAATGATGGAGCTGGAGCGGCTCTTTTCCGTCATCGCTGATAGACTCGAAAACCTGTTTTGTCATTTTTGTCATCTTTTGTTATAGAAGAAGAAGGCACCTTTGACGAACCAAAACTCCGATATCTCTCTAGAAGGTCTTGATCAAGTCGTCGTAGCTCACTTTCTGTCAACCATGTGGCGTCTGTAATCAGTCTGTTTTTCCACTTCACAAGATACTTTTGATAGCCTCCGGTACGTGTAGAAACCGATAGTTTGGTAATATCTCTATTTTGTTTAGTTAGTTTCATTTTCATGTAAGGGCAATTTCGTCATAAGCCTTTTGTAAGCTTATATAAGCCAGCCCTTTCATTGTATTTGATACACGATTGAATAAAATTTGGGAGATTTCCACAAAACAGCGACTGTGAACTAGCGAGAAGCTTTCGGCGAGAAGCCCTCCTCATCTTCTAGGTACACGATCTTCTTCTCTCTTCTCTTTTCTTTTCTTTTATTCTTTTCCCTTACTGGCCGTGATTTCCAAAGTTCCCCAATCCCTTTTACCGTTGCCCAGATTTCTGCCATTACTTTTATCCAGCCCCTATACCCACCATACTACCTTCGTCCCCTCTTTCTGCAGTCCATACAGTCCCTAAACTCCTGTCCCAAGGACTTTTGACCCTCCTATACCCATCCACAACCAAACTGCCATCTCTGCTGCCATTACCATTACAATTTCCTGTCCCCTTTACTGCCATATATCCTTCTTAGTCCCTCCTCTACCTTGAACAGCCCCTTTACTGCTGTTCTGGATCCTTCTTAGGCCTTTCCTGACCCCTAAATATCCCACACGGTCTTAATCATTGCTGTCCTACGCTGTTTTGATTTCCTTTTCATAGTACACAGCTAAATTTACTCTTGATTGATGTGGAATCTATATGTTTGTGAGATTTGACAATCCTCTTTGTCTTAAGGACCTTTTATCTATGAGGTATAACTTGATTTGCATTACAATAATTACTTATATTGAATTCCTAGAATTTCATGGTTGTTTGTGGTAGATCTTAATATTTTAATTGTCATTATTAATTTTAATTTTAATTTCAGCCTCATATTTTGTTTTACATTGATTTCTTCTTACATCATAATCGCATTTACACATTTAGGGTTACCCTTAGTCTTGTCCTGCATCAAATTTGGTATCAGAGCAAGGTTGGGTTGTTTCCTTAAACACCCACGGTCTTAGGTTCCATCTTATTTTTTTTTACAAAAAAAAAAAAACCAAATTGCATTTTTTTTATTATTTAAAAAAAAAAATTGCATTTTTTATTATTTAAAAAAAAAAACATTCATTCATTGCATATAGACTTTAGGTCATAGCATATAGTAAGAATTAATCCCTATATTTGTAAGTCTAGAGGAACACTAGTGCGTGTACCCGTGCATGACCACTAGGAGTGGAGTTACCCATCAGAAAGAGTCCGAACCATCCAGCGAAATGTCAGGAGATCAACCCCCAGTTTGGTTTACTCAGGCCTTTGCCCAATTAGATGCTCGATTCACTGACCTTAAGAGAGGTCAAGATACCTTAGGTACTGACATGACCGACTTGAGAAACCGGATTGAAGTCCTTGAAACCCCTAAGAATGATGAGAATGGGTCAGTTCATGAGGATAATGAAAATTTTAGGAATAGAGACCATAGAGGCCACAGATTTGGTCACGGTAGATTCCAACAGCCACACAGGCATCAGGAACCCATCAACCATGAGGAACGTGCCTTGAAGAACGTGCGATTAGAAGCTCCTGAATTTAAGGGACGAGCAGACCCTAAGGTTTTCTCAGATTGGTTGTCAGACACGGATCTCTACTTTCAGTGGCATGATATATCGGAACCTCGTAGGGTCCGTTTTGCCAAAATGAAGTTGGTGGGACAAGTTCGGCTTTTCTGGACCACAGTGGAACATAAACTCCGGAGGCAAGGAGTTGAACCTGTCAATCTGCATTGGGATGAGATAAAAGAATACAAGGAAAGAAAAGAGAAGAGAGAAGAAGATCATGTACCTAGAAGATGAGGAGGGCTTCTCGCCGAAAGCTTCTCACCAGTTCACAATCGCTGTTTTGTGGAAATCTCCCAAATTTTATTCAATCGTGTATCAAATACAATGAAAGGGGCTGGCTTATATAAGCTTACAAAAGGCTTATGACGAAATTGCTCTTACATGAAAAGGAAACTAACTAAACAAAATAGAGATATTACCAAACTATCCTTACTTAAAAAAGAAACAAACAATTACAATAATACCCTTACTTAAAACTAAAAACACCAAATTAGAAAAGGTGGGATGCAGGAATGCACCGCACACAAACTGACCCCCAAACACCCATCCATATGCAGACCCACCCTCCCATCCTTACCTTCAATAAGGTGCCTATCAAAAATCACCTTGATTAAGTGAAACCATGTCTTTTTTAAGGCTCTCCACCATGCACCCATGAAGGGGCAGAATTAAGGAGGAAATGCAAAACCCATGGCACCTCACCCCCCCACCACCACACACACACGCCACCCCCCCACCCAGACCAAAAAAAACACCATAAGCCTTCTATGGTTTAGAAGCTTTTTAAGATACTTTTTTAGGTATATCTTTATTGGCCCCCTCAAAGAAATTGAAAAATTTCTTAATTTAGCCCTTCAAATTAGTAATGAATATTTCCATTGGCACTGGCCTTTTACTAGCCAATTGAAACAAGAAAGAAAGGAAATTAGCAAGCTTATGTCTATATCCCATATAGAAATGATTCATTGACTATCCAAGTGATGATTGAATCAATTTAGGCTAATAGAGTTGGTGTTTAGGGGATCACATGTTCACTATGAACAAAATAATACAGATGAACTACAACTCACTTGACATTCAACACAATTTTGAAACTATGATGAATTATGACTTCTAATAGCTATTGGATCTATATCAATTTTATGTATCTAGTTCTTGTACAATGATTTTATGAATGAAACACTTAAATATTCTCAGGTCTCCAGCTCTTAATGTCAAACTTCTTTACTTAATGCTTGATTAGTAATTACTAGTTTATATTTACACAGCTATGCTCCAAAATAGATATTAGAATGCTTGGAAATCAAAATTATCAAGTTTATCAACATAATTCAATTTAACATCATATAGTAGTGCACAACATACTTGGCTCAACGGGTAACGATATTTTCCCATATGTTGAGGTAGATTGAAAACGAACTTTATAATCCAACATTTTCCAATACTCCAGATTTTTTTACATTTTTCAAAATCTTTTATGGGGTTTTAAAATTTCACACCGATTTGACCGATATTTGAAAACATCGCCTGGTTCGTATTGCATATTACTAAGGACCAGTACGATGAGTGATAACGGTATTTTGTGCATGGTTTTAAAGAGGCTTTGCTCCTCCAAAGGATTGAAGCTTTCTATTAGGTGGTTTATTTTGGCAAGGCTTCTATTGAGAGCAACCTTTGTTAACATTAAATTCTTGGACTAGATGCAAATACTTCTTGCTCCTTGAGGAACAATGTTTGGAATCCTCTAGCCACTTGTTCCTCCTTTGCCCTTTCTCACACTCTACTTGGCTCTCTTTCCTAACTATGTGTGACCTCTCCGAAATGATGCCTCACAATCTAGGAGACCTCATTTGAGTTCGGTTAGGAGTTCTTTTAGGGGCAAAGGGAGGACTCCAGATGACCATTTTAGCAGCTATACTTTGGTCGGTGTGGTTAGAGCACAATAGCAAGGTTTAGACAAGAAGGTCTTTGTCGGTGTGGTTAGAGCACAATAACTAGGCTCACAATTGATTTGTTGGATTAAGTCAAGAAGAATCCTTGGGCATCTCATTTCAAATATTGGCCATGACTTCAGGCCAGTGATGAACGAAAACAAAAGAAAGACGATTGCGAAAGGGTGGAGAAAGCCCGCTAGGAGCTTCGTCAGATTCAATGTTGGTAGAGCAACTAAAGGTAAGCCCAACCCTACTAGTATTAGTGGTATTCTCCATGACTCATAGGGTAATTTTCTTGTTTTCTTGGGGTCAGCAGGGAGGAAGGATTCAAATGAGGCAGTATTCTTGGTAATCAAGGAAGTCCTTTTCAAGGCAAGCTTGCTATTGAGGGTAATTGGTTGAATGTAGTACATTGGGTAAAGGTAGAATCCTCCATGGATGTTTTTGCATATCTTCAGGGAGATCAGAGAGCTGAAAAAGAACTTGGGAGTATCTTTTGTGCATGTGAAATGGTCGGCAAATGGGCTAGCAGATTTCTTAGAGAAGAATTGGGTCTCTAGAGAGGGATTATTTATAGATTTCGACTTAAACTAAGCTGTGGATTAACTGTGTGTATTTTTGCTTCCTTTCCTTATGTTGTGTTTGAGGGTTAGCATCCACCTTAGATCTTCATCCTTCACTCCTTGTTATTTTCCACTTCTATGAAGTCTATAGTCAATTTTTCAAAAGAAAAAAAGGAAAAAAAGTAGAAGATGTCAGCATGATACCAAACATAAAATATTTTATATGAGGAATCCACAATGACAACACTGTCATAGTTTTAGTGGTCGAAATTCATATAGCATTCTAAATAAAACACCTTGAGAGAAACAATAAATTAAGAGGAGAAAATCAGCTCTGTACTTTCACTTCAAAAAGAAAGTTAGCTCCTAAAGAAAATAAAAATTAGTTAGCAATTGATCAAAGGGAAGTGCGCCACTACCTGTGTATTTGAAGGTAGAAAGGGCAGCTCTGACTTCCCAGGATAAAGAGAAAGATTGGCCAAATAGCTTTCTGCATAGTGTCCAGATTCGGAAAAGCCTCCAAGGTTAAGCAAGCTAGAAGTCAAAAACATACTAACAATAGTTAAAAAGAAAAGAGAAGAAAAGAAGACTCACGAGTCCAGATTTCATAACACCATGACAAAGTGATCCTTGAATTAGCTGAGTGGCATCTACGACCATAGAGTCACCGCTTTTCATGGAAGACTCTGCAGCAACCCCAATTTGTATAAGGCAATCATTTGCATGCACAACTACCAATGACCTGCAACATGTCACAGTAGAAAAGACTCCCATATCCTGAAAATCATAAAGAAGCATATTGTAAGCTACAAATATAAGACAGACCTAATGGTAATGTCTTATTATCTAAAAGAAACTTTATGCTATATTAAACTAAACTAGAGATAAACAACCAGACATTTAGATGCATACATATGTAATGCTTCATAAACAAAATATAATGATTTATTCTCAATAGAACAAGCATCAACCAAACAAAGCTAATACTTTGCGATACTTGTTTTATAGATCACATATACAAAACATGATTGCAAAACTGCCTTGTTCATCGTCTTGTTCTTCTTTGGAGTCTCTTCCGAATTCTCTATATATTTGAAATTAGGAAAATTGTTTATGTGGCAATCATTGAGTATACTTGGAATGAGAAGGAATAACAAAGTATTCTGAGGCAAGGATTCCCTTTCTACGGTTGCTCAAGGTGAGAAGTCGAGTAATTTCTAGGGGACTTAAAACAAATGAGTATGGAGGCATCTCAAAGTCAGAACTCCATCATGACTGACTGGATAGCCTATCTTGTTCTTCGGATTCTGATGTGATATCCATTTATGTTTAGAGTGTGCATCTTTTTCTTTGGTTTCTTATGTCCTTTGTTTATGTAGCTTTCGCCCACTCCTTTCTGCTCTTTTTAGCAATAAAATCTCATTAAGTATCCTTTAAAAAAACAAGGGTCAAGATTGGGGTTTGAACACTGATCAAAATCATCCAGATCTAAAGGATTTTCCATTTTAACATATTTTTGAAGTTCTATGATTCGTGATTACATGGAAGGATCTCTTTAAAAGTGTCATCCTTGGAATTCCTTAGCACCCTACATTGTTTTTCTCTAAGAAGAGAAAGGGAAGGAAAGAGAGAGAGAGAGAGAGATGGAGGGAAAGGTCGTGCAAAACTAGCTAACACTTCTATAACTTAGTTTGTGCTCTTCGCTCTTATGATACGTCATGAAATCCATAGTTCATTTGACAAAACAATGAATTGAAATTTTTAAGTAGTTTTTAATGCTGTCAAAGATGTAGACTTTGTGGCTTAGATTTGGTTCTAAAGTAGAATTTTGTTGATTCCTTTTTATTCTTTGGTGTACCTATCAATATTTCAATTATGTAGAAATTTATTCTGGTGACTGATACTATGTTCATAATGGACTTCTAAAACAAGATGAATGGTATTGTGAGGGTTTGGATAATAAGTTTTGACAGAATAGTAACTCATTTTTAGGCTATGAGTGGAGTTGTTTTGCATATGCATGGAACTTCAAATGACAGAATAAACTTTGACATGAAGGAGCCAATTTGATGGATCATTGAGGCCTCAAGGGATCTACGAATTCAAATTCCTTATGTTTTAATTATAGAAAGAGCATGGTGAAGATTTAAAACTGACAGGTTTAGGTAACCATCAAATGAATATTGATCGTTCATTTAATCTATGATTGAGATAATTTCATAGGGACTTAAAAATAAAGAACATTTGTCCAAAATGTGACTATAAAGAGAAATAGAGGATTTTAGATTAGATTTAGTGAGTGGGGTTTATTTATCACACTTTTGATATATCAATAATAAAAAATATCTAAAATTCATGTTAAAAATGGCTAAAAATAGAAATGGAGATTTTATATCTGGTACTTCTCTATACTTCCTTGGAATTGAATGCACTCGCTCCAAAGATGGCATTTTGTTCTCTCAAAAAAAACATACATATTACTGGCAAACTAGGGTGTAAGCCTGCTAATACAACTCTTGGGTAAAATAAAATTTAATTAGTACTAATGGCGATCCTCTTCTAGACCCTGGATTCTATCAAAGACTATAGGTAGTCTCAGTTATCTTACCATCACTTGACTAGATATTTCTCATGTTGTTAGTATTGTTAGCCAATTCATGCATGCTCCTCATACAAAACATCAAGACGTTGTATTCTATATTTTGCACGTCTTAAAGGATCTCCTAGAAAAGGCTTTCATTTTTATCCCCATGGCCACTTTGTATCAATGGCTTCTTTGATGCTAACTAGTTTGGCTCTCCAAATGAGCATCGCTCTACTATAGGTTATTACACCTTTGTTGGTGGGAATCTTATCAGCTGGAAAAGTAAAAAGCAATTTTTTTTGTAACGTGGGCATCCCCACCCCACATTGGAGGTGAGACTAACACCAGATAAGTCGATGGGAAGTAACCTCATAGGAAGTGTCCTGGAGGGGTTGAGTGTTCATGAGGCGAGTGTTTTGACCATCAAGCCAACCCTTCCAGGTTAAGTAAAAACAATTTGTTGTAGCTCATTCTAGTGCAAAGGCAAAGCATTGTGCTATGGCCAACACTACTTGTGAACTCATGTGGCTTAAGTCTTACATGAATGAATTAGGTTTCCATTTTGTGGTCTCATGGTGCTTGAATGTGATAGATAATTAGGCAACCATTCATATTTCATTCAATCTTGCTTTCCACAAATGCACCAAACATATTGAGGTTGGCTGCCACTTCATTCACGTCAAGTCTAAAGATCAACTAGCTGATATGTCTACCAGGTCTATTCCTCACTAGCATTTGAAGATGATTTATGGCAAGATGGGTATGCAAGACAGCTTAAGGATGTGTGATGAAGTGCATTCCTTCACGTTCTCAGAACATGTATATTTCTAATTCAGCAAGGTAGACTAGAATTTGTCATTTATTTGATTGAAAACAACTACAATGATTCAAAAAAAAAAAGGAGGTCAAATGATTCCGAAATCAAGATTTTAGAAATCAATTTTGGATGAAATAAAATCAAACAATGGGCCCCACAAATTGATATGGACCCAATGATCAACTAAAGCAGCCAAACAGAAGACCAAAATTGTCAAAAAGCCATTATCTGCTTGAAGAAGTTTCAACAATGAAAAAAAAATTCCATAAAAAGTTGGATCTAGGCATCCCTGGTCGCTTTTGTCACCCTAGAGTGGGCTCTACATCTGATCTTATCAAAAATCAAACCTCATAGATAGGTGGGCCTCAAAAAGAGACTTGGATATGTGGAGCTCTTGCTCTTTTTGGATGGATGAACGGATAGAAATCTATAGAGTTTGGATCAAAAAGTATTTTTGTTTTTGTTTCTTCAAAAAGAGAAACTGGACTTTGACTAACCTGGAGGATTGGACAATCTAGAAAAATGATGAAAAATCTTAGAATAAAGAGGACTTGGATATCTTGTTCTTTCTCTAAATCTATTCTCATAGATTGGGCCCAAGTATGATGCCTAGATAAGGTGCACGGGAATTTATGAGGGAGACACCATTTCAAAAATCTACGACATAGGAATGAAGAGGACACACAAACATTTCAAAAACCTAGGACATGGGAATGAAGAGGACACAAAAGACATAACACACAAACACGCACATGTATGTATATGCATATGTACCAGTGTTCACAAAATCAAAACATTAACTCAACTCGATTTTTCATCGAGAAAAGTAACTCAGAGACTCAAATGAGTTTTGACCTAGTCAAGAAAGTCAAGTCTTGGTCAAATATATTAAAATAATATTATTTTAATTTATAATATTATATTTAAAGTTATAAAAATAAATAAAAAGAGTAAAAAGGATAAATAATCATAAGAAATGATAAAATTAAAAGAAACCAATAAATACAAAAAAGGAATAGGAAATAAAGAAAAAATGAACAAGATAAAAATGATGAAAGACATTAAAAAGACTGATCAGAAATTAAAAAAAAAAAAAACAGAAAAAAGGAGAACAAAATAAGAAGATAAAAACTAAAGAAATTAGTAAGAAGAAAGAGAAAATCAAACAAGAAATAAAACAAAAAAGGAAGAAATGAATAATATCAAAGGAGGGAATAAGATGAAAAGAAAACCGGAAATAAGAAAAAAGAAATGTAAAAAAAAAAAGAGAAAAAACAAGAAGAAAAGTAAAATTGAAAAACAATAGAAAATAGAATGAAATAATAAAAATAAATGAAAGAAATACAAGATGATTAAGAGAATTAAAAAAAATTAAAAACACATACCAATCTCACTGCTCCACCATTCCTCTCTTCCTCGTTGTCTATTTTCCCCAACCACCTTCTCTGCTGCCTGATGATGATGTTAGATACTAATAGTCATGTCCACCAAGTTGGATATGGAAAGGACTAGTAGGGCTTGATGGACTAAATGATTTTTTATATTTTATAATTCTCTTTTTTTTTTGTGAAGAGCATGGGTATCCCCATCCCACATGGAGGTGAGACTAATCCCAGGAAGGCCTTTCATTAATTATGCAAGATAGGAAAAGGACTTTTTGAAGAAAAATATACAACAAACAATAATTACCACTTTTCAAGCAAGAAAATAAAAACCATTCATATCAATATTATGTTAAAGAAACAAACTTCTAAAATTGTGTAATATTTTGATAACCAAGGGAAAGAAATTTGGTTGAAATGTCTCAAGTCACAACAAAGGGAGAATATAGAGATGGATTAAGCTAGAGAATAAGAATCTTGTCAACAAAAAGGACTGAATTCAAATAAAAATAAGCTGTTAATTTCAATTTCAAAGAACTGTGATTCATAATAGTAATAAGAGGAATTGTTCATCCTTTGCCACACACACAGAGAGTATTACAAATTGGTGGAAGAAAACAATAAGCAAATATTTAACTCACAAAATTGGTGAGAAAAACATTGAACGAGTATTTAACTGTGCAAGTTACAAAACTTTTGTGTACCATAGCAACTCAGAAACAACATGATTTGGAATGTTGGAACATATCCTTCTAGACTCTATGCCTTCAGGAGTTACCTGCATCAAAATCAAATTCAATAATATATTTCCATGATTGAGAAGATACAATTGTGTTTATATGTGGATTCTGCCACCAACAACTGGAACAGCAGTGATTCTTGTGAGACATTGGCAATCCAAGGTTATGGCAGCCCCTTCATGTGAATGATTGAGAATTAGATCAATGAACAGACACTTTTGTCATAACTAATCTCAACACTCCATTTTTCATGTCTATAGATCAGATGGTCCAGAATGACCACCAGATGTGATTCTTATAAGGCCCTCCACAAAATGGAGTGGCTCTGACTTAAAGGAGGACTAGGATTAATGGTAAGACCTCATGTATATAATACAAGTTACTACATTGAGATGGAGTTTATTAACAATGGAAAGATTTCCTCTCTCTGATGTGTATGCATATTCAAGTACACAATAAGATTGATTTCAAGAAAAACATAGTTCCTAGAAGCAGATACAAAACCTCACCGCAGATATGTATTTTGGCCGAATAGACAGCCATACCAACCCCGTGAGAATGTTGGTAACTGCCAAACCAATCGTCAATATATCCGCCCTTGATTGTGAACTGCACAAACAAAAATCACATGAACATATCCTAAAGCAAGTATTTATCCATCCTGTCAAAAGAATAAGCAATAAGTTTTGTTTACTTCTATTTTTTTCAGCTTTGTAATTAATGCTGACAGGAATTCTTCCACATTCAAATTGAAATTAGCGCTGGAAGTGTAAGTAATTTGCACAGGGATTCCACCCACCATGGATAGGTGGTTCCGTTTCTACACACAACATCGACTAAAAAGTAACATACACGGATCAGCAATATAAATAATGTCTTTTTGTTGATCACCAAAAGAAGAAGAAAAATAAAATGACATAAAGGAATAAACACTTTGCTCGTCCTCTCATCTATGTACTGTTCAACCTCGGTGATGGTGAATAGGGTTCTTAATGGGAAATGGTCGACTCCACTTTGGATGTCAACAGTACTAGGAAAGCAATCCCAAAATCCTAACACTTCAATGGGTAGCTAGAAAATAAAGTACTAACTATTAAGAAAGAAAAACACAAGTTTGCCCATTCTTAAACAAAAAAGTGGTGTTTCCAATCTAGGAAATGTCTTGTGCATGGACACTCATAGACGCAATGGACTTGCTGAAGCGTTCAACAAGACACTATTCATGATATTGAAGAAGGTCGTCTCCAAGAATACATTGGTGATTTTGATTATAAAGATGCAGACCCACCAGTACAAACTAAAAGTCCAAGTAAATTGTATTTCATCCATATAGTGTGTTCTAGGTGTTAGAAAAATGAGTGATACAAGCAGTCTAGCAAATGAACTTTTAAAATTCAATTATCAAGTCCAGTGGTTTTGGGTGCAGAGAGAAGCCCTCGAGATCGAACCAAAGCAGCACACTCAGGTTACATTTCAACCACTCCCTACAATTCTTTACCTGCTGGCATCGGCAACAGGGGCCACTCCAGTGATTGCACGGTTGAGAAGGACAGCCAAAAGAGAAAGACCCCCCACATAGATGGGCAAGGGCCGAACGGCCTCGTCATTTTTGAAAACCCAATCTGCCACACGATCCTGCTTTGGCTGCGGCCCCGTGTAACGTCCTTCTCTCTTACCCATTCCCTTTCCATAGAGGGAAAAAGGTGTGATTGGAAAGAACTCAAAAGAAGAAGAAAATAAAATGTAAATTTCCAACAAAGTAGCTCTCAATGTATGTTGAAACTTCTCTACCTGCCCCAAACCCGTTGCCGAAACTCTCACAGAAGTTGAAATTCTGATTTGGAATGGGCATTTTGGGGGAAAATGGGGATGGGAAAGGCTGACAGCTTCTATGAAATGCAGTTTCAAGGATATTGATGACGCCTCCATTGCGAGTGACACTGGTTTAGATACCAGGAAGAGGGTGATAGAATGAGTTAGAGGTCGATCCGATTCGACGTAAAAGATCCAAATTTGGGTAACGTATTTTCAAAAAGATTTTTAAATGGGGATTTTTATGTACACCGAAAAAATTCACATCAATTTATATTTTATCTAATTGAATCTTTATTTTGATCAATAGCTTAAAAGTTGAAAGTTTGAAACTTATTGTACTATGGTTTATGGGAGAAGTCCTCGTTCTAAATTAATTCTTAAATAGACGTTGAGTTGGACAAAAAGATTCTATATTCAAATTTAACCTAATCTAAATTAAAAATTGTCATTCGAGCAATTATTTTTTTTATCCATTAATCACAGTGCATGTACTATATCACAAGTTAAAAAAAAATTAATCTAATGACTTTATTTTTCATAAACTAAGGGTTCTACATAAAGAGAAGTCCTCTTATTTTTATTTTCTAATAAAAATAATTTAGTTCAATTGACTTAAGCTTCTAAGCTTAAATTAGAGGTATGGAATTCAAATCCTCGTAATATATTGTGTCCTTTTTAATTAGAGAGATATCATATGATTTTATGTATAGAAGAAAGGAAATACAAATATGACAAGTAAAGTAAATAAAAAGATACATATTTAGTACCTACTAATTAACAAAAGATCTAAAAATATCTTTAACAATTCTAAAGATTTGAACCGCCACACCCTTATTTTGCTGTCTAACGGATGGGTGCAAATGAATCCATTTGTCAAAGGTTTTCAGTATAGAGATAGATACAGAAAATTTCAATTAGAAATATATAAAATATCAGCCGGTATCTCTAAAATTTTCCGATAGAAAAAAAATAAAAAAATCTTATCTCTCTCTCTTTGGATGGGGACTGGGTTTGATCAGGAATTCAATTAAAAATTTAATGGAGAGAATTTTTTTTTATTTCTGCATCAACAATAATATTTTGACCAAATTTAGAAATATCTGCCGGTATTTCTAAAATTGCAAATTTTGGCGTGAGTGTTCAGTTTCAAATTTTAGATGAGAGGAAGATGTTTTAATATCGGTCCATACGTATCGTATAGGTCGATATATATCGGATTTTAAACCCTTTATATATTGGCCGAAACATATTGTATCAGTCAAGGGTCAAAATATCGGTTTAACCGATATATCGGCCGATATGCAAATATCGGCCGTAATATCGGCCGATATTTTTATCTCTCATTCCGATATCGACATTTTCTTTCTCCTCCGATATCGGAACCGTGAAAAACCGTAAAAAACCGTGGAAAACCGTGAAAAATCGCAAAAAACCGCAAAAAACCGTGAGAACCCGTGAAACCTGTGAACCCTGAACCGTTGAAAACCGTGTAAAAACCATGAAAAACTGTATCGGTGTTTTTAAAAAAAAAATAAAAAAAAATAATTAAATACCGATATTTATGAATATCGGCCGATATTGTGGCCGATATTTCGGACCGAATATCGGCCATATCGGTCGATATTCAGTATGTACGGTCGATACTTATCGTATCGGCCGATATTACTCTGTCTTAAAAAACAGATATATATCGGCCGATACGATATGTATCGGCTGATATTTGTACCTTAGGTATCAGCCGTATTTCACTAATATCGAGCGATATCTGAATTTTATTGTCGATATCGATGGTTTTTTTTTTAAAAAAAAATATTTTGCCAGTGGGCCCTGCCGATATCGGTGAATATTGTCCAAGATATCATCTGATATCGGCCGATATTTATTTATTAAGATTTTTTTAAAATGTTTTTTTTATTTTTTTTCCATCTTTTAAACTCAGAAATTAAAAAAATCTAAAAAAATAGAGAGAGAAATTTCGCGGCAAATATATCGGCCGAACTGTATTTTTAACCCTTGAGGGGAACTTTTTTCGTCACTACTTTTGTGGACCGAATAATTGATATTTCTGAAAATGTGTATTTCTGTTCGAGTTTTTGAAATTACATTTTTGGCTTCAGTCGCCGTTACAAATTTTGGCCAAGTCTAATTTTTCAGTCTCACCAAATAAATAAGTTTAGTTAAAATTTGAAAATATTAGTGATATTTTGAAAATATCGACTAATATTTCTTAAAAAAGTGTATTTCACTCCAATTTTCTCAAATTGAATATTTTGGCCTAAGTTCTTAATTACAAATTTCAGCCTGGTGGAATTTTTGGGTATCTACTCAAACCCAATAAATTCAGCAAAAATATGAAATTAGCATCAATATTTTAAAAATATCGGCTGTTATTTATGAAACATGTGTATTTCGATCTGAGTTCAGAATAAAAATCTGTAACCGAAGCTTGAGATAAGATTGATTTTTTTTTCACAAATTTCAGATTTATGACATCACCTAAAGAAAGAAATAGAGGATTCAGATAAAATTGAAATTTTTTTCGACCAATTTGAGATTTTTGACATGACGTAAATAAAAATAATATTTAAGTAAAATTTATTTATTTTTACCCATTGGTCATGTTAAGTTGGGTCGAATTTAATAAAATAAATTTTGAGTCATTAGTTAAAAATGAGTTAAGATTTTTTAAACCTGAACCAAGCTCATATTTGAAACTTGTTGAATTAGGCTGCCCATATTTTGAGTTAAGTCAATCGGGTTTAAATTGGCTCTAATCCACACTCTTGCTCTTGATGAGCCACTTTAGAAAAATAAATACCTGGGTGGACAGTTCTCAACACATCCAATAAAGTTCAACTAATAAAAAGAAAATCTGTTAATAAATTGGGTAATTTATTTAATTTGCAAATAAGTTTCTTTAAATAATTTTCATCTATATTCAATTGTTCAAATATATAACCCTTTTATACTCAATCCATCTAAATATATAATACATGTACAAATCACCAAATAAAATATGTAAAGTAGCAAGTTAGTAACATTGTTATCCCTTACATTTTATGTTAAAATAGAGAAAATATACCAAACCCATGTAAACTAATGAGCAATTTTCAAGAAAATCATCTTAAAATCTATTTATAAATTTCAATAAGGAGTGAAAAGGGTTCAAATTAAAGTGTCACCTAGAAATTTGATTTAAATGGGCAAATTACAAATCTAGCGAGCTATAATTTCCAATTAAATTTTAAGCGATATAATCATTTAATATAACCATTCTTTTATCAATCATTTCATTATAATCTATAAGTTAATTTTTGCTACAAAATTGAAAGTGTAAACCAAGTGCAAGTAATGAAGTAGTAAAATAGTTGGTGAGACTGAGGTCAAACCACATGGATTGAATGAAATAAAAGCACTATCTAAGGAGAGATACTCATTTACACACAGAATATGGAGCAAAAGGGTTTTGGTGAATTAAAATAGTGATGAAAAAAAAAGATTTTCAAGAATCCATTTAATAACTTATAGAGTTATTTTTTATCAATTTGTCTCAGTTAGATTCGAATGATGGTTTTATCAAACTGAAAGATTTGATAATTAAATCAATAAAAATTTCCACAAATTTATTTGGATAATTGATGGTTAAAAACTATTAATCACTTACCATAAGTCATAGAGATTCTTCAAGCATTCAATGTATTTGAAAATCACAATGAATCAAGAAAAATATATAAACGTGGAATAAACATCGAAACTTATTACAGATATCACATAGATTCTTTAAGCATGTATATGGAAATCACAATGAATTAAGAAAAATATATAAATTTATAATAAGAATCGAAATTAAGTCAAACTATTCAATTAAACAAAACTCGCATTAATAACTCAATTGTTGATTTGAAAATAATCCGATAAATCATTAAACTTCATCTCTAACCTTAGCTCAAAATTTAGCAGACTATTTTCATAATAAATGCCATCAAAGTAGTCAATTAAATTTCAAATGAGAATTAAAAACGTGCTTAAGAGAATCAAAACTAAATCCTGATAAAGAGTAAATACAAAAAGAAATAAACTCCCTCTAAAAGAGAAATGGTCGGTCGTTTATCAGATCAACGGCGTGGTGCTGCTGGTTCTCCACTGCGTTGCTGCCCAATCAGTGCTTCGAACATACTTTAAAAAAGTTCAATTAGTTGATTTGTTTTTTCTTTCAAAAACATAAACTTAATTTCATGAAATATAAATCATAAAATGTTTCTTTACTCTAATCTTGGTAGATTTGAAGGGCAATTAGGATATCATGTCCAGTCTTCTTGCACCCACGACATTTCCTTTGCTTTTGTTGGTGTTTCTCAAATGCCATCTTTATCTTCTTTCAACATCTTTTGATCTTAGTAATTTAAGTAGGGCTGCAACTCGAATCGGGTGGGTTGAGTTCTTTAAAACTCAATCTAATCAGAGTTGATATTTATGGAATCCGACTCAATTCGACCTGAATTCTAAATCCGAACTTTTCAACCCGACCCGACCTGAATTCTAACCCAAATCAACTCGAATTTTGACCCGACTGCATTTTGAACCCATTTTAGACTAATTTTAGCTGGGTCGGGTCGAGTTACATTAGGTTGGGTCAGATTAACTTATAAAATCCTCAACTCGATCCGACACGAATTCCATGCTAGTTTTTTTTCTTCTCAACCCGATTCGACCTGCTGATCTAAAATTCTCAACCCGACCCTCATGATTTCTTGGATTGGGTCATGCAGGTCGGGTCAAAACTCCACCCAAGTTGCAGCCCTAAATTTATGGAACACCCACCCTCCTTTTAGATGCAAAAATTCTTTTCCGCATTACTACCATCCTTAGCTCCCTTGCCATTTTGATTTTTCCATATACAAATTTCTTCAAGCGTTTGTCAATTGCATTCGTTGCCATGCGATTACATTCTATTGAAAAGACTCCTCATCCACAATTATATTTGACTTGTGTGCAAGCTCCTTAAATCGGAATGTCAATTATTCATCACAATCTTTTAAAATTTCTTTTCTTCTATCATCATAAGCTGACTCCTATTTTGTCCTTTTATTCCATCGTTTCAATATATATTAGAGTTGACCTTATCCCTACATTGAGGAATTTAATTGATTGTAATTTATTTTGTATTTACCCACTTTCCTTTTATTCTCTTTCTTTCTTCATATGTATATCTCCCTTTTCTTTATTAATATAATGATATTCGGCTCTCTCTATATTGGAGAGAAGACAAATACCTCGTCATATTTAATTTGACATCGTATTGAGCCAATAGATCATTTTTTTTTCTGTTTCTCATTCCAGCAACAGACACACACTTTTCTTTCCAGCCCACGTTGCCCCCTTTTTTCCTTTTAGAACCAATTTTTGGTTCTCTTCCTCAACCTGGGCTCGTCCCGTTTAGCGTTGTTTTGGTCCGTGCTGTCGCCACAAGTAGCAGAGTGGCTCAAGCGAGACTCAGATCTTGCCCACTTGAAATTCCTATGCTTCTGAGCTCTCTTTTCCGCTACCTGTAACCTAGCTTGGAAAGTGGTTGCTGTCTCTGACTGAAAGAAGAGACAAACCAGATCTGAAATTGCCTCCAATCGTTGTTGTCCAGATCTGGTGGGTTCTCTGCTACAGTGGGTTTCCCCAAACTTCAGACTGTGCTCCTCACCGTTGTTTCACCAATTGCTGCCAAGGCTTTCTTATCTCCGACGGCGTCTCTGCTGTCTGCCCCTTCCAAGCACAGATATCTGTTTTTCTGCTTTGTATTGCGCTGTCTGCTGCTTTGGCTGCCCCGATCTCCTTTTTCCTCAACGTCTGCCTTGAGATCTTTCAAATCTAGTTCAGATTTGCACTGACCCTACTGCTTGGTAAAAGGGGATCTGTTTCATCTTCCTTCCCAGATATCGACGATTTCTTGCTAACATTAAGACATGCACACAAGCGCAGCCCGATCTGTAGCGCTCTCGCCCTCACTGTGGGCCGTTTTCTAATCGCCGCTCTCTTCCATGGCTGATGATGTGAATTTTAAATTACTCGCAAGCGTACGAACCGATTTATAGCATAGAGTATGAGTGTGAGGTCGTACCCAAGGGAAATCTACAAAATATATGTACGAAATAAAAAATCGCACTATTTAAAAATGATGTGATTTAAGGAAATAATTTTCTAAAACAATTAGTTATAATCTTAATTTAAAACAATGAATAGTTTTGATGAGTTTTTGAGAAAAAAGAAAAATAAATCAAAAATAAATGTTTTACATAATATACAATGGAATCGGGTCAAGCATTCGAATTACCATGTTATCCGATTTAAAAACAAAAGCATGGCCTAGACTATGAAATATTCTGGAATTATTAAACATAATTCAAGTTTCTTTTTAATAAAAAATTCTAATTAAAATAATAATTAAATCGGATATTTCAAATCAAGCCTTAGGCTTGAGCGGGTTTTAAACTTGTGTTTCCCAATTCTAAAACAACCGTTCTTGATAAGAACCTTAGACTGGAGAGACGGCAAGTCCCACTGATCCTAATAGGGGTTCCACTTTTCATTAAAAAAATCCTCAAATTAATTTGTTTCATGAAGTTCTTAAAAAGAATTAAAATTAAATTGAAAACCATCATTATTTAATATTTAACAATTGGGAATAGCATACATCTAAATAAACCGCCATGAATTTTATTTAAAAATTCAGAAATGAATTACAATTCTTTTGGACTTTAAATAAAAAAATAAAATAAAATAACTTAAAAGAAATTATTTATTTTTTTTCCTTCTGTCTTTCAGTCGTCCAATTCCAGCCTTCAATGTCTTGCCCCGTTCAACTTTCAATGGACCCAAAGCCATCAATTTATAGGAGTGAGAAGAGATGAGATAAAGGACCCTTCAAATTCAACCAAGATAAGGGATCCATTCAAATTTAAAATTTATCTCTATAGAGATCGGTTAACTCCTTTATCTCCTTATCTTTGTTCCTCCTTATCCCTCTCTTTCTTATCTCTCATTCGGTTCAAACTCTTTTATCTTTATCCCTGTCTTTTATTCAAATCCACTATCTTTTATCCAAATCCACTGTCTTTTTCAAACGCCGAATTTTGCAGATAAGACACCATCATTCAAACGAAATTCACTGGTCCCGCTTGATCTTTTGGACTTGGATCCCATACTTGGACTTTTATCTGGCCCGGAATATTGGTGGACTTTGACTCATTGATTTCCAATTGCAGACTTTGTCTTCAGGCTTCAGATTTGAACAGTGGGTCCATTTGTGTGTTTATAAATTTCTACCACCTTTACAATGTAACATAGTCTAAAAAATATTATTATAAATTCAAACTCTCATATCCGGATTTGAATTATAATAATTTACAATAATTCCAAATCAAATTAGGTGGTAAAAATTATAAACTTTTCAAAAATAGGACTATGACCCACTTTTCTCCATTTTAACTCATTTTTCTTTTATTCTCACAAATACACTGCAAAACTTAAAAACTCTATTAAATGCATCTAATATTCACAAATCAAAGGCTAACTAATCCAAAATTAAAGGGTAAAATGGTAATTTTCAGTGCTCAACAGCTGACACGGACATTGCCACGCCTGATTCTTCTAGCAAGGCGAATGACACTCCTGCTGATCCCTTTGCTATTCACCATTCGGATAGTCCCACCATGGTGCTGGTCTCGCCTCACTTATCAGGCGACAATTACGACTATGGTTGTGCGCCATTACTATGGCCTTACGTGCCAAGAACAAACTTGGCTTTGTAGATGGCTCCTTGACTGCACCAACTACACTGGCTGATCTTGTTAAATGGCAGCGTTGCAATGACCTCGTTGGATCTTGGCTTCTCAACTCTGTTGCGCCTAACATTCGCAGCAGTCTCATGTATTCCACAACCGCCATGGCCATTTGGTTGGATCTCTCTGAACGCTTCTCTCAGTCCAACGATTCGTAAATTTTTCAGTTGCAAGAGTCTATGTACTTACTTCGATAGGAGGACTTGTCTGTTTCTGCCTATTACACTAAGCTCAAGTTTCTGTGAAATGAGGTTGATTCCCTCATTATTATCCCACCTTGCACATGTGACCATGAGACAGCTGTTGTCGATCAACTTCAAAAGGCTCGAGAGATGAAATTTTTGCAAAACCTCCATCATCGCTTTACAATTTTGTGGAGTCAGATCCTTCTTATGGAATCATTTCCCAGTGTCACTAAAATTTATTCATTACTTCGCCAAGAGGAGAAGCAACAAGACCTTAATTCATCCTCCCCTCTAGTGCTCGATGCCGCGGCCCTCATTGCCAAGCCCATATCTCGTGGCAGTTCTTCTCCGCGCAGTGCTTTATCCAACCGTCGAACTCGCCTCCATTGCACTCATTGTGGTCGTGATGGACACACTCATGATCGCTGCTATAAACTTGTTGGTTATCCTCCTCGGAAGACTCCCTCTTCCACACGGCCTGAAGATCATGCCTTGGTGACCTAGCCCACTCGCTCTGGCACTCAGTCCACAGTGACCCCACCGGATTTTACTCACGATCAGTATAATTAATTATTGGCCATGCTCTCTTCAGGTAGCACCAGTTCTAGTGCTCACCTTGCAGGTATTGCACTCTCTGTTCCTTCCCACTCTGTTTGGATTATTGACACAGGTGCCATCGATCACATGTGTTCTACATTATCCCTTTTTATCATACACTCCCTGTTCACACCCCTCTTCTGTCCAACTTTTCCGATGGCTCATCCGCCATTGTCACACACATTCGCACCATTCACCTCTCACTTTCGCTTACACTTGAGCATGTTTTATTTATTCCCTCTTTCAAATTCAATCTTCTCTCTGTCAGTCAACTTACTACTTCTACTTCTTCTTTAGTATTTTTTCTTCCTCTCATTGTCTTTTTCAGGATCCGTCAACGAGGAAGACGATTGGACAGGGTAACGCTCATAAGGGACTCTATTATTTCCATGCGAGTTCTGCACTGGCTGTCCTCCATCCACCTCCCATTGATCTCTGACATTGCCGCCTTGGGCATTTGAATTATCATAGTTTGAATAATGTAGCTAAGGATGTTTCTTTTATTACTTTTTTGAAAAATAAATATTGTGATATTTGTCCTCAAGTTAAACATAGGCGTTTGCCTTTCCCTTCTAGCTCCATTACTACTAATAGACATTTTGCTTTAATACATTGTGATTTATGGGGTGCTTTCTCACAACCTTCTTTGTATGGTTGCCATTATTTTTTAATTGTTGTGGACGATTTCACCTGATGCACATGGATTTATCTCATGCATGTTAAATCTGAAACCCAGTCCATTTTAGCATCTTTTTTTGCAATGGTCAGGATACAATTTCACTCTCACATTCACTCCCTTTATTCGAGCACTGGTGGATAACTCTTTCCCCTCATCCAACAAGTCCGTTCGGATAATGGAACCGAGTTCCTTTCCATTACCATGCAGTCTTTCTTCTCCTCCCATAGGGTCATAGATCAACGCAGTTGCGTTGCCACTCCACAACAAAATGGCATCGTTGAGCGTAAACATCGCCACTTCCTTGAAGTTGCTCGTGCCCTTCGTTTCCAAGCCAACATTCCCTTACAATTTTGGGGTGAGTGTGTCCTCACTGCTGCTTATCTCATCAACAAAATGCCGCCCCCATTATTATCAGGCAAATCACCACATGAACGTATGTTTCACTCCAAACCTGATTATTCCCGCTTGCATGTTTTTAGAAGTCTCTATTTTGGTCACAATCAACATATCAAACATAAATTTGACCAAAGAGCCAAACCTGGCATCGTCGTTGGCTACCCTTATGCTCAAAAGGGTAACCGAGTCTTTGACCTAGCCTCCAAAACCATCTGTATTTTTCGCGATGTCTATTTTTATGAGGGTATCTTTCCTTATCATGATTTACCTTCCCCCACTTCACCACCAATTCCTGTTACTCCTCTTCCCATACCTGATGACCCAATTTTTTATTTTCTTTCAGTCTTGCCTGATTCCCCTTTTACCCCACCAGTTCCCAACCCCGCCATTCCTCTTGCCATAGAGCCTCCAAGTGCTACTCCATTTGATCCCACACTACTAGTTACCTGTCCCTCCCGCATTCGCCGCCCTCCACCTCATCTTGCAGATTATCAATGCTCCATTGCCTCTCACGAGCGTCCCCTCTCTCTGTCTGCTTCCAAATTGACAGGTACACCTTATCCTCTCTATCATTATCTTTCTAACGCTAACCTCTCTATTGCACATCGAGCTTTTCTTTCTACTATTTGTTCCACAGATGAGCCTCGTACCTTTTCCACACTGGAAGGAGGCCATGGTATCCGAAATTACAGCCTTAGAGAAAAATAATACTTGGACCCTGACTTCTCTACAAGTTGGTAAGAAAGTCATTGGCTGTAAATGGGTTTACAAAATCAAGTATTAGTCGGATGGTACCATTGAACGATATAAAGCCCGCTTGGTTGCCAAAGACTTCACCCAGATTGAAGGTCTTGATTATCATGATACCTAGTCACGGTTCACACTCTTTTGTCTATTGCTTCTGTTAAGCAATGACCCCTTCATCAACTTGACGTCAACAATGCCTTCTTACAAGACGACCCTTGATGAAGAAGTATATGAATCTTCCATTTGGCTTCTCTTGATAGGGGGAGCAGCGCGTTTGTTGCCTAAACAAATCCATTTACAGTTTGAAACAAGATTCTCGACAGTGGTTTGCCAAGTTCACCTCCACTCTTCACAGGCATGTTTTTACAGTCGAAGTCTAATTATTCTTTCTTCACTCATCATACTGGCCGTTCTTCCACATCAGTACCACATTTACTGGTACTGATGCTTCCGCTATTCAGCGCCGCAAGCAGTTTCTTAATAGCAAATCTATATTAAAAAAAAAGACTGTCTTAAATATTTCCTTAGCAATGAAGTAGCCCATTCTGGGCAAGGTATCTTCCTCTATCAACGGAAATACCTCTTAGACATTCTCAAGGATACATGATTTACTGGAGGGCGTATTTCCGACTTCCCCATGGAACAACAGTTACGACTGTCTCTTGATGATGGGACTCTACTCCCTGACCCCACCACATACCGTCGCCTCGTGGGACGTCTTATCTACTTTACAGTCACCGGGCCAGACATCAATTATGCGGTACATATTCTTAGTCAATTTATGCATTCACCGCGGACTGCTTATTTGGACGCTGCTCATCGTATTATTCGTTACTTGAAAGGTTCAGTCAATAAAGGGATCCTTTTGTCTTCTTCCAGCAGCCTTCATCTCCAGGGCTACTGTGATTCCGATTGGGCTGGTTGTCCTATTACTCGAAGGTCCACCACAGGATATTTCACCTTCCTCAGGTCCAACATCATCTCTTGGAAGACTAAGAAGCAGAATACAGTTTTTCGCTCTTCAGCTGAAGCCAAATATCGCGCCATGACCACTTTGACTTGTGAACTTCAATAGTTGAAGTATCTCCTTCATGATCTTGGTATCTCTCATTCTTCTTCCATCACTTTATTTTGTGATAATCAAGCTGCCCTACACATCGCTAACAATCCCATTTTTCATGAACAGACAAAACATATTGAACTTGAGAGACAATCTTCAGTCTGGCCTCCTACTTCCTCGGCACATTCATTCTTCTCATCAACTTGCGGATGTCTTCACTAAACCTTTGGGAAAGGACCCATTTCAAGCCTTGATTCACAAGTTGGGCGTTATTTACATACACGCTCCAACTTGAAGGGGAGTATTAGAGTTGACCTTATCCAGGGATTTAATTGATTGTAATTTATTTTGTATTTACCCACTTTCCTTTTATTCTCTTTCTTTCTTCATATGTATATCTCCCTTTTCTTTATTAATACAATGATATTCCGCTCTCTCTACGTTGGAGAGAAGACAAATACCTCTTCTATTTAGTTTGACAATATATAATCCTTTGGCAACTCATTAACTTCATTTGAGATTAAGAAAACTACTATATGCTTACAAGGAATGCCTTCAAACTCAAAAATAAGCATTAGCATAATAAATGCCACTGTTTTAGAAGATTCTCCTATTCTTTGAATGAATAAAATTGCTCATCATTCAAAAAAAAAATATCCCTGTCTTCTTACCTTTGGAATCACCAACATACCCCACCTTGAAGACTCTTTTCTATTCTCCTCACTAAGGATTACGTGAAAACCAAGCTAGCTACCAAATGCTTTTGAAACTCATAGAAAATGTTTTGGTATATATTTGAGACATTTATTTTTCTAGATGTCAAGTAATCTTTAACTTATGCTTAAAATGGGTTGTTCCATGACCAGCTTGAAGTTCTCTCTCTCTTTGGCGTGCCATCTAATTACTGAAATTTACTGCAAACTCCATTAAAGTATCTTTCTTTGTTACATATTTTTGAAAAACTTCATTCATCCTTTCACTCTTTTGGCTACTATTCATCCCTGCAAAAATTAGATGTCTTACATGAACAAGTACCTATTTTTTTTTTTTTTAGATTTACATGTGGGAATCTCAGGCACAGTCCTACTAAAACCCTCACGGATGATGCCACTATCCCTAGGATACACCAAGATTAGGCCATGAGGGCTCGAACCCACAACCTCCCACTTTCTGAGGTGGGAGGCAACCAGTTGAACTATACCCACAACCCCTAGTACCCATTTTTCACGCATATCAAACAAGCTTTGCAACCGTTCATCGTGACTTTAGTTATTTGCACTAAGTACCTCATGCCAACACTCATCGAACTCATCATGTGTAATAGATGTCCACACATTTGACTTAAAAGGTCCAATGAATTGGGGTTTATAAGCAATAACACCTAACTTATTTGGCAACTTTTTTAAAATATGCCAACTGCATTACCTATGATAGGTGTTTGGGAATACTAAATAGAGAGCAGCAACATTTTTTTTGATCTGTAATTATTGGTTTAGGAACGCATCCTGACATTGCCAGTAAAAACTCTCAAATAACCAAACAAATGAGTCCGTTGTTTGATCTCTTATAAATCCACAACCAAAGACCACCGTCTGTCTATGATGATTAACACCTACAAATGGGGCAAAATGTAGACCATATTTGTTTGTGTCGAAGGTTGTATGGAAATTGAGGACATCTCCAAAGTAACTATAAGCCCTTCGAGAGATTGCATCATTCCAAATGTAATGTGTTAAACTATCCTCTTCATCCACTTTAATGTTTTAGAAAAATGATGGATTTTTCTGCTGAATGCCATCAAAGTAATTTAATAATTTTTTTGCATCTTCATATTGTAATGGCATGTACCTGTGTTGAGAGGTGTAAAATGAGATATTGGCCATGGAGATAATTGGGTCAGTGAGAAGCGCAAAGTATCCTACATCGTCTAAGACAAAGAGTGAAGATGAGGATATAAGTTAATGCTCTTCTCCCTTCTAGCACAATGGGTTTTTAGCTCTAGTATGACACTTGAGATCAATGCAAAATTTTGAGGGTGTATGAGTTCCAAGACCGACAATATTGTGCTAGTGAGATAGGTCATTACACATATCTACATTATTCCTTTTGATCTCTTTCATAGTTTCTAAAATCCTTTTCAGTATATCCCATTTTACATGGAAATGAGAAATTTTTTTGGGACATGAATATGTTGGACACTTTCAAGGTGTTAATCATTCTATTTCTTCTTCTTTTTCACATCGCTGACAAATGCATCTCTTGAGGCTTCGCTAGCGGATGAGTATGTTCTTCATTGAACTTTGTGATTTTCCATTTACACTCATCTACCAACAGCTTCAACATAATTCTAGCCATGCATTTTTCTCTTTTACTTCCCCTTTTTCTATGTTCTACTTTTGTATTTGCAACATGCTCTCCCTCTTTCGAACATGCAACATTTGCACTAGTCTTTCGTTGGTCATATTTGACAGAGCTAACGAGGAGACAAAAACTCAGCATACATGTTATATTTTAACAAATTTTAGTCTATATAGGTATAGTTGTTAAATTTTAGTCTATATAGGTATAGTTCAACTGATTACCTTCTAATTTAGAAAGTGAGAGGTGCCAAATTCGAATCCCCATAGATTAACTTAGTGTACCTTAAAAATAGTGAGTATCACCTATGAAGAGTTTTACGTTGAATTTCCCATATTTTTTTACACGTAAATTCAAAAAACAAAAATACGTCATCATCATGTATGTTCTCTGAAGTTGAGTTGACATTCTTCTCGTTCGTAACTTGTGGAGCTCCTCCATCACCTTTCTCATCCATTAAGTATAATTGATGATGTTTCAACAACTTTATCATTGACATCATCTCATCTATCAACTGTGAAGTTTCTTTACCTCTATCTATATCAGAGTATCAGATAACAATTGCATAAATGAATGATAAACAAACAAATAATAAATATTCAAATATAGTTAGGAAAACTATAACTGCGTTAAAGGGAAGTCGTCGTCCTCTTATTTTTTATTAGAATGTTTTTTACTCTCAATTACTAATTTTTCAAATTTTTATAGAAATTAAGGTTGGGTTAGTTTCAATAAAATAAAATTTTGGTCAGCTTGAGTCAGGTCAGTAGTTACAAAATTTGGATTAAGTTAGATAGGGTCTGACAGAAAATTTGTCATCAATTTATTTGAATTTGGCCGATATTTGTTAAAATTGCATATTTCGGTTTAAGTTTAAACCAAAAGTTTTTGGTTTAAAAATTAAAAAAAATCAATAACATTTCTATAAAAAAAAACAATTGATATTTGTGAAATATAGATATTTTCATTTAAGTTTGGAAAAAAAAAATAAGTTAGTTGTATATTAACTTGCACACAGGTAGCTCAGTTAGTCTAAATTTCTATAATTAGAATAGAAATTTTGAGTTCAACTCCTCCCGAACTTACCTACAGGTGGTTTCATATATCCTCCAATGTGGAGTGGGGATACCCATGTTATTAAAAAAAAACCAATCTTTGTTGGAATTTGATTTCGTAAGGATGTGAAAATCTATTGTTTGGAACATCTTTATTTTATATTTTTGTCTATTTAACGAGCTAATATGCGTAATGGGTTTGAGTTTGGATCCAGTAATGAGGTTAAGCCATTTAATTAAATGGGCAAATGTATTTAGATAGACCCAATTGTTTAAAAGAAGTTTAGGTGAACTTTAATAAATGAGTAGGTGATTGGGGTGGAAAAATTACAAACCTAACTCAAATATGACTCAATTCAAACCCAATTTGACTCAAACCTAACCAACCCATTGATAGGTCTACACATGAATTATTGCTTTTAGTTAATACAACAAGAGCATTCTGATATACTAGTAGGCATATGCACATCCTTGCAAATAAAATCAATGAAAGCAGCAGTCATACAACAATGCTTGTTGTCGACCTCAATCATCAATAAAGGGAAAGATGCTTGTACATCCACACAAATACTAAAAAAAAATTCTAAATACAATTTGTATACCATTTCTACATTACTAATATATAATTGGATATACAGAATTTAATATACTTGTACATGAAAAATTCTTTAAACTTTTGCATAAATTTTTCAAATGTTTTTTTCCTAAATTAGCAATTTTGTATTTATTTGAGTGGTCAATGAATCAAAAATGATGTCATTGCTACCATGCTACAAGTATAAAAGATGATCACTAACTAATGTGTCATGTATTATCTTTCACATCTAAACATAGAATTCACCGAATATGGTGGCAATGAGTTCATAGAAAAGATCTTTTATGAATATGTAATCCACAAAAAATCACTTTAATTGAGTGTAGCTCAATTGGTAGCTCTCGTCTTAGGAAGCGGCAGGTGTTAGGTTCGAACCCCTATGCCCTCACTCACCTGGTGTACTCTAAAGGCAGTGAATATCACCCATGAGAGTTTTACACTGGATTTCCCACGGTTTCACATACATAAATTCAAAAAAAAAAAAAAACACCTTAATTAGATCAATCAAACTAATTTTTTTAAATATAAAATAATTTAACTTGATGAAATTTTAAAGAGCTTAAAACTTATGACTTATTTGATTCAATCACATTGATCAAAAATCACTTTCACTTAAATTTTTTATTTCCCTTTCCACTAATTCAAACTCAGATGATTCAAAAGAAAAGCTAAAAGTAAAAGGAAAAGAAAAAATTTAACCAATTGCATGCTCAAAGATTTCCAGACCAAGCCAAAATAAGCGATCTTATGCAAGTTGAACATGTGAAGACTGGAAAGAGATGAGTAACGCAAGACACATTTTTCTTGTCATTGCTAGGTAAAACCAGCGGTTTAAATAACTGAAACAAACCATGGCCTTTGAAAGTATGGAACCATTCAAGAAAAGAAACAAATAAATAGAGGTAAGACTGACTACTGTCATAGTTCAGACTTCTTACATCAAGCGAAGGGAGAGCTTTCACACTTATCACAGATTCGCAGGGACAGAAGATCACACATCCGCAGCCATCTCAGTACAAATAATTTTTCAAAGAGGTAAACCCATTTGTGTGGATTTTATTAAATATGCATGGGCCAAAATCAAAACGGATAAACCAAGAGTTTCCAAACCACATTCTAACATCTTCATCCAGAGAGATGACGAAAACTCCTATTACTGATGCTTGAAGGCAGTCATGCACAAGAATCAAACAGTTTGGAACAAGCACAACACCAGCTGAAACCAAAGCATGTCAGAATCTGGAGTTACTAAATCTGAATGGAACTTTTGACAGTGATCAAAGGGCTATTCAAGAATTGTTTCAAGTGTGAAAAGGTGAACTTCAACTAATATTGAAATGAATAGGTAAAAGGACCTTAGGCTGCTAACTGAGTGATCATCCATTGATTACATCTCCCTTTCTAAGGTGCCTCTGTACAAAGGAAGCAAATTCTAAATGGCATCTTAATATAGCAAGTGAATCCATTGATTCAAAGGAGATGGCCAGAGAACCTGGTGTGGCATGCAACATGGACACCAAGAAAGCTTATGATCATGTTAACTGGTCATTTTCAATTTATATAAAAGGCTAGGTTGGGGCTAATTGGGTATCATGGATTAAAGAATGCCTCAACTTGCTCCATTCCTTAGGACCACTCTCCAAGGATTCACCCGCCCGAAGCCACTTTCTCCATTTATGATCTCCACGGTCACGTAAGGTCTTTGTCGCTTGTTTCAAAGTCAGAAGGGCAAGGGGGGTTGAGGGAGAGAGAGAGAGAGAGAGAGAGAGAGTTTTTCAAGGCTTTCGCATTACAACTTGAACTGGGGGCCATATCCCACCTCCATTTCATTGACGATGCAATCGACTTCTGCGATATGATCAGGATCAAGTACTCACTGTTTCGAGATTGCTGAAACACATCTAGGAAGTCTGATGTAAGCCAACATAGCAAAAATCTCAATAGCCACAGTTCTACCCGTGGATTAGAGGCTCCAAAGACTAGCCAACCAACAGATGTGCCAAGGTACATCTCCTTATCCATATTTAGGTCTTTGTGTTGCATCCCTAAATCCCCATCCACGTGGGAGTCGATCATTGCAAGCAAAAGTTAGCCTCATAGAGAAAACATATTTATCCTTTAGTGGCTAGATCATACTTCCAACAGTCACTTTGAATAACGTATCTGGATACTACCTGTGATTTGGTGAAAGCAGCTAGGATACTAAAAAGATCCAAGGGGACTTCCTATAAGATGGGGTTTGAGGTAAAAAGAAACTTCATTTGGTGAAATGAAAATAGTCAAATCTTCCTATTTCAAGAGACTACTACTACGATGGATAATATGGTCTAGAGAAATTAGACCTTTATAGACAAAATCCAGTAGAAACTCAAGAAGGAAAAGGGAGCCCTATGGAAGATCATATCAATTTAAAATATTGGGAAGCAGAGAGAGGGGGAAGAGAATGATTATCGACAACAGTATCTCCTAAAGGAGGAACAAAAATATGGAAAGATATTTCTAACCTAGGAAGTTTGAGGCAAAAGATCAAAAAAGGAACGGAATTGATTGTGGGGGATGGTTCTAGGGACATTTTACTGTCTCAATTTTATATATATATACACCCACCCACCAACCCATACACTAGTGTAGGTAGACACATGCTTCACACGTGGCTATATGAAAGTTGCATCAAGAGATATTACACCTGTTTCGTTAAATTGAATGGAATATTAAATCCTACAACTTTTACGCATGAGAAATGTAAACTATAAAAAGTAAGATACCAAAACATAGTTTTTCTAAAGTTATATGCATATTTAAACTATAGTTATATATGTATGTATATCTATACATTAACATTGGAACAAACTGGGTCTTATCCAAAGAAAAAACACTGGCTGCCCTGTAACTACTAAAAGAAAAAGAAAGTGTCCAAATATTAAATGTTCAAAAAATAATTTTAAAATCATTCAATTCACGAGAACTTAAAAACATGGTTTCTAAGATTGATCAAATGATTTTAATGGGTTCCATATTTATATTAACATCTTTAAATGTACCATCAAATCGATTGAAAATGACTCGCATATATGATGAAAATTGCAGGGACTTGAAAACATGACTTCTATGATTGGATTGATGTGATTTTTTGTGCATATGTTCATGAATAAAAAGATTTACTCATAGAACGCCCCCCACATATGATGCAAAAGTTTAGTGAATAAAATTCATATAACTTGGAAAGTTGAATTTCTTTGTCACATGGACCCATCACATTAGATAAAAAGTGGTCAATCATTTAATAAATTAATCGTCAATACTCATTTGATGAGTTTAAACAGGTGCACAGGCTGCTTGGATTGCACCTAGTCCATTTCTTCTTCTTTTTTTTACTAATTTTGTGAAGGCCATAAAAATCAACCATATGGATTGAAAATACAGTAGATGAGCGATGGTTTGACAGAATTTCAGCCCCCAAACTCAAGTTTTAGCTAGTTGATCTTAACAGTCAAGATCACAAGGCATCCTTGAATATTTTTTTAATGATGTATGGTGACTTCAACAAGTAAGATAAAGTGGCTAAAAATTTGATTTTAGGGATAAAATTTGGTCCACTTATCAAGTCTACATTCAATTCATATGGTTCGTTTTTCTTTGGGCTCAACAAATATTAAGAAAAAAAGAAAAAGGACCATGTGTAACCTATCAACACCTAAGCTGTGTTTTTTCAAGGGATTTCCCAAGGTAAAGAACCATTTTACAAAGGGATTCTCATGTATTTTGTTTAGCAATCACAGGGGAAAAGATATGAGGAGAAAAGAAGGAAAGAGGGGCAAAAAAAAAGGAGAAACTAATTTTGACTTAGGAATGAAAATTGAGAAAGAAGAATCATAAGGGGGAGGATACATTGGAATGAGAGGAGGTCCGAGCTTTAATGGATTATGAGACATCAAAATTTAGAGCTCCTACACTTGAGATTGTTCCACTCCATCTCCTTTGTTGTGTGTGGATGGGGTGTGGGGGTGGTGGGTTGGGGGTGGGGTGGGGTGGGGTGGGGGGTGGGGGGTGTGTGGGGTGGGGGGGTGGGTGTGGTGTGTGGGGTGGTTGCTATGACGTTATGATATAAGGAAACCAATGGATCCTTTCCAAGGCTATCATTTTTTCTTCCCATTTTACATTTTTTTGGGGGTTATTTCCCATTTAGGGCCATACAGAAAACTATGGCACCCTTTAAAGTGAAGGATTTTGTTGGACATCCTACATGAACAAAATTCTCATTAGAGAATCTTAAGGCTAGGAATTTCTTCTCCCGAATATCTTTTTTTTTTTTTGTGCTGGAGTAATGAGAAATCAATTGACGACCTCTTCAACTATGTCCTTTTGGCGTCCCCCATCTAGTCTTTTTTTCCTCCTCCGCCACCTCTTCGAAAAAAGAGTAAAGATTCTTTCGGTCGTGGTGTCTAATATCCCTATCATACTGCCAAGGTCTCCCTAACAGTAAGTGACATGCGTTCATTGGCAGAACATCACACCACAGATCATCAAAGCATTTGCCGATTGAGAAAGAGATAAAACACTTTGGTCGACCATTCCCTCGTTGCCCTTTTTAAATCATGAGATCTGATTGGGTCGAGGGTGCCTTTGTGGTTTAAGCTTGAGCTTATCGACCACCTCTTGGGCCACTACAATGGTAGAACTTAAATTATCAAATGATTAAATGGCATACCTTGCCTCTGATGGTGCATTTGGAGTGAAAGATGTTTATGCGTAGTCAGTTGTCCTTTAGTTCTTCTTTGGGTGCTATGAGGGAGTGTTGAATCATGAGATTGTCGCCGAAATTCCCATAGATTTCCACCCAGTTGAACGAGTCATGGTCATGGTTGCTCACCTCCTCTTCTTCTTCCATAGCATCATTGTCTTCTTGTGCTAGGTTCACTTGTCTGCTTGGGCATTTAGAAGCCATGTGCTCCAACCTGTTGGACTTGAAACACTTCTTGAAACACTTCACCTGGTTTGCCTTTCTAGTCCAAGGTCAGCTGAGTAGTTGACTTGGATGTTGTTTTGGAAGACGAACCCATGTCTGTGTTAGGTCTAGGGTTCGTTGGTCTACCACTAGTCGAGGGATTGGATCAGCCTCTCCTGCTCTGGATCTTTTCGAACTAGACTGCCTTCCTGTAAGCATCAGCTAGCTCGTAGAAGTTGAAAGGCGCCATGGCATCCGCAATGGAGGGTCAAAGAACATCTATGAACCGTGATACACTTTGTTCTTCTGACTCAACCAAGTTGTTGCAAGCTTGTAGGAGGTTGAATTCCTCTGCATACTTTGCAATTGACCTGCTTCCTTGCTTAATTTTCTGTAGTCTATGAAAGAGCTCTTGTGCATAGTCAGTTGCCCTTCAGTTCTTCTTTGGGTGCTATGAGGGAGTGTTGAATCATAAGATTGTTGCCTAAATCCCCATAGTTGATTTCCTCCCCACTGAAGGAGTCATGGTCATGGTTTCTCACCTCTTCTTCTTTTGTAGCATCACTGTCTTCTTGTGCTAGGTTCACTTGTCTGCTCGGGCATTCAGAAGCCATGTGCCCCACCTGTTGCACTTGAAACACTTTATATTGGTTTTGCCTTTCTGGTCCAAGGTGGTCAAATGAGTAGTTGACTTGGATGTTGTTTTGGAAGATGAACCCTTGTCTATGCTAGGTCTAGGGTCCGTTGGTCTACCACTGGTAAAGGGATTGGATCGGTCTCTCCTGCTCTCAATATTTTCGAACTAGATTGCCTTTCTGTAAGCATCAGCTAGCTCGTACAAGTCGAAAGGCGCCATGGCGTAAGAAAATGGAGGGCCGAAGGCCATCAATGAACCGTGATACACTTTGCCCTTCTGACTCGGCCAAGTTGTTCCGAGCCTGTAGGAGGTTGAATTCCTCCACATACTTACAATTGACCTGCTTCCCTACTTAATTTTCTACAGTCTATGAAAGAGCTTTTGTGTTTAGTTAGTAGCGATGGAGGTCTTATACATAAGATTTTTAAGCTTGTCCCATTACCGAATCTTTTCCTTTCCCCTGTCGTTCCATTTTGACTTTTTTGAACCAAGCCAGGCCCTCCCTTTAAGTTTGATGACCACTAACTGTACACGTTTCTCGTCAGGGACATTTCTACATTGAAAGATATTATCAACGATTTCAACCCAATCTATGAATTCATCAACCAGTCATACCACCGAAATACTCAGGGATGTCGGGCTTGATCCGAAGGAGTTGTCTTCTCTGTTGTGTCTCTTCTTTCCGACCTTCTCTCCACATGTCTAGGCCATTGTATGTGGTTGTTGAATGCTCTATCAGCATCTTCCTCATGGAATACAACTCGGAGACTCTGGAACTGACAAAAGGCGAATTGGGTCACTTGGGAGCTCTCTAGTGCATGTTGGCTTGCAAACTAGCCAACTCTCTTGTCATGTTGGCTATCATCTCCCTCATTTCAATGATCCATCTCGATCGTCACCTGATGCACGAGGTCATGATGGGCTGGATCGGATCGGGACCCGTCATCATCTCTGCCTAATTGGTTGCGTTTGGTGTAACTTCCGCCATTGACATTTGAGGTACAGTTTCATTGCTCTTCCAAAATGTGAAGGCTTGTTACAAGAAAAACACCGTCTCCAAACACACAACAAAAGAGTGCACAATGAAGGCTAGGTGTATGCCGAACACATGCATAATTAGGAAACAAGCTATGATGACCACTTGATGAAAGCTAAGGTAGTGTAAGAACTAAGAACCTTCCCGAGTCTCCCACGATATGTCGGGCCAAACAAACTTTCATTCGAAGTGGTTCCAAACCAAAGACGTCGTCAATTGGAATCTTTGGCGGTACCAGTTTCCAATTTAAATGAATTAAATTGAAGACAAATGCAATTCCAATTAAGTAATGCAAACTTACAAAGTAAGGTGCTGAATTGAAAATGGAAAAGCAATCACAATCTAATTCAAGAAAACTGAAACTTAGCTTCAAATGGAGAACTTACTTTGGAACTTTTTCCAAACTTGAGACCTGTCTCAACTTTACTTGAATCTTCAAGATTACAAAGCCAAACTCGAGTGCCTTGAGTGGACCCAAGCATCTTCTTTATACTACAAAAATCAACCCTTAACCTAGACTTAACAACATGGTTGGCCTGAACACTCACCCATATGCATGGGAGTCCTTTGGTGTTGGACTCTATCTTTGCCACATAAAACCAACCAGTGGGAAAAGAGAAAAATAAATTACAACCAATAAGAAAAATCCAACTAAGAGCCTAACATATCTAGGACTCAAGTAATCGATGCGTCCAAGGTCCTTGTGCGCGATGGAGATGGATGGAGAAGTTGCATTCAACCAAGGCTTGTGTATGAGCATCCAATGGGACAAGGCCACTAGGCAAGTGATGTGTCACGGCCAATGAGATTTCCTTTGACAATGGGCATGGAGAGTCCCAAATTCACGTGGAGAAGCAATCCAAAGTGTCCAAGGAGTTGTGCACCTAGGGTTGGACGATCATGTGGAGAAGATTTAGGAGTGGCGCCAATCAAGGAACGGTGGTGGCTAGGGTTGCATTCCATCTCTTCATTAGGGTTTTTGGCGAGTGGAGAATCAAATGGGGCCCATGGTGGTCCCAAGTAGGCCCTGGGAGCACATGTAGGGTCCACATGCATCAACCCTACCAATGGAAAGCTCAGATTGGCTGATTTCCACTTACCCTTACCACGGTCAAAATGATCCATGAAGTCCAAGGCAATTGCGACAATTTCATCAATGGGATCATCACCCTCTTCTGGCATGCTGTCCCCATCAGAAAATTAGCATAAAATTGTAGGGCCACAATTTCATCTTCTAAATCTTCATCAATGATGCCCTCATCAAACACTTCCCATCAATGGACCAATGTAGGGATTAGATTCGCTCATGCACAAATTCAAATGGCACCCATGCATCATTCACACACCAAATGGGCAAGTTACTTCTCAAATAGACATCCTAAAAGAGTATTCTATCACCACGTCTCACCATAAAATTCATAGCTTTCAGCTTCTAACGTCTTTGGTATTCATCATCCACTTGATAATGTAGTTCAGATCTTTGGGTAAATGTAGTTTGCAACAATTTTTGGAAACCATGAATTAGAGTTATCCCCAGGAATATCTTCTCCAAGGGCATCTATCTCATTTCCAAAACACCACCCAATTTGTCTAGATGAGACCAATGTTCTCACTTTAATTGCCAATGCCTAGACCATATTCCTTTCGGAGCTTAGAGGAAAAGTGTTTTGTATGAAAACCACTGGCCATGAAATCCTTAACATTGAAAATAGATTAACCAATAAAAGGGTGAACTAATCAATTGGTTAAATTGTGATAAAGGGGATTTTCTCCCTACTCATGTCAAAGTAGCATGGTCATAAAGTTGAACCCTAACACACACACACACACACACACAGAGAAAAAAAAAGAGAAGAAGAAAAAGAAGAAAAGGAAAGGAAAAAAAAGGAAGAAATCCAAAAAAAAATCAGTGGTTCATTTTCTTGATTTAAAAGACACGGATGGATTCCTTAGACCCAACAAAGGAATGCTTGTTTTTATCATATACAGCCTTTGCATCCCATTTTCTTGAAGTTGCCATCATTATGAAATGAGTCACTTGGAAACCCTAGTTTCATCAAAAATTGAATCCTCGAACATGTTTCTCCAGCCTAGGTAGTTTCACAAGTTCTACTTCCACAACTTAGAAGAATTCATGTTCCAATTCAAAACCACATTTCTCAATTATCTTTCTATAAAGTTACTACAAATTTCCCTTTCATTTTCCAACATATTACTTTTGGGCGACTCCACTCTCTTATTTGTTATTTGACTTTTAACATTAACATCTAAGATTAATAATCTACATTACATGTTAAGATTTTCTTCAAAATGACTTCACAATCTGATGTTCATTCTTGATCTAGAAACCCAAAAGCATGCAATCCTCTCCCCTATAAGAAACTATTTACATTAGTATAACAACGAAATTTTTTAGGGACGTAAATGTCTTTTGAGAATGGTTTTTTTAACAAGTAAACAAGCATACACCAGTTGAGAGAAGTATGCTCCTCCATTCTCCCCCTTATATTTGATTTCTTTCTTCATCCACCCTTTATTGCTAAAATAAACCCATAAAACACATAATTGATCAATAATCACATTTTCATCACTCAAGTATATAATAACAGCAAGATGATGTAAGTGGAGATAAAGTTTAGGCCAGCAAAGAAACAACCTTTCTGAAAAACCATAGAATGGGGAACCTTTGAAAGTTGATGCCACTGGTTATGGACCACAACTGTGCACCATTGTTCAAGCACAAGTGAATGGTATCTGCTGCTCAATTATAGCAGAAGCATTATTTGCGATGCCTCCGTACTCTATTTTTCTTGAAATGGTAACTGATGTAATATTAAATAAAAGCACCCCATAAGTCCAAGTATCCAAAAACGAAAAACACTCAAAGCTAAGGAAGCTCAATACACTCTTTTCATGCTCCCAGAATGTCCATCATGGATACATGCTAAAAATCCGCAAGTGAGGATGCCAAGGCTGCATATTTGGCCAAAATCCAATTGGAAACAAGCTATGGGATTTCTCCAAGGTTCCTAAATACCCTATCATTCTGCTCCCACCAAATGCCCCATAGGGTGGCGAAGAGGGCAAGGTGCCACAACACCGAGCATTTAGAGGAGACACTCAAGAACTTCCAGGCGAAGGAAAGTTGAGCTAACAAAGAGGTCATAGACCAAGGGTTACCGAAACAATACAAGACAAGTGATGCGGAACAGCAGATCCACATACGACTATTGAGCTTCTTTTTATTATTTCTTTCTATTTTCGATTTAGTTGTAATTAGAAATTAGGATTCCTATTTTAAATGAGTTTATTTTCGCTTTAGGCTATTTTTAGGATTTTCTTTATTTAAGGGTAGTATCTCTTATAAAAGCCCCTCTTGTAAGCATTATTATAGATGATTGATGAAAAAATATTGAGATTTTTTGCAAGATACCTTTGCAAGGTGCGATTGATTGTTGGAGTGATTCCAAAGAGTGTGAGGCTACGGCGTGAGGCTTGGTGTGAGGCCATACCTTCTTCTTCAGGTGCTTTTCTTTCTCTTCTTCTCTTCTTTTCTCTTTCTCCTCCCCTCTTGCTGCCAGATTTTCCCTTAGACCAAGATCTACCCATCCAGCCTTGTTGTGACTTCCCAAATCCCCTCCCATTGGTGTCGCCCTTCCCAAATCTACCTATCCAGCCTTGCCGCCACCTTCCTAATCTCCACTACATGTTGTCGTAGCTTTTTCCTTGCAGCTCCTACCCTTTTCACTGTAAGTTCCCTTTTCTCACTTCCTTTCCTTCGCATGGTTGCCCTAACTTAAGTTTCCCACGTGACTTAAACTCCTTTGAGTTAACTCCACATGTGCCTAACTTAAGTTAATAACCCCTTGCCCATTTGATTCATTTAATACTTTGAGCCCATCTTTTCCATTCACACATTAAATTCTCCATATTTGCATGGTTATTTATGGCTAGTTTATATTAATTAATTGCATATATTAATTTAGATTTTAATTTCACCCCATGTTAGTTTTACGGTGAATTATTTTTATTCATTTTAATTTTTAAGGACCACATTAGGCATTTAGGGTCACCCTATTAGTTGTCCTGCATCAAATTTGATATCAGTAGCCTAGGTTAGGAGAGTTTCTTAACTTTCCAGATCTTACGTCGCATTTAAAATTTTAATTAATTAATTGATTAATTAATTAATTAAAAAAAAAAAAATTTCATTGTATCATTCTTAGAGTAGATCATTTTAGGACATTCAACATGGTCCCCGCATATGCCAAGATTGTATTAGACATAAGTGCTCACTTAACCCGTATGGAAACCAAGTTAAGTTTAGGGACATTTTGTTGTCACTGCCGATGCTACGAGTATCTTGCTCGTGAGTGCCCCACTCAGGTTAAGAAAGTTAGGTGTGTCCCCATACCATCCCCATCCACAGATCCTATTCTGGTGTCAGTGTCAGTGTCGCCCAATCTATCTTAGTCTGAATCGCACGCTGAAATTAAAAGTCACATTAATGGATGCGATGAAAAATATGAGCTTAATACAGATTTTCAATGTGAGTCCAAGGAAATTGATGTTGATAATAATGTGGTAGATCTCACACCTTGTCTAAGTCCAACACCTTCACTTCTAGACCCCACCCCACATCAACATGACCCTGTCCCACATATTGTCCTTCCTGACCAGCCTATTGGCCTTCCGGACCCACCAACAGCTACACCATTGGACCCAACCTCACCTCATTGCCTTGAGTCTCTTATTAGCCTACCCAATCCAGTAGATGACCCATGGTCTGCACTTGCACAACCTACTCAGTCTATACCTTCCTTACCACCCGAGAGAGAAAAGATAGAATTTATCCTGGTAGAGGAAGATGTTTCCATCACTGCTGCAGGACACCACCTATATCCTGTGACGCGGAATACCAAGTCCATGACTGGTGCCACTTGGTTGACCGAGAGAGAGCTTTAGCGACTTGCTCCGAATCTACTGGAGAGATCTCAGAGTCTTATTTCACGGAAGAGTATATTGTTCACACTTTTCTGCTGCAGACGCCTGGAGCTGCTCGTGACATCCATTTTGGTTTCTGAGTATAACATTGATAGCGAAGGAGAGCTGATCCTGCATCCTCATTGTGCCTCGATTGATGCCCTGATTGGTTGACATGTGAAGACCTAACGTATGCGTGATTACACTATGAAGATCCCACACTGGGAAGATATATGCGTGGGAAAATTGATGTCTTTTCATTTGTTTGAACTCAAGGTCGAGTTCTTTTTCAGATGGAGATTGATGCGGAGCAGCAGATCCACATACGACTATTGAGCTTCTTTTTATTATTTCTTTCTATTTTCGATTTAGCTGTAATTAGAAATTAGGATTTCCTATTTTAAGTGAGTTTATTTTTGTTTTAGGCTATTTTTAGGAGTTTATTTATTTAAGGGCGGTATTTCTTATAAAAGCCCTTCTTATAAGTATTATTATAGATGATTGATGAAAAAAAGATTGAGATTTTTCGCAAGATACCTTTGCAAGGTGCGATTGATTGTTGGAGTGATTCCAAAGAGTATGAGGCTACAGCGTGAGGCTTGGTGTGAGGCCATACCTTCTTCTTCAGGTGCTTTTCTTTCTCTTCTTCTCTTCTTTTCTCTTTCTCCTCCCCTCTCGCTGCCAGATTTTCCCTTAGACCAAGATCTGCCCATCCAGCCATGTTGTGACTTCCCAAATCCCCTCCCAGTGGTATCGCCCTTCCCAAATCTCCCCATCCAGCCTTGCCGCCACCTTCCTAATCTCCACTACATGCTGCCGTAGCTTTTTCCTTGCAACTCCTACCCTTTTCACCATAAGTTCCATTTTCTCTTATAAAAGCCCCTCTTGTAAGCATTATTATAGATGATTGATGAAAAAAGAATGAGATTTTTTGCAAGATACCTTTGCAAGGTGGGATTGATTGTTGGAGTAATTCCAAAGAGTGTGAGGCTACGGCGTGAGGCTTGGTGTGAGGCCATACCTTCTTCTTCATTGCTTTTCTCTTTCTCTTCTTCTCTCTCCTCCCCTCTTGCTGCCAGATTTTCCCTTAGACCAAGATCTGCCCATCCAGCCTTGTTGTGACTTCCCAAATCCCCTCCCAGTGGTGTCGCCCTTCCCAAATCTCCCTATCCAACCTTGCCGCCACCTTCCTAATCTCCACTACATGCTGCCGTAGCTTTTTCCTTGCAGCTCCTACCCTTTTCACCGTAAGTTCCCTTTTCTCACTTCCTTTCCTTCGTATGGTTGCCCTAACTTAAGTTTCCCACTTGACTTAAACTCCTTTGAGTTAACTCCACATGTGCCAAACTTAAGTTAATAACCCCTTGCCCATTTGATTCATTTAATACTTTTGAGCCCATCTTTTCCATTCACACATTAAATTCTCCATATTTGCATGGTTATTTATGGCTAGTTTATATTAATTAATTGCATATATTAATTTAGATTTTAATTCAACCCATATTAGTTTTATGGTGAATTATTTTTATTCCTTTTAATTTTAGGAACTACATTAGGCATTTAGGGTCACCCTATTAATCGTCCTGCATCAACAAGCTCCAAACAATTGTCGAGAAGAAGCAATGAATCAAGAGATAATTCACATCTTCAGAAGCCTGGAGACAAAAAGGGTAAGTGCTTACCAAGATTCTTCCCCTCCTACGCAACTGGTTTTGAGTTAGAAACTTCCCCAATCCAGTAGTCCAAAGAAAATTGATGGCACAAGGTGGTGATTTTGAGGACCAAATGGATGGATCCATTATCGAGGCAGAGGCACAGTTGTTGTTCAACTCACAAGAAAGACTCAGGAAAAAGCACCACCAAAGCAATGACTCATCCTCCAAGGCACGAATCTGAGCTGAATTGAGATGGAGCAAAAGTTGTGAGAGATTATCTGCCTCTTCGCCATACAGGTTGCGGTGGGAGAAATATCTCACACAATCTGGTCGCCAACGAAAGAGTAGTAGTCGGAGATGAGATTGTCAGATGAGAGGGACTGGCAGTAGAGGGAAGGGAATCGGGTAGCTAGTGAGGTGGAATCACTCCAAGTATCTGTCCAAAATCTAACTCTATCACTGCGTCCCACTTTAAACCAAATGCCTTGCTTAAATTTGCCTACTCAAGCATAAATGGTCCTCCATATACTTTATGTTCTACGAGGAGCAAGGCTAATGTCCCACCCGTGATTACCAATTTGTACTTGGAGATAGAAGGGACTTTCCATGGGGCTTCCTCATCAAACTCTCGATACTCCACAACCATTTGGAAAGAAGAGCAACACTGACATTCTTTATGGGCCGAACACCAAGACCACTGATGAGGGCATCACCCCAAGATTTGAGAAAAAAGGCTATATTGTCTTATTGAGGCAAATGGAGAAATGATCCAACCAATTTGGGCTCCAAATTGGCGAACTCAATGTATTTGGATTCCAACAATAGTAACGAGGCCCACATGGATCCGACTAGCATGAGCAACAATCAACTCGGTTGGATTCTCAGTTAGCTCGGTCGGGCAAGCCAACCAAGTTTCAGCTGTGCATTTCCCTTGAGTCTGGACACAATCAACTCGAGTTCATAGGAAATTAATCCATTTTACAAATATCAACTTAGAGAGTCCAACTCAGCGAGTCCACCAAGTTCTTCTTTGCAAACCAAGTCAAAGCAGTGTTTTTTACCCCTCTTCGCACTGAGTCAGCAACCATCTACTCAGCCAAGGAGACATTGTAGCACCGAGTCAGCGTCCTAGCCAATCAACTCACCCAGGCCAAGTGTGCAGCAAGTCAGGCAACAATTTTGTTTCTCTCTGAGCATCTGCATTTCAAGCACACTGAGTCAGCACCAACACCTCTGTTCTTTTTTATTTGTGAACCAACTGAGTGGGAAGCTGCACTGAATAAGGCGCGCAACAACACCCTTGTTATTTTTGTTATTCAAACCAGCTGAGTCAGTGCATGGAATACTAAAAACTCAGCTCCTTGGAGTGAGTGAGTAGCAGGAAACGTTTATCAAATCCCGGCCAAGTAGCTCCAGCCAGCTACTGAAATTTTTCAGACCGTGTGAACCAACTCCCACCAGCTTCTACCTATCTTCTCAGGCTATAGAGCCTGAGATTTGTTATGGTGTGGAAGCTGATAATGGGGACTATACTCTTAGGTGCCTGCCATGCCAACTCAAATCTGATGGGTCTCTTTGCATCATGGAAACTCTCTCCAGATCACAACAGGAAGCAATTACGCCATCTCTTTCTCCCAAGCTAGAGGATTTCATGGGAACTGGCTGCAGGCACTGTTGCAGGCAAAAAACAGGGAACAGCGGAGGATAAGCGTCCCAAGCCTAAGAAGTTAGGCATGTAGCAGCACCCCTGTTTTTCGTTGATCAAACCAATTGAGTCATGGAAGGCTAAAAACTCAGCAGGAGCGTGGCTAACTCCCAGCCAAGCAATCACCGAGTTGTTGCAATGGAGAACAGCAAGAAGGATGTGGCTGATGCAAGACTGAGTTTGGGTTGTATTGGTTTTTTTTTTCTTTATTTCTTCGTTTTTCAGAGTGAAAAAAAAAAAAAAAAACCTATATAGAGTGGGTTTGGGACGGAGAGAGGAAGAAAATTGGAGAGAAATCCGAATGAGTTTGAACGGCTTTGAGCTGAGTCCAAATCGGGACGTTTTGAGTCCGAGCCAAGACATTTCGAGTGCAAGTCGGGACGATTTGAGTCCAAGTCAGGACAATTTGAGTCCGAGTTGGGACAATTTCAGTCCGAATCGAGACGGGGTAACTGAGAGCGGGAGCCAAGTTACCTCTTGTATTTGTAAATGGCTACTAAATCGCAACTAGTATATTTCAGTGTTGATTGAAACAAACGAAGTTTTTCTTGCGTGCTTTAAATTAATTTCAATTTCGAATTGCAACTCATATATTTTCTTTCAATCATGCACACTAAAACTCCAGGACTATTGTTCCTTGAAGTGTGCATGCAACATTCCTCTCGGACAGGAGCACATCCAATCGATGTCGGGTATGACTCCAAATTACTTGTGTGGTTTGTTAGATAGTTCAATTGAATTGTTATCTCAGGCTACATCAGTAGGTACCAGAGCTGCTTGTAGCATGCCTTTGGTACATCACCACATTGAATAGAAGTTCGATTGGTTCAACATCACCTGTTGCACGTCCAATTCAGCAATTGCAATGGGGTTGTATCAACCTCCAACTTCAATGGGATAGCATACTTGATGCCAACGGACAAGGTATTCCTTCTTCTTCTGCTCCAGATTATCCCAAAGGAAATCTTTCATAATTCTTTCTAGGGACAAAATAACTTTCCTAGGGAACTAGAACGCAAAGAGGAAGAAAACAAGTAGAAGAGTAGTTCGATTAGCAAAAGATAGATATTTGCCCCTCCATGAGGCAAGCGCTTGCTAAATTTGTTGATGATGGCCCCCCTGCATAGAGTAGCCAGGGGACCCAATGAAAAGATGGAGACTAAGTAGGTGGAGGGTAAAGAGGCTGCTTCACATCCCAACATGGTTGCCAAACTAGATAGCTTGTCACCCCTGAGGTTTATGCCAAAGATCTCACTCTTCTGATAGTTAATGAGAAGAGGGGAGGAAAGCTTAAATCATATGAGTATTACTCTTAGATTTTTTATTCACTCTTCTTCAGCCTCGTGAAAAATTATGGTGTCATGAACAAACTAGAGGTGGTGGAACTAAAGAGAAGAATGCTCAATTCTGAAGCCATTAATCCAAGAGAAAATCCGTTGCTTTTGAGAGAAGAAGGTTGTGGGGCTCTGCAACAATGATGAAGAAAGCTCAGGAAGGAGGATCTCCTTGCCAAAGTCCACGAGAGTTGCAGAAAAAACCTTTGGAGGACCCATTAATATGCACTGAGAAATGCATAGAAGAGATGCACTCTGCAAGCCAAAGAGACCACTTCCTACCAACGCCCATGCTAGAAAGTGCAAAATGAAGAAAACCCCAATCAACCATGTCATATGCCTTCTCCAAATCGAATTTAAAGATGATACAATTCCTTTGGGACTTCTGTTACGAGTCAATGGATTCATGGGCTGTAATAAAGGCATCCAAGATTTACCTGCCATCACACTAGCAGACTGAAATGAAGAAATGAGGTCCGAGAGGAGGGCCTTTAATTTGTTGGCGAGAAACTTTGACAAAATCTTATAAAGGCTGCACAATAAGTTGATCGGCCTAAAATCCTTGAGTGACGATGCTCGAAACTTCATAGGAACAAGAACAATGAAGATAGCAACAAGCTCCTTAGAAAGACACCCACTCTGACGGAACTCAATACATGCGATAAGGTCTTGCTTAACCACATCTTACGTCTTGAAAAAACAATAGTAAAGCCATCAAGACTAGGGGCTCTATCATCGCCAATGTCCGAAATTGCAGCATTGATTTCATCCTCTATGAAAGGTCTCTCTGGATGGGCATCTTGATGAGAGATGGACCTCAATGGGAGACCTGCAATGGGCAACCTTTCATGAAGATTAGCAAAATACAGGTTTTGAAAATAATTAACTATGGAAGAGATGATAACATCCTTAATAAGAACAGTGATGTCATCAACAGTGATGGACTTGATGCAGTTGACTCGCTTGTAGATTGAGACAAAGAAGATAATCATGTTCAAAAATGGTGCATGCTTGCTCGTTGGTGTCAATTTGGTGAATGCAAGAGACTCACAACCAATAACTTGCACTCTATATTTTGTCTTGCATTGTCTTTCCCTTCAAAGAGTCGAAACAAGAGTTTTGCCAATTTTTCAATTCGCCCTTCAAAAAATTTAACTTTTGAGCAAGAATAAAGTATCTTCTGCCAATGGGGTTGGTGTCAGCTCACCAACCAACAACAAGATCAAAAAAACATCTTTCCTTAAGCCAACAAAGTTCAAAGCGGAAAGGAGGGGGGCCCAAGATTCCTCAAATGTTAAGCACCAAAGGCCAATGGTCAGATATGGACCTGGGGAACATTGTCACGTGGGAATCAAGAAAGACCTCCAAGCATTCTGATGTAACAAGGAATCTATCAATTCAAAAGAGACAGGGCCTATCATGACCATTGGAACACGTGAATTCACTTTCTGAAAGTGGCATATCCACTAAGCTGAGGTTGGAAATGTAGTCGGAGAACTAGAGCATAATGTTTGTGGTTCTGGTAACCCCCATTCTTTCATGTGGACATCAAATGATGTTGAAGTCCTCAGAAATGCAGCGAGAGTCACACCACTTGCCACTGTGCAACTGGATTTCCAAAAGGAAGGCAAGCTTTCTAGAGTCATCACAAGGGCCATAGACAGAAGTTAGGGTCCAAGAGTGGGCAAAGATCCGATCTTCCAAGTAGAGAGAATGGGAGAACTCGCAAGTGTGACTATCAATATTTCTAAATTTTTTGAGGTCCCAGCAAATAATGATGCCACTAAAGGAACCCCTGGAAGCCTTAGCCTCCCAACAGTTCCTACGACCACTCTAAAAGAACCGAATAATCATGTTAGAAGGATCCTCCAACATGGATCCTTGGAAGCAAATGATTTTAATCGATGCCCCTCTTTAACTGGTCACCCTAGACCTACATTCCAAGAAAGAATCTTCATTTGGAACCCGACAAAAGCACCTGAATAGGACAGTCAATGCTGATGAATCACCTGTTGCTTTCTCCCTGTGACAATTGTAGTTAACGGAAGAACTCAATCTATGCAACTCTCAAGAAGTTTTGTCCTTCTATTTGGACTGTAGGAGAAGGGGCCCAATGGCTCGAACTTCAGCAAGATAGGGAAACAAAAGATCTTCCATGTCGCTAGCTATCAATCCAAGCTTACGGCTAACCTCAAGCAATCTGAGATTGTTCGAATCAAGGGAAGAAAGGTCAGCATAGGACAAAGTTGCAATTGGTGAAGAGACGTTAGAATTCCTCTACTCGACGTTAACTTCAAATCTCTCCATTCAAGTAACTGATGTTGGCTCCGGGAATTGCTTGTACAGTTGGGCTAATGATGGAGAAAAAAAGTTTTGCAACTGCCATACTCAAGGCACAAGGAATAGGACGAAAAGGATCCACATGCGGCGAGAGGTACTCTCTCGATTGATCCATCTCAATCAATGCATGGAACCTAATTTGCAAAAAAAATAATGTAGATTTGAGTCGGGTGTACCTTTGAAACAGCCTGCAAAACATCAAATGACAATTTAAAACAAAATCACAAAAACGTCTTCATCTTTGGCCCTTCACCTTTCACCAGTTTGATCCTTCCCCCTCACCTTGGAAAATGCCCCTTGCAGCCCCTTGGGGACAAACAAAAAACAGTAATGCCACTAAACCAAATCAGGGGGTTTCACTATTGGAACCAATGAAAAACAATACAAATTACTACAATTAAACATAGATAATCCACAAGCAACCATTAAAAAAAAGACGACCAATGATGCCTTGTCATTCAACCAAAGACTTGAAAAGCCTAGAATAAAACAAAAGAACCAAAATGTATGTGATCACATCAAATAAATGGGCAGATTATGTGAAGACCCAACACATTCTATAAAAAAACAATAAAGACACATCCAGCATTACAATCATCAAATCAAAAAGGTTTACAAACATAAAATATTGTACAATCCAACACCAACGAAGTTGTAACCAATGAGACATACACACAAGTTAATTAAGAAAAAAATCAATAACATAGAGAAATATATATTACAAACTCCTTAGTTTTGGTGAAAAAGATGTTAATGATTCATATCAAACCACAATTGGACTATACACCAGCGTTAAACAACTACATGGAGAGAGAGAGAGAGAGAGAGAGAGAGAGAACTACCAACCTATCATTTAGAGACCAAAAGAATCTCTGGTTTCTTTGGTTTCGTAGGTGTGTTTGCATTTGAAGCTGCATTTGCCGCCACTGCTTCTGCCGCAAGACGTGTCCTCTTATCGAGCTGAATCAGACTGCGCGTGGCCAGGATCGCCTGAGGAAGCAGATCATGCAATGCACGGGCATACAAGCGCCTGACTGCCACTGATGCTGCATCCTTGACCTCCTGAGGATTCAACGGTGCCAAGAGGCAGTGCCCAATAATTCTCAGCACTGGTTGGAAAAGCTCCCAGGGGAGGGGAACCCTCACTCCCCTGGTTGAAACACTAGCAGCTGCAGCCGCATCTGCATCTGCATCCAGACAATGTGGGCCACTTCCAACATTTGCTTTCTTTGGGCTGTCTCCTCCTACTGCCAATTTACCCATCTCTTCCTCCACACTCTCAATCTGGATATCACCATTCTCTTGGAAATCCTTAATCTCAGAAGAGAAACTAACCAAATTATTGCCATCACTGCAGTCCCAACCACGTTCAAGCTCACTGGGGCAAGAGCAATTCTGCCCAGCCCAGGCAGTGGCAAACTCGCAAAGATCTATTTTGGACTGGGAGGGCATGAGAGAGATGCTCTTGAAGTAGCAATCAAGAGTGACAGCAACAATAGATGCACGCTTGGTGGACTTGACGGCAACATGGGGCTCAAGAGGGGCAGAAAGGACGCCGACAGAGGGGGAACCTGCAGGGCGGGGATCAAGGGGGGAATGGTAGAGGGAGGGCTGGGAGAGGTCGGGGATGGAGACAAGCACAGGCCTCCCACCACGCAATTTCGCCTCAGAGGCATAGATGGAGAGGAGCACAGCCTCAAAGCCAGCAAGATTGGAATCAGGGGATGCGACGACACGGGAGAGGTAGACGCCAGAGAGGAGGGGTAGGAAGGAGAGAACAATGAGGCGGAGATCAGGGTCAGACGACTGAAATGTCTCGTACAGCCACTGACATAGCAGGTCATTGCCGGCGCCAGAAAGTGGGGCGGAGAGGGCGGAGGAAATAGACTTGAAGGCCTCAGGGGAGTCGAGAAGTGCACGAGCAGGGCGGTCAGAGTCAGCCAGGACGGACAGTGAGGCAGCATCTGCTGGTGGGAGGACTGCAGAGAGAGCCTGGATGCGGGAGCGAGCTTTAGAGATGGATTCCCACCATGACTGCATAGAATTGGGATTTGCATTGGAATTTGGATTGGGATTAGGGTTAGGGTTTCGATTAGTGGAGGTAGACGAAGAGGAAGAAGATGATGGAGAGCCATTGATTTTGGAGGGTTGAGAAAGCTGGATCTCCATATCTGCCTTTGACTATTTAGAAAAGGGATTGAAAATCAAATAAAAAAACCAAAGAAGACCAATGATAGTAATTAGATACAAAGGCCGAGAGCAGAAAGGCGAGAAAACCAACCCTCTTCCTCGTCTGGACAAGTCCTTGACTTCTGCTACTGCTGCTAGCGTAACCAAATCCGGCTCTTCACCAACCTCTTCCTCGCCTCCTGCGACTCCTTTAGCGGAGTGGCGGCTGCTAGCGCGACGAAATCGGTGTTGGTTTCTTGGAAACGAATAAAGAGCCAACGGGACACGTGCTCCCGACTTAAACGAAAAAACCGATTTAACCACTTGCCTCCTACGTGCAACCGTCAAAACGTGGAGACTCCAGTCTCCACTTGTCGTTTTGAGTTAGGGCTGAGCGAGGATATTTACAATTTTCTATTTAAGAGTTTATTTGAGCGAAGTAAAAAAAGGTAAGAGAATATAAGAATTTCTCACATCTTGCTATTTCATATTTGCTAATTAAGAGAAAAACAACATCATTTTCCTCTCATTTTTACTATTATACAATGATCTATTTTGCTGAAAATTATAAAAAATATGGTTAAGAACCATGTGGAATTGCGGATTACAATTAAACTTTGATAAACTATAAGTGGATCAAAATTCAATTTCAAATTTAATTTTAAATTAATTGCAAAATTACAATGCGTTCTTGAAATTTTTCTCAAAGATATATAATGATTTTGATAATTAAAATCAAATGATTAAAATTGAGTTCGTGATAAAATTTGATATATACTTGTAGTTTATCAAGTTTAATTAGTAAGTCCAAACTAGAGCGATGCACGGTCTCAAAAGAAGGGCAATAGGACCTTCTTCTAATTTTATTTTCTTTGATTTAATTGATTTTAATATCAAATGATCAATCAAATAAAAGTAACCAATTAATTAAATCAAACTCAAGTGCATAAATAAAATGAACCACAAATAGTAAAGCATGCACTTCAAAGACCAACTAACCACAAATGCACAATGATTTTATACTAGTTCAATTCACCTGAACCTAAATCCACTCTTTGAATTACTCAACTTTGGACTATTTGAAACTCACTATGAAATGGTTAACACCCTATCATTACACACCTATTTTTGAGAGGTTTGACCACTAAGGTCTAATCCTCAACTCATTATTTTTTATGGTTAATCCACCTTAAAACACATGATAAACAAAAAGAAAGATGCCCTTTGGGTTAAGGTCTTATCCGCTAGATATGGGGTTGTTGGTGCTGGTAGTTAGTTTCTTGATGAGAAAATAGAAAATCTAAGATCCTCGGTACTCAAAGCTTGATGGAGTTTGGAATCGGGTGAGGGGGTGGTTGGTAATCTTTTTAATCTTTCACATCAGATTCCTGGTTGAAAAAGGTAATAAAGCACTGTTTTGGAAAGACCTATGATTAGGAGAGAGCCCTTTAAAAGATTGTTTCCCAAGACTTTTTAGAATTTTGAGGAATACAAATGCTTTGATCCAAGATTTGGTCAGTTAGGACAATGGGGTAGTCATCTGGCACTTGGATTTATGGAGGAACTTAAGGTCTTTTGAAGAGGAGAGCCGTTCCCAACTCCTGACACTTTTGGAGGAATTTCCTTTCTTGCCTTCGGATGACGACGAAATGATTTGGTCAGGAGAGTCCTCGGGCATGTTCTCAATTAAGGCTTTGACTCATTTGGCCCAAAGTTAAGTACTTAATGATGAGAATATTTCGAAATCTATCTAGGCGAGTGCTATACCAGCAAGGGTACAAATTTTTCTATGGTGTACCCTTAAGGAGAAGATTTTGACTAGGGTAAAATTGAATAGAAGAGGTCTGCTTAGGGGTGAGGGTGTTCTAAATTGCGTTCTGTGCGAGTCCTTTGTGGAAGATGTCAATCACTTGTTTGTTAATTGTGATGTGGCCAAAGGTTTGTGGATGAATTTCATTAAGTTCTTAGCGATTCTTTGGGTCTTTTCAAACTCCTTCTCCCAATTATTAGGAGCTTAGAACATTGCATGTTTGAAACCTAGACTGAAATGCGCTTGGCAATCCCTACCGGCAGTGATTGTTTGGTCTGTATGGAAGGAAAGGAACTCTAGACTTTTTGAAAGTATTTCATCTACAGATTCTGACCTTTTTCATAGAACCAAATGGAGTTGGTTTTCTTGGTTGTTAGCGAACCCAATTTTCAAAGGGCTTAAAATGAATGATCTTTTGCTATCTTGGGAGGGTTGCATGAGGGCTCAAACTCGGAAAATTAGGAAACAAGACAAGTGGGAGCCCCCCCATCAGGGGATTTGGAAGTTTAATGTTGATGGATCCTCTAGAGGAAATCCAGGTCAAGCGAGGATCGAAGGAGTGCTTAGTAATCACAATGGAGAATCATTCGTTATGTTCAATGAGTCGGTGGGTACTAAAGACTTAAATGAAGCAGAAATTCTTAGCATTAGGAGAGCTCTAGTTATTTGTAAGGCTTTTGGTCAAGGTCAGTTGATTATAGAAGGGGATTCGGCAAATGCTTTCAAATGGGCTTCGAGTCTACGGCGCCCACCTTGGAGATTGACAAATGTGGTTAGGGAAGTGAGAGTCTTGGCTGAAGGAATGGGAGTATCTTTTTCTAAGGTTGGAAGATCAACCAATGGCATGACGGATTACTTCGCAAAATTGGGAGTGGATAACCTTTGGGCTGGAGTTTTCTTATTGTTGTGATATTATTTGCTAGTTCATTTTCTTGTTTATTTTCTAGCATTTTATCCTTCTTTTGTGTTTTTTCGGGTCTATCCCTTTTAGACCCTCTCTTTAGCTTTGTATTTTCCCCTCTCTTTTAATGAAATTCTTCTCATGACTGCTCAAAAAAAAAAAAGAACACTTACCTTAGCTGCCCAAAATTTTTCTTTGATTGGTGTTCTTGGAGAATTGTCTCTTCACTCCAGTCTTCAATGTTTAAACAGCTCTAGTGAATGTGCAACCATAGGAGGCTAAGTCAAGGGTGGGTTTTAGGGTTCTACAAAATTCTCTAATCCTTAGAAAAAGATCCTCTTAATCACACTAATGGAAAACTAGAAAAGCTTTGAAAACCCCGTAGATGTTTGATGGTGTGATAAGAGAGGATCAGCAAATGTTCACAATGAATTTGCAAAGGCATAGAACGGTCTTGAGAGATTAGGGTTTAATTCTCAAATGATTAGCTTCATTTTCCTAAAAAAAATAGCCATTATTTTATAATGTTATTGTGAAATCGGCTAGGCTTCGAGGATTCGAGCGTACGACTCAAGATTCAAAGCCTACAACAATTAGTACAACTAGCTCTCGAGGACTCAGGAGCGATGCTCGAGGGGTCGTTACACCCTGACTTCCTGAGTATGACATTATCAGCTTTGGGCTCCACAGGGCCGCACGGTTTTGTTCCTGGGCCCTGGCCCACATGGCCAGGCCCAAAAGGCCTCACACAAGGGAGTGGGGACTTCCCTCATATAAGGCACATTACTATCTAGTCAATGTGGGACTTGTATGGGTATCACAATCCACCCCCTTAAGACCAGAGCCGTCCCTGACTCTGTCACATCACAGATTTAGAGGGTCCACACAGTCCGAGTGTTGAACCGTGCTCTGATTCCACTTGCAACGACCCTAACCTAGACTTCCTGAGTGTGACATTATCCGCTTTGGGCTCACGGGCCAGCACGATTTTGTTCCTGGGCCCTGTCCCATATGGCCAGGCCCAAAAGGCCTCACACAAGGGAGTGGGGGCTTCCCTCATATAAGCCACATCACTATCTAGTCGATGTGGGACTTGTATGGGTATCACAATCCACCCCCCTTAAGACAAGAGCCGTCCCCGACTCTTTCACATCACAGACGTAGAGGGTCCACACAGTCCGAGTGTTGAATCGTACTCTGATACCACTTGTAACGACCTTGACCTTGACTTCCTGAGTGTGACCTTGTCCGCTTTGAGCTCCGCGGGCCATACAGTTTTGTTCCTGGGCCTTGGCCCACATGGCCAGGCCCAAAAGGCCTCACACAAAGGAGTGGGAGCTTCCCTCTTATATGCCACATCACTATCTAGTCGATGTGGGACTTGTAGAGGTATCACAGGTCGAGACAACCTCAAGGACCCAAGACAGACCCTCAAGGACTCGAACCCGAGAAGACTTTTCACTGTAAATTCAACCAGCCTTTGATCAACTCTTGAGGGATCTAGAACACCTTCAAGCCATCGACCTCGAGGACTCGAGAGCACCCTCTACTCATTTATTTTAAACCAAGTGATTTTAGGCTCCCAAATAAATTCTACAATTCGGTCAATTTGCCTAAGGATGTTTAAGGTCAACCTGGGGTCATATATGGTCCATTTTACATGTTAGGTTGTCAAACACATGGAAAAGTTATGTAGCTTGCTTTTGGTCTTCAATTTTACTTGATACACCATCTTCGGTCTTCAAGAGGCAAGGTTCTGGCTCAGTCATGAAATTGACAACACAGAGATATAGATAAATTGTGGCTCAACATAATTTTCATCCATGCAATTTTTTTTATGAAATCAATGAAAATTTAAAAATATGTGGAAAAAGGGTAGTTCCATGTGACTATTTGTTCTTATCATTCCTCTCAATGAGTATTTCATTAATTTTACATTAAAAGAGAGACTCATTCCTCTCAATGAGTATTTCATTAATTTTACATTAAAAGAGAGACTGAAATGGCAAAGATATTCGTCGATATTTATTGGCCTAATTCAAACCCAAAATATCAAATTTTGCAATATTTTTACTTAGGGAATGATCTTATTTTTTATTTCTAAATGCTTATTGAAAATAACAAAATGTGTGAAAGGAATCAAATGTTTTAAAATAATTTAGCATTCTAAACAAAAAAGGGCAAAAATAATTTATTTTATATTTTGTATAGTCTACCATAAATGATTGGATAACCATAATAGTCAAAAGTGTGCTTTAATTGTGTTTAAGCTCTAGACCCATTTTACACCTCACCTAGTGCTTTTTCTACCTTGGACTACACGTAGTTTTTTTAGATCTGTTTTCTATAATAAGCACATTTTTATAAGTTTTTTAATAATTAGTAAATATTATAGTTAAGATGAACTAATTGTTAGTAATACTTAATAAAGATTTCTAATTTTTTAACAATATATTTGTGCATGTATATAAAAAGTTCTTATTAATGTATTTGGAAGCTTTTTTTTAAACGAAATGTGTTTCGAAGCTTAGTTGTCAATATATATTTTTTATTTTTATGATAATTCTTGTATTTAATTAATGTTGACTCAATAAGAGCAGAAGCCTATAAATCTACACATATTTTTTGAAGTATTTAAATAAGTGCACCAAGCAAAACTAAACATGCCCTTAAACATGTATTTTGCACCTTTAGGCTCTAAGACTATTTGTCACTTTGATTACACCTTACGCTTTAACAACTATGGGAAAACCTAAGGATAGTATCTACAAACATTTTTTTCATTTTTGAAATTTCAAAAATAAAATATATTTCTTGTCAACATTAGAAAAGTTATTTATTTTGTTTATTTTAAACGGATAATCATAAATTAGATTACCAAATTTCCATATACCCAATAATAACCATCTAATGCCCATAATGTTCGTCTATAATTATGGATATTTACATAAATTTTGTATTTGTTGGGACCCACAAACATTTGTATAAATATTTTATACCGTTGATTGATGTTTTTATTTATGGGATGTTATTTAATAATTATGTTTGTGTCAAAATAAAAATTTGATTATTTTTATCACACGAGCTTATTAAATAATTACTTTTTTAGCTCATACATTTCCATTTCCGATTACCAAATAAGATATAGGAGAATTTCTTACCTAGGGGAGTCCTTAATCTAAGATTTTTTTTTTTTAAATTTCTATTCATCCAAATCTTACTCAAATATTGTTTCCATGAGAGAGTGTAGCCCCAAAATGGCAATCTAATGAACTATTAGCGGTCAAAGTTTCAATTAGAAGCTCAAATTTAACTATTTGATCTTAGTGATAAAAAATTACTAAATTTTTTTTTTTCCTCAAGACATCTAATGATTTTAACTGCTAAAATCTAATGGCTTGGATTTGATTTTTAGAGTGAAATTTTATTAGCATGTAGTCATGAAATGATTATTCAATCGCATCAGATATTTTTTTAAGGATTTACGGTTTTTTTAGATGAAAAAGACAAAAGGTATAACACATGTAACGTCATAATTAGGTTCACCTAACTTATTAAGTTCTCCACTTAATACTGTCCAAACATTTAAAGGAGATCTCTAGGAGAAGTTTACCCAAAGAAAAGCTCTTACTTTAAACTTTAAAAAAAAAAATCTCCTACTTAAGGTTCTCATCCAAACAAAGCGTAGGGAGTCTCAAAACTCAATTCTTCGCTTAATAGTTATATGGTTATTATATCAATGCATTTTATAAAAAAATGTCATTTTCATGTATATTTTAAAGATATTTAGTTATACATTTATATTTTATATAAATGTGTAATACCCATATTATATTTATAAGATATAATGAACTATTCAACTACTTTTTCTCTTATCTATTTTCTTTTTTTTATACTCCCTCTGTCCCATTTTAAAAATTTAAAATTTTCAAGAAACGCTTGTTAAAAGGCTTGAGAACTTCTCTCCAACATTATGTAACTCTTCCAAAATGCATATGAGACAATTATTTTGGGATAGTCCCAAAATGTATATGAGACAACTAAATTGGGACAGAGTGAGTATTATATAAGTACATAATTTAAATATCTTTTCTTGCAAAGTAATTGATATAATTCTAAATATTGAAATATATAGAAAAATAAATAACTTTTTTTCTCTTAGCTAATGTATATTATAAATAAAAATTTCTTTTAAAAATAAGTTTTAAAAAGTTTGTTTCTTTTAAAACTTTTGCTTACAACGAAATTAAGTTTTAAAAGTTCAAAACATAGTTTTTAGTCTTGGTTTCAATATAAAATATGTTAAAAAATTTACAAAAAAATACATGAATAGCTAAATTTTTATAATAATATATATGAAATTTTTAGTCTTCAAACCTTTCAAATAGGACATATGTCATACCTGAGCATATTTGTTCTCTTCCTTTTGGTATATCTTCTTTAAATGGTCAAAATTGTAATTGTATTGTTCTAAGGAAAAAAAAAAACCAAATTGGACACGAACTATTTCAATTCCATGTTTTTATTATATGTTGATTTGCTAATTATAGAAAGGTAAGAGGAGCAAACTTCTCCACACTTTCCCATATGATCCTTTTGGATGTGCATAAAATGAATATTGACTATTTATTTGTTAAATGATTGACCAACTTTTAACTAGTGTGATGAATCTTTTGCGAAGATCTTAAATTTAGTATAGAATTTAAACAAAATCATTTTGATCCAATTATAGAAGTCACTATTAAACTCTTTATTTTTTATTTCCATGGATCCACATGATAAAATTCAAGACAAAGTTGAAGAGATGGGTCTTAAATTTCATACAAGAAGAAAATGGAGCTCATCTAAGAAGTTTTTGGGTTAAAAATGTATGAACTAAAGGCTCATAAGGTAGAGATATGAGTTAGGCCATGTTTCAAGGTGTCTTGGACTAAGAAGAAATATTTAGAAGGGTCATATTGATACAGATATCAAATCCTACCCGAGCTCGAGCAAAGACGAGCCGGCTCAGTTGGACCCGATGGACGAGATGGGTCTTCAAATGTGTCGTTGGACCAGCAGCGGGAAGAGAGGCTCCACTTCAAGTTCCTAGTCACACCGTGTGGACTCCACATGGTACACTCAACCTTCAAGCAAAGGATGCTAGAATGGAAAGAAAATCCAAACAAGGCTGGAACGATAGATGTTGCGAGGCGAGAATCAAGTCAGAGGAGGCAAGAAATCAACAAAATATAAAATATAAGAAGAAGGAATCATGGGCTGTTAGAATATATTTAGGATTTTATTGATTAGTAGAATAATTAGAGTTCTTATGTAATTAAGATTCTTAGTTTATATTTATCTCTAATTAAGAGGTGTTTTTAGTTTATGATTACAGTTTAGAGTTAGAGTTTGTTTGAGATAACCCTAGGGTCGGCTAGAGGCTATATAAACATGTGATAGCATAGGTATTGAATACAATACACAATTTATTATTTCCTACATGGCACTAGCCTAATCACCGATCCGCCCGTTCCTCTCCTTCTTGGAACGTCTATAGTTCCTCTCATGGTTGCATCTGGTTCCTGGTTGCAGAGTTCTGCCTTCACCAGCCTACTCTTCGGCGTCTGCTTTGGATAGCCCTCTTTGGGTGTGGATTTTTTCTTGTGTGCTTACTATCTCTAGATCTGGGACAACCAGTCGTACTGGCCTCTTAGTCATGCTCGCCTTCATGGTTTTCATTGGAGTATTTTTCCCATAGATGGATTGCCTGAAATTTTGTTTTCCAGCAATGAGAGCTTTCTTTCGAGAGGGTGGGAATACACATTGGCAGAGGTAACTTCCTTTGTGGAGACAAATGGGACTGTCATTGTGTGCGCTGTTAGCCACCCGTATCTTCCCTTTCTCAACAACTGGTTGATTGGCATCTCTAGACAGAAGCACCAGGAGAAGGTGCTGGTTATTGTTGATGAATATGCAACCCTTCACAAGGTGAATGAAAAGTGGCCCGGTCATGCTGTCCACGCTCTGCTGCTCAAACATCAGTAAATGGTGACTATTTGACCACTGACTCAGAGTTTCTGAAAGAGGGCATATGAGGGAAAGTAGAGGCTCTTACAGTTGATCAATCATCAACCATCGTCTGTGTAATACCCTGCCCCAGAGGGGGTCTATAATGTGGAGCGTGTCTATGGAGAAAAAAGTCTCACATTGCTATTTGCACTGGAAATTCCCTGGTATATAAGTGATAACCTTCCTCCTTCTAAAACAAGACCTTTTGGGAGCAACAGTGGGTTGGCTCGCCAAAGCAAAGCCCTGCAGGACTATGTGTGTGGCCCCAAAGCGGATAATATTTTGCTAGCGGACGGGTCGTTATAGTCTGTTCTGAATTTTTTTGTCTTCTGCTGCCATTAGTTGCAAGATCTGTGCACAGAGGAAAAGAGGAGAGACAAAAAAACAGCATCAAGTCTCTGGTCATGCTTCCTTTGCGTTTCTTTTGCAAAATGTTGTAGCTTTTGGCTACTTTTAGATCTACTCTTTCATTGGAGACGACGGTCATTGCCGCTGCCGACACACTGTTTGGTCGCCTCTATGATACCCTGCCCTCACACCATCGATGTGGGGAGTCCCACATCGGTAGTGAAGGGAAGAGTTGCTAGGTTTATTTGAGGCCACCCACCTACTCTAGTGTGACGCGTTTTGGGCTGGGCCATGTGGGCCCGGGCCCAAAAGCAAATTCGTGCGGGTTTGCTTGTGTGCAAGGCCCAGAGCGGACAATATCACACTAAGTTGGACCCTAAGCCTTGTTTTTGGGTCGGGTCGTTACAAATTGGTATTAGAACCGAGTTCAACACTCGGACTGTGTGGGCTTTCCTCCTTCCATGGTGCTGTTGAGCTAGGCTGGGTCGAGCCGGGGGCTGTTCAAGGCCTTAGGGGGGGTCATTGTGATACCCTGCGCTCACACCACCGATGTGGGGAGTCCCACATCGGTAGTGAAGGGAAGAGTTGGTGGGTTTATTTGAGGCTACCCACCTCTACTTTAGTGTGACGCGTTTTAGGTCGGCCCATATGGTCCCGGGCCCAAAGGAAAATCCGTGCGAGCTCGTTTGTGGGCGAGGCCCAGAGCGGACAATATCACACTGAGTTGGACCCTAAGCCCTGTTTTCTGGTAGGCTCGTTACAACCTCTCTCTGGTTACCATCCTCTACAGCTTTGCTATTCACTACTATCTCCTAGCATCGTTGTTCCGCCGCCATAACCTCTGTTCATCGCTGTTGTTGCCTCCGTTGTGGTGGTCTGTAGGACCACATTTGTTGGTGCTCCCATGGGAGTACCATTTTGGGTGACCCGCCGGATCACCAATTTGGGTGTTGGCATTTGAGTACTCTTTGTTTTACCGTTTATTAGATATGAGGCAACATGTTTTTGGACACCTGTCCAATTGTCGTGGAATCATCCACGTTATTATTTGGAGGACTTTGATTCATCCTCTCTCTTTGTTGGCCTTTATGGCTTTAGCCTTTTTGTTTGCTGGCATTTCTAATCTGATTGATCGATGTGATGGCTTCATCCTTTTTGGCATATAGTATGCCCTTGTTTTTCAGGCCATTTCCATTTGTCGCCTGTCTTTATCGTATATTGCGATCATTGTTTTTGCCAGACCACTATTTTACGGCCACTGCCATCGTCCGCCCCTCTTTATCTATTTCAGGCCGCCATCTGTGTTTGCCGCCTATCATTTTGCAGCCATCAGTGCACTGCCTCTTCAACAAATTTTGCAGCCACCAGTGTGCTGGCACTTCAAAAAATCTTCGTGGCCAGTCGGTGTGCCACTTTTGCAGTTCATATGCCGCTTCTTTACATTCCAAGCTTCACGTTCATTTACGCTTTAGTTGCGGGGGCATGTTAGAATATATTTAGGATTTTATTAATTAGTAGAATAGTTAGAGTTCTTATGTAATTAGGATTCTTAGTTTATGTTTATCTCTAATTAAGAGGTGTCTTTAGTTTATGATTACAGTTTAGATTTAGAGTTTGTTTAAGATAGCCCTAGGGTCGGCTAGAAGCTATATATATATGTAATAGGATAGTTATTGAATACAATAAACAATTTATTATTTCCTATATGGGCTTTGCTGCCCACTTGCATTAATCGATAAAAAATAAGAAAAAAAAATCAAATTGGATAAACTCAATCACGATGCTGAATGATTTCCAAAATGGAAGTAGATAAAAGAAAATGTCACGTGCCCGCTATTTCACTTTTTTTGCGTTGAGAAGAGGGATTACAACCGAAAATTGTGTAGCAATTGCGGTCACATCGGGTCCTCTAAGAGTGGGAGACACTTTTGATTTTTATTTTGTAATGAGTTGTTAATTCTTCTTTTTTTATTTACCTTTCTATAGCCTCTTCCTGGATTATAAGAAGGTTCTTTATTTACAGTTTGCAGTAAGAAATAAGAAAATAGACAAGCTTATCTTCTTTGAACTCACGGAGCAAAGGCCAGGACGCTTCAAAGTCGTCCACCTTAACTTCCTTCTCTCTTTCTCTATTTTCTTGTGTGTTTTGCTGTTGCTGATCACGTTCAGACACCCAAAGCACAACAAGCTCTTTACACGAGTAACAAAGCCTCGATCCTTCAATGGCCGAAGCTACTAGCAATGCAAGATCGACGGAATGATGTCACTTTTAAAGGAGGCAATGGAGATTCAGGGCTGATTGTTGGATGACGTGGTGAACAGATTGACCGTAGTGGATTCTTTTCTTGAAACGCTCTCCCATAGTCGTGTTCATAAACAAAGGGACAATTTTGGGGTACGGTCGTCGACTCGAGGGCCTCATATAGTCAGAGGAGACATTGACCATGCCATTACCACACGCATGACACGACTTGCATTTCCGTGGTTCGATGGTTCCGACCCATTCGGGTGGATCTACAGGGTTGGGCAGTTTTTGTCCACCAACAAACCCCAGTTTACCAGAAGCTAATGTCAGTGTCTTTCCATCTTGAAAGGAAAGCCCTTTTATGGAGAAGTCTAAAGCCATTTCCAGTTGAGAGAACTTTTCCCGTAGTCTAGTTACTCGATTTGGGCCTTCTCCGTATGAGGATCCCGCTGCCACACTCACAAAGTTGTGACAGACAACTATGGTGGAGGACTACCAAACACCCTTCGAGGAACTGACTAACTGCACTGAGGGGCTCAAGAAGTCTTTTAGGGTGAGCTAGGAGGCTTGAAGGAGGACATCTGATTAAGTGTCCAGATGCAGAAGCCACACACCCTTTCTGATGCGACCGGGCTGGCCCGCTTGCAAGAAAAGAAATTCAACGCACGGAGGAGGCAATCGTGATTTGATGCAGGGAGATCAAGCATTTCTACAAACATGGTTCATCCTAAACCTCAAGCGCCCATTATAAAGAAGCTAACTCCGATAGATATGAAGAAAATAGTGACTAAAGATCTATGTTATAATTGTGATGAAAAGTTTACTCTGGGCCATAAATGTCGGGTGCAAAAATTATTTCTCATGGAGGGGAGTTGGCCTGAGGACGTTGAGGAAGGTAAAGGAATTGATGAGCCCAACGAGGACGATGATGGATATGTTGATCACACCACACCATCGAAAATCTCGCTACATGCCATCTCTCGAAGCTAGGTTTCTCAGACCATGTGAGTGAAATGAAGCTTGAATTGAGTTATCGTGACAATTCTTATCAACAGGGGAGTACCCACAACTTTCTAAGCTCACATATTGCTAAGAAGGTTGGTTTATCTATCATGAAAGATCCAAAATTAGAAGTGGTCGTGGCTAATGGAGACCGGTTACATTGCATAGGCAAAGGCATTGGAGTACAACTGAAGGTAAAAGGGATCACCATAGATGCAGACTTTTATTTGTTGATGGGATGTTGGAGGCCCAATGGTTACTATAACGCCCCGTCCAACTACGAGTGCGTTATCTCCGAAATATCTGCAGAAATTCGTAAAAGATAGATATCGAGTCTATTTTTTTTTTTTTTAAAACGGGGTAACTACCTCCCGCCCAAAGATTAGTAAAAACAAAGTTCGCCATACTTATAAATATAATAAACAACCATTGACTATTCAAATATAGTTATACAATCACCCAAACAAACCACATACAATAATAAGTCCATAGAAGCAAGGGCCTCTAAACTAAAACATAAACATAATTATGAAATATCTAACTACTACTACCCCTTCCTATGGGCCTCCTCAAGGGGCCCAACTGGTCCATCCGTAATCGGGATACCTGAAAGGTAAGGGGTGAGCTAACCAGCCCAATGAAGAGATAGTGCATATCACATGTCAGCAACATATATATCATACGTATGAATGCGAGAACATCATGATAACAAGGGTACTCATATGCATGAAAATCCAACCACACCACTAACTAATGATCCACTGAACAAATCTGAGACATCATCTCGGTAGCCCACATCGGGTCCTCCAACAAACTCCGGTCTCCCTACTAGTGCCATCGGGAGACTACACAATACACAACTGTCTCAACCACATGAGCTGTGTTGGAAAAATCCACCTCGACCATGCCCGAGGAAGCCAAACTCTAGGGCAGACACCTCAGCCGTCGGAACGCAACGGGGAAACTCGCATCCCCTATGGGGGTCTCAACTGCAGGAGCATAACGAAGAAGTCCTCCCAATCAACCAAATTATCATATCATCATAAGTATATACACATATAGATAACCTCTTTGCTCTAGGGCAGGCACCTCAATCGTAGGAACGCAGTGGGGAAACCTACATCCCCTATGGGGGTCTCGACCGTCGGAGCATAACGGGGAAGTCCTCCCAACAACCAACATCATCAAATCATCATAAACATATCCACATATAAATAGTTCCTCAATCTCAACACCCAACGGCACACTGTCCGTTGTGGGTTACCTCCCATGCATGCACATGATATCATGATCATGTATAACAACATAAACATATAACAAGATCTCAAAAGACAACCCCATACTCATCATGATCTCATTCACACATTATAAGTAGACACCCAACATGTTATTAACATCTTCCAAGCATCATATCCAATGTCCAAATGCATATCTTACGTTCAGCATAAATTCATTTACATGTTATAAATAAACACACAACATGTTATCATTAAGTCACAAGCATCATGTTCGACATCCAAGACATATCTTATTTTCATAATAAATTCATTCACATGTTATAGCTAAATACACCACATGTTATCAATAAGTTTCAAGCATGACGTTCAATGTCCATTCGTCCGATCAAAATTTTCCATTTAACCACATATCGTTGACATGAGTGCACCCGAACGGATCCCTTGCCACATATTCGTTCAACAGTTCCTTTACCGAGTGGCTTAATAAACGAATGGCCCATTTGAGTCACTCAATGTTCAAGGTTAAAGGTTGAATAGATGTGAATGCATGCTAAAATAGTAATAAGTCCCTTCACCTAAAATGTCGGTGAAATCCGTGTGTTGATGAACCAGGCTTAGATGGATTTACAGAGCTACCATTTCCTGTGAAAATGTTTTGGAAAGCTAGGCCTTTAATTTTTTTTTTTTGAGTAAAATGGAGTAACACATAATAAAGGAAATCACTTCCAAAACCTACACCATTAAATACTTCGACGAATAAAACCAATCCAATTTTTTTTTTTATGAAATAATTGAGACAAAAGAAAATGTCAAAAAGCTTCGAAATTATTTTGATTTCTTTTAAAGAAACTGTCAATTGGCTCGTACAAAAATGAGACACATAATTAAACGAAATTGTAAGTTTAAATTTTTTAATAGAATCAAAGACGAATTAATGAAATACTTGAAAGGGCCAAATAACCTTAAAACATGTTTTGATTTCTTTTATATATATATATATATTTAATCAATTGGAAGGGTAATTCCAAACCATAAGATAAGATGGAGGTTACTAAAGGTTTACAAGTAAAAACAATGTTAACTAGTTTAATTAAATAAAACGAGATTAAATAAGATAGCAGGATAAGAACCATCAGAAAGTAGGTATGGTAACAAAGGATTGAGTAGAAGCAGGTTAGAAACAAGACATTAATTGCTTTAATCATATGAAACTAATTAAAAATAAATTGGAGTTGAAAACTTGGATTTGGAGCCATCAACACTTTAATCTAAATAAACTAATTAAAACAACATAGGGGCAAGGAAAAAGGACAAAGGCTTAAAGGTTTTTGGGTGGCCAACAGTGATTTTGGAGTGGGTCTTGATGGTGGGATATATTATTATTATTATTATTTTGACTTGTGGCAAAGGACTCAAATCTGAGGATTGAAGAAGGAGCAGACAACGTTTACAAAGGTTAGCCCAGGGGGAATTTGGGACGGCAATGGCTGATTGCCATCAGGTACGTCAACAACTAGCAAGTTGTTGTCGCATAGAGAGGAAGGAAGGAGGGTTAAAAAGATAGAAGAGTAAAGAAAGATGAGAGGGAGGTAGAACATACCCCTTGTTTGCAGGGGAAAAATCAGGGCCGTCTAGACACAAGTTGAGGTCTAAGGCAAAAAATCTAAATGGGGCCTTCTTGATATTTAATATATTATTATAAATAATATTTAATTAAAATTTTAATTATATAATAAAAAATTATCTAAAATCTATTTTTCTTGTTTTTTGAGATGCAAAATTACTAATTAAATTTTTGTATTCAAGTTTTGCTAAAATTTCATTTTCAATTTGTAATATGGCTAATTCACTTAATCTTTCTTTTGACATTGTTGATCGTAGATAAGATTTTATCAATTTTAGTTTTGAAAAACTTCTTTTTGCATAAGCAACTGTTACAAGTATTGTCAATAATATTCGGTATGCAATATCAGTATTTGCAAACGAATCTAGTCTTTTAATATAATTCAAAATTTCAATTGGAGTTATTTCTGTTTGTAAAATTTCTCTTTAGACTTTTAACTCTGAATACAAATCTTGTAACGCCCCGACCGGAAGTGGGCCCGGAACGCTACTATTTTTTTTTTTTAAACCAATCTCAAAGACTTATAACTGGGCTGGATCAAAAGTTAGGAACAGAAATAAAAGTCACACATGTTTTCAACATATGGACTCACACATAAACTATAAGTCTACCCACATGCAAACACATAACATATAATCACATATTTCCATAAACGAAATATTTCTTAATCAAATCAAAGTAACTGTGGTCACATAGCGGTTTATACATATCATAACATAAGCACTACAAGCGGTACTAAAACATAAAGTTTCAAAGAACCAAAAGAAAACAATGAAGAAATTCCCATTCGTGGGAATTCCAAGAAGCCGCAACAGCTTAACCGTCCTAAGTTTGATACGGAGGTTCCTCCTCCTCAGGTACATCTCCTGAAATGTGAGTAGTGTGAGCTAACTAACCCAGTGAAAGAACATAATAATGCAATGTATAGAATATCAGGTTAGCCAAAATCAATATAATAGTTTCATCTTTTCCAAAATCTCATCATAATTCCATTACTGCTGGCATCCACTGTAACACCTAGAAACTAAGCTGAGACCTTAGTATTAAGTCCCGACACGGTCAAAATACAATCCTTACAAGTACATCTCTGACACACCCAAGGCCGGTAATGATACACCCGAGGTCAGCAACTGACACACCTGATCCAGTAGATGTAACCGACAAGCCCAAGGCTGGTAATAATTCAGTAGTTAAGGGTACGTGGAAGCAGTATCAACATCATCATAGCTCATAAAAATCATAAATATCCATAAGCACTCTTCACAATAGTACCACATGTCTAGGCATATAAATAGGTTAATCAAAACTGATCCTTTAAACCACTCATTGCACTAGATCATTTTTAACTTGATTACTTTTACTGCAATGTGAAGTCTCCTCATCGAAAAAGTGTTATATCGAAGTATCTGTCAAACATGCAAACAGATGTACAATCAATAATTAGTCATTATACATAGCATACAAGTAATATATATTTATAGTATTTCAAATATTTTTATTCAATTTTTCTGGAAATCTCCAGGGAAAATGGAACTGAGTCTCCTATTTGGTTACTAACTATTTTAAGTTACAATAATCAGCAAAATATTATATGGTGCTAAGACCACTTCTCATATTGTCTTCTGGACATAACCAAGTTGACGTATTGAGTTAGACTTAGAGGTATAAGGTGCTCAGGCCACTTCTCTTATAACGAGTTAGGCCTAGAGGTCACTTAGTATTCGAACCCTTCTTTTCTAATGAGCGGCGAAGGAAATAGTCCAGCTACAGATAACTATCAGTCTGAGTTAGCCACAGATAGAGAATATTGGCCTGTAAGTGAATACAATAAGTATATACACTATAGTACCAAGAGAAAGGGGTTAGTATCATTTTTAATTATTGAAAAATGGTATAAACATCACATTAAAACCTAGTATCTAAAACATGTAATCTTAAATTAAACCAAGATTTATAAACCAAAACTAGGCTCCTCGGAACATACCTCAGAACCTGGTACTGTGGCTTTAGAAATTCTGAGCTATTGACTAAAAACTGGCTTACAGAACCTTCGGAACCAGGCTATGTCCTTCGGAACTTCCGAGGATCAAGTCTCGGAACTTCCGAGGGTGCCTCCGAACAGAAGAACAAAAAATAGGAAAAACAGTGGGCTCTGTGTGTCTCAGAACCTGCCGAAGGAAGCTCGGAACTTCCGAGCAGTGCGGCTCTTCCGAACAGACTCGGAACATCCCGTCAGCAGAGGTGGGAGAAACAGTTAGCCTCTGGACAATTTGGAACCCTGAACCGAAGCTGAGAACTTCTGAAGTGTTGGCTTCAGAACTTCCGAATCCCAACTTTCGGACCTTCCGAGAGTCGTCTTCCTCCTTTGTTTGCAGCAGCAGATAATAACGAGCAACGCCTTGGTGAAATACGAATCCACAAACAGTGGATTTTGTAGGTTCGTTTTTCACATCTAAAAGGTCAAATGGACTCCTCAGTGAGTTCTCTTTACATAGGGAATAAATTAAAACATTTACACTGATTTAAAATATCTCATTTTAATAAGAAATCCAGAGAAACATATAAAATCCAAGTTTTCCTTAAAACTTCAAATTCATTTTAAACACTCAACTTGATCAATTTGATTTCTATTTGACTATAAACCGACTAGAATTTGAAAACTAACACAATGGTTACTTTCGCTTAAGATCTTTGGTAGAAATTCTAAAACTTGTAAAATCTTCCTCCTTAAGCTTATGGTGAAATTTTTTGAAAACAGAGGGGGAGATGGTTTGATTTCTAGCTTACTTGATTTCTACTGAGGGAGCGTGAAACCAGCTGGGAGAGGGTAGAAATTTATAACCCTCCAGTATGACCAGGTGATGGATACATCATCGGCAACCCATGGCCGATTGCATTGATTGATACGGCCACATTGAAGCAGTAACAGTAAATTTTTTTGCAAATAACTCATTCAGGTTATTTTGCAAATATGTCTATTTTTGTCTTAATTAAATTTTAACTAAAAACATGGTTTAATTAATTTAATTAAATTAATCAAAATTAACAAAAATGTTGGGTTTTATAAACTCTACTTATCATAAAATTTTGGAGGTTTGAATTTCATTAAAAACCATAAATTTAAACAAAATTTATATTTTGACACTATTTACTTAATTTAACTTTTATTTGTTAAAAGAGTTTAAAACCTTTATTTTCAAGATTTGAAAAAATAAACTAAACAGTTATAAAAAGGTCTACAATCACATATTTTTCTCACAATTTTATTGTTTCTAAAATCATTTAAAAATATTATTTCTTCACTTTCGGGGTCTTTTCGTGTAGTTTTAAATATCATTTTTTGAAAATAATATAATATTGCATTTATAGAATAAAATCCTTGATTGATTAAGGAAATCAATATTACTCAACAAAAATCAGATAATTACATAGATAGTAAAAATAATATCAATAAATGATAAATTACCATTTTGCCCTTCCAGCTAGGCAAGTTGAATGATCGAGCTTTTGAGCTCTAACTGGGCAAAACCTGAGCTTTTCGTAAAGCCCTAACCGTAATCTTCAAGATTAACTGATTAAAGTATGATTCATCATACTGATTACGTCTAATTCGGGTCAGGGTATTACAAATCTAAACCATGTATATCAGAAATCTCATTATGTTTCAAAAGACATTCAAGATTAAGACTATTTTTTCAAACTATCATTATTTAATGATTTTAATTTTTTAAAATCAAATAAAAAACCAAAAATATCTTCATATTTTTTAAATTGTTCAAACCTACTTTTAATTGAAGAAATCGCTTGATCTACTATATATATTTCGGCCGATTGCGTTGACTCATCATCGACATTTTCATCAAATTGTTTTTTTCTACGAATTTAACGTCTTTCATTAAATACATGTTCTATATCAATTTTAGTTGAAATATCTTTCACTTCAATCATATCTGATGTAAATCCATTTTCTCTATAATTATTAAAAAAAACTAATAAGACATTCTAAGTGATCTATAGCAACATCAATATGCATATTTTTAGATTGTAAAGTTTTACTAACTAAGTTAATAGCAAATAATATATCATACCAAATAGTCATACCTAATAAAGATTCAAAATTTTTGATCTCATAAATAGCTAAACTTTTAGCTTCACTTCTTGTTTTAGGGTCTTCACTAGTTTCTGCTAATTGAAGTAGAGCATCTTTATTTTCTGGAGTTTGATATTTTATCGCTTTAACACTTTCAATACGAATTTCCCAACGTGTTTGTGACAATGACTTTATAGTTAAAGTAGATATATTATCTTTTAAAATTTTCCACCGCTTTGTAAAAGAAGAAAATAATGTATATATACGTTGTATTACTCCAAAAAATAATATAGCTTTGCGACACGAGTTTGCCATTTCACAAAGTACAAATTTAAATTATGAGAACTACGTGGTGTGTAGAAAGCTCTAGGATTTATATCTAATAGTCTTTTTTGTACACCTTGTTGTTTTCCTTTTATATTTGATCCATTATCATACCCTTGTCCTCTTATATCAATAATATCAAATCCTAAATTTTTATTGCATTTAAAAGTTCATTAAAAAGCCCCTTTTCCAGATGTATTGTCTACTTTTAAAAGTTTTAAAAAATATTCTTAAATTTTTATTGGATCTATTGAAACATTCACGCAACGCAATATTAGAGTCATTTGTTTTTTGTGACTTTCATCCGGAGTACAATCAAGTATAATTAAGTAATATTTTGCCTCTTTAACTTTTTTAATAATTGTACTTTTAATTTCACATGCTAAAATATGTATTAATTCATTTTGTATATTATGTCTAAGATAATGATTACGGATTTCACAATTTTTAATACGATGAAGATGTTCTTTCATTATTGGATCAAATTTTGCAATCATTTCAATTAAACTTAGAAAATTTTCATTATTTTCTTCATATATCTTGCCATTATTTCTACGAAATGGTATGTTATTTTTAGCAAGAACTTCCACAACAACAATAATTCTTAAGAGTACTTTTTTCCAATGTTTTTCTTTTTGTTAATCCGTTCTTGAATATTTTTATCGATTGTCTTATTTTTTAATAATCTTGATTCTAAATCAATCCAGCTTTTCATATTCATAGTATGCTCATTTGTTAGTTCGTGATATTTAAACTTAGAATTAAGATTTTTCCAATCTATAGTTCCATTTGTAACTAACACACTTGTACTCGGTTTTGAATTAAACAACTTGTAACAAAAACAAAATACTAAATCCATCTCTTTTGAATATACTAGCCATTTTCTATTTTCTTTTCTCCATTTGATAATACTCTAATATAATAGTTAGTAGAGAAATGCCGAGAGTTGTTATCCATAGGAAATTTTATATTTTTATCTCTAATTGGACCTCTTTCTACTAATAAATATCTTATTTTTGTATCTATAGTTTCCCATCATCCTGGATCATAATTAATTGTAGAAATAGAATCGGTTATTTCATTTTCTTTTTTTATTTCTTTTTCTTCTAAATTTTTTGAGTATCATTATGAATTTGTTCATTGTCGTTCTTTTCTACCGTTAGTTCATCATGTTCTAAATCTATTAAATGAATTGGTTGTTCATTTGTTAAATCTTCATTCAAATTACTTGTTCATTTGTTAAATCTTCATTCAAATTACTTGTTAAATTTTGTCTATTGCGACTAATAAATTTATCAAGAGCCCCTCTTTGAGATTGAACTAGTTTTTCTATTCTTTTTTTTTTTTTTTGAAGTTTTTGAAATCTAGATTCATATTTTCTAATTGACATATTTATGATTAAAACACAATACTAAATAAGACGAAAATATTTAAGATTACAAATAACTAAAATGAACTAAAATTGAAAGGTTAAAGAACAATAGAACCTGGTACCGTGAAAACACGATAATTGATGAATGATTGTAAGGTCCTTTATAGCTCTATTACTCTACTAATTCACCAAAGATCTCTAAATTAAAAGTCACAGCTTTATCTGCATGACAAAACAAAGGAAAAAAAATAAAGGGTTTAGATTTAATAAGAATAAGGGTTTAGATTCAATAATAAATAAATGTAAATGGAGAAGATCAAAGAAAAAAAAGTATCCAGTCTATATAAGACTTGATTATCCAAAAAGTAATCAATCATCTGACCCAAATAAAGAAGTAAAGAACCAATTTGAAAAATGATGTTAATACCATTTAAATACAGTCCTTGAATATTTGCCTTTTATAACCTATTATTTTTCTCTTTGTATAATCAGTCCGACTCCCCTGCCCATCTCTCCTCTTTTTTTGATGACATTTTGGTTTACAGTATCACTTGGGATGAGCATTTGCAACACCTGACAAGTGTCTAAGATGTCCTTCTAGCCCACCAGCTTTATCCAAAACAAAGTAAATGCAAGTTCAGATGTTCTTCAATCGAGTATCTGGGCCACAATATATCAATGGAAGGAGTGGCCACCGACCCCGAGAAGATCCCTCGTATGGTGGACTAGCCTCAACCCAAGTTCGTTTGAGGCTTACGCAGGTTCCTTGGGCTCACAGGCTACTGCCGACATTTTGTCCAGTGTTTTGCAAGATAGCTCGACCACTCACTGAAATTCTCAAAAGAAATTCTTGTCAATGAATTGATGATGTCATGGCATCATTTGAAGAACTTAAAAGGCTATGAGTATTTCACCAGTTCTGGTCCTTCCGAGCTTCCAACAAACATTCTATGTTGAGTGTGATGCTTCAAAAGTTGGCGTTTGGACGGTATTCACTCAAAGGCGACGACCAATAGCCTATTTCAGCAAGGCCATAGAGGGGAAGTCTCTCTTCTTGTTTACCTATGAAAATGAACTACTTTTCTTGGTGCTAGTGGTCGGAAATGGAGACTTTACTTGTTAGGAAGAAAGTTTGTGATTAAAACAGATCAAGGGAGCCTGAAGTTCCTTTTAAAATAGAAGATCGACACCCCAATGCAACAACAATGGATTTCTAAACTCTTTGGTTTCGATTTCACCATTGAGTATAGAAGTAACACTTCAAATATTGTGGCCGACGCCTTATCACAAAAGGAAGAGGAAGTAGAACTTTCGGCCATATTTGCAGCTGTACTTATATGAGTGGAGGAGTTACAACATGAGCACTCGTGTGATGCACATGTCCAACAACTCCTTACACAACTCAAGAAGGGAAAGGTGGATCCTACCCGTTACACAGAACACTGAGGCATTTGTTTTATAAAGGCAGATTCTATCTCTCACCCCACTTTTCCTCAAAATGTAAGGTTCTAACACAGATGAATGACAGCCCGATGGGTGGCCATTGGGTTTTCACAAGACCTATCAACGCATAAAGATGGATTTCTTTTGGTCAGGAATGAAGAAGGAAATTGAGAGAGTATATTAAGAAGTGTGACACTTAACAACAGAACAAGGCTGAAAATGCCAATCCTGTTGGTCTCTTACAACCATTGAATATTGTTACTTCGCTTTGGACAACTATCTCTATGGATTTCGTGGAAGGGTTGCCTGTCTCTCAAGGAAAAAGCATTGTAATGATGGTGGTCGATCGACTATCTAAATATGCTCACTTAATGTCATTGTCTCATCCTTATATAACTACAGTAGTGGCAAAAGCTTTCGTCGATCATGTGTCTTAACTACATGGCATGCCGGAATTCATTGTCAGTGATTGCGACCCAATCTTCCTCAGCCTTTTTTGGAAGGAGTTCTTCAAGTTCCAGGGAACTATACTCAGTACGAGTTCAACATATCAACCGGAATTCGGACTGGCAAATAGAGGTGGCAAACAAGAGTTTGGAACAATACTTGAGAAGTTTTTGTGGTCTACAGCCGAAGGAGTGGAGTAAATGGCTTTCCTTAGTATAGTTTTAGTATAATACGAGTGAGTACTCTTCTACGAGGATGAATCCATATGAAGCCGTGTATGGGCTGCCTCCTCCAAGGCTCATGTCCTATGTCAAGGGGACCAAAAAAGTGGATTCGGTGGATCGGGAGTTGAGGACGAGGGAGGTGATTTTGCAAATGTTGAAGGAGAACTTGTAGATGGCGTAAGAACGTATGAAGAGCTTTGCTGACTGGCATTACACGAAGAGGGAGTTTGAAATTGGCGATTGGGTGTTCTTACGGTTGCAACCATACAGACAACAGTCTATCAATTTACAGAAAAGCGCCAATCTTGCTCCGAAGTTCTATGGTCCATTTAAGTTTCTTGAGCGCATTGAGAAGGTTGGCTATAAATTAGAGCTTTCATTCAGCTCTAAGGTACACTATATCTTTCATGTCTCCTTAAAGAAAAGAATATGCAACAAGGTTGTCTTGCAAAAAGAATTGTCAGTGGTTGATCTAGATGGGAGCTTGGTCATGAAGCCGACAACTATTTTGGATCGAAAAATGGTGAAGCTTGGTAATAAGGCAACAACCAAGGTGTTAGTGCAGTGGAGTGACTTACCAAAGGAATACGCCCACTAGGGAATTCTATCACAAATTGCGAACTAAATTTCCTGATTTCCTCCAGCAAGAACGACGTCGGATTTGAGAGGGAAGGAATGTCATGTGCCCGCTCAAGTTTATCTCTTTTCACGTGTTGAAGAGAGATTACAGCCGGAAATTGTGTAGCAGTTGCAGTCACGTTGACTTTTAAGAGAGGGAGAGACTATTGATTTTTATCTTTCAAGAGTCGTTAATTTCTTTTTCTGATTTACCTTTCCCTAGTTTTCTGTAGCCTTTCCTAAATTGTAGGAAGGGTTCTTCATTTATGATTTTCAGTAAGAAATAAGAAAATAAACAATGTTATCTTCTCTGAACTCAGGGAATAGGAGGCCAGGACATCCTCGAAGTTGTTCTCTTTCCTCTCTTTCTCTATTTTCTTGTGTGATTTGCTGTTGCAGGACACGTTCATACGCCCAAAGCACAACTGGCTCTTGACACAAAAAATCAAGAAGAGAGAGAATCATTTGGTAGTTGCTGAAACAGAAATCAAAAGATTGGAAAAATCAGCAAGATAAGAAAGAAATGGAAGGTCTCCAAGCGCTGAAGCGAGTCCAGCAAGGACAAAGGTGAGACCGTGCAAAGTACAGAAGGAATGAAGAGAAAGAATGAAAGGAAACATATGAGAGAAGAATGGAAGGAAATTAAATCATACAAAGAAAGAAAGAATAAAAAGAAAAAAGAAAAAATAGGATCTACTGCGACTGAAATAAAGAATAAGAAAGGAGAGAAAAAGAACCGTTTACAAGGCAGAGGGCTCTGAAAGGAGAAGACGAGAACTGTAGCAGCGTCGGACCGAACCCATCTAAGTTGATTCATTGGGTATTTTGGAAAGTTGCTTTAATTTACTTTATTTTATTTTAATTATTATTTCCTTTTTCTTTTATTAAAATAAGGCCTTATAAATCAATGTTTGGCCTAAGTTGTAAGAGAGACTTTTTATTATTGAAATTATCAAAAGCTTGGAGCTTTTATTCTCCCCATCGTGGTAAGTTATTTTTCATTTGAATTTTTATTTGTTTATTTTGTTGAGTTGATTTTAATTAGGTTAATTGAAATTATTGAATTGCATTTTTGAATTGAGATTTCAATGAATGCATTTTTTTCATTATTTAATTAAAATTGGATTCTACAATTCATATTAATTCATGAGAAGGTTCTCCGAATTTAGACCGCACTTAAAGTTAAGAACACCTAATTTCCTCAATGAATTTGAACCCGCTCAAATTCTCCTGTCGAGATTAGTATCCCTTTTATTTTTCTTGTGAGTGACTGAGAGATTTGAGAGGTTCCTTTTCAGATTTCTACATTGAAATCCATTCGACTTAAAACCCTAGATCTAAAATCTATCCCATTCAAAAATTCGGAAAACCCAAAAAATTATAAATTTAGATTTACATTGCATTGCATATTCTAGAAGCAAGAGAGAGTAGTGGAATTATGCTTCCACCTCATTAATTTATAAGACTATATTCACACCCTTGCCCAAACCACGCCCCCCAAATAAAAAATCCAGGCATGGTTTGGGCACCACCTCCTTTCCGTTTTTTATGTATTTATTTTTTCTTTTATTTTTTTAGATAGGACACATGACACTTTAAGATTGGCAAAAAAAATTTATAATTTTTTAAACTTATTTTATGTATCAAACGGTGTCATATTTAATAAATTAAATTTATTGGAAAGTTTATTCAATAATGTTCCCAACAATCCCAAATTTTTGCAATTTTGACATACATAAAATCATGACCATTTTTAAAATAAAGTGTCTTAGATTTTGAGAAGCAATTATTTTTGTTAATTTTTGTAAGGCAAACAGTATGAATAAAGATCATGGATGTCCAATAGATTTCATCTCAAGTTATGTTTTTTGTGCTTTGTTTTTCTCCAAATTTTAGTGAGTTATCTCATCTTTCATCTTTTGCTTTCTACTTACTATTTTGCATGAATTTAATTTTACTTTCTTGCAATTCAATGGTTTAGAATTCAATTTCTTGAAGGCTATCTGTTAGAAAAGAGAAAATTATATTCATTAAAGAGTATTACACAATTATATATAGCCTTAGCCGAACCTAGGGCTATTGCACTTCTAATCTAAATAGATCTCTTAATAGAGATAAAATCAACCTAGAATCCTAATTACATTATAATTAGGATAATCTAAATATATTCCAACATGCCCCCGCAAGCTGAAGCATGGATGAACGCGAAGCTTGGAACGTGAAGAAACAACAGGTGAACTGCAAAAGTGGCACATCGACTGGTCACGAAGATTTGATGAAGAAGCAACAAACTGATTGGCTGCAAAAGTTGTTGAAGAGGCAGCGTTGACTCGCTGCAAAATGTCAGGCGGCGAACACCAATGGCGGCCTGAAATAGAGAAAGAGGCTCGGACTACGACAATGGCCATAAGACAATTGTCCGGCAAACAATGATCGCAATATGTGATAAATGCAGGCGAAAAATGACTTGAAAAATAAGGGGCTGAAGCCATCACATCAATCAATCAGATCGTAAAGGCCAGCGAACAATAGTTGTAGCCATAAAGGCCAGCAAATAAAGACTGAAGTCATAAAGACCAGCAAATGAGGCTGTAACCATGAAATGCCAGCAAATGAGGCTATAACCATGAAAGGTCAGCTAATGAGGCTGTAACCATAAAAGGCCAGCAAATGGGGCTGTAACCATGAAAGGCTAGCAAATGAGGCTGTAACCATAAAAGGCCAGCAAATGGGGCTGCAACCATGAAAGGCCAACAAAGGATGGGGACGAATCAGTCCTCTAGATAAAATGCGTAGATGAATTCCACAACAAATGGACAAGTGTCCAAAACATGCCGTCTCATTTTCGAGAAATGACAAAACAAGGCGTGGTCGAACGAAGGGCAGGTTGCGTCCCTTTCTTCGACTTCAATAAAGTAGGAGGAGAATGATAATTTGTGTCCCTTTCTTCAGCTCTCCCCCTTTCTTCTTGACACAGATTGCACCAATCGTGGCGAGAAGAAACAACAAAAAAAAAACACCAGGCAGAATAAACACCAGGAAAAAGCACGATCATACAGGATGAACCAGCTACTGCTGGCTAAATAGGATAGGAGAACCTTAATCTGATGCGGAAGAAATTCATGATTGTGCTTCTGGCCGCCTCAGGAATGTATTGCGATCTCATCTTCATACTAGACGGCCAAAATAGCCCCACACATGCCTCAAAGGTACAGAATCCCAAGAACTGGATATAACCCTGATACGAGATTCCCCCACCTTTCACATTTGATAGAGCTTTCCAGCATAGACGACAACATGAAAGTGGCGAAAATGAAACCATGAGCAATTTCCTCATTGTTTGGGCTTAAAGAAGGAGTCCAAAGAAACACAAAGGTGTACATGGAGCCTTCAAATAAGGACTGAATTGCACCCAACATAGCAATTTTTTCATCAAAACGATGGTTGCTGTAGCACCCTTTTTTCAGTAAGTAGAACATGCAACAGCCAGTGGCGACAGTATAGCAATAACTAGATCTACACCTCAGATCTGTCTGGTTCAAGCCTCTCTTCTCTTCTGAGATCTGAAAATGAACTACAACGTAGCAAGGGTCGGCACAGAGATGAATCACTACTTCGTGGCAGCAACAAAGGTTGTTTGAATGAACAAAATCGCCGATCTGGTGTGCAGGTGTCAGAGATACAACAACAGAAAATGGCGATTGGACTTCATCTCTGTGTTGTTTTTTTATTATTCTTTCTTTCCCTCTGGTTGATAAAATTGCATCTGGGCAGCGGGGAATCAATTCTTGTTTGATTGATCTGTAATCAAATAGGAAAGGTGTGAAACCATTGCAGAGTTGAGACGCACTGGCGTGAAAGGATCAGAGTGCACACAGAGCGGTGATCGCTGGGCAACAAAGGGATGAATCCACCTTTCTCAAGGTTGGTAGAGGCAGAAAGCAGTAGTAGAGGTTACGATTTGGAACGCAGATCCGGACAAATGGGGTTTCTCACTGCTTCTCTCCCTCTCCCTCCCTTCCTCTACTGAGTATCTCCCCCAACTGCAGTTGTGATTGGGGCTTGAACTGAGATCTGGGTTTTGCCTGCCAGATCTCTGCTATCAACCAAGAGGTCTGATGAAGGGTAGATCTGCAGATTTGGGCAGAGAGAAGGAAGCCAAGAGGTCTGGTGAAGGGCAGAGCTGCAGAACTGGGCAGTAGGTCTGCTTGGTTCCTGTCGATGATCTGTCGCCGGCGCCGGTCCTCTGGGCAGATCTCAGTTGAGATATGAAACGGGAACAATAGATCTGGTTGGGAAGATAGCAACGTCTTGGCGCTGGTTTCTGCGTCGGCAGATGAGGGCACAGCGGGCCAGATCTGGTCACGTCGGTGGGCCAGATCTGGGATCGCCATTTTTGTCGGTGAGCAGATCTGTAATCGAGATCTGCAAGTGTCTGCACCAAGAGAAACGGCGTGGGGAGGCTATGATAGATCTGAAAACCAGATCGGGATTTCATCACAGGTGGCGACGGCAATCGGGGCTGAGTCAAATATGTGAACGGCCTGAGGAGGGAATGTCAGGCAACAATAGATCTCTTCTTTTGCAGGCCTTATGTGAGAAGAGACAACAAATCTACTCTAAGAAACAGAGTTCGATGACGGTACAAGCAGCAAAGGCACCAATCATATCGTTGATTGAATATGTTTTCCTCCCTCCCTCCCTCTGTCGAGGTATCTCCGACAGAGGGAGAGAAGAAGAGGCGTGATTATTGAGCCTCACTCAATAGGAACGAATTCTGGCTCTGATATCATGTTAGAAAAGAGAAAATTATATTCATTAAAGAGTATTACACAACTATATATAGCCTTAGCCGACCCTAGGGCTATTGCACTTCTAATCTAAATAGATCTCTTAATAGAGATAAAATCAAACTAGAATCCTAATTACATTATAATTAGGATAATCTAAATATATTCCAACACTATCATGATCATCATTTGCAGATTGAAATTATCATGGTCATCATTTGCAGATTCTGACTGGAGGGGATTAGTCGTAGAAGGATCTTGCTTTGGTCTTATGTGAATAGCAAGACCTTCTTTAGATGGAGCACCACTGTAACCTTTCGAATAATAGGAATGAAATGAATATTCCTATTCTTACTGGAAACTGTGTGCAAGAGAGCTTAAAGATTAGATTCGTTTGTGCTTTTCATAAAAGCACCCATTTTCAGATTTCCTCAATAGGAAATGGAACAACCATCTATTTTTCATATTTAATATAAGGATGAAAGGTTGTAAGATAAAAGTAGAAAATATAGGTTGGACATTATCGTAACCAGGGGTTGAGATATCGATTTCTAAAACTGATATATATCGTCGATAAAAAAATAATAAGAGAGAAAAATATCAGCCACTAAATCATAGGCATTGGGGACATTCTCATTTGGCTCTGAAATGCAGAAATACCAATAATATACCTTTTGGCGTTCGAGAAATTCTTGAGGATAATAGTCTTAAAGAGGGACAAATTGATTGTTAATCACATACTGGTCTTGCATGAAATATATACAAAAGTAATATTCCCATAGTATGTGGGCGTCGAAGTTCATGAAAGGTTTGCAACAGATGATAAGGAAGGGTTGGAATGTGAGAAGACATTGTTGATAGATTGATGACTAGTAGTAGTAAGAGAGGAGAAGAGAGTTTTACTTCTAACCGGAAGCACTGAAGTCCTTTAGTTAGAATTAAACAAGTTTTTGTAGACGGTTAAACTTAAGAAATTTGCTCATTCTTAGTAATTCAAATTTCATACAAGGAATCACATTTTCATTTTCTTTCATAACTTGGCTCTTATACCATTACATGAAAGGCAATGGTTATATATAGCTATTGCAAATTACAAGAATGAGAATTAAGATTGATATCGTCCTTAAATCACACTTTAAATATGGGTGTAGCTCAACTGGTTGCTTCCCGCCTCAAGAAGTGGGAGGTTGCGGGTTTGAACTTCTATGACCTAATCTTGGTGTGTCATAGAGGTAGTGAGCTCACCCGTGGGGGTTGTACGCTAGATATCCTGCTGTTTTCCATATGTAAATTAAAAAAAAAAAGAATATGAATGCAATGCTGAATATTTAATCACCATAATAGATGTTAGGGATATCGATGGAAAGCCGTGAAATTATGCGAATTTTATGGGATCTTAAATTGTGATGGACGTTTTGTAGTCTAGCCAAATTACACGTTGTCTCTTTAAGAACCATACCTAGCATCGGACCATTTTGAAGATTTTTTTCTCCTCAATCCTCTCCAATTCCAAGTCTATAAATTGGAGGAGAATGCACCCGCTGTAAACACAACAAGTGAAGAATTCAAATTCAAGAAAACTAGAATATTTTGGAGTCTCTCATAGTGGGGTGAGTCTTGGTTTCTTTTAAATTTAAATTTGCAGTTGTGTTGAATTAATTTCAATTTCAAATGATTGGTATTTGTTGATTGCATATTGAATTTGAAGGTTCAATTAGTGCATCCATCCAATACATAATTAAAATTTAGTTCCATAATTCAATTTTAATTCATTAGAAGGTTCTTTTGATTTCAATTTGAATTTATGTTTGGACTAAAATTTCATGCATGCATTAATTTGTGGATTTCAATTACTTGCCTGATGATATGATCGATTTATTTATTAATAATAAGGTCTTAGTTCGGGTCAGAGAAGAATGACATATGATCTTTGTTTGGGTCAGAGAAGAACCAGACCATTATATTCATCATATATCCATTTCATTCCCATTTCATTTTTCTATAAAAAAGAGACCAGTAGTGGTTTCTCAACCACTGTAACTCCTAGGTAGGTGGTTTCTCAACCACCCTAAAAGACTAGTGTTGGTTTCTCAACCACCGTAACTCCCAGGTAGATGGGTCCGATCATTCATCCTGATCCGCTTGGATTCACCCTGGTCCATGTGCCATGGGCTGCTATCCCACATATCCCACCATCTAATGGAGGGTCATAACAACTCCTCCCCCCTTTAGGATTAGTTGAGGCAAATTAATATTGATGGTAGATGGTGTTCAATGAAAGGAATCTTGTGTGGGTACATCTTATAAAAGACTGCTTTCAAGTTGGGAGCTAAAACAAGCTGAAAATAAAGACTATTGGCCTTTGTAAAATTTGAAGCGGACCAATGACAAAGCCTATAAGCTCGAGTTTCCAGATGACTTATATAGTTCTGATGTGTTAGAATGTAGAAGTCAACTCGAGGACAAGTTCTTTTCAACTGGGAGAAATAATGAGATATCTTAGACTTGAATGAAGATGGTGAAGAATAGTTTGATGAAATAGTGGAATTAGCTCTAGAATTTCATGACAAATTTGATGGTGGAAAGAGTAGCCTTTACGAAGGTCTAAATGGGCCTAAATGAGGAAAATGAAGACCCCTGTAGTGGATATATGGGTTAGAGCCTAATCCAACATGTTTTGGGTCTCAAAAGGCCACATTTAGAGGTCCATTAGCAATGAGCAAGAAGTAACATATAGGAAGAGAAGGATAAAGCTTACATATCATCAACAAATGACAATGTTATCTCTTCCAGAATACTTTAGCAAAGAATCCACTCTTTTAGCAAGCTTTGGATGCCTACACCCAAGTTCAATTATGAGGTCATGTTTTTATTTTATTTTATTTTCTTGTATGATGTAATTAATGCCACATGGCACGGTAGAATTGGGTGTGTTTGAATTAGGAAGCACTAGACTTCGAAGGTTTTGGGCATGTATCCCTTTGCAAGGGAATAATTATTTTCTTTCCATGCCTTGAACCTCTATAAATTGAGGCAGTATTATCCCATTCAAGTAGGAATTTGAGCAAGTAAATTATAATTCCTCTATGTTCTTTTGAATTCTAATTGAATATTGGGTTGAATTAAATTTTACTTAGAATACGTGTTTAAAATTTTGCATGCAAATTGATTTTAAAATTTTTGCATTCGACCATTGCATGCTTTGAATTTAATTTGAGCAATTCAATTCTAACATTCACTAGAATTTTAATTTCATTAAGAAGATTTGCATGGTGTCTAATTTTCCTAGTGAGCTTTGAGTCTCATTAAAATTTTCTTTTGAGTGAATTGAATTTGGTAATCTATAGAAGCTTTGGGTTTTCTCCTAATTAGAGCCATTGCAACTTTGGTGAATTTTTTTGAATTTTGAAAATCGGAGGATTTTCTTCAAATTCTTGGTGAAATTGAAATTGGGTGCTCTCAATTTAGTTGAGTCAATTTAGAATTTTCCTTAATTTGATTTGAAGAAATCAAATCTAAATTTAAAATTGTATAAGGACCTATTTGTAAATTTAATCCGACGACCCTTCATCGTTTAGGGTGAGGACCTATTTGTAAAAGTTTCTCTAAGAATAACCTCAATAAAAAAAGGAATAACCTCAATTAGAGAAAATGTGATAAGTGGGAAATTATAACCCCACTAAATCAAAGAAAAGAATGTATACTCCTGCAAGACCAAGCTCTATTTCATGTTGGGTCTCAATCCATTCATTTAAGATTGTAAAAGAAAGTAATAACAATAAAAGAAAAAAAAGAGGTTGACTGGGAGATTCTTCTTTCCAGCCATCTATCATTTTTATAACTTTAAATGGAATTGTCACAAACCCTACAGAGATGGTATTTAGAATTAGGAAGGTCTATATGGTTTCTTTTAACTTAGTTGGAACAAAGTGTCTCAACACATGCCATGTCTTCATATTCAGAAAGATTTGTGAGAAAACTGATAAAAACTGGTTGTAGAAGGAAAAAATTGTGCTTGAATATGGAACTTAAAAATCACTTCCTTTGAATTAACCATATCATAAATCTAAAAGCCCTAAAGTTTATATATTTTCAGAATATCTATTCCAACTTAGAAGGGGTCTCTGTTTTAAAGGTGTGACTAATTTGGAGTAGGGTCAAATTAAAATAGAGATCTAATTTAAAATAGTGGTGTTTATGGTAAAATTAGACCTAGTTGGACTCACATAGAATAGTGTCCCCAGTATTACTCATTGTCCAAGTGCAAGGAGGTTCATTTATTTTGTAGTGAATATTATTTTGAAATCAGATCCCTAAAGGATTATAGAGATAGGTTTAAAGAGGACAACATACATCATGTATAGGAAACCAATGCATGAAATATGATGCCAACATGTAGACCTATGGGGTATCAAAGTTACAGCCCCAAATGAGGTTTGTTGACATAAATCTTAGTTCCCCGAAATGAACAATTTAATGGAAGTTCTTCCTTCATACTTATTATGGAGTTTTATGAAAAGATCCAATGAAGACCCTTTTAATGATGAGATGTTTAAGGGTCGTATAAAATGAAGCTCTATAGTTTCATTATAGAACTTTTTAGATAACATGGGTATCTCTATTTCATATTAGAGGTGAGACTGATCTCCCGAATACACGAAACCATCTACAAACCTCGTGTATCAGATAAGTCTAAGAGAAGTTGAACCCAAGACCTCTAGTCTAATCCTAAAAACTCCATTTACATATCGGCATTCCATTATGTGCTTATTAGAAGATACAATAAATGATTATTTAGACGTTAAGAAGCAAGTCAAACAATGTAAAGTTCTTGTAACATTGGTGTATTCAAAAGTAGTTGATAGGGTTGAGTATAAAAATAAAACTCAGAAAGTCTAACTACAGACATTTGATCCTTGAGACAAAAACTTTGACGATAATTATGATATAGTGAATAATTGTATATATTCAATGGGATAAACTCCTTTTGGCAGCTTTTTTTTTAGGTCTGGAGGTGTCAAGGCATCGTACATATTTTCTTTTGGTCACACACATAAGGTAATTTGATGGGACCTTACTCTATACATATTTTCATGGGAAGTGACCCTTCATTAGAACTCCCATGGTTTGAACCTAAGACCTCCCTTTAGAGATCTTACTCCCAAACCATAGAGATCTTGCTCCCAAATCAACAGGGATAACCCCTTGGAGTTTCCTTTTGGCCTTTTAATAATATAGATAGAAGCACGGAGGTTTAGTTTGAAGCAAGGATAACAAAATGAGCTGGTTGGGCCTGAACTTTTGTAATTCACTGGGCTTATTAGAAATTTCGATTTTTCTCTATGCGAATCTTTGTGATGTGCAAGCCAATGATATCTGGGAGGGTAGTTGGAACTTACAGAGAGTGAAAAGACTTCCTCCAAGAGAAAAAGCAATCTATAGAACTCTCACTCACTTAAAAAAAAAAAAACCACCTTTCCAGTTCCACAATTAAAAGCTTGACTGGGTTTATGTTGGACAAACATCGAATTATAGCCTCAAGTCAAAACTAGCAAGTGTTTCAAGTTCATATCAAGGTTTTAACATTAATGCACTGGTGTGATTTGATTTAACTAACTTGAAATTGGACCTAGTGGTGTGGATCAACTTAAGCCCATCTAGGCTGAATGGGCTTGACTTGGAACTATACTTTATAAAAGAGCAATGCCTTTTGCATTTTCCTTTAAGGATTAAGTGGCCTTGAAAGGCCCAAGTAATACATGCTTACTATGATCCAATGGAATCATAAGATCTGAAGAAAACACCCAAGTGAAGCTGACTCGGCGAAAATGGAGTCAGTCCCTAAATCATATCTTGATATTCTGAAGTACCAAGTCGCATGGATCGACAGGTCCATAGAAGGTCTATTTGCAGTTGGATTGGATCCGGGTTGCTTCATGGGATCCTCTGATGTTTGATGTGTATCTATTATGAAACTTATTCCATTGTAAGGGGCAGCCCAAGCCCATCTGGGAGACTATGTCACCCGTCATATCAGGGATATAAATCTCGGCCTATACATCTTGTATCGGCCGAGATATCTCGGGTTTTGGACACCCTAGATATCTCGGCCGATATGAGATGTATCGGTCGTACGGGCGAGATTTCGGCCGATGTGATCGAGATCTCGCCAATATCAACCGATACGACCAAGATTTGAAAAAAAAAAAATGAGGGAGAAAGAAATATCGGCCGATATTCGTCGAGCCCGAGATCTCGGATGGACCAATTTTTTTTAACCCCGAGTCATATGTAATTTTAAAACTTCTTTTTGACTATCGTTTCACCAAATGAGTTTGAAAGAATCTTGATTTGTTAAACCGCCAAAGATGCTTGGGAAGTTCTAAAGAGAACCATGAAAACCACAGGGAAGTAGCCTCCTTGAAAGTAAAAGTAGGAGCCCTTCAGCCCCTTGAACTAGACTTTGAAAATCCTAAAGAGAATGCAAGGGCAGCCACTTTGGATGATTTGTCAGAATCTGAAAATGAGTTTGATAACTCAACTCGAGAAAATATCGAAAATTTGAAATCTCTTCTGGCTACCGTTGCATCTGACCTTCCAGAAGAACCAAATAATGAAACCGTATTTGTTGAAATCGAAAATGGAAGACTCAGATGAAGAAGACTAAGATAATGAAGATATTCAAGAAGTCACAATACACTATTTCTTGAATTTGTAAAATTGACTAAAAGATTCAGTCAATCAAAGAAAGAAAATACTAAGCTTTCAAGTGAATGAAAAACTAGAAACAGATAACATTCTTTAAGAATTGGAAATGGCTAAGGAAGAAATTGTATAACTCAAAGAAATTGAAAATGAAGAAAATATAAAATCCATTCAAACTGAAAATTTAAAACTTAAAAAGATTGAATTGGAACTTAAAAATGATGTAAGAAAATAAAAAAAAGAGACTTAACTCACTGCAAGAAGAAAATGGAAATTAAAAAATGAGTTAGTATGTGAAAGAGATGAAATTAAAGGAAAAAAAAAAAAAAAAACCCAATCCTTTTATAACAGAAACTAATCTAGAAATTGAAAATAAAAAATTAATGGCAGAAGTTAATGATTTAAAAAGATATAAAGCCAAATTTGAGATGAAATTAACAAGAGGAGAAGAAAAACTTAAAAAATTGTTGAAATTAAGTAAATCTTTTAGAAATAAGACGGGTCATAGTTATGATAGGAAGAATCCTAAAAGACATATCACCCCAACTCTCTTTGTCAAGGGTGAGTCTCCCTCAACTCTTAAAATTAATATTATAACATATCATTATCGTGGAGAATCTGGACACCTAAAATTTGAGTGTAACTTAAGAAAGGAACATCATGATAATAAGAACTTTGTGAATCAATATAAAAGGATAGTCCATTTGCAAAATTCATCCACTTCATTTCTATTCTCGGATTTGAAACTTGGGTCCACTTGCAAATCGATTTTGACCTCGTAAACATCTGAATTATGGAAATTTCATAAAATACAAAATTATATCCCTTGAAGACTTATTTCAAACGGAAAAAGAATCAAGTCATTCAGACATCAGAATGAAAAGTTATTTCTAAAATACTGAGACTATATCACATTCCTTCCAAATTTGTTTTAAAGTTAGCACGTGTGGTTTTGTGCTAAGTGTCACCGTAGGACCGTAGGAGAGAATTTAGGAATTAGGCTTTTGTAGAATGGCTTGATATGAGTTTGGCCTTTTTAATGTATGGACTTGGGCTTATAAGCATGTATAGATTATTCGGGCCTAATTGGTAATTGGGCTCAGACTAATAAAGTGATTGAGTTTATTAGACAGAGTCCAATAATGTCTACCTTTGACAATTTGGATCATAAAATCCAAATCAATTTTCATCAATGTGATTAAGACCCATTAAACCTCATTCTTCAATCATTATGTTGTGTTGTCATATATTGAGATTAATAAATCTCATCAAATGATGCATATTATAAAAAATAGAATTGATGTGATTATTTTATCTTTTTTAGTTAACAACTACTTTTTACAACAAAAGTTGAAAGTATTATTGTTTAGGGAGGCTACTTATCAAAATTTGAGTAATGGGTAATTTATTCTATGGTTGGAATATGCACATGATGGCAAGAGCAACGTGAAAGTAAAATTTGAACCTCATCTAATCATATTAGTAATGTGATTTTAGACCTTATCTAGTTTCCATGACATTTTTCACAAATCTATGATAAAAGGTGGAGAAGTTTATCTTAAAGTATCATATCCATAAAGTCTTCTCCATCTAACTATTTAAGATCTAACTCATGATAAATATTTATTCTTCTAAAAATTAATTTAGCCTTTTAAATCATCTTAATAAAAAAATAATGAACAAAATTGAGAAATGGATACCGAAATAGTTTATAATAGAAGTTGGAAAATTGAAAAGTAGAAACAAAGAAGCAAATTAGTAAGAGAAGTTGGATTAAGCCGTGTTAAAAAGAATATCTTTATCTTTTTTTACTATTTTATTTGTAATATGGGTATCCCTATCTGTACATTGGACGTGAGACTAATTTCACGAACATATATAAACCTTTTAATTCACACACTAATTTAGTCGATGAAAAATAATCTCATAGACAGCGGCCTGAAAAGATTGGATGTGAATATGAATATTTTTTTTTTTTAACTTTTTACATTTCTGGTGATACAAATTTGACTGAGTTTGAAAAACTATTGACTAATAATAAGTATTTTCAAATCTCATATTTATGAACCTAGTTTGGATGATTAGACTAGTGTGAAAGTGGTGCCACGTGGGCGAAGCACATACAAAATCATCCATTGCCAATACCAGAAGCAAAGGAGAATAGAAAAGAAGTGAAGTGGTGCCACATGAGGATAGAGATGGGCAAACCCTAATCAGTCGGGGCTCTATTATTGGCTGGCCACTAACAACAAGGATCAATTAGAATTCGGAAAACGCCCTT